>CM038142.1:327574385-328174385 GCA_021437245.1 Aegilops speltoides | reverse complement strand
TGACCAGACAGACAACCCTATGTATGGTTCGACCGGGTGGGTCCCAGCTATCAGGAACGTAAGGAGGCACTTCCTTGCATACGAAGATATAGCTGGTGGGTCCCAGTTGTCAGGGGGAGAATCATATGTTTTCAGTAATATGGACGCACTTCCTTGCGTGCGAAGATGTAGCTGGTGGTCCTAGCAGTCAGGGGGAAACTTTTTTTTGCAAAATAGAATGGCCCGTCCAGTGAGTCCCTATTGTCAGGTGGAGGAGTAATTATTTTGTGCGTAATAAGGAGGCAGTTCCTTGCTGCGGCTGTGGACCCAGCTGTTAGCCTCTCCATGTAATGTACTCTTCTGATGGAAGTCGTTCCTTGACCAGATTGACCATGCCGCGCCGAGAGCAGCAAGGCGGTGGACGATGGCGAGGTCTAGGAAGGGAATGACGCGGAGCCGAGGAAGACGCGACAGTGGATGCCCATGCGTATAGGAGTACGAAGGTTGGCTGGTTCGACTGTGGTGTTAGGCTGCCGTCACCGCAGAATAATAGGGGTTGTGGGTGAGTAGAGGGATGGCCTTGCCAGAGGTTGGAGTAGGGTGGGCCGGTCATGCCTGCGCGGCAGTAGAGCCGGCCACGGGAGGCAAGAGCAAGTGGCACGACCGGTGCTGGTTTGTGCGGCTGGAGCAAGAAGACCACAGGTTGAAGAAGCACTATAGGCATTGGATGGACATTGTACGGTCGCTGGACCTAGAATCATTCATATTGACTAAGTTGACAAAGCCCTCCGTCCACATTAGTAGGCCCATAAGTTAGCCTCCAACTATGGTGGGTCCCAGATAACAGGGGGAGTATTGGTTTTTTTTGTGCGTGATAAGGAGGCACTTCCTTCCATGCAAAGATATAGCTGGTGGGTCCAAGTTGTCAGCGGGAGGAACATTCTTTTCGCGAAATATAGAGGCCCTTCCGGTGGGTCCATTCTGTTAGGTGGAGGAATCATTATTTTGCGCGTAATAGGAGGCACTTCCTTGCATGCGGCCATTGACCATGTTGACCATGCTGCACTGAGAGAATGGGCGGTGGACGACGGCGAGGCCTAGGAAGGGAACGACTCGGAGCCGGGGAAGATTCTGCAGTGGTTGCCCATGCGGTGGGGAGTATGAGGGATTACTGGTTCGGCTGCGGTCGCTAGAAAATAACATGAGGTGTGGGTGAGTAGAGGAATGGCCTGGCCAGCGATGGAGTAGGGTGGGGCAGTGCAGCCTCTGCGGCAGCACAACCGACCATGGGAGGCGAGAGCAGGCAGTCCCACTAGCGCTGGTGTCGGATATCGGGTTGTGGCAAAACCCTTAAGGTTCAAACACTGGGGTGCGCACAAAGATTTCTCCCTACCAAAACACGCCCTCAGCCTCGCCGCGATCTCTAAGCTAGCATGATGAACTCGTAGCACAAGAGACAAAAGATTTATACAAGCTCGAGCCACCATTGTGGTGTAATACCCTACTCTTTTGTGTGGTGGTGGATTGCCTCTTGGGCTGATGATGAACAGTACAGGGGGAGAATAGCCTCCTGAGGAGACGTGTTCTTGAGCTGGTGTGGTGTTCTGCTTGGGAAGGATTCGATCCCCTTCTACTATGGTGGCTAGCTCTATTTATAGAGGCCCTGGTCCTCTTCCCAAATATTGAGCGGGAAGGGATCCAACAACGGCCATTTTGAAAGGGGACAGCTGGTACAAGCTATCCTGACTAAAGGTGGTCTTCGACTGCCAAAGGTGCTGGTGATGACGGCGTCTTGGGCTCCACGGTGACCTCCGTCCTGCCGCTCTGCTGGTCTTGGTCTCGTTGCACCGATATGGAAACCTTTAGTTAGGATAGCTTGTACTAGCTGCCCCCTTTCAAAATGGTCGTTGTTGGATCCCTTCCCGCTCATTATTTGGGAAGAGGACCAGGGCCTCTCTATATATAGGGCTAGTCACCACAGTAGAAAAGGGAGGCAAAGTTCATCCGGACACCACCACAAGAACACCTCTCCTCGTGAGGCTGTTCTTCCTCTGTACTATTCATCATCAGCCCAAGAGGCAATCCACCACACCACACATTGGATTAGGGTATTACACCACAACGGTGGCCCGAACCAGTATAAACCTTGTGTCTCTTGTGTTTGTCATCGATCTAGTTTAGGGATCGCGGCGAGGCTGAGGGCGTGTTTCGTTAGGGAGAAGATCTACATGCGCAACCAAGAGTTCGAAACTTAAGGGTTTTGCCGGAACCCGATAACCGACATTTGGCACGCAAGGTAGGGGTGCACCAGAGCTCTTCCTTCCGTCGGCCCGCTCTCCACCAACACCGTGCTTCGCCCTCATGGCGGACAACGCACCTCCCACTCTGGCGGCCGGCACCAGCGCTGGGTCCAGGGGGCTCCGAGCCTTGGCCCCTGTCTTACGGTAGGTGCAATGGCTGCACAAGCTCAAGCCAGAGATGCCGCCGCGCTATGACGACGTGGTGGACCCGCTGGCTTTTCTGCTGGCGTACGAGGAGGCCATCCTCAAGGCCAGAGGCGGCGACAAGGTCATGGCCAACTGGTTTCCCATGGCCCTCACTGGCGTCCCGCGCGTTTGGCTGCTCAACCTGCCGGCATCTTCTGTGGCCTCCTGGGAGGAGCTGCGCAACCTCTTCCTCGCCCACTACGGGGCGCCAGCGCCCCCGGTCGTCGCAGCCCTCCTTGGCGGCTCGCAAGCGCCACCCTCAGACCATCACGCCAAGCCGTTTTGTCACCAGATCAGCGCCGCCCTCACGCGGCAAGGAGCTCCTCCGGGTTGGGCGAACTTATACGTCTCCGTCGTATCTATAATTTTTGATTGTTCCATGCCAATATTTTACAACTTTCATATTCTTTTGACAACTTTTTATACTATTTTTTGGGACTAACATATTGATCCAGTGCCCAGTGCCAGTTCCTGTCTGTTGCATGTTTTATGTTTCGCAGAAACCCCATATCAAACGAAGTCCAAATGGGATAAAAACGGACGGAGAATTATTTTGGAATATTTGTGATTTTTGGAGGAAGAATCAACGCGAGACGATGCCCGAGGTGGCCACGAGGTAGGGGCCCACACCCACTTAAAGTGGGCGCGCCCCCACCCTCGTGGGCCACCCGTAAGGCGGTTAATGCCCTTATTTGGCCGCAAGAAAGCTAATTTTTGGAAAACGATCTGGGCGAAGGTTTCAATCCAATAAGAGTTACAGATCTCCAGATATAAAGGAAATGGTGCCAGGGCAGAATTCCAGAACGCAGAAACAGAGAGATAGATCCAATCTCGGAGGGGGTCTCGCCCCTCCCACGCCATGGGAGCCAAGGACCAAAGGGGAAACCCTTCTCCCATCTAGGGAGGAGGTCAAGGAAGAAGAAGAAGAAGGGGGGCTCTCTCCCCCTTGCTTCCGGTGGCGCCGGAACGCCGCCGGGGGCCGTCATCATCACGACGATCTTCACCAACACCTCCATCGTCTTCACCAACATCTCCGTCACCTTCCCCCTTCTATCTACAGCGGTCCACTCTCCCGCAACCTGCTGTACCCTCTACTTGAACATGGTGCTTTATGCTTCATATTATTATCCAACGATGTGTTGCCATCCTATGATGTCTGAGTAGATTTCCTTTGTCCTATCGGTGATTGATGAATTGCTATGACTGGTTTGTGTTGCATGTTTTATTATTGGTGCTGTCCTATGGTGCCCTCCCTGTCGCGCAAGCGTGAAGGATTCCCGCTGTAGGGTGTTGCAATGCATTCATGATTCGCTTATAGTGGGTTGCGTGAGTGACTGAAACACAAACCCGAGTAAGGGGATTGTTGCGTATGGGATAAAGGAGACTTGATAATTTAATGCTATGGTTGGGTTTTACCTTAATGAATCTTTAGTAGTTGCGGATGCTTGCTAGAGTTCCAATCATAAGTGCATATGATCCAAGTAGAGAAAGTATGTTAGCTTATGCCTCTCCCTCAAATAGAATTGCGATAGTGATTACCGGTCTAGTAACGTAGTTAATTGCTTACGGACAATTTCACAACTCCTACCACCACTTTTCCACACTCGCTATATTTACTTTATTGCATCTTTATCTAAACAGCCCCTACTTTTTATTTACGTGTTCTTATTATCTTGCAAACTTATCCTATCACTACTACAAAGTACTTCTAGTTTCATACTTGTTCTAGGTAAAGTTTAACGTCAAGCGCGTGAGAGTCGTATCGATGGTCGATAGGACTTGAGAGAGTATTTGTTCTACCTTTAGCTCCTCGTTGGGTTCGACACTCTTACTTATCGAAAGAAGCTACAACTATCTCGTATACTTGCGGGTTATCAAGACCTTTTTCTGGCGCCGTTGCCGGGGAGTCATAGCTTGGGGTGAATATTCTCGTGCGTGCTTGTTTTCTTTATCACTAAGTAATATTTATTTGCTGTTCTTAGTTGTTTTCTATCTTTAGTTATGGGTAGGAAATGCAAAATACCAAAAAAATTAGTTGTACCTACTGAACCAATGGTTGAAGAACCACTCAAAATCTATCACACTCCTGAAGCTTTTTACTTGGATAATCTTTGATCCCTTTGTGCTCGTGCTGAAACCCCAACTATCTTAGTTGAGGGCAAATCTTTAGATGAGCATGCTTGTTATGTGCGACACCGTATATCTGAAAAAGGGAAACTTTTACTGGATCAAATTCATCGTTTGCAATGCTATGCTTGGAATTTATGTGAAATATATGATATTACCTGTTGTTCTGAAAACCCTAAGAAACACCTTTCCTACCAATGTGAGTTTATTGATAATGGAATCATATCTTCATATGCTAAGTGTGTTTATAATTACTATGATGTTCAACAAATTGAATAATTTGTTGCTTTTAAGGGTGCTTATGAAATTGCTTCTTTGATTGAAAAGTATGATGCTACTCTCTACAAATCTGAAAATTTTGCCATACTTGAATATTTTTATGATAATTGTGCTTCTAATGCCTATGTTAAACTATATATTGAGGAATTCTCCGCTGTCCAAGAAGAGACTAATATTTTGTAGGAGTCTATGGAAGAAGAAATTGATGAAACTGTGAGCTCATTGGATGAAAAAGATGATGAGGAAAGTGAAGAACAAAAGGAGGAAGAGCGGATTGATCACCCGTGCCCACCTTCTAATGAGAGTAACTCTTCAACTCATACATTGTTTAATTCCCCTTCGTGCTTACCGAAGGATGATTGCTATGATGATTGCAATGATCCTGTTGATTCTCTTGAAATATCCCTTTTTGATAATGCTTGCTAGGCTCGTGGCCAAGATGCCAATATGACTTATGATTATGGAGATGAACTTGCTATAGTTCCTTATGTTAAACATGAAATTTTTGCTATTGCACCACGCATGATAGTCCTATTATCTTTTTGAAATCTCCCGACTACACTATATCGGAGAAGTTTGTGCTTATTAACGATTATATTGATGGGTTGCCTTTTACCATTGCACATGATGATTTTGATGAATGTAATATGCATGTGATTGCTGCTCCTACTTGCAATTATTATGAGAGAGGAACTACATCTCCGCCTCTTTATGTTTCCAACACGATAGAATTGCAAGAAACTGCTTATACTATGCATTGGCCTTTACTATGTGTGCATGAATTGTTCTTTTATGACATGCCGATGCATAGGAAGAAAGTTACACTTCGTTGTTGCTTGATATATGTTACTTTGTGCTCACTACTAAATGACAAATCATTGTTAATTAAAATTGGCTTTGATATACCTTGGGATCCAGGTGGATTCATTACTTGAGCACTAAATGCCTAGCTTAATGGCTTTAAACAAAGGTCTTCCAGGGACACAACCTAGAAGTTTTAGAGAGTAATTTATTTCTATTGAGTGCTTTTATATAGTTTAAAGACAAAATAATAAGGAGGGGAACCTAAAAACTTTTCAAAAAGGAAAGTGAAAGTGAGAAAGACAAGCATTGTTGAAGTGGGAGAGCTCCTTGAACTTTGTTCATGCTCACGGAAACTTTGTGAATCTTCATTACAGAAACTTTTCATCAAAAATAATTATCCCGTTATACAATTCCATTGTATTATAAAAATAATGTGCCAAGGTTTGCCTTTAGGTGGTTTACGATGCTTGTTGGTTTGTACAGTGCAGGACAGAAACTTTGGCTTTAGTGCGCGATTTTACGTTTTTAACTGGAATGTCAATTGGTTCTGATTCCTTCTGAAATATCTTTATTTACAACTTGTTTATTTTTCCTAATTTTTGTAGAATTTTTGGGGTAGCAGAAGTATGGTGAATGTTCAGATTGCTACAGACTGTTCTGTTTTTGATAGATTCTGTTTTTGATGCATAGTTTGCTTGTTTTGATGAGTCTATCAATTTATATGAGTGGATTAAGCCATGGAAAAGCTATATTAAATTAGACACAATGAAAAAACAAAATATGAATTGGTTTGCAACAGTACTTAGAGTGGTGATTTGCTTTATTATACTAATAGATCTTATCGAGTTTTCTGTTGAAGTTTTGTGTGGATGAAGTGTCTAATCGAGGAGGTCTCGATATGAGGAAAAGGAAGAGAGGCAAGAGCTCAAGCTTGGGGATGCCCGAGGCACCCGAAGTAAATGTTCAAGGAGACTCAAGCATCTAAGCTTGGGGATGCCCCGGAAGGCATCCCCTCTTTCTTCGACAAGTATTGGAATATTTTCGTATTCGTTTCGTTCATGCATTATGTGCAAGTCTTGGAGCGTCTTTTGCATTTAGTTTTCACTTTTCTTTTATGCACCATGCTGGTATGAGATAGTCCTTGGTTGATTTATAAAATGCTCATTGCACTTCACTTAAATCTTTAAGTATGGCTTTATAGAATGCTTCATGTGCTTCACTTATATCATTTGAAGTTTGGATTGCCTGTTTCTCTTACATAGAAAACCGCCATTTGTAGAATGCTCTTTTGCTTCACTTATAATTGTTAGAGCATGGGCATATATTTTGTAGAAAGAATTAAACTCTATTGCTTCAGTTATATCTATTTATAGAGATGACAGGAATTGGTCATTGACATGGTTAGTCATAAAATCCTACATAAAACTTGTGGATTGCTGAATATGATATGTTTGATTCCTTGCAATAGTTCTGCGATATAAAGATGGAGATATTAGAGTCATTCTAGTGGGTGGTTGTGGATTGTAGAGACACTTGTGTAGAGGTTTGCAAGTCCCGTAGCATGCACGTATGGTAACCGTTGTGTGACAAATTTGAAGCATGGGGTGTTTCTTTGATTGTCTTCCTTATGAGTGGCGGTCAGGGACGAGCGATGGTCTTTTCCTACCAATATATCCCCCTAGGGGCATGCATAGTAGTACTTTGCTTCGAGGGCTAATAAACTTTTGCAATAAGTATATGAGTTCTTTATGACTAATGTGAGTCCATGGATTATACGCACTTTACCTTTCCATCATTGCTAGCCTCTTCGGTACCGCGCATTGCCCTTTCTTACCTTGAGAGTTGGTGCAAACTTCGCCGGTGCATCCAAATCCTGTGATACGATACGCTCTATCACACATAAGCCTCCTTATATCTTCCTCAAAACAGCCACCATACCTACCTATCATGGCACTTCCATAGCCATTCCGAGATATATTGCCATGCAACTTCCATCATCACCATATACATGACTTGAGCATTCATTGTCATATTGCTTTGCATGATCGTAAGATAGCTAGCATGATGTTTTCATGGCTTGTCCGTTTCTTGATGTCATTGCTACGCTAGATCATTGCACATCCCAGTACACCGCCGGCGGCATTCATATAGAGTCATATCTTTGTTCTAGTATCGAGTTGTAATATTGGGTTGTAAGTAAATAAAAGTGTGATGATCATCATTTTAGAGCATTGCCCCATGAAAAAAAGGAAAAAAAAGGAAAGGCCAAAGAAGCCTAAATGATAAAGGGGGCCAAAGAAGCCCACCCAAAAAGAAAAAAAAAGAGAAAAAAAAAGAAAAAAAATGAACAGAAAAGGGGCAATGTTACTATCCTTTTACCACACTTGTGCTCCAGAGTATAACCATGATCTTCTTATAGAGAGTCTCCTATATTGTCACTTTCATATACTAGTGGGAATTTTCATTATAGAGCTTGGCTTGTATATTCCAACAATGGGCTTCCTCAAATGCCCTAGGTCTTCATGAGCAAGCAAGTTGGAAGCACACACACTTAGTTTCTTTTGTTGGGCTTTCATACACTTATAGCTCTTAGTGCATCCGTTGCATGGCAATCCCTACTCCTCGCATTAACATCTATTGATGGGCATCTCCATAGTTCGTTGATTAGCTGCGTCGATGTGAGACTTTCTCCTTTTTTGTCTTCTCCACATAACCCCCACCATCATATTCTATTCCACCTATAGTGCTATCCATGGCTTGCGCTCATATATTGCGTGAGGGCTGAAAAAGCGGAAGCGCGTTAAAAAGTATGAACCAATTGCTCGGCTTGTCATCGGGGTTGTGCATGATGCGAGCATTTTGTGTGGCGAAAATGAAGCATGGCCAAACTATATGATTTCGTAGGGATAAGCTTGCTTTGGCTATGTTGTTTTCAAAAGACATGATTGCTTTATTGGTACGCTCGAAGTATTATTGTTTTTATGCCAAATGATAGACTATTGCTTTGAATCACTCGCGTCTTAATATTCATGCCATGATTAGACATATGATCAAGATTACGCTATAGGTAGCATTCCACATCAAAAATTATCTTTTTATCATTTACATACTCAAGGACGAGCAGGAATTAAGCTTGGGGATGCTGATACGTATCCATCGTATCTATAATTTTTGATTGTTCCATGCCAATATTCTACAACTTTCATATTCTTTTGGCAACTTTTTATACTTTTTTTTGGCATTAACATATTGATCCAGTGCCCAGTGCCAGTTCCTCTCTGTTGCATGTTTTATGTTTCGCAGAAACCCCATATAAAACGGAGTCCAAACGGGATAAAAACGGACGGAAAATTATTTTGGAATATTTGTGATTTTTGGGAGGAAGAATCAACGTGAGATGATGCCTGAGGTGGCCATGAGATAGGGGCCCATGCCCACTTAAAGTGGGCGCACCCCCCATCCTCGTGGACCACCCGCAAGGTGGTTGATGCTCTTCTTTGTCCGCAAGAAAGCTATTTTTTGGAAAACGATCTGGGCGAAGGTTTCAATCCAATCGGAGTTACGGATCTCCAGATATAAAGGAAACGGTGCCAGGGCAGAATTCCATAACGCATAAACAGAGAGATAGATCCAATCTTGGAGGGGCTCTTGCCCCTTACACGCCATGGGAGCCAAGGACCAGTGGGGAAACCCTTCTCCCATCTAGGGAGGAGGTCAAGGAAGAATAAGAAGAAGGAGGGCTCTCTCCCCTTGCTTCTAGTGGCGCTAGAACGCCGCCGGGGGCCGTCATCATCACGGCGATCTTCACCAACACCTCCATCATCTTCACCAACATCTCCATCACCTTCCCCCTTCTATCTACAGCGGCCCACTCTCCCAAAACCCGCTGTACCCTCTACTTGAACATGGTGCTTTATGCTTCATATTATTATCCAATGATGTGTTGCCATCCTATGATATCTGAGTAGATTTCATTTGTCCTATCGGTGATTGATGAATTGCTATGATTGGTTTGAGTTGCATGTTTTATTATTGGTGCTGTCCTATGGTGCCCTCCGTGTTGTGCAAGCGTGAGGGATTCCCGCTGTAGGGTGTTGCAATGCGTTCATGATTCGCTTATAGTGGGTTGCGTGAGTGACTGAAACACAAACCCGAGTAAGGGGATTGTTGCGTATGGGATAAAGGGGACTTGATACTTTAATGCTATGGTTGGGTTTTACCTTAATGAATCTTTAGTAGTTGCAGATGCTTGCTAGAGTTCCAATCATAAGTGCATATGATCCAAGTAGAGGAAGTATGTTAGCTTATGCCTCTCCCTCAAATAGAATTGCAATAGTGATTACCGGTCTTGTAACGTAGTCAATTGCTTACGGACAATTTCACAACTCCTACCACCACTTTTCCACACTCGCTATATTTACTTTATTGCATCTTTATCTAAACAGCCCCTACTTTTTATTTACGTGTTCTTATTATCTTGCAAACTTATCCTATCACTACTACAAAGTACTTCTAGTTTCATACTTGTTCTAGGTAAAGCGAACGTCAAGCGTGCGTAGAGTCGTATCAGTGGCCGATAGGACTTGAGTGAGTATTTGTTCTACCTTTAGCTCCTTGTTGGGTTCGACACTCTTACTTATCAAAAGAGGCTACAACTATCCTGTATACTTGTGGGTTATCAGGCACCCAAGGCCGATCTGACCTTCAACTCGGACGATCACCCCGTCAACACCGCCTGCTTGGGAGCACTCCCAATGCTCTGCACGCCCACCATCTGCCAAGTGGCCGTCACCAAGACCCTCATCGACGGCGGCGCCGACCTCCACATGCTCTCGGTGGAGGCCTTGAACCTCCTCCATGTACCGCTGGAACGGCTCCGACCTAGCAAGCCCTTCTCGGGCATTGGAGGCGGATCCTCCAGCTCCCTGGCGCAGATCCGCCTTCCTGTGACCTTCGGCACCCACGACAACTTCCGCACGGAGCTAGTCGACTTCGACATCGCCCACATCAGCCTCCTGTAAAACGCCATCCTCGGATACCCTGCCTTGGCTTAGTTTAGGGCAGCGATCCATCGGGCCTACAACCTCATGAAGATGCCCGGGAGCAGTGGCGTCCTCACCGTAACTAGCGACGCCAAGGAGGCTCTGTTGGTCCTCAAGCCTGCCCTCAAGACCGCCGCGGCGGCACAGCCCGCTGGCACGGACACCTCCAAGGCCAAGGGGGCTGCACCGACCAATAAGAAGCAGTTGTTCACTCAGGACAAGGCGGAGACCAAGCAGGTGCCAGTCGAAGAAGACGGGTCCTCGGGAGCCACCTTCACCATAGGTGCCAACCTCGACCCCGACCAAGAAGAGGCGCTGGTGAAGTTTTTGTGCTCGAACAAGGAGGTGTTTGCGTGTGAACCCAAGCAGCTAGAAGGAGTCCCAAGGCAGGTGATTGAGCATCACCTGAATGTGTGCCCCAATGTACACCCCGTGAAGCAGAAGGCGCGGCAGTAGTCCACCGAGAAGCAGGCCCTCATCGTCCAGGAAACCCGCAAGCTGGAGGCAGCGGGTGTTATTCGCGAGGTCCACTACCCCGAATGGCTGGCAAACCCCGTTGTCGTGCCAAAAAAGGGAGGAAAGGAGCGCATGTGCGTCGACTTCACCAACCTCAACAAGGCCTGCCCTCAAGATCCGTTCCCCCTCCCCCGCATCGACCAGATTGTCGACTCCACAACCGAGTGCAACATGTTGTGCTTCCTGGATGTGTTTTCGGGTTATCACCAAATCAAGATGGCGGTGGAGGACATGGAGAAGACGGCCTTCCTGACCCCATGTGGAGTGTACTGCTACACCTGCATGCCATTCGGGTCGCGCAATGCAGGCGCAACCTTCCAGCGGTTGATGCACATCCCTTGGGCCGGCAGCTCGGGAAAAACGCCGAGGCCTATGTCGACGACATTGTGGTGAAATCTCGGGAAGCAAGGACCTTGATCCAGGATTTGGAAGAGACCTTTGCGAGCCTCCGCCAGGTGGACCTACGGCTCAACATGGAGAAGTGCGTGTTCGGCGTCCCTTCAGGCGAGCTGTTGGGATTCCTCGTGTCCCACAGAGGGATCGAGGCCAACCCAAAGAAGGTCAAGGCAATCGAAGACATGAGTCCACCACAAACCCTCAGAGAAATGCAGAAGCTCGCCGGTCGCGTGATTGCGTTAGGACGCTTCATCTCCAAGTTGGGGGAGCGCGCCCTGCTGTTCTTCAAGCTAATGAAGAAAAAAGGCCCGTTTGAGTGGACGCAGGAGGCCGACCAAGCATTGCAAGACCTCAAAAAATATCTGACCGGCCCTCCGGTGATGGTGGCACCGCGCCCTCGCGAGTCCTTGGTGCTCTACCTCACCGCCACTGCCTACTCCAGAAAGCAGCCCTGGTGGCGGTTCGGGAGGAGCGCCAGGCCAAGGCCGCATCACGCCCAGCCATGACTTCAGCCGTAGCGGCACAAGACCAAGAAGGCCTTGCGAGGACCACGACCTCGGCAGCTAGAAACCAGCCTCTGCAGGAAGACGCCCCCAGGGCTGAAGAGCCACACCAGGCAACCAGGCGCTGGGGGCTCCATCACCTCAGGAAGCGTCTCAACTTCCGGAAGACACAAGCCTCGTTAGCACACCCACCCTCGTCGAGCATCCGGTGTACTTCGTCAGCACGGTGTTGCGGGACGCAAGGGCACGATACCCCATGCCTCAGAAGATCTTACTCGCGCTCTTGGTGGCCTCATGTAAGCTGCGACACTACTTTCATGGTCACCCCATCAAGGTTGTCTCGGCCTACCCGCTGGAAAGTGTACTCAGGTGCCCCAACTCCGCTGGAAGGGTTGCCGAATGGAACATCGAGTCGCAAGTGTTTCAGTTGGAGTTCAGCACAACCAGGGTCGCCAAGGGAGCCACGCTCACTGATTTCATGGCAGAATGGACAGAAGCACCAGGGCTCAAGGCGGGCGAAGATCGGTCTCTCTCCCCAGGAAGTGAAGCACCTGATGGCTGGGTCATGTACTTGGATGGAGCATTTGTCGGATTTCGGGTTCCGGCAGACCCTTGAGGTTCGAACACTGGGGTGCGCGCAGAGATTTCGCCCTCTACCTACCTGTTCCTCGCCGGCTCGCTGAGATCTAAACTACGAAAGGAACAACACAAGAGACACAGAGTTTATACTGGTTCAGGCCACCATTGTGGTGTAATACCCTACTCCACTGTGTGGTGTGGTGGATTGCCTCTTGGGCTGTTGATGAACAATACAAGGAAGAACAGCCTCGCGAGGGTCTATTCTTGGCTGGTGCAATGAACTCCTAGGAGGAGTTCAGTCGCTCTCTCTTCTGGTTTCTTGGCAGGGATTCTTGATGCCTCTCTAGATGCTAGATTCTGGATGCCTCTACCCTGGGGGTGGCTAGTCCTATTTATACGCAAAAGCCCTGGGCCTCTTCCCAAATATTGAGCGGGAAGGGTGCCAACAATTAGCCATTTTGAAGGGGAACATCTCGTACACTTATCCTGACTAAAGTTGGTCCTCGCCTGTCAAAGGCTCTTGTGGTGACGCCTGCTTGAGCTGGTCTTGGTCTTGTTGCACCGAAATGGATGCCTTTGCTTGATGCTCTCGCCTGCGCTTGCTCCCTTTGCACCAAAGAGGAAAGGCGGACACTGCACGGGCTGGCGCCCAACTGGCGCTCTTGGTCGTCATGGCTTGCGTCATGGGCACCTCGTGAGGTACCCCGCCTTGAACTCTCCGCCTCCTCGTGAGCCAGCCTGATGAGGCCGTGCCTGAGGAAGCTCCTTGTCGTCCGCCCCGCGAGGCTTGGCCCCTCGCGAGGGTCTTGAGCTTGTGTTGATGAAGATGGGCCGTGCTGGGGCCCCCTTTGAGCCATGTCGCAGGCCGCAGCGTGCAAGTCTGGGACCCCTGCCCTGCAACACCGACAAGAGCCCGGGCCCAAGGCGCGCCCGGACTTGGCCGAGCAGAGAGGCGAAAGGGCAAGTGCGAAGCGCCGCAGGCCCTAACAGCCTGTGGCCTTGGGCGCTGCGTGGCGGTTGATTGGACGTGGCGGCACTGTTCTCCCACGCCTCCTTATTTTTTGCCATGCTAGGCGGACTCGTAGCCGCACACAGCTGCTCCCCTTCCCGCTGCTCGAGCGCTCTCTGTCCTTTCCCCTCTCGAACTCCAGCTTCCGCATTCAATCCAATCTCGAACCTTCCCCCCCCTTCTGCCGCCATGGCTCCGCCAAAGAAGGGAAGAGGGAAGAATCCCATGCCGCCGCCTTGCTCACCGTCGTTGGCGGCCCCCACCGTCGATCGGTCGATCACAATCAATCGAGAGGGCTTGAGCAAGGTCAGCTCGGCTTTGGCCACCATCTTCAACGAATGCGGGAGGACGATGGCCTGGCCCGCGTCCCGGTTCTCCATCGACAAGATAGTCACTGAGGTCCGGTATTTCGTCGACGCCCTATGGGCGGGACTGGTTCCCCCCTTTTCCGATTTCTTCAACACCGTGCTCTCCCACTATCAGATCCACATGATGCATCTGGGTCCTTAATCCATCACCCTTCTCATGGTCTTCGCCTTCATTTGTGAGGCAATGATGGGCATCCTTCCTTCGGTTGCCTTGCTGCGCCACTTCTTCGCTCTGCGCCTTGTCGACCCCACCCAATGCTCGGGGTGCGTGAGCTTCATTGCTGCGCCTGAGACGGCAGCTTTAGGGATCGACTTCAGTCTTCCTCCGCCTGCACCTGGGTTTTGCGAGCAGTGGCTGTATGTGGACATAGGGGTGCCCAGCCCCCTGCTGTAGGAGCCATCTTCGCCTGCTGTCCCCAACTCGGGCTGGGGCCAGGAGACGCTCACGAGTTCCCAGCTCGTCTTCGTCTGGCGTCTCTTCGCGTTCTTGAGGAAGCTCAGCGTGACGGCGCCCAAGGTGGTGAAGGAGCTCCTGCTACGCCGTGTTGCCCCTCTCCAACGCCATTCTCACTAGATGTGGGCCTTCAGCGGGCGTGAGGATTGTATGAGGCTCCAGGAAGAGGACCTGACGCCTGAAGCACTGAGGAAGGTGCTCTTCGTCCTGACTGGGGACCCCTCCCCCGGCAGCATCCGGCAAGGGGGCCTTGTTGTACCTCTGCCCGAATAGAAGTGACTTTGTGAATTAGATGCCCATCTTCGACGAATGGGGGCTGCGCCCCGCTGGCCTCCAGGGGCCTCGCGAGAACCAAGTGGTGGTGGCCGCCCTTGCAGTCGGCCAAGGCGACTCTTCCTCAAGTGGCGGAGCAGGGAGGCATGAGCCACCGAAGGCCAAAGGGTCCCCATCGAGGTGACAGCTGGCGGCGCCATGGGGAAGCTTTCGAGGCCCCGTCTGCTTGGATCGAGGGCGGCGAAGCGGCTGCCCAAGGCCCGCGATCGAGGCCCCGAGGCCCCACTGCTTTTCTTGGTGAGGCGACCGTGGCGCAGATCGTGGACGCCTCGACGCTGGTCGCTTTGACGCTTCTTCCTTGTCGCAGGTTGACCCTGCGCTCAACTCCTGGGTCACTTCCGTGTGGACTTCGAGGCCCTCCGGAAGAGAAGGGAGGCCCTGGGTGACGATTACCCTTGTCGCCTGCTGAAGCGTAGGAAGTACTTTGCCACCAATGAGTAAGCCTTCTCCCTTCCTAGCTCCTGATTCTTCCATTGCTTTTCCTGATCCTTGCTCCGCAGGGCCCTTCCCGCCGAGCTCACGGAGATGACTGAGGAGCCATTCCCCTTGTCTCCGCCCTCTCCATTGTCTTCGATCGTTTCGAGCAGCAGAGCCCTTGTGGTGAGGCCGGTTAGAGAGACGCATCGCGGCCCTGCGCGCCTCGGGACCTTCCTTCGCGAGCCTTCTCGTGGCATAGCCAGCATGCCGTGGGCTTCTCGTCTGGTCGTGGACCGTGATTGGCTGGGGTACTCCCTGCGCTCTTCACTTGGGGGTGGACTGGCTCCAAGTCGGGCTTCCGGCGAGGCGTGCCCGGCTTCCGCAAGGGTGCCAGCCCCCTGCCCATAGGGGGAGTGCTGATCCGCGCCCCCCGACGCTCGCTTGGGGCGGATGATGGTGTGGAAGACGTACTCGAGCGCGCCCGGGAGTGTCGCGCTCTTCGCCAAGGGTTTCTTCGGAGGGCGGCTGATGCGGTGAGCCTACTTGGTGAAGAGCTCGCTGATGAGGACGCGCGCCTTGAGGCCGAGGGCCTGCGCCTGGTTGCAGAGAGGCCCGAGCTGGAGGCGGCAGTCGCCCTCGCGCGCTATCAGCGCAATCTTGGCGATGAGGAGGCCAAGGCGTCGCTGGCGGCCTCCCAGGAGGTCCGTTCCCGGGCCGTCGAGGAGGCCCGGGAAGCTGACCGGCGGTGAGAGGCGACGGAGGAGCGGGCGCGGGAACTCCTGGCCTGGTGCCGCTCACTGGAGGAGCAGGTGGAGCTGCGCGAGGCGGCCCTCGCGTCGATGAAGGTGGCCTCAGGCGACCCAGTGGAGCTCCAGAAGCGTGAGGAGGCGCTGACGCTGGAAGCCGCTGAACGCGCACGTGAGTATGAATGCCTAGAGACAAGGGAGCGCTTGGTGACGCGGGCGGAGGATGATGTCGCTGCGCGGGAAGCCCGTGTCCTGGAGGAGGTCGGACGTCGGGTGGCGACGGCACGCTCGAACCTCGAGCGCGAGTTCAAGGAAAGGTTGGGGTTGATCCGGACCGAGGTTGAAGGTAGGACCGCTGTCTTGAGGATCAAGCTGGAGGAAGCGACGCGGCGGGTTGATGCTTTGCGAGCCGCACTGGAGGTGGCGCAGGGGGAGTCAACTACCTCCCATGCCGAGGTGCTTCTCCTTCGCCAATGGGTGGACGAGGCTGAGGTCGTCGCGCGCCAGAATGCGGACAAGATACGCCAGTGGCGGCTCCTGGAACATGAGCACGGCCCCATGCTCACCACGCTTCGGGAGAGAGCCAAAACGGCCTTGGGTAACAACTGCGAGGTGGCTGTTAGCGAGCCGCACGCAGTTAACTACGCCGGCAACATTCAGTTCTTCACCGATGTGGTGACGCACCTGGAGGCGCGGTCGGTTAGAGCCAACAGGTTGGTGGAGGAGAGGAGCCGCACCCTGCTCGGGCGCGCCTTTTCCCGCGTCTTCAGCCATCTCCGGAACATGGATCCCCACTTCGACTTCGACACCGCCATCGCCCCAGTCCCCCAGGCAGTCCGGGACGACCTGGCGTACTGGGTGGAAGACAACGTGGACGCTCTTGTCAGGGCCTTCGCTTCAGATAACGACGACGCGATCGTGGCCGCCGACGAGGGCGGCGTGGTGAACGGTCCTGACGCCGCTGGTGACAACGCAGAGGGTGATGGCGAGGCCAGCGACGCCAGAGACAGTTCGGGCGGTGCTCCCGAGGATGCATTGAGGGATTTATCCGACTGACCGCGTATCGTTCCCGTTTCCTTACCCCGCATGAATAGAACTCAGGTTTTGACCTGATGGTTGTAAGAGCATTTTGGGAGGGGGTGCCCCTCATGTAAAACTCATGTTCAGTGTACTAGTGGGTGCTACATCACCCATACGCCCGTGCCAAGTGGTTGGCTAGGCGACGAGCCAGCTGGCTAGTTTACCTTTGTCCCGTGCGGGCCCTGAGATAGCTTGTGGGAGGCTGTGGTGTCTCGAGTGTCTCCTGATCGAATACGTAGGATCTGTAGTGAAAAACCTCCTGAGAGGATACGACGACGGCAGTCTAGGCTGCACGCAAGGTAGGCCAGGCCCGGCTCGCGAGGGGCTCACGAGGGGAGGCAGCTGAGGCGAAGTTGTAACCGAAACGCGAGAGATTGCTCGAACAAGACTAAGCACCAATTCCCCAAACACACGCAAATCTCAAATTCAAGTCCAACTTAAATCCAGCGGGGGAAAGCAACAACCAAGGGAGAAGCAATGAAAGCTGAAAAAGGCTGCGTCCGTGTCAGGACCCCGACTCAATGTCACATCGATCTAGCATGTAACACCTCATATCACTTTGCGGCCTCACGCACGGTATTCCCACGGGTGTCGCCTTACCTTTGCCCAGGACTGTTTGTGCCTTTTGGCACACGTATATGATAGTGTCGCTAGCATGCCTATGATAAGGAGCCCGGGCTGACATGGCTAGTCGTAAACCCAAAGTGGCACAAACTATACAAAGACAGGCATCCATGACCCAACATCGAACGTGTCGGTCATCAGCGAGTGAATCCAGGCTGTAGCACTGGGCTAGTAGGACTCCGGTGAACCGGGCTGTAGCAGGCTATCAGGACTCCAGTATTCATCGCGTGACATTTCCTCGAAGGGGATGAACACAGAACGAAGAAAGACACATGCCGGCCAACCTAAGTGTTCCGGAGCAGTAGCAAGCTACCATGGCTCAGTGGAAGCACTAGGAGACATTTCCCGGTAAGAGAGGCTACTAAGGATAAACAACTAGATGGTCAGATCCCACACATACCAATCATTTCAATAACATACACACAATATGCTCGATATGTGCAAATACAACATGGCATCACAACATGACTCTACAACTCAAGTATTTATTCAATAGGCTCCGAGGAGCGAGATATTACAAACATGGGTCTCATGACCCAACATTCAGAGCATACAAGTCAAAACACAAGCAGAAGCTTAACATGTCTGAGTACAGACATCTACAAATGAAGAAGGCTGAGAAGCCTGACTATCTACCCGATCCTGCCGAGGGCACAAGATCGTAGCTAAGGTAACAAGCTAAACGTCGAAGTCCACGCGGAACTACTAGTGAGACTGAAGTCTCTCTGCAAAAACATAAAATAGGCAAACGTGAGTACAAATGTACCCAGCAAGACTTACATCAGAACTAACAATATGCATCATTATCAACAAAGGGGATGGTGGGGTTTAACTGCAGCAAGCCAGCTTTGACTCAGTGGCTATCCTAAACTAGGACTGCAAGTAACTCTTTTGAGGTGGCGCACACGAGTCCACATATTCACCATATCAATACACCACTATGGATCCGCTCCCGTCTCCCTACGAGAACGCCATCCATAGCACTCACCCTTATCTTGCGTATTTTAGAGTATCCACTTTCACTTGTCTATGAACTGTACATGCAACCCAGAAGTCCTTTACCGCGGACACGGCTATTCGAATAGTTCATGTTAACCCTGCAGGGGTGTACTCCTTCACACACGCTCTCGCCACTTACCGCCATGTACACCTCGTGTATCTCGGCAACCTTCAAGCGGAAGCCTGGTGAGGGAGTCGGCCACGACCTGACTAACCACACAAGTCTCTCGTCCAGGTTTATCGCCTATTCGGGTTCCATCCGCAAGGAGATCCGGCCGGGGTGTCGCTCACAGCCCCAAACGATGTGAGCAGGGTTCCCAAGCCCACCATCCGGGTGCCACTTGGTACACCGTGCCAATGTGCCTAGTCTGTCCCAAGCCCACCTGTACCGGGTGCCACTTGGTAGACTACTAACACTACCTACAAACACCAGAAACTAGTCGCAACTCCTGGACAGAGATCGAGTTGATTAATAAGTCGAGAGGGGCATTTAAGCATTCCGATGTGTGGTAGTAGCTATTCATGGATCACATACACAGAACTCAGTTCCTAAGGACGGCTTCAATGAGACAACCCACCATGTACTCCTACATGGCCTCTCACCGCTACCTTTACCAAATCGTGTTCACACACTTAGATCTCAACAGTAGGACATGTTCACACACCTCCAATTCATCCCCGATGAATCAAACCTGACACAACTCTAAGCAATAGCAGGCATGACAAACAAGCATGAATGAGTAGGCACATCAGGGCTCAAACAACTCCTACTCATGCTAGTGGGTTTCATCTATTTACTGTGGCAATGACAGGTCATGCAAAGGATAAAGGGGTCCAACTACCGGAGCAAGTAACAGTTGTATCGTTGTTGTCCTAATGTAGTAAAATAGAGCAGGAGCGACAGAGTGGGATTTTATTGGAATGAACAAGGGGGTTTTGCTTGCCTGGCACTTCTGAAGATAGTATAGTTCTTCATCGGTGTCATCGAACTCATCGCCGGAACCACGTCTATTGGGTGGGGGCAAACACCGGCAAACAAGGAAGAAAACAATCAATGCAATGCACAATATGATGCATGATCATGACATGGCAATATGATGTGGTTTGAGCTAATGCAACTAGCAGCGAGTTAAATGAAGTTGGTTTGAATCCAAGATTCAAATTCAAACTCCATACGTGAAGGTTTAAATGCCATTAATATGATTTGTCCTAAACAGTAGCTATAAGTTGTTCTAACATGCATGAAAATGGTACAGATGGATAGATTGGATTTTTCTGATCATTTTTCATATATAATTTATTTCATTTGGAGTTACTGTTGAATTTCTATGATTTTTAGAAGTTTAGGACATTTTCTGAAAATCATAAATCATTTAAGATTTATTTAAATTCCAGAAAACATTTATGCGTCGTGATCAAGTCCATCGTGACATCAGCAGGTCAATCTGCGGTGACCAGGTCAAACGACCGGTGGGGTCCATTGTCATTGACCTGATGATGTTTAGTGTCACAGACAGGTGGGCCTGGTCAACGGCCATGTCAGCGTGGTCAAAACTGATGCATGGGCCCAGTCGGATTAGATTAAACCTCACTAATTCCATTAGTTGCTTAGTTAAACTGGTGGAGCACGTCTGTCAGTGGCTCAGGGCTGGTTAGTTAGCTGGTCATTAGCGGCTAATGACAGCGCCACGTCAGCTCACCGAAGGCTAACCGGCGACGACCACGGCCGACGGCGGAGGTGCACCGTGCGCTCGCTACGAAGCACCATTCAACGCGCGGTTTTCTCCTACGGGTTCCTGGGAGTGAGGCGCATCCAGAGAGACAAGCGGCAGCAGCTGGGGTGGCCGGAGTTGACGGCGGCGAGCTCTATTGCGGACGCCGGAGTTCAGTTGCGTGCGGGATCGTGTTTCAGTGCGTAGAAGAACGGGGCAAGGGGGCTAGGAGGGCGCTACGCATCGCGAGGAGTAGGTTGGACACTCCAGGGTGACCATTTGGTCACCGGAGCATCATCGACGGCGAGCTTAGGCGGCGGTGCATTTCGGTCATCAAGGGGGCGACGGCTACGGCAATCAAACGAAGAGGGGAAGAGGGGAAAACGGTGGCGGAGCTCACAGCAGTGCCGTAGGGATGGTTAGCGGGCTTGGGGACGTCCTGCATGCGGCGGATCGACGATGATGGTGGCCGAAGCCCGAGGTGGAAGACGACGGTGATGGCGACGTTGCTGGCCTCCCGGGGTCGCGTAGATCGGCGGAGACGGCGTAGCAGATGACGGTGGAGCTTGTGGGCCGGTCGGGGGAGCGAGGGGGGTGCGATGGACACGGCGACAGGTATCGGTGGCGACGAGCGCGCTCGGGCGTTCGCAGGAGTGAGAAACAGAGGAGGGGGAGGAGCACAGGGAGAGTGAGAAGGGTCGGAGGGGTTGCGTGGTGTCGCGGATGGAGACCGGGGCGACGAGGGGGGCGGCAAGCAGGAGGTGGCTGGGGCGCGTGGGCGCGTGCGTCGGCCACACGCGCGTCCTCCTGGCAGAGGAGGAAGATGACAGGGAAGGAGGCGATGGTGGGCTGGGCTAGCTGCAGTGCTGGGCCACAGCTGGGCCGACTAGGTGGCCTGCACAGTGAGGCCAGGTACTAACTCTCTCTCTCTTTTATTCTCTGTTTTTCTATTTTTCTGTAAGTTTGTGGCTTCATTAAAAATAGTTAGACACCTTCAAAAATCCTGGAAATAATCATAGGCTCTATTTAGATTAATTCCAACAGCCCACACTTATTTCCAGAATTATTTGAGCATTTAAAATATTTACTAGCATTTAAATGCCCAAATGCAAAGTACATATGATTTAATTCTGTGACCAAATACGTCATGCAAAAATGTGCAACACCTCTGGTTATGGTTTCAAGCATTTTCCAGATATGATGAACATTTTTGAAAGCCATTTGGATTCACTGAAAATATTTTTAGGTTGAACCTATTTGAATTCCATTTGGTACTAGGGTTTGGACATCCCCATTTCAAGTTTCTTTCAAAGTTTAAACATGATGCACAGATGAAGTTAGCCTAGTGCAATGACAGAAGCTAGGGATGTGACAACTCACCCCTACTAAACAAGAATCTCGTCCCGAGATTCAAGCGTAGGGTAAGATGAAGGGGGAACGCAAACTAACACAATCTTCACGATCCAGGTTGCACTTCAAAAGAACGTTGATTCGATCACCATCATTGTCTCGAGGTCGTGCTCTGAGAACTCCAACTAACATGACAACGAGAGGAAAGGAAAAACTCTAAAAGGATCGATCTTCTCGAAGATCAAACAACTTAGGATCAACTCACGTGGTGAGTCATTGAATCATCTCTCGAGATGAGACATGAAACACACATCTAGAGGGATGGAGTGGAACAGATGACGAGGGTTCACTAGGTAGACAACAATTCCACACTTAAGAAGGTGGTGAACAATTGTCAACGTAGCGAGGAGTTGAGTTGCCATGGTACCATAACGGGGCACCTTAGAGAAGGTGACTCGTAGAAATAACCCCTTAAGTGGCAAAAATAATTACCTTTGATTCAGAGATCATTGAAACTCTTTATACCAGCCTAAGGCAATTCTCGAGCGACCATTTGGAGGGGTTCAGTAGAATGGCATACCCGGATTAGAATGGATGATGTGGATTACCTTGTTGAAAACAACACAAGGGATGATTTTAGTAACTGGGGAGAAGCTCAATAGTAGAGAGTGAGTCTACTATTTGAAAAGTTATAGCGTTACCGAGGAAACTGAGAGCAATCCTAGTTAGTGCCGATGATAACACATAGCGCTTGTGCGTGATCTCAAGAACTTGAGCATTTCCATATTCATCAAGGTTTTACCAACATCCGTGACAAGGATCCTGGCAACACAACATACTACCATGATGAATAGCGATGGATGATACAGATGCGAAGGAAGATGACACTTTCTCTCAGATTTCACCTTAGCGAGGCCAATGAGACAAAATCTGGATGATCGACCGAGAGACATTTAGCACTCCGCTTCTAATGTTCTCCTTGGTGTGCTAGCGCAACTTTGATATCTAGAACACCAAGTAAAAGGTCGGACTTCGGAAGCTCAAGAATAATCTTGCTTCTCAGGCAAGACGATATGATCAAATAACCAAGGGATTGGCATAGCCCATACTCGAATCAAAGATTGGATAAGATGATAGGTCCATTAACTACCAAGCAACGGGGTTGCTAGCAGTATTGATTTCACACATCACGATTCACTTGTTGGCATTCCGGTTACAATAACATGGAAACCGAGGGATTAACAATGATGGCAAGAAGTATTACTGCGTCAAGAATTCATAAGAGGTGGTGCAATTCTCATGACACTCTTGACATAAAGATGGTAACACTCCAAGGTAGAGCAGAGCAGAAGCTGGATTGGCATTTTGATATGCGGAATACAATAGCTTTGACCCAATCCTAGATATGGATGAGGTTCTGGAGTTTGTTTCTCCTAGTCATTCCGGAATAGGATGGCTTGACGGACCACAAGAGTAATAGGCATCGATTAACGCATGCACACATACTCTTGACTATCAATTGATAGATGGGGGTCAGAATTCAACTGAAATGGGACAACTCAAAAGAACATATGATTTTTGAGTTGTGGATGCATGGATTAGCATGTCGAACCAAGTTCAATAGGTTTCTTCCGGATAACCCATGCAGAAAGGTAAAGCTGGCAGAGTCACAATATAGAATGGAGAACTCATCAAGAGCACTCTGGCTGTGTCTTTTGGTTCAAAAAACTTCTGCCATAAACGGTTCATAGTATTTGGAAGAAGGAAATACCACGGACCTCGAGGACTATCGCAAAGGTTACTAATATCCTAAAGGAACTAGCAAACACTATCAACACGAGATATGTAGGGTGAATCTCGGGCTCAAGAACCCATGAGTAGAATACCTACTACTAGGTAGCATCACAGGATGATTTCGAGAATGATGGCCAGAATCATCACACTGGGAACACAAAACATGGCTGGATTACCTGGTGATCCTCTAAGACACCTAGGGTCATAGTAATAGCTCCAACATATACGTTAAGGCAACAGAGTACCTCAACTCACCGATTAGTGTGGATAATCTGGCACAAAGGAGATTGAAAACAAAGGAAGAGGATTTGCAAATGCATCAGACTATTTAGAAACCTGGGATGACTCGGACAGCATAACGGCTGTAAATGCTCAGAAAAAGATTTAAGACATGCACAAGGATTTGCATAGTCACTCAACAACATCATATCAAGGTTCTGGTTCAATTGATAACATACCAAAGTAGTAGAAACTGAACTGAGGCCTAAGTCCAACAATTCTATAAGTCTACAGATTAGTAACACGTGATCCTAATAGAAAGAAGAGAAAGCCTAGTTCCTTAACCCCGTAAGAAAGATAAGATGACTCAGGCCAGAAGGGCATAAGGTATAAGGAGTAAAAAGAGCCTTACTTTCCCAACCACAATCAATTCCCTTATATAACTAAAGAATTTCTAGACTCAACTTCGACCAGTTTGGCTTGGTAATCCTACAGGCAGTCAAGCTCTGATACCAAAGCTGTCAGGACCCCGACTCAATGTCACATCGATCTAGCATGTAACACCTCATATCACTTTGCGGCCTCACGCACGGTATTCCCAGGTGTAGCCTTACCTTTGCCGGGACCGTTTATGCCTTTTGGCACACGATATGATAGTGTCGCTAGCATCCATATGATAAGGAGCCCGGCTGACATGGCTAGTCGTGAAACCCAAAGTGGCACAAACTTACGAGACAGCATCCATGACCCAACATCGAACGTGTCGGTCATCGGCGAGTGAATACAGGCTGTAACACTGGGCTAGCAGGACTCGTGAACCGGGCTGTAGCGGTCTATCAGACTCGGTATTCATCGCATGACATTTCCCAAGGACGATGTATACAGAACGAAGAAGGACACATGCCGGCCAGCCTAAGTGTTCCGGAGCAGTAGCAAGCTACCATGGCTCAGTGGAAGCACTAGGAGACATTTCCCGGTAAGAGAGGCTACTAAGGATAAACAACTAGAGAGTCAGATCCCACACATACCAAGCATTTCAATAACATACACACAATATGCTCGATATGTGCAAATACAACATGGCATCACAACATGACTCTACAACTCAAGTATTTATTCAATAGGCTCCAAGGAGCGAGATATTACAAACATGGGTCTCATGACCCAACATTCAGAGCATACAAGTCAAAACACAAGTGGAAGCTTAACATGTTTGAGTACAGACATCTACAAATGAAGAAGGCTGAGAAGCCTGACTATCTACCCGATCCTGCCGAGGGCACAAGATCGTAGCTGAGGTAACAAGCTAAACGTCGAAGTCCATGCGGAACTACTAGTGAGACTGAAGTCTCTCTGCAAAAACATAAAATAGGCAAACGTGAGTACAAATGTACCCAAAGAAGACTTACATCGAACTAACTACATATGCATCATTATCAACAAAGGGATGGTGGGGTTTAACTCCAGAAGCCAGCTTTGACTCGATGGCTATCCTAAACTAGGACTGCAAGTAACTCTTTTGAGGTGGCGCACACGAGTCCACATATTCACCATATCAATACACCACTATGGATCCGCTCCGTCTCCCTACGAGAACGCCATCCATAGCACTCACCCTTATCTTGCGATTTTTGAGTATCCACTTTCACTTGTCTATGAACTATACAGCAACCTGAAGTACTTTACCCATGAGACACGGCTATTCAATAGATCATGTTAACCTGCAAGGGTGTACTCCTTCACACACTCTCGCCACTTACCGCCATGTACACCTCGTGTATCTCGGCAACCTTCAAGCGGAAGCTTTGGCGAGGAGTCGGCCACGACCGACTAACCACACAAGTCTCTCATCCAGGTTTATTGCCTATTCGGGTTCCATCCGCAAGGAGATCCGCCGGGTGTCGCTCACGGCCCCAAACGATGTGAGCAGGGTTCCCAAGGCCACCATCCGGGTGCCACTTGGTACACCGTACACTTGTGCCTAGTCTGTCCCAAGCCCACTTGTACCGGGTGCCACTTGGTAGACTACTAACACTACCTACAAACACCAGAAACTAGTTGCAACTCCTGGACAGAAATCGAGTTGATTAATAAGTCGAGAGGGGCACTTAAGCATTCCAATGTGTGGTAGTAGCTGTTCATGGATCACAAACACAGAACTCAGTTCCTAAGGACGGCTTCAATGAGACAACCCACCATGTACTCCTACATGGCCTCTCACCGCTACCTTTACCAAATCGTGTTCACACACTTAGCTCTCAACAGTAGGACATGTTCACACACCTCAATTCATCCCCGATGAATCAGACCTGACACAACTCTAAGCAATAGCAGGCATGACAAACAAGCATGAATGAATAGGCACATTAGGGCTCAAACAACTCCTACTCATGCTAGTGGGTTTCATCTATTTACTGTGGCAATGACAGGTCATGCAGAGGAAAAGGGGTTCAACTACCGGAGCAAGTAACAGTTGTATCGTTGTTGTCCTAATGCAGTAAAATAGAGCAGGAGCGAGAGAGTGGGATTTTATCGGAATGAACAAGGGGGTTTTGCTTGCCTGGCACTTCTGAAGATAGTATAGTTCTTCATCGGTGTCATCGAACTCATCGCCGGAACCACGTCTATCGGGAGGGGAAACACCGGCAAACAAGGAAGAACACAATCAATGCAATGCACAATATGATGCATGATCATGACATGGCAATATGATGTGGTTTGAGCTAATGCAACTAGCAGGGAGTTAAATGAAGTTGGTTTGGATCCAAGATTCAAATTCAAATTCCATATGTGAAGGTTTAAATGCCATTAATATGATTTGTCCTAAACAGTAGCTATAAGTTGTTCTAACATGCATGAAAATGGTACAGATGGATTGATTGGATTTTTCTGATCATTTTTCATATATAATTTATTTCATTTGGAGTTACGGTTGAATTTCTATGATTTTTAGAAGTTTAGGACATTTTCTAAAAATAATAAATCATTTAAGATTTATTTAAATTCCAGAAAACATTTACTACGTCAGCAGTGCGTCACTGTGACGTCAGCAGGTCAACTGCGGCTAACCAGGTCAAACCTGACCAGTGGGTTCCACTGGTCAGTGACCCGGTAATGTTTAGTGTCACAGACAGGTGGGCCTGGTCAACGGCCCTGTCAGCGTGGTCAAAATTGACGCGTGGGCCCAGTTGGATTAGATTAAACCTAACTAATTCCGTTAGTTGCTTAGTTAAACTGGTGGGGCACGTCTGTGAGTGGCTCAGGGCTGGTTAGTTAGCTGGTCATTAGTGGCTAATGAGAGCGCCATGTCAGCTCACCGGAGGCTAACCGGCGACGACCACGGCCGACGGCGGAGGTGCACCGTGCGCTCGCTACGAAGCACCATTCGACGCGCGGTTTTCTCCTACGGGTTCCTGGGAGTGAGGCGCATCCAGAGAGACAAGCGGCAGCAGCTGGGGTAGCCGGAGCTGACGGCGGCGAGCTCTTTTGCGGCCGCCGGAGTTCGGTTGCGTGCGGGATCGCGTTTCAGTGCGTAGAAGAGCGGGGCAAGGGGGCTAGGAGGGCGCTACGCATCACGAGGAGTAGGTTGTACACTCCAGGGTGACCATTTGGTCACCGGAGCATCATCAACGGCAAGCTCAGGCGGCGGTGCATTTCGGTCATCAAGGGGGTGACGGCTACGGCAATCAAATGAAGAGGGGAAGAGGGGGAAACGGTGGCGGAGCTCACAGTGGTGCCGTAGGGATGGTTAGCGGGCTCGGGGACGTCCTGTGTGCGGAGGATCGACGACGATGGTGGCCGTAGCCCGAGGTGGAAGACGACAGCGATGGCGACGTTGCTGGCCTCCCGGGGTCACGTAGATCGGCGGACACGGCGTAGCGGATGATGGTGGAGCTCGTGGGCCGGTCGGGGGAGCGAGGGGGGTGCGGTGGACACGGCGGCAACAACCGGTGGCGACGAGCGCGCTCGGGTGTTCGCGGGAGGGAGAAACAGAGGAGGGGGAGGAGCATAGGGAGAGTGAGAAGGGTCGGAGGGGTTGCATGGCGTCGCGGAAGGAGTCCAGGGCGACGAGGGGGGGGGGGCGGCAAGCAGGAGGTGGCCGGGGCGCGTGGGCGCGTGCGTCGGCCACACACGCGTCCTCCTGGCAGAGGAGGAAGATGACAGGGAAGGAGGCGGTGGTGCGCTGGGCCAGCTGCAGTGCTGGGCCACAGCTGGGCCGACTAGGTGGCCTGCACAGTGAGGCCAGGTACTAACTCTCTCTCTCTGTTATTCTATGTTTTTCTATTTTTCTGCAAGTTTGTGGCTTTATTAAAAATAGTTAGACACCTTCAAAAATCCTGGAAATAATCATAGGCTCTGTTTAGATTAATTCCAACAGCCCACACTTATTTCCAGAATTATTTGAGCATTTAAAATATTTACTAGCATTTAAATGCCCAAATGCAAAGTACATATGATTTAATTCTGTGACCAAATACGTCATGGAAAAATGTGCAACACCTCTGGTTATGGTTTCAAGCATTTTCCAGATATGATGAACATTTTTGAAAGCCATTTCGATTCACTGAAAATATTTTTAGGTTGAACCTATTTGAATTCCATTTGGTACTAGGGTTTGGACATCCCCATTTCAAGTTTCTTTCAAAGTTTAAACATGATGCACAGATGAAGTTAGCCTAGTGCAATGACAGAAGCTAGGGATGTGACAGTCCGGCACCTAGTATAGTCTTGGACGTCTTCTCACCAGCGCGGAGCTAAGTGCTGCCACTAGGCGTGGGAGGGAGCCCCAGGGCCTGAGGCCGGCACCCCTGAGACTCCGGGGCGTGTACAGCCCCACTCATTATTACGTGAGAGTGTCACGGGGCGGCGAGCTTCACACGCACTGGGCCTTCTTCACAGGTACCGGCCTTGCTTCATATCGCGAGACGAGGGCCCCGCCTTGCGCCACACTCTAGTGCCATCAACGACGACTGGAAACCAGGACGCCGCCGATGGGGTAGAGCGGTCACCAGCGGTTCCCCCGACGACCACGGGTCCTCCGCCAGGGGCAGGCCCTGAGGCACCTCCCCAGCGGAGGGCCTACCTCCTGAGAACACCTTGCTTCGAACACCGCGGTGGTGATGCCGGATCCCGGCCCCTCTCCTACAGCCCCCGACGCCCTCCTCCTGAGGGGTAGGAGATTGCGGGAGCAGGGCAGCTGCTCACTGTGGCGACCTGCACCTCCTGCGACCCATGATTAGCGTATGCCTGCTCCTGTGGAATTAGTGGTACCTGATAATCGTTGCTTCCTGCGCGGCCGGTGGGGCCGTCCCGGGGCTCCTGGAAGAGCTCAGCTTATGGCGCCTCGTCCTCCCAGCTTGGGCTGAGGAGCGAGCCTTGTTCGCCCTCATGCGGGTGCCCTTGGTCCATCATGTTGGGCACGTATTCTTCTGGGGGTGCCATCCCGAAGGCCGCGGCATAGCGCTCCGCGTGCCACGCAGCTCTGCTTGATGCGTCCACCTGGGGATGGTAGCGCCGCGGCCCACAGGGGCCATGGGTCGCGACGAGTCCTTCTTCGCTGGCCGGGGGCGGAGTCAACGCTGCCGCTGGTCAGCCGACAGCCACGGTGTTGGAGCAACTCAGGGAGCCATGGGCTGCGTGGAGTCCCAAGCAGGCCGCCCTGGACTTGAGATGGGAGCTCGGTGCAGAAGGGGTGAGCCCCCGAGGAGGCGAAACCCAGGAGCTCCGCCACCCGCTCTAGCAGCACATCGCGGCCGCCTTCCATCAGCCTGCACTGCAGCAGCTCTCGGGCCACTGTGAGTGCGGACCTTGAGTTTGCCTGCTCCCGGCGGGTGTACGGCGTCGTGGCCATGACATGGTTGGAGGCCCTTACTGCCGACCACGCCTGCCGCGGTGTGAGAGCTGTTGGAGCCTGTCCGCGTCGCCCACAGCCCGCAGCACCCTGCGAACCGCGAGCTACCTGGGGCATGGGGTCGCCCGGGGCAAGCGGCTCTGCATGGGCAGGCCAAGCCACCCAGGGATCAGGGTTGCCCGCCTGATCGTCGGACATGGTGATGACGATGCGACGGGACGCCGGTGGCGTAAAGGTGGATCGGCGCACTTTACCGGGCGCGCAAGTGTCGGATTTCGGTTCCGCGGACCCTTGAGGTTCGAATTCTTGGGGTGCGCGCACGAGATTTCGCCTCTACCTACTTGCTCTCGCCGGCTCGGCGAGATCTAAACTACGAAAGGAACAACACAAGGGACCCAGAGTTTATACTGGTTCAGGCCACCATTGTGGTGTAATACCCTACTCCAGTGTGTGGTGTGGTGGATTGCCTCTTGGGCTGTTGATGAACAATACAAGGAAGAACAGCCTCGCGAGGGTCTGTTCTTGGCTGGTGCGATGAACTGCTAGGAGGAGTTCAGTTGCTCTCTCTACTGGTTTCTTGGCAAGGATTCTCGATGCCTCTCTAGATGCTAGATTCTGGATGCCTCTACCCGGGGGTGGCTAGTCCTATTTATAGGCAAAGGCCCTGGGCCTCTTCCCAAATATTGAGCAGGAAGGGCGCCAACAATTGGCCATTTTGAAGGGGAACATCTGGTACAATTATCCTGACTAAAGTTGGTCCTCGCCTGTCAAAGGCTCTGGTGGTGATGCCTGCTTGGGATCCACAAGGACTTCCTTCTTGCCGTTGGGCTGGTCTTGGTCTTGTTGCACCGAAATGGATGCCTTTGCTTGATGCTCTCTCCTGCGCTTGCTCCCTTTGCACCAAAGAGGAAAGGAGGACACTGCACGGGCTGGCGCCCGACTGGCGCTCTTTTTCATCATGGCTTGCGTCAGGGGCACCTCGCGAGGTACCCCGCCTTGAACTCTTTGCCTCCTCGTGAGCCAGCCTAATGAGGTCGTGCCTAACGAAGCTCCTTGTCATCCGCCCCACGAGGCTTGGCCCCTCGCGAGGGTCTTGAGCTTGTGTTGATGAAGATGGGCCGTGCTGGGCCCCCCTTTGAGCCATGCCGCAGCCGCAGCAGCAAGTCCAGGGACCCCGTTCCCTGCGCCGACAAGATTCTCTGACACTGGCGCGGGGCTAGTGCAAAGGCTTATATCCCCCACTTAGGAGAAGCTCTACTACGCCGTACAGCTCTGTTTCCAGCAGGGCGAGAAGGTTTCCAACAACATAGCAGAATATGAAGGCCTCATAGTAGGCCTGAAAGCCGCAGCAGCACTGGGAGTGAAGTGCCTCGTCATCAAGGGCGATTCACAACTCCTCATCAACTTCTCCAACAAGGTGTACGAGCCAAGGGACGTGCACATGGAGGCGTATCTTGCGGAAGTATGCAAGATGGAAAAGCAGTTCTAGGGGCTGGAGTTGCAGTATGTGCCCCATTGGCACCAACCAAGAGGTTGATGATATCGCCAAAAGGGCGTCCAGGCGGCTGCCTCAGGAGCCTGGCATTTTCGAGTAACGGCTCTTCAAGCCATCGGTGGCGCGGACACTTTCAAGCATAGCACAGCCTCGGGAAGAACTCCCTTAGCCCCCTACCACAGGAGCATCGGCCTGTGGCCCGACCTCGGGAGCACGCTTACTCTTGGGCTGGAGCCTTAGGAGGGATGCTGGACCACGAAATTCAAGGACTACCTGATGCAAGGGATGCTGCCAGAGAAAGAGGAGGACGTGGAATGCGTGGCCTGGCAGGCCACGACCTATTGCATCCAAGACGGTGAGCTATACCTGAAGCGGCCAAATGACGTTTCCCTATGTTGCATCTCTAGGAAACAGGGGAAGGAATTGCTGGCTGACATACACGGCGAAGATTGCGGACACCACTCATCATCACGGACCCTCGTTGGCAAGGCATTTCGCAGCGGGTTCTACTGGCCTACGGCACTCAACGACGCGGTCGAGCTGGTGAAGTCCTGCGAAACCTGCCAATTCCATGCCAAGCAGATTCATCAGCCAACTCAGGGCCTGCAGACCATCCCGCTCTCGTGGCCGTTCGCAGTCTAGGGGCTGGATATCTTGGGCCCATTTCCTCGAGCGCCTGGGGGCTACCGCTACCTCTACGTCGCTATCGACAAGTTCACCAAGTGGGCAGAGGTGGAAGCCGTCCGCACCATCCCAGCCAGTTCCGCAGTCAAGTTCATCAAGGGCCTCGTGAGCCGGTTTGGGGTCCCTAATCGCATCATCAACGACAACGCGCCAACGCGGAGGTCCTGAGGGGCCTCAAGACCAGGACCTTCAAGAAGAAGCTGGAGTCCTGCGGCAGGGGCTGGTACGACGAGTTCTAGTCCGTGTTGTGGTCCATCTGCACTACCGCCACCAAACCAACTGGCGAGACCCCGTTCTTCCTCATCTACGGAGCAGAGGCGATCCTCCCTCACGAGGTCAGGCGTCGCTCTTCACGGGTCCTAGCGTTTGATGAAGCGCAACGGGATGCCATGCGGGGGACGGACCTCGTGCTGGGGGAGGAGGGCCGTCGTGAAGCCATACTGCGAGCAGCAAGGTACTAGCAGGCGCTACGGAGATATCACTGTCGCAACATCTGCCCTAGGACTCTCGAGGTAGGTGACCTTGTACTCAGGTGGGTGCTCTCCAGGGAAGGGCTGCATAAGCTCTCGCCCATGTGGGAGGGCCCGTTCAAGGTTGTTCATGTTTTTAGGCCTGGCGCCGCACGCCTAGAGACTCAGGAGGGGGTACCCATCCCAAATGCCTGGAACATCCAGCATCTCCAGAAGTTTTACCCCTGAAGAAAGGCCCAGTGCCTATGAAGAAGGCCCGGTGCCTGTGAAGCTCGCCGCCCGAAGAAAGGCCCGGTGCCTGTGAAGAAGGCCAAGTGCCTGTGAAGCTCACCGCCCGTGAAACTATCACGTAATAACGAGTTGGGGCTGTACACGCCTCGGAGTCTTCGGAGTGCCGCCCTCGGGCCTCGGGGGCTCCTGCCCATGCCTAGTGGCAGCACTTAGCTCCGTGCTGGTGAGAAGACGTCGAAGACTAGACTAGGTTACGGACGCGGCTTTTCATTTGCTTTACGCAGTTGGCTTGTTCTCCCTTGTTTGAACCTTTATTGAAGTTGCTTCTAGTGTTATTCGTTGTCTTCTGCCCCTGTTCTCCGTTTTCAGCTTTTGTCTGACTCGTTCTCTCTCTCTTGCAAACCTTGTGAGGGGGCTGCGTGGGCGCCCTCATGAGCCCTTCCTCTCTTATTTTTCATGAGGCTCTCTCGTTCAAGTACACAGCAGGAGCACCCCTCCCAGTCCATGCCCCTCGGGCATCGCGAAACAAAGCACCGGGCCATGGCCGGCAACCCTCGCAACCAAGGTTCCAAAATGATTCTCCCAACAGATTTTTTGCAGCTCTTAAGGCGCTCGGCGAGGCCTCAAGAAGGCAGCTTGCGAGGCAGAAACTACTGTAAACATCCCAAGCTAAGTTGTTCCTACGCGCAGACACATAACAACGACACCATAACATAGCACTGGAACAATAAATGCAGTACAATAATCAGGGGATCATAGTCTGTTGCACGTCCCCACGGGGCCCCATACTTCTCTCTCTCGATGCGGGAAAAGGAGGAAAACAAAATTAAAGCAGCGCGCGCCTTGCAACAGCTCACGAGGAGGGATCTGCGTCGTCCTCCCGAGCTCAATCAGACTCCGCCTCGCGCTTCACCGGAGCGCGGCGACAGGACGACCCGCTACCGCCCTCGAAGCGGGCGCAGTGGCGTGGTGGCTGATCGTGGCCACTGCTAGAGGAGCTGTCGCCGGAGGAGGAGCCGCTGAAGCTCGACAAGCTTCGGTCGCCACCGGGAGCGGGTTCTCCTTCGCCCTCGTCACGGCCGTCGCCAAGGCCGAGCACCTCGTCGCCATCATCGTCTTCAGGGCAGCACCCAACACGGCAGCCATCTTCTCCGAACACCCTCATGTAGAGGGCCGCGTCGCCGTCATACTTGAAGTGGACGGTGCACCGCCTGCCTAGGCCACGCGCGCGGGCAAACGTCTGCCAGCCATTGCCGGCGACGGAGATCTCCACCGCGACCCAGGAGGCCCAGCTGCAGCAGCCGTCCGCCTGCAACCAAAGCCTGCCGGGGCCATCGGCCGGCAGTTCACTGGGGAAGAAGCAAGGGAGATAGAGCCAGTTGCCAGCCGGGTTGTCCGACCACACAACGAACTCCAGCAACACCTCTGCCGAATGGAAGTGCGGCCGGGGAGGCCGCACAACCATGGCACGCCTTCCCCAACCAACTGGGCTGCCTCGACATGGGTAGCCACCACCGCGTGAAGGACCACTGCCGTGACCACGGGAAGCCACAGCAGGGTCGCGGGATGCTTACGAGGACGACCGCGGCCGCGCTTAGGCGGAGGAGAGCCAGGCCCTTCTTGGCGAGCCTTCCCCTTCTCCGCGGCCGAGAACCTCTTCACGAGCACCATGGGGCGCTGCAAGCAATAGGAGCAAGGAGGGAGAAGAAGCAAGGGAGCAAGAGGAGATGGGAAACGGGGGCTTTCACCCCTCCCCATTTATAGTCCAAGGGAGGCCAACTGTCGACCTCCACGATCACAGGTAATGATGACTCTTTTTGCATGCACCAGGGACTCGTCAAATCGGGAAGTTGCCGGGGTAGCGTGGGGAAGCAGAGACGCCCACGTCCAATCAGTCGCCACGCGTCAACCAAGGCCACAGGCTGTTGGGGTCCGCAGCGCTCCGCACTTGCCCTTTAGCTTCGCTGCTAAGCCAAGTCTGAGCACGCCTTGGCCTCGGGGGCTACTGTCAGCATTATGGGAACGGGGTCCCCAGACTTGCGTGCCTGCGGCCTGCTGCGTGGCTCAGCCAGTGGCCCAGTACTACCCATCTTCATCAACCCAACACTCAAGACCCTCGCGAGGGGTCAAGCCTCGCTGGGCGGACGACACAAGGCCTCCTCAGGAGTGGCGTCACCAGGCAGGCTCGCGAGGAGGCGGAGAGATCAAGGCAAGGGGCACCTCGCGAGGTGCTCATGATGCAAGCCATGATGATCAAGACCAGGTGGGCGCCAGGCGGGTGCTAGCCTGCGCAGTGTCCTCGTTTCCTCTTTGGTGCAAAGGGGGGCAAGCGCAGGTGCAGAGTACCGAGGCATCAGGCAAAGGTTTCCATATTGGTGCAACGAGACGAAGACCAGCAGAGCGGCAGGACGGAGGTCACCGTGGAGCCGAAGACGGTGTCATCACCAGCACCTTTGGTAGTTGAAGACCACCTTTAGTCAGGATAGCTTGTACTAGTAGTTCCCTTTCGAAATGGCCGTTGTTGGATCCCTTCCCACTCAATATTTGGGAAGAGGACCATGGCCTCTCTATATATAGGGCTAGCCACCACAATAGAAAAGGGAGGCGAAGTTCATCCGGACACCACCACAAGAACACCTCTCCTCGCGAGGCTGTTCTTCCTCTGTACTGTTCATCATCAGCCCAAGAGGCAATCCACCACACCACACATTGGATTAGGGTATTACACCACAACGGTGGCCCAAACCAGTATAAACCTTGTGTCTCTTGTGTTTGTCATCGATCTAGTTTAGGGATCGCGGTGAGGCGGAGGGCGTGTTTCGGTAGGGAGAAGATCTTCGTGCGCACCCCAGAGTTTGAACATTAAGGGTTTTGCCGGAACCCGATATCCGACAACCCCCTTGCCTTGATCTCTCCGCCTCCCTCATGAGCCTGCCTGGTGAGGCCGCTCCTGAGGAGGCCTCGTGTCATCCGCCCCGCGAGGCTTGGCCCCTCGTGAGGGTCTTGAGTGTTGGTTGATGAAGACGGGTCATACTGGGCCACTGGTGGAGCCACGCCGCAGGCCGCAGGTAGGCAAGTCTGGGACCCCTGCTCCTAACACGACAAGAGCTCCGGGCCCAAGGCGCGCTCAGACTTGGCTTAGCAGCGAAGCCAAAGGGCAAGCGCGGAGCGCCACGGGCCCCAACAGCCTGCGGCCTTGGTTGACGCGTGGCAACTGATTGGACATGGGTATCTCCGCATCCCACACTGCCTCGGCAACTGCCCGACTGACAAAAGGCTGGCGCGGGCAAGGCTTGCCTTCGTTGCTCTCCTTCATCTTACTCCAGATCCCCTTCCTCGCTCCTTGCTTCCGAAATCTCCAGATCCGCTCTCTAGATCAGCTTCGATCCCTTCCCTTTCAACGAGTGATGGCGCCCCGCAAGGCCAAGGCTGATGCGGAGCCAGCTTGGTACGCGCCGGCCCTGGACGCCCCCAACATGTCGGATAAGAATCTCGCCGCAACGCGCCTGATGACGGTGGTGGAGGGAAACGAGAAGGGGGAGACCAAACTTCATGCTGTCTCCGCCGTGCCAGAGACTAAGGTGAGCACTTTCTACCCCTTCTTCACGAATGCCATTGTAGCTGGCCTGGTTCCTCACTTCTCCGACTTCTTCTACATCGTCCTACGCCATTACAGGTTGCAGGCCCTTCATCTCCATCCCAGCTCCATTCTCCTCTTGTCGATTTTCGCCTACTACTGCGAGGCGCATGTTGGGGTGATGCCGTCTGTGGCTCTGCTGCGCCACTTCTTCCTTCTCCGAACCAACAGCGGCCACACCTTGGCGTGCACCAAGTTCGTCGCGTACGGCAAGGCCAACGCAATCTCGAAGGCCGGGAAGAGGGCCGACAACTTCTAGAGCAAATGGGTCATGATGGATGCCAAGTGTGTCCATCCCCGGTTGACGCTGCCAATGGGGGTGCCCCAGCCTGACGAAGGGTGGTCTCGCGCGAAGCTCGCTGACGATCGGGCGAAGTCGGTGCTGGAGAAGATGAACACTGACCTGAAGCCTGGCAACATGAAGGCGGTAAAGCTGACGGGGGCCACGCTCCTGAGGGAGTTCTTGACGCAGCGGGTGGCTCCGCTTCAGGCGCGCTCGCGCCCCCTTATGGACGCTTGATGGTGCAGCCTGAATCCGGTGGCTCTAGCTGATGATGAACTGGCCTCAGCTCTCCGCCTCTTGGTCGGAGATGACCAGGAGTGTTCGGAGGGTGCCTGTCGGTGTCAAAACCGGCGGATCTCGGGTAGGGGGTCCCGATCTGTGCGTCTAAGGCTAATTGTAACAGGAGGCAAGGGACACGATGTTTTACCAAGGTTTGGGCCCTCTCGATGGAGGTAAAACCCTACTTCCTGCTTGATTGATCTTGATGATATGAGTATTACAAGAGTAGATCTACCACGAGACCGTGGAGGCTAAACCCTATGATGATTATGATTGTTCTTGTCCTATGGACCAAACCCTCCGGTTTATATAGACACCGGAGGAGGCTAGGGTTACACAGAGTCGGTTACAACGAAGGAGATCTAATATCCGAATCGCCAAGCTTGTCTTCCACGCAAAGGAGAGTCCCATCCGGACACGGGACGAAGTCTTGAGTCTTGTACCTTCACGGTCCAACAATCCAGCCAATGCAAATAGTCCGGCTCTCCGGATACCCCCTTATCCAGGACTCCCTCAGTAGCCCCTAAACCAGGCTTCAATGACGATGAGTCCGGCGCGCAGTTTGTCTTCGACATTGCAAGGTGGGTTCCATCTCCGAATACTCCAAAGCAAATTATGGATTGTGTCCGGCTCTGTGGGATAATTTCCGCACACCACCGTAGAGAGCATTACACTTTACAAATCTGATCCGCTGACAATTTCTTTCACGGTATGCCCTTACGCTGTGGCCTGGCTCAATACAAACCGGTCTTTCTTGGCCTGCCTCGACACGCGTTGTGAGGCGGTTTTATTGGCACGCCTTTGTCGAAGCAGAGATCGTGTTCCTCTTATCGCGGGATCCACCATCAATACGGGCGCATGCAACCCCACGATGCATGTTGGTATGACTCCGTGTTTTTAGGTAAGTCCCAAGTGGTTACGCCGAGGACGCTTGATATTCACCCCCTTTATAGAGTGGCCGAGGCCTATCCCTCTTTCTTACCACGCTTGCGCCTTTCCGCATCTCGAGTTCCAACACCCGAAGCCCAAGCTTAGGCACTCCGGATCTTCAATCATGTCCAGTCCAGCCTTCAAGGCCGGTGGATGGCCTCCTCCGTCACAGAGGAGGACATTGCGAAGCTTAGGGAGGTCAAATATCTGACCACCAACATCAAGCACAGGCTTCCTGCTCTAGGGCAGGTCATCCCTACTCCCGAGCCCAACGAGAGCGTCGTATTTGTTTCTCACTTCCTCCGCGGCTTGAGAGGGACATTAGTCTTGTTAGTGTAATTCAGGTAATGCTAGACCGACGGATCTTGCCGTGCAAACGTCGGCCTCTCCGGATGTGGGAGTTCAACCCAGAAGGCCCGCGGACTATTCTGCACTTCTTCGGCATGACCTCGAAGGGATGTGTAAGATATTCTTCGGACCACAAGTAAAGTGTTCGGACACCACTAAGGATGCAGGCCTGAGCTACAACCGCCCAGATACCCAAGTAAGTAACCCAGAAACCAAACACTTCGTTTATATTTATCATAACATTGTTCTGAAAACCATCCGCTGCCAGGAATGGCTTAGCAAGGCGGAGAGAATCAGGTGTCTGGCACTGCTACCCAAAGGCTCGCCTAGTCCTACCATAGCCAGGATGCTTAGTCGTGTGCTAACTCAAGTGCCCTCGGGGAAAGACGAAGGGAAGAACGGAGAAGCAGGGCTTCACACATTGCACATCCAAACTGGGGGAATTACTACCTCCACGAAGGAGGATAGTCGGGGAGGGGAATCCACAGTCTCCTCCCCCCGCGGGAAGAACAGGGCTGCCTTCGAAGACTTGGAGACGGAGGTGCCAAGACAAGGGAAGAAAACTTCACCAGGGGGCCCTGCCCCGAAAGGCATCCTCACCGTGCCATGCCCGCAAACGGGCCAGCCCTCAGCCGAGCTATAAGTTAATCGTAAATACAAAGCTACTGCTTCCTCCTCCACGAACAATAACCAGGATCCATTCTTTGCAGTCCGGCTAGTAGCTCTTCTCGAAAGAGTTCGTCTTCAGGGGATCTTCTTTCGAAGATGATGGAGAGTGAAACCCCACCAGCCTCTCCGCCTCATGGGGCGGGCGACCCTGAGGTGTCGTCACGGAGGAGTCCAGATTTGCCGAGGATAGAAGCTAATACTTCGGCCGCCCTGAGCCCGGAGCGTTCGGCTCCCATGGGGGGCAATAAGAAGGGTCCAGCACAGTTCGGCGACCTGCCGGACACACTGACGGGCCTTCTGGAGCAAGCTACTCTCTTGGAGGATCACCGTTCATTAATGAGCATGGTTCTTGAGAAGATTTCATCTGCCACAAGCGGGTTGAATGAAGCTTTTACGAGCCTACTCAAAGGCTTTGAGATATGTAATGAAATACGTAATTTTTTATTGTGGCGCACGCGCTAGGTGTGCTCCGTATAGATAGTAGCCCCCGACACTCTGGTTGCCAGCCCTAGGCGGCAAACGGAGGATCACATTGTTAAGTAACTGTATTCATGCACAGGTGGCTAAGGTTCCGGCGGCCGACCGGTCCGTTGAAGTCGCCGAACTGAGGTGACAGATTGAAGTTGTGGATGCCAACATCACACTTGTGAACGAGCGGCTTAACGAGTCACAAAGTATGTGCTCTGCTTTCCTTATTTTTATAGGAAGTATGTAAGAGGAGCATAATGTTAATGATATGCTTCGACTTCAGGCGGAGCTGCTACCGTGGAGGCCCTGAGGGCGGAGCTTGCCCTAGCCAAGGAGCAAGCCCGGGCTAGCAATGCGGCTGCCCTAAAGGCGGCCGAAGAGTTGAGAGCCGAACAGGCTGCTCATCGCCGAAGCGAAGATAAAATAGCCGAGATGGCTATTGAGCTGAAAAACGCCGCCGACCGGTATGAGATCCTTGAGAAAGAGAATCAGGCAAAGTCGGGTGACCTGAAGAAGGCCCTTGATGCGGCCAAGGAGACGCGTTCCGAAATTAGGGATGCACGGGAGGAGCTTAGACAGGCTGGAGAAATCGTAGCTGGAAGCCCCTATTTGTTGCGGATGAAGTTCTTAGATCCAATGTACGCTCCTCTAGATCAGCGCTGGAGCCCTGCGGACGCGTATGCGGATCTGGCAAAGAGTACGGCTGATGCGGCCAAGTTTTTCGAGGATCAAAAAGATAATGAAGTGGAAAGGCTGTTCTGGTCGCAATTTAGGGCCCCAATGCGCCTGTTGCCATTTAGTGAAAGGATGGCTGCTATGGCCGAGCTCCATAGGTTGTCCGGTCTTGCGATGAGGTCTGTAATAGACCATCTATGGCCAAAGGGGCTGAAGCCGGACAGTTATTTTGGTTTAGTGCAACAATTCCTTGGTGTCGTATCACGAATCGATGCCATGAAGAGGTCGGCATGCATCAAGGGTGCACGGATGGCTCTTGCCCGTGTTAAAACATATTAGACAGATATGGAGGCCACAATCATTGCAACCCAGAATCCACGGGAAGTCAGGATCCAGCCGAGCACTGCTTGGAGCAGATAACAGGAGGTGCTCGTTTAATAGAGGCTCAGTGCTCGAAGAATGTCATGTTCGAGTGACAAATCATTTCATTGTAAAAAAAATCTTATTTTAATTATGGAGGCTATGTTTATACTTTTCGCCGAAAGTGTTATTGTGCCTCCTGTGCGGCTGTTTGATGTATATATAGTCTGAAAGTTAGCAATCGTTGGCTTCATTCCCCACGCATACAATGCGGGGGTGTTCGCAAAAATATGCGTAATCACACTTGATCCAACGTCTTGGTCCATTTAAGGAGGTGATCGCATGTCGAACTAGGCAACCGGACTATATATCTTTAACACTTTCACTTAGCCATAGGAGTTTGACGGTGGGGCTACTATGTAGCCCCTGGTACCTTTGCATGCATCCGGATACGGGTGCGTGTGTACATGACCGGGAAGCGTCCCTTCGTTAATGCGGAGGAATCCTAACGATTCCGATGAGTCCTCGAGTGGTTGACCAGTCTCTCACTATATCATGACAATCGGCCGGCTTTCTATTGAGGTGCTCGCCCGCATAACCAGGCACAATCGCAAAGAGTTCTCCTTGGCCGCTTTAGCCGATAAAACGGAACGTAAGGCGGCAAACCCAGAGCCGGCAAACCCAACATTTGACCAAAGACATGATTCGGACCTGATGCATATAAGGCCAAACTCGCGACGCCGAACACTCCCGAAGGTATTCGGACTTTATAACATATACTGGGCTGAGTAACGCCCTTTATTACGAACCCTGTAGTTCCAGGTACGTGCATTAGTCTGTCGTGGCGAAATGCTAGTAACGCCAATATCCACTGTGGGTGTAGTACCCATGGGATGTTAAGCAACAAGAGACAATAAAGAAGGTTTACATAGGGGCTTAATCCAAAGAGAAACATTTGAGCGGGGCCCTACTACACGTCTGCGCCTTTGTCTCCGTTGTGCCGTGTCCTGGGAGGGTATCGCACGAATGGTGGCTGTAAAAAGGAAAACTCATGTAAAAGAGTACGACGTAAGCGTGCGAAGAGTTGGTTGTTATCAATGGATAGTAGAAGTGTAAGACATTGGCCTGTTAATAAGGTCAAGCCAAAAGGTGGTCTTTATTGAATATCTGTAGCCCCTGGTGTCCTCTATGGGATTACATGTATAGCACCCAGCTTAGGTTTATCTGGGCTGTTACCGACGGTGGTGTGCCGCACTCGTCTAACCGTGTCCGTGGTCTTAACGACCAATCTTGCGTTCTGATATTAGAGGTTGCTTAGTGTCTGGCTGCTAGAGCCGCCGCATACTCTTCCGCACGTATGGAATGCTCTGTATTTCTGTTAACGGTGATGACGCCACGTGGACTAGGCATCTTGAGTTTAAGGTAGGCGTAGTGCAGTACTGCATTGAAGCGGGCGAAGGCCATTCTCCCGAGCAATGCATGATAACCACTTTGGAGGGGAGCGATGGTGAAGAGTAGTTCTCCGCTTCTGAAGTTATCTAGAGAACTGAATGTCACCTCTAATACGAGGGAGCCCCTGTAGCGGGCCTCAATGCCTGGTATCACCCCTTCAAAGGTGGTGTTACTTTAGCTGATTCTGGATGGGTCTATCCCCATCCTACGGACAGTGTCCTGGTATATTAGATTGAGACTACTGCCGCCGTCCATGAGGACACGAGTGAGATGGTATCCATTGAATATGTGGTCGAGCACCAAGGCAGTCGATGCTCTGTGTCGCATACTAGTCGGGTAGTCTTTGTTATCAAAGGTGATCGGGCAGGCGGACCAGGGGTTAAGTTTGGGGGCGACGGGCTCTACAGTGTATGCATGTTCACTGTTTTTATCTCTGGTGGGAATTTTTCTCTCCCCTAGTGTTAGCCTGGCGAGGCTCATCCTCGTCTTCACTTGGTGTTTCCCTTCCCTTGTGTTCGGCATTTAACTTGCTGGCCTGCTTAAAGACCCAACATTCTCTGTGACTGTGGTTCGTAGGTTTTTCGGGGGTGCCATGAATTTGGCACGGTCTGTCCAGGACTTTGTTTAAGCCGGACAGTCCCTCTTTGCTTCCTTTAAATGGCTAATTTTGTTAACCGGGTTGATAGCCCCTGAATCCGGCGTTGACCGCTGTGTTGGCCGGACTTTCTTCCTTGTTTCGACGCTTGTTTTTATTGCGCCGTGGCTTCCCGTTGCCATCCCTGATTTCGGATGTGCCTGGGTCACTGGTGCATCTATGGGCCAACCAGCTGTCTTCACCCACGCAAAAGCTGGTCATAAGGCTTGTTAAGGCTACCATTGTCCTCGGCTTTTCTTGGTCGAGGTGTCTGGCGAGCCACTCATCCCGGATACTGTGCTTGAAGGCCGCTAGGGCTTCGGCATCCGGGCAATTGACAATTTGATTCTTCTTAGTGAGGAATCTATTCCAAAGCTTGCGGGCGGACTCTCCGGGATGTTGAATTATGTGACTTAAATCGTCAGCGTCTGGAGGTCGGACATAGGTTCCTTGAAAATTGGCCCTAAAAGCGTCCTCAAGTTCCTCCCAACTTCCGATTGAATTTTCGGGGAGGCTTTTCAACCAATGCCGAGCTGGTCCCTTCAACTTGAGGGGAAGGTATTTTATGGCGTGGAGGTCGTCTCCACGATCCATGTGGATGTGAAGGATAAAATCCTCAATCCGCACTCCCGGGTCCGCTGCCCGCCATATGCCTCTATGTTCATGGGTTAAAAACCTGTGGAAATTGTGGTCCAAGACCTCTTCGTGAAGCACACAGGTGAGCAGCCCCTCCAGATCCGACATGTTGTGGCATGTCGTCGATCGTTGTTGTGTCCGTGCTGATTCCGAACTGGTATTCGATCACCGATTGTTTTGGTGACCATAATTCTGCGCCGAGCGTGTCCTCTAGATCCATAGATGGACCTCGCTATACCGCCTTTTTGTCCGTGAGCGCACGTAAATCGTGTGCGCGCCAAGAGCTGCTCGCTGGCGGTCATGAAGTGGTTGGTCCGCCCATCGCCGTATTGTTCTTCGCGGAATGGCCTCATCGTCGATTCTGGCAGCAGCTTGCGCTTTGGGTAGCTCTTTGTGTGGCGATCATCGCCGTATTTTTCTTCAGTGTCTAGCACTTTATTCCATCTGCGGTTGAGCGTTTCCTGCGCGGCCTTAAGTCTTTGCTTCTACTTCTTTAGACTTCTCGCAGTGGCCATAAGCCTTGTGTAGAGGTTATCTCATTCCAAACGTTTTTCCGGGATGATGAATGCATCATTGTTCAGACTGTGCTCCTCTCCCGGGGCAGGTTGATGAGTTCGTCCCTTGGGATCGCTGTGATCGGGCGTCTGCTCCGGGCTGTGTTTGTCGTGACCTGCCTCATCCTGCACCATCCCTGGGTCCATATGGTCGTCGTTGCCTTTGGAGTTGACTGGGGTGTTGATCTTTCTAGCGCTAATATCGCTGTTTTTACTGTGGCTGGACTTAGAGCGGCGTCTGCGCCGTCGTTTTGGCTTTTGTCCGGGAGTTTTATCCTCCGTTTTGTTGCCATCGTCCTCCTTAGGCGTGTCCACCATGTATACATCATATGATGAGGTGGCAGTCCAGCGCCCCGTGGGCGGTGGTTCTGAATCGTCCCCTGCACCGACGTCCATACCGCGGTGTCATCTCGAGTCAAGTCAAGCATGTCCGTACGCCATCGATAAGTGGATATGAAGTGGGTGGTGGGTGGGCAACAAATTTCTTCGTCGCCTTCTTCCCCCTCGAGCCGGACATAGTTCAGCCAAGAGTCTCCTGACAAAGAGAGAGACCTTATGAATTCAGCATGTCGACGAAGGGCGAGTGCTGGAAGATATCCGCAGCGGCGATCTCCATTACCGAAGCCCAACCAGATTCGGTGGGCTCGGGGGCGCGGGGTCTAGAACCTACAGCCGGACACAAGTCCGAGGGTCTGGTGACACACACTTCTCTTGGGGGTGGAGTCTGTGTTCGGCTCTACCGCCGATGAGTGTGCGGCCTCCGGGGCACGGTCCATCCACCCGTCCTCGAACGACGCGATCTACCCCGGATTTAGGTCCGGAGATCCTGCAGGTGCGATATCCCGAGTATTGTTCAACAAAGAGGTCTAAGTCGGTTTCGTTAGATTGTTCGGCGCCCCGGCGAGGGTCGAATCTGTCGAAGATCAAGTCTCCGCGGATATTGGCCATGTAGTTCAAGTTTCCGAACAAGACCTGATGGCCAGGGGCGTAGCTGTCGATCTGCTCCAGATGGCCAAGTGAATTGGCCCGCAGTACAAAGCCGCCGAACACGAAGATCCGTCCGGGGAGAAAAGTCTCACCCTAGACCACGTTGTTGTTGATGATCAAGGAGCCATCGAGCCTTGCAAAGAACGATACGCAGGAACTCTCGATGAAAGCACCAATGTCGGCGTCAAACCGGCGGATCTCGTAGGGTGTCCCGACTGCAGCGCCTAAAACTAATGGTAACAGGAGGCAAGGGACACGATGTTTTACCCAGGTTCGGGCCCTCTCGATGGAGGTAAAACCCTACTTCCTACTTGATTGATCTTGATGATATCAGTATTACAAGAGTAGATCTACCACGAGATCGTAGAGGGTAAACCCTAGAAGCTAGCCTATGATGATTCTGATTGTTCTTGTCCTACAGACTAAACCCTCCGGTTTATATAGACACCGGAGGAGGCTAGGGTTACACAGAGTCGGTTACAAAGAAGGAGATCTAATATCCAAATCGCCAAGCTTGTCTTCCACGCAAAGGAGAGTCCCATCCGGACACGGGACGAAGTCTTGAGTCTTGTATCTTCACGGTTCAACAGTCCGGCCAATGCATATAGTCCGGCTGTCCGGATACCCCCTTATCCAGGACTCCCTCAGTGCCCCTTCCCCCTTGTTCCTCCGTGAGGATAGGGCACAAGTGGTGGCTGCTATGCCCACCTTTCATGGACGCGGCCTGGTGCCGGCGACGCTCCCTATGGTCCAGAGGGCAACGGCGCCAGTGGATGTGTCTTTGGGCGAATCTCGCAGAGGAGGAGGAGAGGAGGAAGACGAGGAGCACAACTCGGAGACGACCCTCGAGGGGACCGGGGAAACCTCCCCCCCATGCAGGGCCGACATCCTCTGCACATTGCTAGACGACGATGAGGTCGACGCCGCCCAAGAGGAGGAGGATCTACCCACGATCCCGAAGAGGGACAGGTCGGTGCTGATCTCCCGAGAGGCTGCTTCTGCCCAGGTGCCACCTAGAGCCACGAGGCCCTTGAAGCTGCATCCCAAGCCACGAGGCTCTCGGGCTTCAAGCTCAGCAAGAGGAGGGTGAACTACGCCGCCGTAGACCAGTAAGTGTCTGTGCTCCATCTTGTTGTTGATTAGGCTGCGGTGCATGACGTTCTCCATCGATTGGTTAAGCCGTCGCCTGCGGCGAAGAAGAGGAAGGAGTATGTGGTGACGCTTTCTGGGGCCGATCCATCAGCTGCGGTTGCTCCTTCGTCTGTGGGGAGGGGAGGCGACGGCGTGCGCACCTCCCCTGCCCGGCCTAGAGGAGCGCCCTGGCGGGGGGCCAGCCCCCATGGCCCTGCTGGCTCTAGAGGTGCCGATGCCTGACGCTGTTGCTGAGGTAGCCAAGGCTCAGGAGCCCCAGTCTCCGAGCAGTGGTTACATGATAACCCACAAGTATAGGGGATCGCAACATTTTTCGAGGCTAGAGTATTCAACCCAAATTTATTGATTCGACACAAGGGGAGCCAAAGAATATTGTCAAGTATTAGCAGTTGAGTTGTCAATTCAACCACACCTGGATAACTTAGTATCTGCAGCAAAGTATTTAGTAGGAAAGTAGTATGGAAGTAACGGTAACGGTAGCAAAAGTAACAGTAGCAGTTTTGTAGTAATTGTAACAGTAGCAGCGGTAAAGTGAATAAGCAAAGCACAATATGTGAAAAGCTCGTAGGCATTGGATCAGTGATGGATAATTATGTCGGATGCGGTTCATCATGTAAAAGTTATAACATAGGGTGATACAGAACTATCTCCAGTTCATCAATGTAATGTAGGCATGTATTCCGAATATAGTCATACGTGCTTATGGAAAAGAACTTGCATGACGTCTTTTTCCTACCCTCCCGTGGCAGCGGGGTCCTAATGGAACCTAAGGGATATTAAGGCCTCCTTTTAATAGAGTACCGGACCAAAGCATTAACACTTAGTGAATACATGAACTCCTCAAACTACGGTCATCACCGAGAAGTATCTCGATTATTGTCACTTCGGGGTTGTCGAATCATAACACATAATAGGTGAATATAGACTTGTAAGATAGGATCGAGAACTCACATATATTCATGAAAACATAATAGGTTCAGATCTGAAATCATGGCACTCGGGCCCTAGTGACAAGCATTAAGCATAGCAAAGTCATAGCAACATCAATCTCAGAACATAGTGGATACTAGGGATCAAACCCTAACAAAACTAACTCGACTACATGGTAAATCTCATCCAACCCATCATGGTCTAGCAAGCCTACGATGGAATTACTCACGCAGGGCGGTGAGCATCATGAAATTGGTGATGGAGGATGGTTGATGATGACGACAATGACGAATCCCCCTCTCTGGAGCCCCGAACGGACTCGAGATCAGCCCTCCCGAGAGAGATTAGGGCTTGGCGGTGGCTCCATATCGTAAAACATGATGAAACTTTCTCTCTGATTTTTTTCTCCGCGAAATCAAATATATGGAGTTGGAGTTGAGGTCAGTGGACGTCCAGGGGGCCCACGAGGGAGGGGGCGCGCCCCCCACCCACGTGGACAGGGTGTGGGCCCCCTGACGCTAATTCTTTCGCCAATGTTATTTAATTCTGAAAAGTTGCTCTATGGATTTTTAGGTCATTCCGAGAACTTCTATTTCTGCATAGAAATAACACCATGGCAATTCTGCTGAAAACTGCATCTGTCCAGGTTAGTTCCATTCAAATCATGCAAGTTAGAGTCCAAAACAAGGGCAAAAGTGTTTGGGAAAGTAGATACGACGGAGACGTATCAACTCCCCAAGCTTAAACCTTAGCTTGTCCTCAAGCAATTCAGTTGACAAACTAAAAGTGATAAAGAAAAACTTTTACAAACTCTGTTTGCTCATGCAAATATGTAAAGCCAGCATTCAAGTTTTCAGCAAAGATTATGAACTAACCATATTCACAATAACACTTAGGTCTCATGTTTACTCATATCAATGGCATAATCAACTAGCGAGAAATAATAATAAATCTCGGATGACAACACTTTCTCAAAACAATCATAATCTGATATAATAAGATGGTATCTCGCTAGCCCTTTCTAAGGCCGCCAAACATAAATGCAGAGCACCTTTAAAGTTCAAGGACTGACTAAACGTTGTAGTTCATGGTAAAAGTGATCCAGTCATAGTCATACCCAATATAAACTAATAGTAATGTAGGCAAATGACAGCGGCGCTCTCCAGCGGGTGCTTTTTGATAAGAGGGTGATGACTCAACATAAAAGTAAATAGATATGCCCTTCGCAGAGGAAAGTAGGGATTTGTAGAGGTGCAAGAGCTTGATTTTGAAATAGAGATGAATAACATTTTGAGCGGTATACTTTCACTGTCAACATAACAACTAAGAGATCTCAATATCTTCCATGCTACACACATTACAGACGATTCCCAAACTGAATGGTAAAGTTTGTACTCCCCCACCACCAATAAGCATCAATCCATGGCTTGCCCGAAACAACGGGTGCCTCCAACTAACAACAATCCTGGGGGAGTTTTGTTTAATTATTTTGATTTGATTTGAGAATGGGACTGGGCATCCCGGTGACCAGCCATTTTCTCGTGAATGAGGAGCAGAGTCCACTCCTCTTGAGAATAACCCGCCTAACATGGAAGATACAGACAACCCTATTTGATACATGAGCTCCTCGAGCATACAAAACAGAATTTCATTTGAAGGTTTAGAGTTTGGCACATACAAATTTACTTGGAACGGCAGGTAAATACCGCATATAGGAAGGTATGGTGGACTCATATGGAATAACTTTGGGGTTTAAGGAGTTTGGATGCACAAGCAGTATTCTCGCTTAGTACAGGTGAAGGCTAGAAAGAGACTGGGAAGGGACCAACTGAGAGAGCGACAATAGTCATGAACATGCATTAAAATTAATCAACACCGAGTGCAAGCATGAGTAGGATATAATCCACCATGAACATAAATATCGTGAAGGCTATGTTGATTTTGTTTCAACTACATGCCTGAACATGTGCCAAGTCAAGTCACTCGTATCATTCAAAGGAGGATACCACCCTATCATACCACATCACAACCATTTTAATAGCATGTTGGCATGCAAGGTAAACCATTATAAGCTCCTAGCTAATTAAGCATGGCATAAGCAACTATAATCTCTAATTGTCATTGCAAACATGTTTATTCACAATAGGCTGAATCAGGAACGATGAACAAATCATATTTACAAGAATAAGAGAGGTCGAGTTCATACCAGCTTCTCTCATCTCAGCCAGTCCATCATATATCGTCATTATTGCCTTTCACTTGCACGACCGAACGGTGTGGATAATAATAATAGTACACGTGCATTGGACTAAGCTGGAATCTACTAGCATTCAATTCAAGGGAGAAGACAAGGTAATATGGGCTCTAAGTTAAATCAACAATCATGCATATGAGAGCCAGTAAACATTTTCATTATGGTCTTCTCCTCTCGACCCCCAAAGGAAAGAAAAGAAACAAAACTTTTTACACGGGAAAGATCCCAACAAGCAAAAGAAGAACGAGAAATCTTTTTCGGTTTTCTTTTAATTACTACTACAAGCAGGGAATTAAACTAACTAATTTTTTTGTTTTTTCTTAAGGTTTATCGAACACACAAGAAGAAAGCTAGAAAAAGAAAATAAACTAGCATGGATAGTACAATGAAAAAGTATGAGCACCTACAACTAGAATGAGTGTGTGTACATGAATGTAAAGTCGGTGAGAAATACGTACTCCCCCAAGCTTAGGCTTTTGGCCTAAGTTGGTCTATGGCCATGGGTAGCCTGGCTGATATCCGAAGTTGTAATTGGGGTCGTACTGAGATGCAGCGGCCATTGCCTTCTAAGCTGCAGCGTGGCGGCGAGCTGCCTCCGTCCTCCTCTCGTACTTGGTTGCCTCCTCCCTGGTGATAACATATCTTCCTTTTGCCTGATAATCAAAAAGGGCAGGAGCAGGGAGAGTAATATGGACAGCGCGACGTCTGTCAAAGATTAGTCGATACTGGAGGAATTGTTCATTCCTCTCAAGAAAATGATGACTGACCATGGCATTATAATCTAAATAAGCGGGAGGCAACTCCCTATCATTTTCATGTGCAGGTATACCAAGATAATTAGCCACACGGGTTGCATAAATCCCTCCAAAAAAGTCTCCAACTAAACCATTATTATGCAACCTACGTGCAACAGTTGCCCCCAAGTTGTATTCTTTATCACCTAATACGGCACTCTTGAGAACACAAAGATCAGGAACACACATGTGACATGCTTCATCCTTATCGTTACTGCATCTACCTATGAAGAGAGCAAAATAATTTATAGAAGGAAAATGAATTCTCCCTATGGTAGCTTGTGCTATTTCTCTAGATTCTCCCACAGTGATACTAGCACACTACTAGGGAAAACCCTAGCAGTAGCGCGCGTTTTTTGCCCACTAGTAGCGGGTGGCCGTGCTACTAATAAGGCGCTACAGCTATTGCTTAGCAGTAACGCGTGCCATCACGCGCTACCGCTAGGACAAATAGCTGTAGCGCTTGTTCACTACCGCGCTACTGCTAAGGTATCTACTTGCAGCGTGTTTTGTTTCCATCGCTACTAGTATTTTTTATTATTATTTTTAGTGTATTTATGCGCCATCATACAAATATTGGTACAATATCAGCTGCTATGAGGTTTACATCATTATATCCATAACAGTGTATTAAATGAAGGTGGATTAGGTTCAAGTGGAGGCAATATGTGGTGCATGTCAAAAGTATACTACTAATCCAAACTTGATCTAGTTTGGACTAGTAGTACTTTCGATGTGCACCACATGTTGCCTCCACTTGAATCTAATCCGCCAAAGACAAGATATTTAATCATCATCATGGTCATTACCACCAACAGATTTATTTAATCACCACTAACACTAGCTAATAATAATCATCATAGTCATTACCACCAACACTAGCTATTTTATCATCATAGTAATAGTGTAGCACATCATCATCCTGAAACTCATTTCTAGCCAGCTACTCACTCCGCTGCTCTCTCTTAGGTAAAAGAACATAAAACATGTGTAGCTCTCCTCCTTGATCAAATTGAAGCATGCAGATGAACCTGTCTCCTAATCGTGGAAGGCGCCTGCTTGCTGCTCCCTAGTACTTCTCTCGCCCCCCAACACATATTTGGTCCAGTCTTGCACTATTAAGCATTCGTCGCTAATCTTGAATGCACTAAAGTAAGTTGTAGGATATCTTGGCCGTAAGTTGATAATACTCATGATACCTTTAGTCTCGATCCCATAAGGCACAACATTCATCGGAGTCCTGTCAAGAACATCGATGGTAACATACTTAGCAATGAAGTTTAGCTTCAAAAAAATGTATGGAAAAGATGCAATGAGGACAAAAGTAAAAATCTTACCATCCTTCCCAAATGGATGTGACCGTAGTTCATTACTTAACACTATTGGTCGACATTTTCAGTACTAACATTTCTAAATGCAGGAAGAAAATTTGTCTTGACAAAGATCAAGATCCTCAAGCCATGAAACATAATGACCGAGCTCCTCGTAGTTGAGTTCAGCCCCGTGACGAGATATGGTCCCGTCTACCAAGCACCGGACATGTTTGCTTGCATGGAAATAAGCCGACAATACAAATTAGTTGTCAACTTTTTGAATAAACAATATCAAAGACATAAATATGGTTGAGAAACTTACATAATGGTATAATCGAGGCATTTGCACATTGACCCAGATGTCGGTATTACCTTCAATATCATCTTCCTGGACGAATATCAAAGGTGATAACCATATCAGGCTCAAATGCATAAGTCTTGAATAGTGCTCGCCATGTTTTGCATCCAAAATAGGTGTAGTCGTCTGAATTGTATAACTTCGCATGGAAAATATAACCATGCTCGGTCTTCAAGTAAACTTTCTTTTCCTCCATACTATGACTGAAAACTATCTTATCCAATACAAAAACTCTTGCATGGCGGGGATACGCTAGTAGAATAGTAAAAAATATAAGTTGAAGCAAATGAAGCAGATGTCATGCTTAATTACGAAAAAAGACTTGTCATTGTGACTTCATCAGATCCACTTCAAGTTCTCGCCCAGCTTGATGTCAAGCTCCTATCATCATCTAGGAAGATTTCGTCAACAAAGTCCGCGCTCGTCTTCACAGTATTTGCAAATACCGAAATCCTTCTCGTCGTTAGACATTTCCTATGTTCATAGTTAAAACATTAATTGAAAATCGATCGAAGACAACTACCAAGATACTCAACACACAAATCCAGGGCACTCGATATTTCCTACATATTCTAGAACAAGTCATGCCAAAATTCACGGAAAAATCCGCATGACCTTTGCTAAATAGGACATATCGAGCGCTGAAATTTGCCGAACGGAAATGAATCAACACTCCGACAAAACATAGGCCACTCAAGGTGTAACCTGCAAACATGACCGCCACTTGGATATTGAGCAACACAAGATATACATTTCAAAAGTAGATCATCTCATGCATTCAATAAGCAAAAGTAGATCATCTCATGCGCCAAGACATCGTCAATATTATCACTAATACATCACGAATATTGTCATACATATAACATCACTAATACAACTAAAACTCTAGCACACGACGGGTATCGGCGCGGGCGGTGGACACCCACAGAGAAGGCACCATCATGGGATCATAGCTCCAGTGAGATCCCCGGAGAACCTGCCAAGTATTGGAGAACGGCATGTGCTCCAACGCAAACAAGTAGCGATGGACGTGCGCGTCCTCCTCACTGACACGGTGACGCACCACCTCCTCGGAGTCCTCGAGCCTCTGGATCGTCACAAGCCCACGCGACCGCCACCAAAGAAGGTTTGGGTCAACGACAGCTGGCTGGCTCACCAACCCGCGCCCCGGTAGGTAGCGCCCCTAGTACCACTCGCGGAGCCTGGCCCGGACATGACCGATCTGGTCAAGCAGGTGTCATCCTCCGCCGACTCGGACGACGAGGATGCGGATAGGCATCGCCCACGCCGAGGCGGAAAATTGCTTTAACTAAAAAATAGAAACAAGTTCTTACTAACTAGTTCTATTAATTCAACTAGTTCTTACTAAAAATAAGTACCTAGGAACTACTGCCCTAATTACCATCTAAGTAATTAACTAACTAGCACTAAAAATAGCCTAGGGTTCATACTAACTAGCACTAAATAGCTAGGGTTCATACTAAGCAGAGAAGAGGGATCGGAAGGGGAGAGTGCTTACAGAGGGCGGGGAGAGAGATGGGGTCGGGGGAGACGGCGGCACCGAGGCGCAGTGAGGCGGGGTCGGGGGAGACGGCGGCGAGGCGGGGTCGGGGGAGACGACGGCGAGGCAGGGTCAGGGTAGACGGCGGCGAGGTGGGGTCGGGGGAGACGACGGCGAGGCGGGGTCGGGGGAGACGGCGGCGAGGCGGAGGCGACGAGGAATAGTAGAGGAGAATTGGGGGAGGAAGTAGAGGAGAGGGAATCAGGCCGCGCGGGGGGTTAGGTGAAAATAGCTTTAACTTGAGCGTGGGGATGAAAAACGCGTTGCTGCTAAAATCCATAGTAGTAGCGCTGTTCGCAGAAGGGCGCTACTACTATACCTAGCATGTCGGAAACGGTGTGGCAATTATAGTAGTAGCGCTTCAGAATCGTCGCGCCATCGCTAAGCTGCTAACAAGAGTACGGTTCACGGACGCGCTATTGCTAAGTAGCAGTAGCACCTCATTTTGACAAGCGCTACTGGTAACATTCTGTGTATAAGGTTTTCCCTAGTAGTGGCAAGAAAATCTTTATATTCAGATTTATGAGGTTCATTAACACTACCCCACTGCGGGAGTTTACAAGCAGTAGTGAAATCTTCTAGGTCCATGGTATATGATTTATCATAAATATCAAACAGGACAGTTGGAGAATTACGCGAAGATGTAAATTTAAACCTTCTCACAAATGAATCAGTCAAATAGTAGTACTGAGGACACTTATCTTGCATGAAGTCCTCAAGATCGGCATTACGCAGATATGCATCAAATTCATCCTTGATGCCTGCTTTGACCATAAACTCCTCTAACGGCCATTCACAAGGCCGCACGTCATCTTCCCTCGGTGGTTCGTCGTCCTCCTCACATATTGGGAGCCTGGGTCCTTTTTCCTTGAAGAACCACCTTGGTAAATTTTCCTGGACATATTTCTTCCTCTGAAAATTTCTGAAATTTTTAGTAACTCAAAATAAAAGTGAACCAAACTCAATATAATTGATAGCAACTACTCCCACAAGTGCCTAGAGCCTATATCATGCATTAAAATTACTTGGGACCATATAAATTTGACATGCAAGCTCAAGAACAGGGTCACCTAGGCAGCAAAAATTTGCAATGAATAAAGCACTAGAACAAAAACTAATCGGACCATTGGTGGGGTCACATACCAAGGAACAATCTCCCAAAGCAGTTTTGTAAATGGAGCTTTGAGCAAGGAGATCGAAAATTGCAGCAAAATGAGCTAGAACTCGTGCTTGAGCTGGATGGTATTTTGGGAGGAAGATGAAGTGTGTGGGTGCAGGAATAAGTGGAGGGGGGCCACCATGGGTCCACAAGGCAGGGGGCGCGTCCTAGACCCCCGTGGCCAGGTACCAGCTCCCCCTGCTGTGTTCTCAGTGCCAAATATTCTCAAATATTGCATAAAAAAAATACTAAATTTGCAGGGCATTTGGAGAACTTTTATTTTAGGGGTATTTTTTATTGCATGGATAATTCAGAAAACAGACAGAAAATACTATTTTTATTTTATTTAATCTAAATAACAGAAAGTAAAAGGAGGGTACAGAAGGTTGTCCCTTCTAATTTCATCCATCTCATGATCATCAAAAGGAATCCACTAACAAGGTTGATCAAGTCTTGTTAACAAACTCATTCCGAATAACATGGAATGAGAGGAATTTCGAATAACACTAGGTTACCTCAACGGGGATATGCACCTCCCCAATAATAAGAATATCATATATTTTTCTTGATAGTAGGAAGAGGAAATTCAAAACCTCCAACAATGATAGTTGGAATTTTTCCAATAGAATTGATGCTATGAACTTGAGGTTGTTTCCGCGGAAAGTGTACCGTATGCTCATTACCATTAACATGAAAAGTGACATTGCCTTTGTTGCAATCAATAACAGCCCCTGCAGTATTCAAAAAGGGGCTACCAAGGATAATCGACATACTATCGTCCTTGGGAATATCAAGAATAACAAAGTCCGTTAAGATAGTAACATTTGCAACCACAACAGGCACATCCTCACAAATACCGACAGGTATAGCAGTTGATTTATCGGCCATTTGCAAAGATATTTCAGTAGGTGTCAACTTATTCAATTCAAGTCTACAATATAAAGAGAGGGGCATAACACTAACACCGGCTCCAAGATCACATAAAGCAGTTTTAACATAGTTTCTTTTAATGGAGCATGGTATAGTTGGTACTCCTGGATCTCCTAGTTTCTTAGGTATTCCACCCTTAAAAGTATAATTTGCAAGCATGGTGGAAATTTCAGCTTCTGGTATCTTTATTTTATTTGTAATAATATCCTGCATGTACTTAGCATAAGGATTTACTTTAAGCATATTAGTTAAGCGCATACACAAGAAGATAGGTCGAATCATTTCAGCAAAGTGCTCAAAATCCTCATCATCCTTTTTCTTGGATGGCCTAGGAGGAAAAGGCATGGGTTTCTGGACCCATGGTTCTCTTTCTTTACCGTGCTTCCTAGCAACAAAATCTCTCTTATCATAATGTTGATTCTATGATTGTGGGTTATCAAGGTCAATAGCAGTTTCAATCTCTACATCATTATTATTGCTAGGTTGAGCATCAGCATGAACATTATCATTAACATTATCACTAGGTTCATGTTCATCACCAGATTGCGTTTTAGCATCAGAAATAGAAATATTATTGGGATTCTTAGGTGTGTCTACAACAGGTTCACTAGAAGCATGCAAAGCCCTATTTTTCTTTTTCTTCTTTTTAGAGGGACTAGGTGCATCTAAATTATTTCTCTGAGAATCTTGCTCAATTCTCTTAGGGTGGCCTTCAGGATACAAAGGTTCCTGAGTCATTCTACCAGTTCTAGTAGCCACTCTAACAGCAAAGTCATGTTTATTATTTAATTCATCGAGCAAATCACTTTGAGCTTTAAGTACTTGTTCCGCTTGAGTGGTAACCATAGAAGTGTATTTACTAATGAGCTTAAGTTCACCTTTAACTCTAGCCATATAATCACTCAAGCGTCCAATCAAGTAAGCATTACTCTTTAATTCTCTACCAACATAAGCATTGAAATTTTCTTGTCTAGCCATAAAGTCATCAAATTCATCCAAGCATTGGCTAGGAAACTTAGTAGACGAGATTTCAACTTTATCATATCTATAGAGAGAATTTCCCTTTACTACCTGTGTAGGGTTATCAAGACCATGTCTTTCTTCAATGGGTGGTAAATTAAGACCATGTATTTCTTCAACAGGAGGTAAATTCGTAACATCTTCGGCTTTAATACCTTTTTCTTTCATAGATTTCTTTACCTCTTGCATATCTTCAGGACTAAGAAATAGAACACCCCTCTTCTTCGGAGTTGGTTTAGGAATTGGCTCAGGAGTTGGCTTAATTGGCTCAGGAAGTGTACAATTATTTTCATTAGTCAACATATTATTCAATAGCAATTTAGCTTGATCGACTGTTCTTTCCCTGAAAACACAACCAGCACAACTATCCAAGTGGTCCTTGGAAGCATCGGTTAGTCCATTATAAAAGATATTAAGTATTTCATTTTTCTTGAGAGGATGATCAAGCAAAGCATTAAGTAATCGGAGAAGCCTTCGCCAAGCTTGTAGGAGACTCTCTTCTTCAATTTGCACAAAATTATATATTTCCCTTAAAGTGGCGTGTTTCTTATGAGCAGGGTAATATTTAGCAGAGAAGTAATAAATCATATCCTGGGGACTACACACAACCAGGATCAAGAGAATTAAACCAAGTTTTAGCATCACCCTTTAATGAGAACGAAAATATCTTAAGGATATAATAGTAGCGAGATTTCTCATCTTTAGTGAACAGGGTGGCTATATCATTCAATTTAGTAAGAGGTGCCACAATAGTTTCATATTCATAGCCATAGAAAGGATCAGATTCAATCGAAGTAACTATCTCAGGATCAACAGAGAATTCATAATCCTTATTAGTAACAAAGATAGGTGAAGTAGCAAAAGCAGGGTCATATTTCATTCTAGCATTTAGAGATTTCTGTTTCAGTTTAGCAAATAACTTCTTAAGATCAGATATATCATTGCGAGCAAGAATATCTCTAGTAGTTTCTTCATCCATAACATAACCCTCGGGAACAACATGCAATTCATATTTAGGGGGAGAACCTTCATCATCACTATCATCAATAATTTCATTTTCAATAATTTCATTCTCTCTAACCCTAGCAAGTTGTTCATCAAGAAATTCACCTAATGGCACAGTAGTATCAAGCACAGAAGTAGTTTCATCATAAGTATCATGCATAGTAGAAGTGGCATCATCAATAACATGCGACATATTAGAATTAATAGCAGAAGCAGGTTTAGGTGTCGCAAGCTTACACATAACAGAAGGAGAATCTAGTGCAGAGCTAGATGGCAGTTCCTTACCTCCCCTCGTAGTTGAGGGATAAATCTTAGTTCTTTTGTCTTTCAAGTTCCTCATAGTGAACAGCAAATATAAATCCCAAGTGACTCAAAGAATAGAGCTATGCTCCACGACAACGGCACCAGAAAATCGTCTTGATAACCCATAGGTATAGGGGATCGCAACAGTTTTCGAGGGTAGAGTATTCAACCCAAATTTATTGATTCGACACAAGGGGAGCCAAAGAATATTCTCAAGTATTAGCAGTTGAGTTGTCTATTGAACAACACGTGGATAACTTAGTATCTGCAGCAAAGTATTTATTAGCAAAGTAGTATGGTAATAACAGTAACGGTAGCAAAAGTAACAGTAGCAGTTTTGTAGTAATTGTAACAGTAGCAGCGGTAAAGTAAATAAGCAAAGCACAATATGTGAAAAGCTCATAGGCATTGGATCAGTGATAGATAATTATGTTGGATGCGGTTCATCATGTAACAGTTATAACATAGGTTGACACAGAACTAGCTCCAGTTCATCAATGTAATGTAGGCATCTATTCCGAATATAGTCATACGTGCTTATGGAAAAGAACTTGCATGACGTCTTTTGTCCTACCCTCCCGTGGCAGCGGGGTCCTAATGGAAACTAAGGGATATTAAGGCCTCCTTTTAATAGAGTACCGAACCAAAGCATTAACACTTAGTGAATACATGAACTCTTTAAACTACGGTCATCACCGAGAAGTATCCCGATTATTGTCACTTCAGGGTTGTCGGATCATAACACATAATAGGTGACTATAGACTTGCAAGATAGGATCAAGAACTCACATATATTCATGAAAACATAATAGGTTCAGATCTGAAATCATGGCACTCGGGCCCTAGTGACAAGCATTAAGCATAGCAAAGTCATAGCAACATCAATCTCAGAACATAGTGGATACTAAGGATCAAACCCTAACAAAACTAACTCGATTACATGGTAAATCTCATCCAACCCATCACCGTCCAGCAAGCCTACGATGGAATTACTCACGCACGGCGGTGAGCATCATGAAATTGGTGATGGAGGATGGTTGATGATGATGACGGCAACGAATCCCCCTCTCCGGAGTCCCGAACGGACACCAGATCAGCCCTCCCGAGAGAGATTAGGGCTTGGCGGTGGCTCCATATCATAAAACACGATGAAACTTTCTCTCTGATTTTTTCTCCGCGAAATCAAATATATGGAGTTGGAGTTGAGGTCGATGGACGTCCAGGGGGCCCATGAGGCAGGGGGCGCACCCTAGGGGAGGGGGCGCCACCCACCCTCGTGGACTGGGTGTGGGCCCCCTGACGCTAATTCTTTCACTAATATTTTTTATTAATTCTGAAAAGTTGCTCCGTGGATTTTCAGGTCATTCCGAGAACTTCTATTTCTGCACAAAAATAACACCATGGCAATTCTGTTGAAAACAACGTCAGTCCGGGTTAGTTCCATTCAAATCATGCAAGTTAGAGTCCAAAACAAGGGCAAAAGTGTTTGGAAAAGTAGATATGATGGAGACGTATCATTATGCTGCCGCCTCCTCCTTCTGCTGCGCTGCTGGTTCCAGGTTCTTTTGCCTCCTCTGATGTCCTGGATCGCGCCCTTTCTGGGAAGGTCTAGCTTTGAGAAGACCTCCAGGGGACCGACCCCCATCTGGTAGCCGGGCGCCTGGAGCTGGTCTCTGGCTGGCTTCACTCTGATGCCTCCGTCTGAGGGCGCTGGGGTGGGTCACGGCAGCCTCTGAGAAGGAGAAGCAGGCTGCCACACAAGCTGCAGCTGCTCGCTAGAGACGCAGACCACTGAGCGTGGCTGGCTGGAGACGCTAGGGCAAAAGGTGAGGGCGGAGAAGGCCGAGATGGACGCCAAGGCGAACATCCTGGCCGAGGACCGCGTGGACTTCGCACTCCTTGCGGAGAGGTCTCGCGTGGTGCTAAAGACACTCTATGAGAAGGGCCTGGAGAAGCCGTTGGCTACCGACAAGGACAGCCCCGACCAGCTGCTTCCTTACTTGGTAGAGGCGCTTGACGAAGTCGTGAGCAGCGTCAGCCCCATGGCAGAGGTAGAAGCTCGTGTCCTTTCTTTCGCGGTGCTGACGTGCGTCTTCAACCACCTCCACCTTCGTGACCCTGACACCAATATTGACAAGCTCCTGGAGCCCGTGGACAGCGAGCGCTTCGCCACTGCTGCTGAAGCCGTGAAGAGCCAGGTGGAGGCCTTGCTGGGGAAGTTCCGCAGCTTCGCTCCTGCGCCCGTGGCAAGCAGTGCTGCTGACCCTGCGGCCCCGAGTGGTGGCACAGGTGAAGGCGATGCCACCACAGGAGTGGAGTCCCTAGCGGGCGACGGTGATGTCCATGGGTGACGGCTCCTTTCCTGCTTAATTCCTGCAATGTGCACCATGCCTCGTGGAGGCGTTTAAACTTGCGTCTAGTATTGTGAAGACAATTATGGTTTGTAATATTTGCTTTGAGATTTGCTTTGAGATTTTGCGGTTTCCTTCCTATTTGCTTTATGTTTTATGACGGCAGAGCCCGGCCCCGCACATACCTCAACCTCCGTTGGCCCCGACCTGATCACCAGGATGGGACCAAGGAGTGAGGGGCTACGTGACAAGTTAGGCTCCTGAGTCACGATGCTTAGGAGTCCCCCTTAACGCATAAACAACAAATAGGGAGGGAACGTAGGAGTAGATCTGGCGTTCTATGTTGGTAGAGCCCGGCCCGGCGCATACTTCAACCGCTGTTAGCCCTGACCGGATCACCAGGACGGGACCAAGGAGTGAGGGGCTACATGACCAGTTAGGCTCCTGAGTCGCGATGCTCAGGAGTCCCCCTTGACGTTCAAACGACCTTCATACCTTGGCTCCACTCAGGGAGAGGCACGCGACGACCAGGTCCGGAGCACCTGGCAGGGTGGCGTACGCTCGAGCGTGGCCCGGGCGCAACCCCCGTGCCCATCCCCCTCGCGGGACGCTCCCGAGGGGAGGTGTTGCGATGAGGCCAGACACCGAGCTCTGGGCTCCCTGAGGTTGATACGACCGTGTGGCCGCCCTTAGTTTTTTATCACCAGAGCGGAGCATAGCGCTTCCGTATGTGTATGGGCATAGCCGCTCCTCGGCAGTGTCGTCAGCTAGCGCAGAGCATGGTGCTTCCACTGGTGCGTGGGAGGGGGGGCTCCCTCTGGGGTGAGCCCCCGGGGCGTGTACATCCCCGCCCTGACATGTGGCTTGCGCAGTAGGGCTAGACGAGGTGTATCTGGGAACTCGTGAGCCAGCACGGGGCTCACGAGGCCCTACCTCAAGGCGGGTTGTGCCTGGTCTTGGAACTTGGACAGCTGTGTGTTCTTGCGAGATGGTTAGGTACAAATGCTCTGTGTCGTCAGGTCCCGGCCCTCGAGCGAGCTCAGCCACCGCTGGTATGCCAGGTCGCGATGCCATGGTCAAGGCCAGGGGGTGAGGGCTGGAGAGCTAGTAAGAGCTCCTGAGTCGCGATGCTTAGGAGGCACCCTTTTAACACGCAAGCGAATTGCATGAGGGAGGGGCAGACCCATGGTAGGTGGCAGGTGATAATGGTAGGTAGATTAGGCATGGAAGGCATATCAGCTTACGTAAACGCAGAATGGATACATGCCACTGGGTCAGGCCCGAGCGGCTTGGGGATGATGCAGCCCGAGGGGCGCCCCCAGCAAGGTAAGCTAAAGCCATAAGAAAAGGGGATACATGCCGCAGGGACGTACCCATGCGGCATGGGAATGATGCAACCCTGAGGGCGCTCCCAGCTGAAATGAACTTGGAAGATGTCACTTGGTTCCATTGTAGAGGGAGGGGTGTTGAGGCAGCTTGGAGATGTGCGGTGAAGAGGCCGGCCCTCACGAGCCACTGGGGCCCTGAGCCTCTGGAGGCTCTAGGTGTCCAGGTGGTTCCTTGAGGACCGTCTCCATCTCCGCTAGGACCGCGTGATGCCTGGCCTCCTGAGCCACCAGAATGATCTGCAGGTGACGCTGCTAGGTGGCAGCCGCGTTCGGCAGGCCGAAAGGCATGCGAACGTAGCTGTGCAGCGGACCCTCGCAGCGTCCCACGCGCCAAGGCCAGAGGCGCTCCTGAGATGCGGCTCGGTTGAGCCCTGGAACATCGATGCAGACGCATAGCCCACCATCCTCGCCTGGATGGGGGGCCATGCCAGGCAAGCACTGGTCGCCGCACATGGCTCTTGCTTCCTGAAGCTCCTTAGTGGTCTTGGTGATGAACTCCTGAACGTCGGGCTTTCCATGCCCTGTGCCTTCTTGAGGGAAACGTGTCACGAAGCACGCCTCCAAGTGGTGCCCGACCGCCTCCCTCGCGATGTTGGCGAGGTCTGAGGCCCACCAGAAGAGAGCCCCCGAGCCCTGCTCGAGGAGGGCACCGGGCGCGCCTTCCTATGCGATGGAAGGAGGCGCCCCTTGCACAGGCGCTGATCCTGACGCGGCACCACCCGGGATGCCAACCTCCTGAGGCCTTGTGTGGAGCGGTTGCTTCTTCTTCTTGGGGACTACCTCAGGAGGGTTCTTGCCTGAGCTGTCCGGGTGCTTGTTTGATGTAGCTTGGAAGGCACGCTCGAGGGAGCACACCGCAACTCTCTCTTCGCAGGGGACCGTGATGATTCCGCCGCTTCCTGGCATCTTGTGGACATTGTAGCCGTGGTGGGTCACTTCCAGGAACTTGGCCAGGGTTGGATACCCGAGAATGGCATTGTACGACAAGTGGATGTGGGCGGCGTCGAAGTCCATGAGCTCGGTACGGTAGTTGTCGCGCTGTCCGAAGATGACAGGGAGGCGAACCTGCCCTATCGGGGTGGTGGAACCTTCAGTAACTCCTGAGAAAGGCTTGGTAGGCAAGAGCTGATCGTATGGCACTTTAAGGTTGTCGAACATGTCAACGGACAGGACGTTAAGCCCTGTGCCGCCATCGATGAGGGTCCTGGTGACTTGCACGTTGCTGATGACTAGTGAACAGAGCATTGGGAGGACGCCAGCAGTAGCCGCGAACTTGAGTTGATCTGCCGAGCTGAAGGTGATGGCACACTTGGACCACCTGAGCGGGCGCGTGGCCTTGAGTTTGGGGAGGACTGCATTCACCTCGCAAGCAAACTGCTTGAAGATGCACTGAGAGGCTGGGGCCTGAGCTCCGCCCAAGATGCAAGCAATAGCACATAGCTCCTGAAAGCCCCCAGCCCCCTCGTCTTGGTGACGGTTGTCATTCCTTCTTGGAGGCGGCGGTAGCGGAGGAAGGCATGCGTTACCCTGTGGGCGGTCCTCGCGAGGCTGATCCCTCCAGCGCCCTCGCGAGGCTGGTCCTGCCAGCGATCCTCTCGAGGTCAGTCACGCCACTTCTGGCGAGGGCCACGGTCGTCCCATTGTCCTCCACCACGTCCTCCTCCTCGGTCGTAGCCCCGATCGTTGCACTCGGAGCGTCGACCGAAGCGTCCTTCTCGAACGGCCTTGAGCTCCTGGCATTCGTTGGTGTTGTGGGTGTGGAGGTTGTGGTAGGCGCAGAACGGTCGGCTGCCCTTGGATGACTCTGGCTGGTCCCTGCCGGGCTTCATGTCTGGTTCCGCCACGAGCACGGCCGCTCCCTTGCGCTTCACGTCCTTGGGTTTGGTCTTCTTTTCTTCTGGATCAGCAGCTGGAAGCTCGAGGAGGGAGAGGCGTCCTTCCTCGGCTCTTGCGCACTTGGTCGCCAGGTTGAACAGCTCCAGGGATGTGCACAACTCCTCGTGGATGGCGAGCTCCTCCTTCATCTTGACGTCACGGACGCCATCAGAGAACGCTGAGATGATGGCCTCGTCTGTCACCTTGGGGATCTTGAGGCGGACGCTGTTGAAGTGCTGGATGTATTTCTGCAGGGTCTCCCCAGGCTGTTGCTTGATGCGGCACAGGTCACCCGCGGCCGTGGGGCGGTCGCGAGTGCCCTGGAAGTTGGCGATGAAGCAGCTGCGCATCTCTTCCTAGGAGGAGATCGAGCCGGGAGGCAGGTTCAGGAGCCATGAGCGGGCACCGCCCTTGAGTGCCATGGGAACCAGTTTGCCATGACCTTCTCATCTCCGTTGGCCGCCTCGATGCTCAGCTCATAGAGCTGCAAGAACTCCGCAAAGTCAGGGGTGCCGTCGCAGTGAGGAGGCAGGTCCGGCTTGAACTTGCTCGGCCAGGCGACGTTACGCAGCTCGGGGGTGAAGGCGCGGCAACCTGCTATGGTCACCGGGGCCCTTTGCTGATGTGGAGCTTGCTCTTAATGGTACCCGTGCACCGCCGCCAGGGGCAGCACATGGACTTATCTTGCCGATGCAGGGACGCGGTCTTGCCGTGCCGGTGCAGGGAGCACGGGGGCGCCTTCTTGAGGCCGAGGGATTTCTTGGCAGCTTCTTTCTTGTCGCGCAGGCGCTGGATGTGATGGGTCATGTGTAGGGGCCGCGCGCCTTGGAGCCAGGGCGCCGTCTTGGGGGAGAGGTGGTGGAGGCCCTCCTTGAGCCACGTCACTCGTACCTGGCGGAGGGCGAGGCAGTGAGAGACACGACGCGGGAGAGCCCCCTGCGGCGCTGACGAGCTCAGTGATGCGAGAGAGCCATTCTTCGTAGAGGTCGTTGATGGGGCGGTAATGCAGGAGCTCACGTGCCAGAAGCAACACGGCCTGCGCGTCCATGGGGGCGTGATACGTCCATTTTGCATCATGCTTTTATACCAATATTTATTGCATTATGGGCTGTTATTACACATTATATCTCAATACTTATGGCTATTCTCTCTTATTTTACAAGGTTTACCATGAAGAGGGGGCATGCCAAGCAGTGGAATTCGGTGGAAAAGGAGCAAACGTTGAAACCTATTCTCGCACAACTCCAAAAGTCCCGAAACTCCACGAAACAACTTTTGGATTTAATAAGAATTTATGAGCGAAAGAAATAGGCCGGGGCCCACACTGCCCCGAGACAGGGGCGCCCCTATAGGGCGCGCCCCTATCTCTGGGCCCCTGGTGGCCTCCGCGCCCATCTTCGCTATATCATCACTTTTACCCTGAAAAAATCGTGGGCAAGCGTACGGGACGAAACTCCGCCGCCACGAGGTGGAACCTTGGCGGAATCAATCTAGGGCTTTGGCGAAGCTGATCTACAGGGGACACTTCCCTCCGGGAGGGGGGAATCATCACCAACGTCATCACCAACGATCCTCTCATCGAGAGGGGGTCAATCTCCATCAACATCTTCACCAGCACCATCTCCTCTCAAAACCCTAGTTCATCTCCTGTATCCAATCTTGTATCAAAACCACAAATTGGTACCTGTGGGTTGCTAGTAGTGTTGATTACTCCTTGTAGTTGATGCTAATTGGTCTACTTGGTGGAAGATCATATGTTCGGATCCTTTATGCATACTATTACTCCTCTGATTATGAACATGAGTATGCTTTGTGAGTAGTTACGTTTGTTCCTGAGGACATGGGTGAAGTCTCGCTATTAGTAGTGATGCGAATTTGGTATTCGTTCGATATTTTGATGAGATGTATGTTGTCTTTTCCTCTAGTGGTGTTATGTGAACGTCGACTACATGAAACTTCACCATTATTTGGGCCTAAAGGAAGGCATGGGGAAGTAATAAGTAGATGATGGGTTGCTAGAGTGACAGAAGCTTAAACCCTAGTTTATGCGTTGCTTCGTTAGGGGTTGATATGGATCCATATGCTTAATGTTGTGGTTAGGTTTACCTTAATACCTTCTTGTGTAGTTGTGAATGCTTGCAACAGGGGTTAATCATAAATGGGATGCTTGTCCAAGTTAGGGCAGTACCCAAGTACCGGTCCACCCACATATCAAATTAGCAAAGTACCGAACGCGAATCATATGAACGTGATGAAAACTAGCTTGACGATAATTCCCAATGTGTCCTCAAGAGCTCCTTCTTCATTATTAGAATTTGTCCAGGCTTATCCTTTTCTACCTAAAGGATTGGTCCACCTTGCTGCACTTTATTTACTTTATTTACTTTTTGCTCGTTACTATTTATCTTATCACAAAACTACCTATTACCTACAATTTCAGTGCTTGCAGAGAAAACCTTACTGAAAACTGCTTATCATTTCCTTCTGCTCCTCGTTGGGTTCGACACTCTTACTTATCGAAAGGACTACGGTAGATCCCCCACACTTGTGGGTCATCAATACTCTTTTCTGGCGCCGTTGCCGGGGAGTGTAGCGCTTTTGGTGAGTGGAACTTGGTGAGGAAACATTTATATAGTGTGCAGAAATTTTCTGTTACTTGTCACTATGGAAACTAATCCTTTGAGGGGCTTGTTTGGGGTATCTTCACCCCAGCCAGAAGAGCAAGGAGATGCTCCTCAACCTACTGAACCTTATGAAAATATTCACTTTGAGATTCCTTCGAATATGATAGAAAAACTGTTAGCTAATCCTTTTGCAGGAGACGGAACATTGCATCCCAATTTACACCTTATCTTTGTGGATGAAGTTTGTGGATTATTTAAGCTTGCAGGTATTCCCGATGATGTTGTCAAAAGGAAGGTATTCCCTTTATATTTGAAGGGAGATGCAATGACATGGTATAGGCTATGTGATGATACGAGATCTTGGAATTATAAGCGACTGAAGTTGGAATTTCACCAGAAGTTCTATCCTATGCATCTTGTTCATCGTGATCGTAATTACATATATAATTTCTGGCCTCGCAAAGGAGAAAGCATCGCTCAAGCTTGGGGGAGGCTTAAGTCAATGTTATATTCATGCCCCAATCATAAGCTCTCTCGGGAAATGATTATTCAGAATTTTTATGCTCGGCTTTCTCTTGATAATCGCAACCTGCTCGATACTTCTTGTGCTGGTTCCTATATGTTGAAGACTATTGAATTCAAATGGGACTTATTGGAAAGAATTAAATGCAACTCTGAAGATTGGGGTTCCGACGATAGTAAGGAGTCAGGTATGACTTCTAAGTTCGATTGTGTTAAATCTTTTATGGATACCGATGCTTTCCGTGGATTTAGCTCTAAGTATGGACTTGACTCTGAGATAGTAGCTACTTTTTGTGAAACTTTTGCTACTCACGTTGATCTCCCTAAAGAGAAGTGGTTTAAATATAATCCTCCTGTTGAAGTGAAAGTAGTTGCACCTATTACAGTCGAAGAAAAGACTATTACATATAGTGATCCTATTATTCCTACTGCTTATGTCGAAAAACCTCCTTTTCCTGTTAGGATAAAAGATCATGTTAAAGCTTCGACTGTTGTTCGTAAGAGTAATACTAGGACCTATACACCTCCTGAGAAAATTAATGTTGAACCTGGTATTGCTATGATTAAAGATCTGTTGGATGAGGACTTAGATGGGCATGTTATCTCTTTCTTGGGTGAAACTGCTAATATTGCTAGACCCGATACTAAAACACGTAGACCTGTTGTAGGCACGCCTGTTATTTCTGTTAAAATAGGAGATCATTGTTATCATGGCTTATGTGATATGGGTGCTAGTGCTAGTGCGATACCTTATGATCTTTATAAAGAAATTATGCACGATATTGCACCTGTTGAATTAGAAGACATTGATGTTACTATTAAGCTTGCTAATAGGGACACCATTAAACCTATTGGGATTGTTAGAGATGTTGAAGTCTTGTGTGGGAAGATTCAATACCCTGCTGGTTTTCTTGTTCTTGCTTCCCCACAAGATGATTTTTTTCCCATCATTTTTGGCAGACCCTTCTTGAATATTGCTAGTGCTAAGATTAATTGTGAAAGGAAGGCCGTCACTGTTGGCATAGATGGTATGTCTCATGAGTTCAATTTTGCTAAGTTTAGTAGACAACCTCGTGAAAGGGAACCACCTAGTAAGGATGGAATTATTGGTCTTGCTTCCATTGCTATTCCTCCAACTGATCCGTTAGAACAATATTTGTTAGACCATGAAAACGATAGTTTATGAAGAAAAGGGAAGAAATAGATGAAGTGTTCCTTGAAGAACCTATGCTGAAACATAACCTTCCCGTTGAAGTTCTTGGGGAACCCCCTCCACCCAAGGGTGATCCCGTGTTTGAACTCAAACCCTTACCTGATAATCTTAAGTATGCTTATCTCGATGAAAAAGAAATATATCCTGTTATTATTAGTGCTAACCTTTCAGAGAAAGAAGAAGAAAGATTATTGAAAACTCTGAAGAAGCACACAGCTGCTATTGGATATACTCTGGATGATCTTAAGGGCATTAGTCCCACATTATGCCAACACAAAATTTCAGTGGAGAAAGATGCCAAACCAGTTAGAGATCCTCAAACACGATTATGTCCCAAGATGAAGGAACTGGTAAGAAAGGAGATACTAAAGCTCCTTGAGGCAGGTATTATTTATCCCGTTGCTGATAGTGAATGGGTAAGCCCTGTCCATTGTGTCCCTAAAAAGGGAGGTATTACCGTTGTTCCTAATGATAAAGATGAATTGATCCCGCAAAGAATTATTACAGGTTATAGGATGGTAACTGATTTCCGTAAGTTAAATAAAGCCACTAAGAAAGATCATTACCCTTTGCCTTTTATTGATCAACTGCTAGAAAGGCTATCCAAACACACACATTTTTGCTTTCTGGATGGTTATTCTGGTTTCTCTCAAATACTTGCGTCAGCGAAGGATCAATGTAAAACTACTTTTACTTGCCCTTTTGGTACTTTTGCTTATAGGCATATGCCTTTTGGTTTATGTAATGCACCTGCTACCTTTCAAAGATGCATGATGGCTATATTTTCTGATTTTTGTGAAAAGATTTGTGAGGTATTCATGGATGACTTCTCGGTCTATGGATCCTCTTTTGATGATTGTTTGAGCAACCTTGATCGAGTTTTGCAGAGATGCAAAGACACTAGTCTCATCCTGAATTGGGAAAAGTGTCACTTTATGGTTAATGAAGGCATTGTCTTGGGGCACAAGATTCCGAGAGAGGTATTGAAGTTGATAAAGCCAAAGTAGATGCTATTGAAAAGATGCCATGTCCCAAGGACATAAAAGGTATAAGAAATTTTCTTGGTCACGCCGGCTTTTATAGGAGGTTCATTAAGGACTTTTCTAAAATCTCTAGGCCTCTGACTAATTTATTGCAAAAATATATTCCTTTTGTCTTTCATGATGATTGTGTAGAAGCATTTGAAACACTTAAGAAAGCTTTGATCACTGCACCTATTGTTCGGCCACCTGATTGGAATTTACCTTTTGAAATTATGTGGGATGCTAGTGATTATGCTGTAGGTGCTGTTTTAGGGCAAAGAGTCGATAAGAAATTGAATGTTATCTAGTATGCTAGTAAGAATCTTGATACTTCCTAGAGAAACTATGCTACTACTGAAAAAGAGTTCTTAGCAGTTGTGTTTGCATGTGATAAGTTTAGACCTTATATTGTCGATTCCAAAGTTACTATTCACATTGATCATGCTGCTATTAAATATCTTATGGAAAAGAAAGATGCTAAGCCTAGACTCATTAGATGGGTTCTCCTGCTCCAAGAATTTGACTTGCATATTATTGATAGAAAGGGAGCTGAGAACCCCATTGCAGACAACTTATCTAGGTTAGAGAATGTTCTTGATGACCCACTGCCTATTAATGATAGCTTTCCTGATGAACAATTAGCGGTCGTCAATGCTTCTCGTACTACTCCTTGGTATGCTGACTATGCTAATTACATTGTTGCTAAATATATACCACCTAGTTTCACAAACCAGCAAAAGAAAAAGTTCTTTTATGATTTAAGACATTACTTCTGGGATGATCCACACCTTTATAAAGGAGTAGATGGTGTTATTAGACGTTGTGTGCCTGAGCATGAACAGGAACAAATCCTACGCAAGTGTCACTCTGAATCCTATGGAGGACACCACGCTGGAGATAGAACTGCACACAAGGTACTACAATCTGGTTTTTATTAGCCTACTCTCTTCAAAGATGCTCGTAAGTTTGTCTTATCTTGTGATGAATGTCAAAGAATAGGTAACATTAGTAGACGTCAAGAAGTGCCTATGAATTATTCTCTTGTTATTGAACCGTTTGATATTTGGGGCTTTGATTATATGGGACCTTTTCCTGCCTCCAATGGTTATACACATATTTTAGTTGCTGTTGGTTACATTACTAAGTGGGTAGAAGCTATTCCAACTAGTAGTGCTGATCATAACACTTCTATTAAAATGCTTAAAGAAGTTATTTTTCCAAGGTTTGGAGTCCCTAGATATCTTATGACTGATGGTGGTTCACATTTTATTCATGGTGCTTTCCATAAGATGCTCGCTAAGTATGATGTCAATCATAGAATAGCATCTCCTTATCATCCATAGTCCAGTGGTCAAGTAGAGTTGAGCAATAGAGAGCTAATTGATTTTGCAAAAGACTGTGAATAGATCTAGAAAGAATTGGTCCAAAAAACTTGATGATGCATTATGGGCCTATAGAACTACATACAAAAATCCTATGGGTATGTCTCCTTATAAGATGGTTTATGGAAAAGCATGTCATTTACCTCTTGAACTTGAACATAAGGCATATTGGGCTATTAAAGAGCTCAATTATGACTTCAAACTTGTCGGTGAGAAAAGGTTATTTGATATTATCTCACTTGATGAATGGAGAACCCAAGCCTATGAGAATGCCAAGCTCTTCAAAGAAAAAGTCAAACGCTGGCATGATAAGAGGATACAAAAGCGTGAGTTTAACATAGGAGATTATGTGTTATTATTCAACTCTCGTTTAAGATTTTTTGCAGGAAAACTTCTCTCAAAAAGGGAAGGTCCCTACGTTATCGAGGAGGTCTATCGTTCTGGTGCTATAAAAATCAAAAACTTCGAAGGCACAAATCCGAGGGTGGTTAACGGTCAAAGAATTAAACATTATATTTCAGGTAATCCTAGCAATGTTGAAACTAATATTATTGAAACCGTAACCCCCGAGGAATACATAAGGGACAATTTCCAGAATGTTCCAGACTCCGAAAAGGCATAGGTACGTGGTACGGTAAGTAAACCGACTCCAAAACAACTCTAATGGCAATTTTTATCAGTTTTGGATTATTTAAGAATTTTAGGAAGAAAGAAGTAGTCCAAAGGGACACGAGGCTCCCACGAGAGACGAGGCCCCCCCTGTAGGGCGCGCCCCCTATCTCGTGGGCACCTCGTGTGCCTCCCGGACTCCGTCTTCTTGTATGTTATTCCCGAAGGTTTTGACCACCGTATCACACAAATATCCTCTGTTTTCGTTTCGAGCTGTTCCTGTTGCAGATTTGGAACAAGATGTCGTCCCAAGATTCAGAGGGAGAGAGCTATATGGCTGATTATAGCGCAAACCCAAAAGTATATGTGATGTGGAACATTATGGCTGGACCACAGAAGAAGAAGAAGAAGAAGACTATGATCCAAAGGGGAAGGAGGAGACAAGCTCTGATGAAGAGGACGATCCACTACCTCAACCTGGTGATATGCATGTGGAGTTCAAGAAGTCAAGCCTCCCTAAGGTCCAATCTATCCCACCACATTTTTGCAGGACAGCAAGGCAGCACTATGCAAAAAGATAATGAAACTTGAGCTCGAGAATGAGGATCTGAGGGAGGAAAAATTTAGCCTTCGATGCAAGCTAGAGAAGAAAAATGCAACAACTCCACCGTCATCAACAACTCCTACTTCACCACCTCCGAAGAAATAATCACATGGGTATGGTCACTCCCCTTGGCAACTGCCAAGCTTGGGGGAGGTTCCCCGGTATCATATCACCATCACACTCCTATTTTTACCGCTTTATTTAGTTCGATCCTTTTAGTAGTATATTGATCTAGTAGTTTGAAGTTTTTGATATCAAGTTGTTTTGAGTTTTGCATTGTGATCTCTCTATGTAATCGAGTCCGTGTGCTATCTATAATAAAGATTAGTGTTGAGTCAAGGGCTTTGCTATGTTGCTATGATCTTGAGAAAGTAGAAAGAATAAAAGAGTTCATATTGATCTTATGGATAGTGATAACTTCACACATAGAAAGTATGAGGCATAAAAATTGTTGAGAGTTGATGAACGTAGCCTTGGTCATCGTTGCAATTAATAGGAAGTGATAAGGAAAGAGGGGTTCACATATAAATATATTATCTTGAACATATTTTATGATTGTGAAGCACTCATTAAGTATGACATGCTAAAAGGGTTGATGTTGGACAAGGAAGACAACGTAATGGTTTATGTTTTCCGACATCTCAGTTAAAGTATATTGTCATTGACCTTCCAAACATGTTGAGCTTGCCTTTCCCCCTCATGCTAGCCAAAATTCTTGCACCAAGTAGAGATATTAGTTGTGCTTCCAAATATCCTTAAACCTAGTTTTGCCATGAGAGTCCACTTTAACTACCTATGGATTGAGTAAGATCCTTCAAGTAAGTTGTCATCGGTGCAAGCAATAAAAATTGCTCTCTAAATATGTATGACTTATTAGTGCAGAGAAAATAAGCTTTGTACGAACTTGTTGTGGAAGTAATAATAGTGACGGACTGCATAATAAAGGTCCACATACAAGGGGCAATAAAAAGTGACGTTCTTTTGCATTAAGATTTCGTGCATCAACCCTAAACGCGCATGACAACCTCTGCTTCCCTCTGCGAAGGGCCTATCTTTTACTTTATGTTTTTACTTTATGCTTGAGTCAAGGTGATCCTCACCTTTCCCCTTTTTCATTTTATCCTTTGGCAAGCCCCTCGTGTTTGAAAGATCATGATATATATATCCAATTGGATGTAAGTTGGCATAGGCTATTATTGTTGACATCACCTAAAGGTCAATACATTGGGAGGTTACACAATAAGCCCCTATCTTTCTCAGTGTCCGACTGAAACTCTATAACCACAAGTATTGCGTGAGTGTTAGCAATTATAGGAGACTACGAGATAGTTGAGTATGTGAGCTTGCTGAAAAGCTGTATTATTGACTCTTTCTGATGTTACGATAAATTGCAATTGCCTCAATTACTAATATTATAGTTTGTTAGTTTCCAATGAAGTTTTTGAACCATAATTGACATTGTGAATTTCTTATTACTTGAGCATAGGAAATCATATGACAAAAATCTATATATGTTGCTATTATTAGAATGATCATGATGCCCTCATGTCCGTATTTTATTTTTATCGACACCTCTATCTCTAAACATGTGGACATATTTTTCGATTACGGCTTCCACTTGAGGACAAGCGAGGTCTAAGCTTGGGGGAGTTGATACATCCATTTTGCATCATGCATTTATATCAATATTTATTGCATTATGGCCTGTTATTACACATTATATCTCAATACTTATGGCTATTCTCTCTTATTTTACAAGGTTTACCCATGAAGAGGGGGGATGCCAGCAGCTGGAATTCTGGCTGGAAACGGAGCAAACATTGGAAACCTATTCTGCACAACTCCAAAAGTCCTGAAACTCCATGAAACAACTTTTTGGATTTAATTAGAATTTATGAGCGAAAGAAATAGGCCAGGGGGCCCACACCCTGTCTAGGAGACAGGGGCGCCCCCCCCCTCTAGGGCGCGGCCCCTATCTCCTGGGCCCCCTGGTGGGCCTCCGGCGTCCATCTACTGCTATATCATCACTTTTACCCTGGAAAAAATCGTGGGCAAGCTTACGGGATGAAACTCCGCCGCCACGAGGCGGAACCTTGGCGGAATCATTCTAGGGCTCTGGCGGAGGTGTTCTGCCGGGGACACTTCCCTCCGGGAGGGGGAAATCGTCACCAATGTCATCACCAATGATCCTCTCATCGAGAGGGGGCCAATCTCCATCAACATCTTCACCAGCACCATCTCCTCTCAAAACCCTAGTTCATCTCTTGTGTCCAATATTGTATCAAAACCACAAATTGGTCCCTGTGGGTTGCTAGTAGTGTTGATTACTCCTTGTAGTTGATGCTAATTGGTTTACTTGGTGGAAGATCATATGTTCAGATCCTTTATGCATATTATTACTCCTCTGATTATGAACATGAATATGCTTTGTGAGTAGTTACGTTTGTTCCTGAGGACATGGGTGAAGTCTTGCTATTAGTAGTCATGTGAATTTGGTATTCGTTCGATATTTTGATGAGATGTATGTTGTCTTTTCCTCTAGTGGTGTTATGTGAACGTCGACTACATGACACTTCACCATTATTTGGGCCTAGAGGAAGGCATGGGGAAGTAATAAGTAGATGATGGGTTGCTAGAGTGACAGAATCTTAAACCCTAGTTTATGCGTTGCTTCGTTAGGGGTTGATATGGATCCATATGCTTAATGTTGTGGTTAGGTTTACCTTAATACCTTCTTTTGTAGTTGCGAATGCTTGCAATAGGGGTTAATCATAAGTGGGATGCTTGTCCAAGTTAGGGCAGTACCCAAGTACCGGTCCACCCACATATCAAATTATCAAAGTACCGAACGCGAATCATATGAACATGATGAAAACTAGCTTGACGATAATTCCCAATGTGTCCTCGGGAGCTCCTTCTTCATTATTAGAATTTGTCCAGGCTTATCCTTTGCTACCTAAAGGATTGGGCCACCTTGCTGCACTTTATTTACTTTATTTACTTTTGCCTCGTTACTATTTATCTTATCACAAAACTATCTATTACCTACAATTTCTGTGCTTGCAGAGAAAACCTTACTGAAACCGCTTATCATTTCCTTCTGCTCCTCGTTGGTTTCGACACTCTTACTTATCAACAGGACTATGATAGATTCCCTACACTTGTAGGTCATCAGGGCGCGACGAGCGTGGGACGACGAACCAGCTGGGGTCAGCGACGGAGTGGCGGTGCGGCCCTCCTGCTGCACCAAGGGGTGCAGTGAGGACGCTTGCTGCTCGTTCCCCGCTCGGCCAGTGGCGGCGTTGGAGGCAGGCAACAGAGAACAATGGGGAGGCCCGGCGACACGAGCTGTCTGGGCGACGCGAGCGGCGAGAGCAGCCCGGCGCTCGGCGCGGGCTCGGCGGGCGTCGGACATGGATGCGACGAAGCGATGGGACGCGGATCAGCGGAAAGAAAGCTTCGGGGCACCCCTACCTGGCGCGCCAAATGTTGGATATCGAGTTCCGGCAAAACACTTAAGGTTCGAACACTCGGGTGCACATGAAGATTTCTCCCTACGGAAACATGCCCTCAGCCTTGCTGCGATCTCTAAGCTAGCACGATGAACTCGCAGCATAGGAGACACAAGATTTATACAGGTTCGGGCCACCGTTGTGGTGTAATACCCTACTCCTGTGTGTGTGGTGGATTGCCTCTTGGGCTGATGATGAGCAGTAAAGGGGAAGAACAGCCTCGTGAGGAGACGTGTTCTTGAGCTAGTGTGTTGTTCTGCTTGGGAAGGATTCGATCCCCTTCTACTGTGGTGGCTAGCTCTATTTATAGAGGCCCTGGTCCTCTTCCCAAATATTGAGCGGGAAGGGATCGAACAATGGCCATTTTGAAAGGGGACAGCTAGTACAAGCTATCCTGACTAAAGGTGGTCTTCGCCTATGAAAGGCGCTGGTGATGACGCCGTCTAGGGCTCCACGATGACCTCCGTCATGCCATCCTGCTGGTCTTGGTCTTGTTGCACCGATATGGGAACCTTTGCCTGATGCCTCGATACTCCGCGCCTACGCTTGCCCCTTAGCACCAAAGGGGAAACGAGAACACTGCGCAGGCTGGCGCCCACCTGGCGCCCGCCTGGCCTTGATCGTCATTGCTACGTCTTGAGCTTGTGTTGGTTTTCCTTGAAGAGGAAAGGGTGATGCAACAATAGTAGCATAAGTATTTCCCTCGGTTTTTGAGAACCAAGGTATCAATCCAGTAGGAGTCTCCTCAAAAGTCCCACGCACCTACACAAACAAACAAAGAACTCGCCCAACGCAATAAAGGAGTTGTCAATCCCTTCACGGCCACTTGCGAAAGTGAGATCTGATAGAGATAGTATGATAAGATAAATATATTTTTGGTATTTTATAATATAGATGCAAAAAGTAAATATGCAAATAAAAGTAGATTGAAAGCTTATATGATAAAAGATAGACCCGGGAGCCATAGGTTTCACTAGTGGCTTCTCTCAAGATAGCATAAGTATTACGATGGGTGAACAAATTACTGTCGAGCAATTGATAGAAAAGCGAATAATTATGAGATTATCTAGGCATGATCATGTATATAGGCATCACGTCCGTGACAAGTAGAACGACTCCTGCCTACATCTACTACTATTACTCCACACATCGACCGCTATCCAGCATGCATCTAGAGTATTAACTTCATAAGAACAGGGTAACGCATTAAGAAAGATGACATGATGTAGAGGGATAAACTCAAGCAACATGATATAAACCCCATATTTTTATCCTCGATGGCAACAATACAATACGTGCCTTGCAGCCCTTTCTGTCACTGAGTAAGGACGCTGCAAGATTGAACCCAAACCTAAGCACTTCTCCCATGGCAAGAAAGATCAATCTAGTAGGCCAAACCAAACTGATAATTCGAAGAGACTTGCAAAGGTAACCCAATAATACATAAAAGAATTCAGAGAAGATTTAAATATTTCTCATAGATAAACTTGATCATAGACCCACAATTCATCGATCTCGACAAACACACCGCAAAAAGAGTTTACATCGAATAGATCTCCACAAGATAGGGGGAGAACATCGTATTGATATCAAAAAAGAGAAAAGAAGCCATCTAGCTAATAACTATGGACCCAAAGGTCTGTGATAAACTACTCACAACTCATCGGAGGGGCTGTAGTGTTGATGTAGAAGCCCTCCATGGTCGATTCCCCCTCCGGCAGAGCGCCAGGGAAGGCTCCAAGATGGGATCTCGCGGATACAGAAGGTTACGGCGGTGGAAATTGTTCTTCATTTGCTCCCTGTATGTTTTCGGGGTACGTAGGTGTATATAGGAGGAAGAAGTACATTGGTGGCCGCTCGTGGGGCCCAGGAGACAGGGCGCGCCCAGGAGGGGTGGGCGCGCCCTCCTATCTCCAGGCCGCCTCGATTTCTTCTTGAATTGCACTCCAAGTCCTCTGGATCACGTTCGTTCCAAAAATCACGCTCCCGAAGGTTTCATTCCGTTTGGACTCCGTTTGATATTCCTTTTCTTCGAAATACTGAAATAGGCAAAAAAACAGCAATATGGGCTGGGCCTCCGGTAGTAACGTTAGTCCCAAAAATGATATAAATATGTAAAATAAAGCCCATAAACATCCAAAAGGGGTAATATAATAGCATGGAACAATCAAAAATTATAGATACGCTGGAGACGTATCAAGCATCCCCAAGCTTAATTCCTGCTCGTCCTCGAGTAGGTAAATGATAAAAATAGAATTTTTGATGTGGAATGCTACCGAGCATAATTCTCAATGTAGTTTTCTTTATTGTGGCATGAATGTTCAGATCCAAATGATTCAAAATAAAAGTTCGTATTGATAAAAGAAATAGTAACACTTCAAGCATACTAAACAAAGCAATCATGTCTTCTCAAAATAACATGGCTAAAGAAAGTTCATCCCTACAAAATCATATAGTTAGGCTATGCTTCATTTTCGTCACACAAAGATGTTCCCAAATTCTACACCCCCAATGACAAGCCAAGCAATTGTTTCGTACTTATATAATCTCAAACTTTTTCAACCTTCACGCAATACATGATCATGAGTCATGGATATAGCACTATGGGTGGAATAGAATATGATGATGGGGATTGTGTGGAGAAGACAAAAAGGAGAAAGTCTCACATTGACGAGGATAATCAACGGGCTATGGAGATGCCCATCAATTGATGTCAACATGAGGAGTAGGGATTACCATGCAACGGATGCACTAGAGCTATAAATGAATGCTCAACAAAAGAAAACTAGTGGGTGTGCATCCAACTTGCTTGCTCACGAAGACCTAGGGCATTTGAGGAAGCCCATCGTAGGAATATACAAGCCAAGTTCTATAATGAAAAATTCCCACTAGTATATGAAAGGTGACAACATATGAGACTCACTATATGAAAAACATGGTGCTACTTTGAAGGACAATATATGAGACTCACTACATGAAGAACAAGGTGCTACTTTGAAGCATAAGTGTGGAAAAAGAGATAGTAACATTGCCCCTTTTATTTATTTTCTTTTTTCCTTTTTTTCCTTTTTCTTTTTTTCTTTGGCCTTTTTTTTCTTTTTGGGCAATGCTCTAATAATGATGATCATCACACTTTCATTGATTACAACATATGAATTACAACTCGAAACTAGAACAAGATATGACTCTATATGAATGCCTCCGGCGGTGTACCGGGATGGTGCAATGAATCAAGAGTGACATGTATGAAAAATTATGCATGGTGGCTTTGCCACAAATACGATGTCAACTACATGATCATGCAATGGCAATATGACAAAAGTAAAGTGTGTCATGATGATGAACGGAACGGTGGAAATTTGCATGGCAATATATCTCAGAATAGCTATGAAAATGCCATAATAGGTAGGTATGGTGGCTGTTTTGAGGAAGATATAAGGAGGTTTATGTGTGATAGAGCGTATCGTATGTTTGGATGCACTGGCGAAGTTTGCACCCACTCTCAAGGTGAGAAAGGGCAATGCACGGTACCGAAGAGGCTAGCAATGGGGAAGAGGTAAAAGTGTGTATAATCCATGGACTCAACATTAGTCAAAAGAACTCATATACTTATTGCAAAAATTTAGAAGTCATCAAAAATCAAGCACTATGCGCATGCTCCTAGAGGGATAGATTGGTAGGAAAAGACCATCACTCGTCCCCTACCGCCACTCATAAGCATGCATAAGCCAGGTACACTTCATGTTTCAAATTTGTTACACAACTTTAACCATACGTGCATGCTACGGGACTTGCTAACTTCAACACAAGCATTCTTTAAATTCATCATCACCCAACTAGCATGACTTTAATATCACTACCTCCTTATCTCAAAACAATTATCAAGTATCAAATTGATCATAGCATCCAATTCACTTCCTATGATAGTTTTTATTATACCCAACTTGGATGCCTACCATTCTAGGACCAATTTTATAACCATAGAAAATACCATGCTGTTCTAAAAGACTCTCAAAATAATATAAGTGAAGCATGAGAGACTAGCAATTTCTACAAAATTAAGCCACCTCCATGCTCCAAAAGACATAAGTGAAGCACTAGAGCAAAAACTATCTAGCTCAAAAGATATAAGTGAAGCACATAGCATATTCTAAAAAATTCAATCAAGTGGGCTTATCCCAAAAGGTGTGTAAAGCAAGGATGATTGTGGTAAACTAAAAAGCAAATACTAATATAATGCACGACGCTCCAAGCAAAACACATATCATGTGGTGAATAAAAATATAGCTCCAAGTAAAGTTACCAATGAACGAAGACGAAAGAGGGGATGCCTTCCCGGGGCATCCTCAAGCTTAGGCTTTTGGCTATTCTTGAATATCTTGGGGTGCATAGGGCATCCCCAATCTTAGACTCTTGCCATTCCTTATTCCATAGTCCATCAAAGCTTTATCCAAAACTTGAAAACTTCACAACACAAAACTCATCAGGAAATCTCATAAGCTGCGTTAGTGAAAGAAAACAAAACCACCACATAAGGTACTGTAATGAACTCATTCTTTATTTATTTTGGTATTAAACCTACTGTATTCCAAGTTCTCTATGGTTCATACCACTTAATACTAGCCATAGATGCATGAAAATAAGCAAACAACACACGAAAAACAGAATCTGTCAAAAACAGAACAGTCTGTAGCAATCTGTAACTAACGCAAACTTCTGGAACTCTAAAAATCCTACCAAAATAGGAAGTATTGAAAAATTTGTCTATTGATCAGAAGCAAAAAGAATCAACGCAAAAGCACGTTCCTGTGAATTAACAAAACTAATTCCGTGCGCGCAAAGTTTCTGTTTTTCAGCAGAATCAAATCAACTATCATCATAGGTTATCCTATAGGTTCTACTTGGCACAAAAACTAATTAGAACATAAAAACACATCTAAATAAAAGGTAGATGCAAAATTTATTACTAAGCAGAACCAAAAACAAAAAACACAAATAAAATTGGGTTGCCTCCCAACTAGCGCTATCGTTTAACGCCCCTAGCTAGGCATAAAAGCGAAGATAGATCTATGTAGTGCCATCTTTGGCACTCAATTCCTCAATAGAGCACTTATAATCTTTAGGGATTTCTCCCTTTTTAGCAATGATTAAACCTTTAGGCAAAAATTCAAGAAATACATTTGTAGAAAAAGGTTCCTTAACGATAGAGAGACAATTGGGATGAACACTTATGGATTTGAGATCCGCGTCTCCCTTACTAGAAGATTCACCCTTATTTTTAGGAACATAAATAAACTTGGCAGTTTTGGTAGGGGGTTTTGGAGTGTTTTTCATGGAAGAAAACGCGGAACCTAAGTTGGTAATGATATCCTCAAGTTTACCGATCCTTGCAGAATCTAGATCGATTTTTTCATTAACTGTAGGTTCTTTCTCTTTAAGATTTTTCAAAGTAACTCCAACCCTAGATCCATATTGGGTAATGTGATTATCAATCTTTTTATCCAAATTTTCAATCAACTCAACAGTGGCAACTTTATTTTCAATAATTTTAAGCCGTTGCATAACATGTTCCAAAGTTAAAACAGTTCCATTAACCAAAAGAGGTGATGGGCCAAACAAATCTAACATAGCATTATAAGCATCAAACGTATGGCTACTCAAGAAATCCCCTCCTGTAACGGTATCAAGAACGCATCTATTCCAAGGAGTAATGCCTACATAAAAATTGCGAAGGAGAACAGAAGTAGAAAGCTTCCTAGTAGATCTATTTTGACCATTGCAAATTCTATGCCAAGCATCTTTTAAATTCTCGCCCTCCCTTTGCTTAAAATTGAGAATTTCATGTTTGGGAGTGAAAACAAGGATAGGAGGACTAGCCATAATGACAAGGTAAACGATCTAACACGCGAGAAAATTGAAAAAGGCGAGCGAAAAAGAGAGAGAGAGAAGAGATTGGGAAAGAGAGGGCGAATAAAACGGCAAGGGTGTAGTGGGGGAGAGGAAAACGAGAGGCAAATGGCAAATAATGTAAATGCGAGGGAGATGAGTTTGTGATGGGTACTTGGTATGTCTTGACTTGAGTGAAGACCTCCCCGGCAACGGCGCCAGAAATCCTTCTTGCTACGTCTTGAGCTTGCGTTGGTTTTCCTTGAAGAGGAAAGGGTGATGCTGCAATAGTAGCGTAAGTATTTCCCTCAGTTTTTGAGAACCAAGGTATCAATCTAGTAGGAGGCTCCTCAAAAGTTCCACGCACCTACACAAACAAACAAAGAACTCACAACCAACGCAATAAAGGGGTTGTCAATCCCTTCACGGCCACTTGCGAAAGTGAGATCTGATAGAGATAGTATGATAAGATAAATATATTTTTGGTATTTTATAATATAGATGCAAAAAGTAAAGATGCAAATAAAAGTAGATTGAAAGCTTATATGATAAAAGATAGACCCGGGGGCCATAGGTTTCACCAATGGCTTCTCCCAAGATAGCATAAGTATTACGGTGGGTGAACAAATTATTGGCGAGCAATTGATAGAAAAGCGAATAATTATGAGATTATCTAGGCATGATCATGTATATAGGCATCATGTCCGTGACAAGTAGACCAATTCCTGCCTGCATCTACTACTATTACTCCACACATCGACCGCTATCCAGCATGCATCTAGAGTATTAACTTCATAAGAACAGAGTAACGCATTAAGAAAGATGACATGATGTAGAGGGATAAACTCAAGCAATATGATATAAACCCCATCTTTTTATCCTCGATGGCAACAATCAATACGTGCCTTGCAACCCTTTTTGTCACTGGGTAAGTACACCGCAAGATTGAACCCGAAGCTAAGCACTTCTCCCATGGCAAGAAAGATCAATCTAGTAGGCCAAACCAAACTGATAATTCGAAGAGACTTGCAAAGATAACTCAATCATACATAAAAGAATTCAAAGAAGATTCAAATATTTCTCATAGATAAACTTGATCATAAACCCACAATTCATCGGATCTCGACAAACACACCGCAGAAAGAGTTTACATCGAATAGATCTCCACAAGGGGGAACATTGTATTGAGATCCAAAAAGAGAGACGAAGCCATCTAGCTAATAACTATGAACCCGAAGGTCTGTGGTAAACTACTCACAACTCATCGGAGGGGCTATGGTGTTTATGTAGAAGCCCTCCATGGTTGATTCCCCCTTCGGCGGAGCGCCGGCGAAGGCTCCAAGATGGGATCTCGCGGATACAGAAGGACACGGTGGTGGAAATTGTTCTTCGTTGGCTCCCTAGATGTTTTCAGGGTACGTAGGTATATATAGGAGGAAGAAGTACGTCGGTGGCCGCTCATGGGGCCCAGGAGATAGGGGGCACACCCAGTAGGGGTGGGCACGCCTTCCTATCTCCTGGCCGCCTCGATTGCTTCTTGACTTGCACTCTAAGTCCTCTGGATCACGTTCATTCCAAAAATCACGCTCCCGAAGGTTTCATTATGTTTGGACTCCGTTTGATATTCCTTTTATTCGAAATACCGAAATAGGCAAAAAAACAGCAATACGGGTTGGGCCTCCGGTTAGTAGGTTAGTCCCGTCAATGATATAAATATGTAAAGTAAAGCCCATAAACATCCAAAAGGGTAATATAATAGCATGGAACAATCAAAAATTATAGATACGTTGGAGACGTATCAGTCATGGCTTGCGTCATGGGAACCTCGCGAGGTACCCCCTTGCCTTGATCTCTCCGCCTCCCTCGTGAGCCTGCCTGGTGAGGCCGCTCCTGAGGAGGCCTCGTGTTGTCCGCCCCGCGAGGCTTGGCCCCTCGAGAGGGTCTTGAGTGTTGGTTGATGAAGACAGGCCATACTGAGCCACTGGTGGAGCCACGCCGCAGGCCGCGGGCAGGCAAGTCTGGGGACCCCCGTTCCTAGAACGCCGACAGCTGGTTTGGGCGGTCAGAGAAAGAAGATCAGATATTGAAGAAGCAGCACGGCCGTTGGATTAACATCCCACGGTCACTGCTACTAGAATCATTTGTGGACTAAGTTGAGAAAGCCTTTCGTACATGTCAACCTAGTAGACCCACAAGTCAGCATCCAATTCTGTCCCAAACAGCATACAACCCAAAATTTCTTGCCAGATTCAAATTAATTTGAAAACTAAACATGCCTTAATTTAAATCCAATGAAATTCTAGCTGTGCAAAAACAATGAAATTTAAAATATTAAAATCCAAAAAATATATTTTGGAACTAATTGCATGTTTGCTGTATTTTTTTCATTTTACAGCCCATTTATTATTACTTATAGCCCATTTCTTATTACTTATAGCCCAGTTTCTAGGCAAGCCCGAATGCATCCCTTCTCGTCTTGAAAGATTTCCGGCCCAGCAGGGCGTAGAAAAGCAAGTAGGCCCATGTTGATTATTCTGCAAAAAAATAAAATAGCTGGGCTAGCCATTTTCAGAAAGGAAAAAAACTGGGCTGGTCATGTGGTAAACATATGAAAGAAAAGCCTGGGCTAGACCGGCCACAACTATCGCACAACCCAGTTGATACCCTTCTCTGTCCCGAAAAAAATATTAAGCGCACTGCTGGGTCCTGGTTGTCTGCCGCTCCTTGTGCAGTTATCTCGCTTATTAACTACGTTGACAGTGGCGTGTGACCCAGATGTCAGGAAACCATTAGGAGGAACCCTTTTTTCTTGTAATAAAGGAGGCACTTGCTTGCCTACTGCCATGATCCTAGTGGGTCCCTACTATCATCCTCACCATGTACATTCATCTCCTTACTCCTCTTGGTCGTTGACCATGTTGACAACACCGGAGGGAGGCGCTGCGGCGAGCGAACCAAGGCGGAGGACGATGGTGAGGCCTCGGACGGGAACAAACAGGATCCGGTGAAGATGCGCAGAGTTTTAGGGTGTGATGTGGCTATGATGTGTGCGCGGCAGCACAACCAACCCTGGGAGGCGGGTGCAGGCGGTCCCACTTGCGCTGGTTTGGCTTTGGTGGCTGGAGGAAGAAGAGACTGAAGAAACACGACATACATTGAATGTCAATCCAACGGTCAAGGTTGGCACAATCGTTTGTTGACTAAGCCGACACCAAGTACCTAAACTATGACTATATATGGTGCTATGCTACTCTGCAAGTAATGAAATTGACATATCCAACATTCGCTTCTCCTCTTCTCTACTTACTCTGCCTAGCATCAGAAGCTCTGGCCGCAGCAATCATGTCCGCTGGCTGCTCGTCCACTTGCTCTTTAGCAGGCAACAACCAGATGTGCGCCAAGTTGCCGCCCGTACCATCGCTTGTGGGTCTCATCACACCCCCGCCGACACACGCACGTAGCAGGTTGCTCATCGCAACCCGCTGCCATTGGTGTGGTGCCACTGCTGCAAATCATGCAGTCATCCATCGCGTCTCAACCACAATCCTCAACCCTGGCCGAGTCTTCTACAAATGCCCGAATCATGGGGTAATAATACATTTAAGTGTTGTTCTGCTGCTTTCAGTTGCCGATTTTTTTTAATAGTTTGGTTGATGATCTTCCAATTTGATTTGTGCAAAAAAGGGAAGATTCGTGTGATTTGTATTTCTTGGAAGTTGTTGATGTGGGGGAATGCAACTGCGCTGATTATTTGGTTAGCCGAGGAATCCCAGTACCAGCAGGATGGGGTGTTGGACAAGTAACTGAAGGAACGGCAAAAGAGGAAGATGCTGAGTAGAAGGTTAAAGATGCAGTTCCTCTGATCACGGCCAAGCAACAACTGTTGAACGGCCTTGACAGCAATGAGGAGATGAAAGAGCTTGTGAAGATAATGGGCAAAATCGATGTGCTCTATAGGATGATTGTCTGTTTATTTGAAGTGTATGTAACACTCATGATGTATTCACTGGCTATGACATGAGCACTTTGCTGCAACTAGTAATGAATGAAACCTATTTAGCAGGCTGGGCGCAGTGTTGTGAACATCTAATGACTTCTATAATGTAAATCGGGGGTTATCCCTTTTTGCTCATAAATAAATAAATAGAAGAGGCCCTTTTGCCAATAAATAAATAAATTAGCAGAGGCCCTATTGGGTCAGCTTTGTTCCCATTCAAAGACGTCGAGCAAATTGCAGTCCAATAGCAAACTATGTCCTCAAATACAAGTTTCACAGCCAAATATGAGTAGAACTAAACAACAATGTCATCATGTTTTAGTCGTCATACAATCACCAAACACAAATCAACATACATAATAAGTAATGTTCTCACAACAAAATACTAAACAACAAGTTCATCAGGTGTCATAGCAAACACAATTTCACATAGTAGATAAAAAAACGTCTTCTGACAGGCAAATACGACAAAAGCAATCTAATCATCATCAACAAGTTCATCAGGTGTCATAGCAAACACAATTTCACATAGTAGATAAAAAAAACGTCTTCTGACAGGCAAATACGACAAAAGCAATCTAATCATCATCCGCAACAACAGCATCAACATATTTGCCATGTTTATATGTCTGAATCGTAATTCCCCCCAGTTTCTTCTTCTTCATCATCCTCAATGTCCATGAACGTTGGTGTCTTATTGATCAACTCTCGTAAGTCCACAGCCCGATAGGAAATCTTTTCGCCAGCGTCATTGACGTGATGGTTCTCAAAGATATTAGGAACATCTGTGGAATCTTCTACATCAGGAGCACTATAAGCATCATCTTGTTGTGCAACTTCATTAAATGAATTCCTCTGCTCAAACCTTTGCAATACTCTCCAGTCATCGCTACGTGCAAATGTGTCTTCCAAGAAAAATATATGTGTTGCTTGATTTGCCAAAATAAAAGGCTCATAGGTATGGTACGCCGCCTTGACATTGATGGATATGAAATAATCATCAGCTCTGGGTTTTGCGATCCTGGAAAACATGTTATACCAACGATAGCACAACAGAACCACGCAACGATGAACCTCAAAACTGGAGATATACTGCAACTGAACAATGTCTGTTATGTTAGCATACATTCAGTTGTCTCTACACCATACTTATCCATGCTCATGATGGCACTATTTTGTGTCTTCCTGCCTTCGCTGCGTGCAAGGGTGTTGTAGTGCACATCTCCAACAACGCAAGATTCATAATATCTTACCCACGTATTAGGACCCATTCACTACAAAAAAAGACACATCCGTAACATTTTGGGCCAAACAATTCTTTCTATCATACTTATGACACTTCTATGACGATAATTATGACAAAACCCGGTATCATCATAGATGTGGTGGGCTCCTACTTCTTTGACAAAAAATCACGACAGAAAATGGGCTTTTCATCCTGGGTGGGCCTGAGACGCACCTGCATGACATTCTTTAGGTTGTGCATGACAAAAAAAATCATGGTAAAAGCGAGGGCGAGGAAAATTTCAGGGAGTTCCCGGTTACGGTGGGTGGTTGGGACCGAGCGATGCACGGAGGTTTGCATGTTTCTCTCGTACATGTACGTGCGTGTGTGTGAGGCGTTGCACTCTAACTGAACCCGAGCAAGGCGTTCGCCTACTGAACCCGGGCGATTGGACTAGCTATGTTACTGAACCCCGATCGATCCCTTGTTGTTAACTGAACCCGATCAAGCGATTCCTTTGCTATAACAGAAGCCGATCGAACCTGCTGCCGCTTGATGGACAGTGAGCGTTGTTGGGGGGTGGATGAACAGTTCCCAATGGGGGTTGGATGAACAGGACCCCGTGGGGGTGTAGAGGCCGTTGCCGTTCGATGAACATGACCCCAATCGAGCCGGTTGGAGGTGGATGAACAGGCCCCCGTGGAGGACTGGTTGAACAGTAGCCGGTAGAGGGCTGGATGAACAATAGCCCGTGTTGGGATGGTTGAACAGTAGCTGGTGGAGGCTGGATGAACAGGAGCCCATGGATGAATAGTAGTTGGTGGAGGCAGGAGGGGGACGCCGTGGATGAACAGTCGCAGGTGGAGGCTAGAGGAGGTCGACGTTGGATGAACAGTAGCCCGTGGAGGCTGGAGCGGGGCAGTAGACGATGGATGAACAGTAGCCTGTGGAGTCCCGTTTTGCGGTACTCCACACCCCTCCCGATGAACATGACCCCCGCTTCGACCGTAGGAGGTCGAAGAGAAGCCCGTTTCCTCCGTTTTGCGGTACGACACACCACTCCCGATCAACAGCGCCCCGTTTCGACCATGGGAGCTCGAACACTAGTCTGTTTCCTCCGTTTTGCAGTATGCCAGACCCTTCCCGATGAACAGGACCCCGTTTCGGTCGTACGTGGTTGAACACAAGGTCGTTTTCCTCCGTTTTGAGGTACGCCAGACCCTGTTCCGGTTGTTCCGTCCAAGCCAGTTGGCTCCCATTGAACACGACCCATTCTGACCCAGTCTGTTGCCTCCCGATGAACAGGACGCATTCTGTCCCAGTTACTTGGCTCTCGGCAAACACGACGTTGTTTCCTCCGTTCTGACCCAGCCAGTTAGCTGAAGATGAACAGGACAACATAGCTGCCGTCTGTTGCCTCGCCATGTACACGAGCCCTAGCCGTCCGTATGCGCGAGTACGTGTTTCGAGACCCCGCTCATATGTACGTACATGGCTGTATTTTTGGCGTGTGGTTGTATGTACGTGTACACAGTTTAGATGGGACAGCCTGAACTTCTACGTTGGGGGCTCTACTATGACATGTGCCGCTACTTACTCGGCCACGGTTCATCTTGTAGAGCGACCGATCGACTAGTATGTGTGTACACATTTGCGACAAGACAGACAACGCCATGTACGCTTCGACTGGGTGGGTCCCAACTATCTGGGAGGATAACGACGCACTTCCTTGTGTGTGAAGATATAGCTGCTGGGTCCTAGCTGTCATGGGGGAATCATTTTTTTTACCCGTAATAAGAACGCGCTTCCTTGCGTACGAAGATGTAGCTGGTGGGTGCCAGCTATAAGGGGGAGAAAACATTATTTTTTAGGGTAAAAAGGATGCAGTTGCATGCATGCGTCCATGGGCGTGGTGCGTCCCCACTGTCAGCCTCTCATGTACAGTCATCTTCTGATAACTCTCATTTGTTGACCACATTGACCACACTGTGCCGAGCGCACCAAGGCCGGTGGACGATGGCGAGGGCCCAGACTGGAATGAACCGGAGATGGGGAAGACGCGGCAGTGGAATCACAGATGGAGAGGAGTGGGAAACTTACCTGGTTCGGGTGCGCGGTAGCACTGCCGCCCACGGAAGACATGAGCAAGAACAGAGGTTGAAGAAGCAGCACGGCCGACCACGGGAGGCGGTAACAGGAGGTACCGCCGGTGGTGGTTTGGGTGGCTGAAGCATGAATATCCGAGATTGAAGAAGCACCACAGCCGTTAGATGGACATCCAACGGCCACTGCTAATAGAATCGTGTGTTGACTATAAGTTTTTATAGGGATGTGTGTTGACTATAAGTTGACAAAGCCTTGCGTACGCATCAACATAGTAGGCCCACAAGTGACCATCACATCTGTGGCAGAGAACATATAGCCCATTTGTGATTTGTATTTTTGATTATAATGAAAATTACTCAGCCCATTTACTATTTGTTAAAATTACAGCCCATTTTCTAGCCAGGACTTTGTTAATAATTTCAGCCAACCGCTCAAAAAATCAACAAAATTCGTAACACTTTGATGGGATCCGAAATATTTTTTAACCCAAATTTAGAGTCAGATTAAATAAAATTTCAAAATAAATTTGTATTAGGTAAAAATCCAACGAAATTTTGCGTGCACAACAAGTAATGAAATTAAAAAAATTACCTTTTTTGAGAAGAATAAAAAATGTACATGTTTGGTGCATTTTTTTATATTTACAGCCAATTTTTTTAATTACAACCCATTTAATATTTCTTAAAGCCCATTTTCTTCACAAGTCTAATGCAGCCTAGAGAATAACAAGTTGACCTGGGTTGGGTATTCCACAAAAAAAGAATAGTTGGGCTAGCCATTTTCACATCTAAATATTAATATCTGGGCTGGATATTTGGTCAACATAAAATAATAGCCTGGGCCAGACAGGCCACAGCCCGCCCAGTTGATACCCTGCTCCTCTGAACAACGACAAAAACATCGCTCAAGAAAAACTCTGCTCACACCTCCAAAATAGAAATACTGCTCGAGCTGCTAGGTCCCAGCTATCGGCCGCTCCTTGCGGAATTCTCTCGTTTGTTGACTATGTAGGTTGACAATGGTGTGGGACCGCGATGTCAGAAAACAGGGAGGAAGCAAAAAAAATATTTGTATATACTAATAAGGAGGCACTTGCGTACGTGCGGCTATGGCCCTGGTGGGATCCACTATCATCCTCTCCAATTAAAGTCATCTCCTGATTCCTCTTGTTCGTTGACCATGTTGAAATGTGAGATGGCGGCGCCACGGCGAGTGCAACAACTTGAAGGACGACATCTGATACAGTGCCTGCTACTCATTTAGAAAGCCATGATCATAGGGCCACATGTCTGCGACGACATTGTCATTCGCTTGTTCGCCCGCGATTCGTCCTTCCGTCAGCCGGTGCTCGTTGAGGAGACGAAGGTTGCAGCACAGGTCCTCCTATGCTAGTAGCTCTTCCGCCATTAGGGCGTCAAAGTGTGGCCACACCTGCTCTATGGTGAACGCGACATGAACCGTCTTGGGTGGTGCCGCTGGCTCCTGGTCGGAAGCCACGTCCATCATCTGATTGTCGCCGCTCAGCTCGGTGAGCTCGCTCGTGAGCCAGCATGTCCGGTTGCTGGATGCCTGGACCGCTGCCAAGCACGAGTCTGACCACCCTAGACCACCCAGACCGCCTCCCTTGCCCGCGCGCGCTTTCCGCCCAAAACGGTCAGCGACACCGGCGCTGCTTCCCGGTGTAGGCGATTGCTCTGCATTCAAATGTCACAAGTGTCATTCGTCCATCTGCCGCCCACATTAATGATACATGGTTGCCGAGGCGGCTACTCCAGTGCCACCCGTCCGTTCCTCTGCAGCCCATCATTGCTATATAAACTGCTGCGTCGGCCATAGCCGCAGTCATCCGCCTCCGTTCCCTTTCTCTTGTCCACACCACTACTCCCCACCATGGCTTCCTAGCGCTCTAGCGCTCTTCGGGACAACCAGGAGGACATGGCAGCCATTGCTACCGGCAGGCTACCGAAGGATGACGATGTCCCAATGGAGAACGTTGTAGTCGATGATCCGGCACCAACCCCCTCCTCTACGCTATCCTCGCTGGTGCATTACACCATGACCATCGGTGAGGCACGTGCCCAATACATGGACACAGTGAGGCAGAAGCATGAGGAGTAGTTTTGGGAGGTGCAGGCTGACACCGCCTACAACCACCATCTCCTTTAGGAGCACCTGCAGGTGGAGGAGTAGATTGCCATGGAGCAGGCAGAGCAGGAGGCGTTGCTCGAGTCGTACTGCTCCGACCGCGAGAGACGCCTCGCGCACTGGCGGTACCGCATGTGGGTGGCGGAGGTTGCAGCCACCTACAAAGAGGACCATGAAGTGGGCGAGGCGCTGTTTGGCGAGACCGACGATGAGGCGGAGGACAATTTCGGCTCTGCCGAGGCCTCGCCCCGCCGGCACCGAGGCGGAGGACTTCGCCAGCTTCGGCGAGGCATGCTCCGCCGAGGCCCTGCCCCACCAACAATGAGGCAGAGGACATTGCCGGCTCCACCAAGGCCCCGCCCCGCCGGCACCGAGACAGAGGACTTCGCCAGTATTTTCGAGGCCCTGCTCCGCTGAGGCCCCGCCCTGCCAACAATGAGGCAGAGGACATCGCCGGCTCCGGCGAGGCCTCGCCCTGCTGGCAACGAGGGGGAGGATTTCCCCTGCTCCACCGAGGCGCCGCTCCTCCGGCAACGAGACAGAGGACATCACCGGCTCAGTCAAGGCCCTGCCCCGTTGCCAACAAGGCCGCGCCACACAAAAAACAAGGAAGAGTAGAACACGGTAGGTCGCCGCTGCTTGGGTCCAAGTAAGGCCACCGCTGCTACCCTCTGGTTGAAGCCAAGCTGGGCGGGTTGAGCATTGACGGCCGATTAGCTTCTTGGTGGTGTGTGCTGGAAAATAAGCTTGTGTTCTGCTCAGCCGGCCGGATACGGGAAATGGGCACCGAAGATAATAGATTAGGTTAATTAATTATACCTCCAGCGCACCCCTTTTTAGTTGAAGAATGTATGAAATTTAATGAAATCCGGCATGTTTATATGAAATCCGGCCATGTATGAATGAATTTAGTTCGATTAGTTCGAATTCTTGTAGCACTGGCATTGGATGAACATCCAAAACAATACGTACTAGCATTACTCCTAGGGTGATCACCTCGTTTGCAGCAGTTTCACATGTACTCCCTCCGGTCCTTTTTAGTCTTCATATAAGTTTTTTCTGAAGTCAAAGTATCTCTACTTTTACCAATCTTATAGGAAAAAAGTATAAACATTCACAATGTAAAATCGACTTGAAACAAATTTAATATGAGAAGTAAAAAGTAACAAAGGGAGTACAAAAAGTTTGAGTAGCTTTTTAGCGTTCCTGTACATTGCAATCAAAGACACAGGCCTGACAATTCATAGAGCATACAAAACAATCGATGATTATGCATGTCGGCGATTCACATGTCAGAGCCTATATTTACTTCACAACTAAAGAATAAAGAAAAATCGATCGATGCTGCTGACAGGAAAGGGTGTCCCATTCAAAAATATCAGATGCATGTCTTCTTGCTAACATCAATGAGCAAAATTTGACAAGGTTTTCCCATTCCAAAATATCAAACGCGTGTTGTTTTGTGTACATCAGTGAGCAAACATTGATAAGGTTTTCCCATTCCAAAATATCAAATGCCTATGATTGTGGAATGGGTAGGGTTTGCCATCAGTTCGGACGTTGACATGGCACCTTGTGCTAAACAAACCAGCTATTCTTTTTGTGCAGTTCCACCAAAATCAACCAAATTCGCGCATAGCTTGTATGATTTCCCCTTTATATGTTGCAACGCTTTGAACATATCGGCACCTCCTTTTTTGTGGTGGAAATAAATGATTCGAGAATATTCGATGTATTCGTGAACATTTTGTGCAGTTCCCATTGAAATCAAGTTGAGCACCCCTGTTTGCATAAATACAAAAAAGTGATTAGTATAAAGAAAACTATACTATGAATTGACAGTTTAAATAGGCAACCTACATGATCCATGCAGAGCACACATTTAAAAAAATGGAACTCACCGGAAGGAATCCTAAAACAACATTTTATTGGCCATCACAACAACAAAGATGGAGATCCGTGAATGCTTCTAAGCTGAAGTTAGTTTGTTCTTGTGCGAAATAAAACCATCCTTCAACTGCTCCCTTCTGATAAGAAGAGAGGCTTGTCTTCTTCATCCTGGCATAATCGGAACCATGCACTTCATGTTCTCCATATTTTTCTTCAGAGGTGGATAATCCTGTTGTGCAATGCTCGAAAAAAGGGAAGGAATTATTTAAAACAACACAGATGAAGCACTTCATGACAGTAGCTAAATAGTAGCACACCACCAATAGAGATGACAAAGCTAAATCATATAGATGAAATCCGTGGGCCAGTACCAACCTTTGTCAGGAGGCTTAATTATTTTGTAGAGCATATAGATGAAGCACTTATCCGGAACCATCTGTTGTTATCTACTGTGGTTGCCATGCTTACTATATGCTGCTCGTTTAGTTTAATGTTTCCAACATCTTCTTGTGCAATTCCACTAAAATAATTCTGATCTTCTAAGAAGATCCCTGTTTGCACAAGTAGAGATAATTACATATTACATTAAGAGTGACATCAAATCAGTGGCAAAACAATTGCTCATTCCAGCCATAGCAATAAATTAAGATGCAAAATGAGATCATTACTTGTGTCATCACAGTTCCGGTGCTTCGTTATAGCACCAAGAGTTGATTTTTGTTTTTCTTCAGATTTTTCTTCACCTTCATCACTTGGTTCTATAACAGACAAGCTTCGCCTTTAATGTAAGATTTGGCATGTCAATTAGGGAGCACAAGTATAGCACTAAACAATGACATTAATTTTCTAATGACAGTAGCAAAATACAGGCCAACAATTGTGAAATATCATTATCTTACCTCAATGGGATATTACGGTGCACATACAGATTGTCAGTCTTGTCTCCATTTGTGTAGTCCACTAAAATCAAGCAACATTACTATATAAGTAGCACAACATATGAAAGCACACTGCACAATCATGTGAAAGAAGGCTAGTACTGACCTCTCATGATGCGGAATTCAAACAACTCACAAGAAGAAGATCCGAAACAAATTTGCCAACAAGGATAGGATGTTAGATTTCCCCTTGTGCAGTTCCACTAAGATCAAGCAATCAAGCAACATTGTTGGTGTGACATTTTGGTTAAACTGCACAAAACACTCTTAAAACAAAAGTGTTTTGTGCAGTGCAACAAAAGGTCGCAATAGCAACAAGGTGAAATAGATAACCCTATTTACACAGAGGTGCAAAGGAAACAAGTACTGGTCAAAACGGTGATGACACGAAGGCCCACAAAAAGAAGCATCTAACTTATCTAAATGGGAAAGAAAGCAAGACAGTAGCATTTCTCAAACAGTGGCATTGATTCATATTAATAGAGAGATTATATTAACAATAAAATTCATTAAACATGTAATTTGCTTTTAGCTATGGCATTGCTTCAATTTTCCAGCGGCATTATTAGAGGGTGTTTGTTTACAGGGACTTTTTGGTGTAGGGACTAAAAAAAGTCCCTTTAGTCCCATCTAAACCAAACAGGAGGGACTTTTAGGGACTAAAAGTGGGCATTTGGGTCTAAAGAAAGAAGACCCCGAGGGAGAGTCTTTTTGGGACTTCTTCCAACAGTTGCCCCTGCCCCGCATCACACCTTATCTCTATTAGTTCATTACTATGGGTAACATGGTCTTTTAGCATGTCATTTAATAACCTCTAGTCCATGTTTAGTCCCTGGAACCAAACAGGTAGGGACTAGGGACTTTTTAGTTGGGACTAAAAAAACTCCTGGGACTTTTTAAACAAACAGGGCCTTAGAATAACAACAGCTAAAGAGTTGTACGGGACAGTGGACGCACCAGCACCATGTGCATCTAACAATGTGTAAAGGGGTGATGCACAGTCTGTTGAAATCAAGAACAAACAACCAAGGAGCATGTTTGTGTTGGTCCCAGTTTTGTCATCTTTAGACACCTTTCCCTATGTGAGGGCAGCAAATCTAGTGCTGCTCAAACTCTACAGCCTTGACCCCCAAAACAGAAAGATCAGTTTGTTATAGATGTGCATACTGTGTTTGTCATTGTTTTCCCTTTTTGACCAACGTAGGTGCTGGATGGCCGGTCTGTACTACTCTCCCCCTCCTTTTCTCTTTGAACCACATCCTTCATTCATGCTACACAACTTTCCCCACTACTTTCCTGTTTGATCCAACACCTAGATTCGAGTGCAGAAGAAAAAAAAGCCCACACACAGCTAGAGCAATGCATGTGGAATAAGTAAATTATACCTTAAGGTGTGTGCCTCAGTGGGCGGCCGAAGGCCGATCTGCCCACACTATGTACGACAGTGAGGAAGAAGGGGTCCGAGGCCCTCCCGCGTCGCTGCTGGGTGAAAGAGACCAACTGCGCCGGTAGTGGATTCCCTTCCTCGCCGACGGCGACATCGTTAAGCCTCCTTCCCTTCACGGTGGACGGATCCTGCCGGCTCTTTGACCAGCAATGAGGGGAGAGAGAGAGAGAGAGAGAGAGGGAGGGAGGGAGAGAGAGAGAGAGAGCGGGGCTAACTAAGTCTTGTTTAGATCTCCAGAGGGTGAGAGAGTGTGAAGAGAGCAACTACAAGTGCTGAGGCTCCAGCGTGTATATATATAGTGGAGAGAGAGTGTGAAGAGAGCAAACCCTAGAAAACATGCGCCAAGACTGCAGCGTATATAGATAGAGTGGTTTTCTTTTTCTCTCCATAATATCGTTTTAAATTGTGCACGAAACGGAACTCTCTATTTAACATAGTGAAGAAAAATACTAGGGGCAATGCTAATACGTGAAGAGAATTTAGCGCTCAAAGGAGTTTGTCGGTGTCAAAACCGGCGGATCTCGGGTAGGGGGTCCCGAATTGTGCGTCTAAGGCTAATGGTAACAGGAGGCGGGGGACACAATGTTTACCCAGGTTCGGGCCCTCTCTTTGGAGGTAATACCCTACTTCCTGCTTGATTGATCTTTATGAATATGAGTATTACAAGAGTTGATCTACCATGAGATCGTGATGGCTAAAACCCTAGAAGTCTAGCCTATATGATTATGATTCTGGCCTATGGACTAAACCCTCCAGTTTATATCGACATCGGAGGGAACTAGGGTTATACAAAGTCGGTTACAGAGAAAGTAATCTACATATCCGAATCACCAAGCTTGCCATCCATGAAAAGGAGAGTCCCATCCGGACACAGGAAGAAGTCTTCTGTCTTGTATCTTCATAGCCCAACAGTCCGGCACATGTTAATAGTCTAGCCGTCCGAGGACCCCTTGATCTAGGACTCCCTCAGTAGCCCCTGAACCAGGCTTCAATGATGAGGTGTCCGGCGCACAGATTGTCTTCGGCATTGCAAGGCGGGTTCCTGCTCCGAATACTCCAAAATAGTCTTCGAACACAAGAATCATGTCCGGCTCTGCAAAACAAGTTCCATACACAACCGTAGAGAGTATAATATTTCATGAGTCCAATCCACTGACAACTTTTTGGCAGCATGACATCATGTCGACGCCCGGCCATTATTCAAACCGTTTTTTGGCCTGCCGCTTCCTATTTCGAGATGCGGTTTTATTGGCATGTCGTGTCAAAGCAGAGATCGTGTCCCCTTATTATGGGATCCTCATCAATACGGGTGTTGGTAACCCAACCGTTCTATTGGCATGATCCCTTGGGAATAGCCATGTTTTAAGGCCTAAGAGGGGACGCTTGATATTCATCTCCTTTATAAAGGGGCTAAGACTCATCTTTTTTCCTTTACGCCAAGCCATTTCTCAACCTCTCCCACCTCGAGTTCCAGCACCCAAAGTTCAATCCAATTGCTTTGCGCTTCCCAATCATGTCTGGACCCAGCCTTCAAGGCCAGTGGGTGGCCTCCTCTGTCACAGAGGACGATATCGCGAAGCTCCGGGAGGAAAGATACCTGACTACGGAAATCCTCCACAGGCTTCCTGCTCAAGGGCAGGTTATTCCTACACCCAGATCCAATGAGAGGGTTGTATTCATCTCCCACTTCCTCCAAGGGCTAGGATTCGCTCTTCATCCCTTTGTCCAAGGGCTCATGTTCTATTAAGGGTTAGATTTTCATGATCTAGCCCTGGATTCTTTCCTTCACATCTCGTCATTCATTATCGTGTGTGAAGCCTTCCCCCATATTCCCCCACAATTCCGCTTGTGGCTCAAGATCTTTAATGTGAAGCCGAAGGTAATCGATGGGAAACAGGCGGAGTGCGATGGTGCTGCGGTGAGCAAGCTCGCCAATACTACTTGGCCAAAGGGCCCCTTCATAGAAACTTCCGACTTGTGGCAGGGGGAGTGGTTCTACATCACTGAACCCCGTGGTACCAAGTGGGCAGCTACTCCTGCGTTCCGAATCTGGCCCTCCATTACAGCTCGCGTCATGGATTAATAAGGGGCTGGACTGGGGATCCATCGATGAAGTGCAGATGCTGCAAAGCCGCATTTGGAGCCTCATTGAAAAGGACACCGATCTCATCAACGTAATCCAAGTAATGCTGGTCCGCCGGGTCCTACCGTGCCAGCGATGGCCTCTCCGCATGTGGGAGTTTAATCCAGAAGGACCCCGAACCCTTTAGCACCTCTCCGGCGCGACACTCAGAGGAATGTGGAAATCATTCTTTGGGACGCGAAAACAGTGGTCGGGTACTACAGAGGAAATCGGCCTTGACTGCAACCATCCGGATACCTCGGTAAGTACTCGACTTCCGAACACCGTTTAGTCAAATTCTTCATAACAATATACTGAGAAAATCATACTCGGCCAGGGCTGGATAAAGAAGGCAGAGAGAATTAGGTGTTCGGCCCCTCTTCCCGAAGACTCAGCCGATCTGGTGTTAACAAGGATTCTGGCTCCGGCATCCTACCAAGTGCCGGTGAGGGAAGCCAAAGAGGAGAGCGAGGAGGCCCGAGGTGGCCTCCATTCTAGGGGCATGCCACACACTTTGCCCGGGGAGATTGGAACTTCCACTTCAGAAGGTGGAAGGGAAGGGAAGAAGAGGACCACCTCCAAAGACTTGAAGAGAGAAGCTTCTAAGCGGGGGAAGACATCCCGGTCAGGGGGTTCTGGTTCGAGAGGTGACGTTGACACGCACTCTCTCCATAAAGATAGGCCCTTAGCTGAATCATAAGTGAACAAGGATGTTTTAAACATATCCTATTTGTTCTTAGCTATAAGGGTAACATTTAAAATATATGTTTGCAGTCCGGCACGCAGCCTTCCTCAACAGTCCTCCTCTTCGGGGGATCTTCTTCCGGAGATGATGGAGAGCGAGACGCCTCCACAGATCTCCCTGCCTGATAAGGCAGATGACGCCAAGGTGTCGTCCCAGACGATCTCTCCCGATCAACGAGAGGTGCGAGGGACAATGAAGACCAGGCCCGAAGGTGATACTTCGGCTGCCCAGGGTCCGGGGTGTGCGGCCCCTACGGGGACCAAGAACAAAGTTCCCGAACTATCCAAGTTCCGAGGGATGGCGCAATATGCTGTGGATCCGGAGGCGCCGGATACATTGATGCACACATTGTGACATGCGTTCATCTCAGAGGAACATGGTACCTTGATGGGTACGGTCGTTGAGAGGGTCCGGTCCGCGAAAAGCGGATTGAATGAAGCTTTTACGAGCCTGCTAAGAGGCTTCGAGGTACGTAATGTAATATTTTTAATTGTGTTATAAACACAAAATGCGCCTGTGTATAGATAGTAGCCCCTGAGACTCTGGTTGGCGTCCAAAGGGAGGCGATCAGAGGATCAAGAAATTTATGCCCAGGAAATGATCTGACTAATTGAAACACAGGTTTTTGCATCCGTCGCGACTGCCCGAACTTCAGAGGTTGCACATCTGAAACAGAAAGTTGATGTGGCGGATGATGACATCACGCCTATTAACAGGCGGCTCGTCGAGGCACAAGGTATGTTTTTTTGGGGCACTCATTGTATGCAAGTACTATAATATGAGCAAGACGCTGAAAATTGTACATTGAGATATGCATTACTGCAGACAGTGCTGCCGCAGTTGAGACCCTTCGAGCTGAGCTTGCCCGAGTCAAAGAGCAGGCCAAGATGAGTAATGCGGCTGCCAAAAAGCCAGCTACTGAATTAAAGGCCGAGCAGGCTGCTCGGCGCTAGTGCGAGGAGAGAATATCTACTATGGAGCTTGAGCTAAAGGATGTCGCTAGCCGATGTGACTTCCTCGAGAGATAACAAAACCAAAACGGCTGTTCTTGACAAGGCCTTTCAAGAGGCGCGGGAAGCATGGTTCGAGTCTAGAGCAGCTCGGGAGGAGATCCGACAAGCTGGGGAGATCGCGGCTGGTAAACCCTTCTTATTGCAAACTAAATTTGGCGATCCGAAGTATGCCCCACTTAATCAGATGTGGAGTTCTCCGGACGCATTATCGGACTTGCCGAAGAGTGTCTCTGATGCGACGCAGTTTTTTTAAGCACAAGAAGGACATGCAACGGAAAAGCTTTTCTGGTCACAATTCAGCATGCCAAAGCGTCCATTGTTTCTAAATGAACAAATGGCCCTGTGGGCCGAGCTCCACAAGCTATCTGGATCTGCCATGAAGGACATCGTAGTCCGGCTGTGGCCGACTGAGCCAATTCCGAATAGTTCTTTCGGTTTGGTGGGGTGACTTGTTGATGCGGTGCCGCATATCGATGCTGTGAAGCGGTCAACGTGCATACAAGGTGCACGGATGGCCTTTGCCCATGTCAAGACATATTGGACAAAGATGAAGGCCACCGATATTACAGCAAAATGTCCACCCGAGGGCAAGGACCATTACCTGCCTGAGCATTATTTTGAGGATTTCCTAGGGGGTGCCCGCTTGATAGAGGGTCAGTGCTCGAAAGATATAATGTTCGAGTGAGGTGGTTCGAAATTGTAAAAACAATATTATGATATATTTAAGGCTATATGTTTGCCTGAAAAAGTTTTTGGTGCCTCCTGTGCGGCCGTTATATATATATAATCTGAAAGTCTGTTAGTCGTCGGCTTCTGCCCCCTCATGTATAATGCGGGGGTGCTCAGAAAAGCACTTGATCACTCTTGCCCCAACGTCTTGGTCCATTAAGGAGGTGTCAATGCGGCGAACCAGGCAATCGGACTATAGGGCTTTAACACTTTACCTTAGCCATAGGAGTTTGACGGTGGGTCTATGATATAGCCCCTGGTATGTACGTTGTTTAACCGAATACGGTGCCTCGACATACGTGACCAAAAGATCGGTCCTTCGTGTAACATGGAAGGAATCATGAAGATTCCGGAAAGTCATCGAGTGGTTGACCAGCTCTTGCTGCATCATGATAGTCAGTTTTCGGCTTTCTCTACTGAGGTGCTCATCCGGATGAACTAGGACACAATCGCAGTAGTTCTCCCTTTACTACCCTAGCCGATAGGGCGGAACGTAAGGTAGTAAGCACAAGAGCCTGGCAACCCAACTATTGACCAAAGATATGATTCGGAGCTGATGCATATAAGGCCAAACTCGCGACGCCGAACACTCCCTATAGGTGTTTGGACTTTTCAATATATACCAGGCTGAATACAGCCCCTGGTAATGGACCCTGGTGTCAAGGCACATGTGGCAATCTGACGTGGGTAAAGAACGCAGGTGGTGAGAGAATAAAACTTCAAATACAATATGAACCAAGCTGCTTCTATAATATCCACTTTCAGTATGGCGAGCTATGTGCTTACAGATAATGCCGATAGCTTCCTTGGACATTTTACATGCCAGAAAGGTATAAAACAAGAAGAGATAAAATGGTTTAGACAGGGTCTTAATCTAAAAAGAAACCTTAGTGTGCGGCCGTGCTGCACGTCTGTGCCGTTTTCTCCTTTATGATGTGTCCTTGAAGGGGGCAGTGTGATGGCCGTCCGTAAAAAAGAAAAAACCTGGAAAAAGAAATCCAGTGTGGCTGTAAATAAAGCGGGTTCGTCTAATGAACCTTGAAAGATAAATATAGAGTCCGAATAGGATCGAGCCGAACTATGGACTATTTGTGTGCAGTGTGCTCCCAACGCTGCCCAAGTAATTTAAAGGGTATACTTGTGTACACGAGGCACACATGCTATCACCTTATGGGGCGGTCGATGGGGGCGTTGTCGGTGTCAAAACCGGCGGATCTCGAGTAGGGGGTACCGAACTATGCGTCTAAGGCTGATGGTAACAGGAGGCGGGGGACACGTTGTTTACCCAGCTTCGGGCCCTCTCGATGGAGGTAATACCCTACTTCCTGCTTAATTGATCTTGATGATATAAGTATTACAAGATTTGATCTACCACGATATCGTAGAGGCTAAACCCTAGAAGCTAGCCTATGATTATGATTGTATGTTGTCCTACAGACTAAACCCTCCAGTTTATATAGACACCGGAGGGGGCTAGGGTTACACAGAGTCGGTTGCAGAGAAGGAGATCTACATATCCGAATTGCCAAGCTTGCCTTTCACGCAAAGGAGAGTCCCACCCAGACACGAGATGAACAATCTTGTATCTTCATAGTCCAACAGTCCGGCCAAAGTATATAGTCCGGCTGTCCGAGGACCCCCTAACCCAGGACTCCCCCAGTAGCCCCTGAACCAGGCTTCAATGACAATGAGTCCGGCGCGCAGATTGTCTCCGGTATTGCAAGGTGGGTTCCTTCTCCAAATACTCCATAGAAGATTTTGAACACGAGGATCGTGTCCGACTCTGCTAAATAATTTCCACGTACCACCGTAGAGAGCACAATGTTTTACCAATCTAATCTGCTGACAACTTTTCAAAGCGTGACATCACACCGCGGCCTGGTCATTATACGAACCATTTTTCTCAACCTGCCACCGCAACTATCGCGAGGCGGTTTCCTTGGCACCTCTTATCGAAGAAGAGATCGTGTCCCCTTATCACGGGATTCTCATCAATACGGGTGTGGGTAACCCAACCGCTCCATCAATCGTGACGCTTGGGGAATAAGCGAGTTTACCGGGCAAGTGGGGAGGCGCAGGATCCCTGCTGCCTTTATAAGGGGATAGGAACTCCCTTTTTCACCCACGCCTTCTTCCTCCTCCGCTCATCCATTCCTCCTCGCTCAACCACCAGCGCCCAGGCGTTCGTCTTCTCCACCCACAAAGGTCTTTCGAAAATGTCCGGAGCAGGAGGCAAATGGATGGTCTCTATTGTCCGGGAGAAGGATATCAAAAAGCTTAGGGAGGCCAGGTATCTGGCCAAGAGAATCGGCCACCGTCTTCCGACGGCGGGACAGATCGTCCCCACTCCAGAACCACACGAGCGGGTGGTATTCCTCCCTCATTTTGTCCACGGGCTAGGGTTTCCCCTCCACCCATTCATTCGCGGCATCATGTATTATTACAAGGTCAATTTTCATGATCTATCCCCCAATTCCTTCCTCAACATCTCGACATTCATTGCCGTGTGTGAGGCCTTTCTCCGCATCTCTCCACACTTCGTCTTATGGCTGAAGGTTTTCAATGTGAAGCCCAAGGTAGTGAGTGGTGAGCACGCCGAGTGCGGAGGCGCCCTCGTGAGAAAGATGCCCAACGTCACATGGCCAATAGGTACTTTCAATGATTCTGTCAAGGAGTGGCAGCAGCAGTGGTTTTACATCATAGAGCCGTGCAGCAAGGAATGGGCCGCCGCTCCCGAATTCTGATCTGGAGCCCCTCCGCGGCTTACGTCCTGGCCCAAGAAGGGCCTGAACTGGTCTTCGTCCAACGAACTATCGGTGCTCCAGACGCGCGTCAAGGATATGGAAGACAACAACATCAAACTTGTCAATGTAGTCTAGGTGATGTTAGTTCGCCGGATTCTTCCTTGTCAACACCAGGCTTGCAATTTATGGGAATTTGACCCGGCCAAGCACCAGACCCTACGGGAGCTCTTTGGCTCCTCGCACAAGGACATCTGGAAGGTGCTTTTTAAGTCTGGCAAATCATGGCCGGACTCCGCCAAAGACCGCGGGTACCAACTGTCCCGCCCTGCAAGTTCGGTAAGTCACTGTTATGTTGGTAATTCGTATGTTTTATTTGCATATCCCGAGGAAAATGCTTAATGCATTTTCCACAACTCTCCTAGGGATGGACGAAGAAGGCGGGGCAGATCTACTGTCCGGCCCCACTGCCAAAAGAACCGGCCGGCCCGCTTTTGACGAAGATGTTGGTCCTGGCGCCTCACAAGGCGCCGAAGAAGAAGGCCGAGAAAGAGGCCAAGAAGACCAGGGGCGGCCTCCGTCGCCGCGGTGCCTCAAACACAAAATCCTAAGAATCCAATGCCCGTTCTTCCTCCGAAGGGACGAGGAGGAGGAGGAAGACGAATCCCCCATGGGGGAAGAAAGAAAAGGGCGGCCTCCATATCCATGGAGGCCGAGTCAACTAAGAGGGGAAAAACTCCTCTTCCCGAGGAGTCCACCGCCACCGATAGCAGCCCGGTGTGGGATCCTAGGGCCCAGCCCCTGGTGAACTCGTAAGTATATAAAGTCCGAACACGCTTATGCGTCCGGGTTCATCATGGCATTATATTTTAATCTGAGCCATACTTCTTTGCAGTCCGGCGAGGTCCCGAACCGAACAATCCTCGTCGGAGGATTTGCTGGGTTCGGATGCTATAGAGAGCGGGACATCCCCGAAGGCCTCTTCTCCCAAACATGTGAATGACACCGAGGTTTCGTCCCAGGAGGGCCCAGGCCAAGGAGGGGAAAGGATCGTAAAGGCGGCACCGGGAGGCCAAACTTCGGGGACCGGACCAATGGGAGAGAAGGCTCCCATGGACGTCAATGGCGGGGGCGATCTTGAATTCGGCCCCCAGCCGGATGTGATTCCGCAGACCCATAGGGCTCCAGAGTCCGGCAGGCGGCCTCCCTCGACTGGAGGGGGTATGCATGTTCGACTGGCAACCTCTATCCAACCAGAGGTGCCGGATAATTTATCGGTGGCGCTGAAAAGCACCTCCATCGTCGATGAACACCGTGCCCTTATGGGTGCGGTGATTGAGAAGATTCAGTCCGCTAAGAGTGGACTAAATGAATCCAGTATCAGCCTTATAAGAGGCTTTGAGGTATGTTTTATGAGTTTTGGAAGAGTGTCATAGTATAGATAGTAGGCCCTGATACACTGTTCGGTGAAAGAAAGAACCGTACAGACGATGAAATTTATGTTCGCGGGAGACTCACTTGATGACATCTATCTCTCTTTTTTTTTACAAGCAGGCGTCTATAGCGACTGCCGCCTCTCATACTACGGAAGTATTCGGACTGAGGCAGAGTCTCGAGCGGGCCGAAGGAGAACTTGGCCGAGTGAAGAAGCAGTTGGAGGATAACCAAGGTATACAGAAACCTTGTTTATTTAGCATAAATGAATAAGTGTGCATGATGAAAATATTCTTATGATTTGCTCTAGGGGCGGCGCCGAAATTGAGGCTCTTAAGAAGGTTGTGGCCGAAGCCGAGAAGAAGGTAGCCGCAGAGCAGGCTCTCCGCGAAAAGCACGAGGCCCGGGTTATTGAAGCTGAGCGAGAGCTTCGGGAGGGCGTGAAGAAATGCGGGACCTTGGAGCAGAGTCTACCGGAGAAAGAATCCGAACTCACCAGGGCTCGCCAAGCCACAAGTGATGCCTGGGGGAAGCCCAAGGTGCCCTGAAGTAAACCCAGGAGGCAAGGAAGATTGCGGCTAGTAAGGCTATTTCTATACAAAGTGGGTAGTTGAAAGGAGAAAATCAAGTTGATAATTTGAATTCTGATTTCTCCATGGGTATTTGCAGAGCTGCCGCGCAGCATATCTGATGCCGCCCAATTCTACCTAGGCGAAGAAAGGAACACGCGGATAAGCTCTTCTAGATGCAGTATCTGGCACCGAATTATCTGGTGCCTTTTGCCGATCAACTAAAGCAGCTGATCGAACTGCATAAGGCGGCCGATCTAGGCATGAAGGATTTAATTATCCGCATATGGCCCGCCGAGCCGATTCCAAGCAGTTACTTCAGGCTCGTGAAGCGGCTTGTGAGTGCCTGCCCTCAACTCGAAGTCATCAAGCGGTCGGACTATATGGAGGGTGTGCGAATGGCCTTCGCCCGCGCAAAGGTGCACTGGGGGAAGATGGATGCAGAAAAGCTGATGACCGAGGGACCGCCGAAGGGGAAGGAGCACCATAAGCCCGAATTATATTATGATAGTGTCTTGAAAGGAGCCCGCTTTGCGGCGGAGCAATGCACCAAGGACATTATATTTCCATGAATACAGTCATGTTGTCCTTTGTAATGTTGAACAAGGTCATTTCTATTATTTATTGCCTATTATTTGGAAGTTTTTCCTCCTGTGTGGCCATTTTATATATTAATCCTGGGAGTTGGCCAGTCGTCGGCTTCTGCCCCCATGTAGTGAGTACGGGGTGTTCGGGTTAAACCTGAGCACTCTTTATCCCAGTTTTGGGTCCTTGAAGGAGGTGTTCAGCACAGCGAACCAGGCAATCAGACTATAGGGCTTTATCACTCTCACTTAGCCATAAGAGTTTGACAAAAGGAAGGTAGGCGCAGCCCCTGGTGCCCGAAAGACCGCACGAGGGGCTCTATAAGCACCTGATCGGAGAAAAAGCTGATCCATCGCACGCTGCATTGGTTATGGCATTATGCGGAATAAATCCTTAAAGATTTTACAACCTCTCGAACAGCTGACCAGCTCTCGCCTTATCATGACAGTCAGTTTTCGGCTTTCTCTACTAAGGTGCTCGTCTAGAAAAACCGGGAAAAAATCACAGTAGTTCTCCCTGTGCTACCTTAGCCGATATAGCGAAACGTAAGGTACCAAAACATGGGAGCCGTGCAAACCCAACTATTGACCCCAGACATGATTCGGAGTTGATGCATATAATGCTATAAGTTCGGGGTGCCGAACGTCCACGAAGGTGTTCGGACTTTTATTGCCGTAATATGGGTACAATGAAGCCCCTGGCATATTATGGCATATTATGATGTATGGACCGTTTTGACGAAGGGTGTTAGTAAGAAACAATAGCAGATAAGCGTCATAGAAATCGGCATGTTGTATTTGAGTAATACGTCGATGCGTATGGGTACAGGTAATGTGATAAAAAGAAATATGACTGCAGAACCTGCTGAGACCAGGCGGGAAGAAGCTGTGTGCGGATCCGGAGTGTAGTCGGATAGTCGTTGAGGGGAATATCTAAGAATTCCCTTATGTGTTCGAGTTGTTTCCATGTCGCCAGTCCTGGCCTGCGCAAAAGTAAACCTGCAAAGAAAATGCGAGAAATATTTGCATGCCACAGAGCAGTTGAGCCGTAGTATGTGGCCTTTCCGAGCTTTTTGCCGGAGTGTTTAATTGAGCTCCAGACGAGCCGGGCTATCCTGCCGGGAAGTAGTTCAGACCCCATTAGCGGTGTTCGGGAGCTTGGCCGTCGACTCGAGGTTCGATTGAAAGGTGCTACTCGTTGCTTCTGCTGTTAAAGCGGCGGTAGACTCTTCGGCAGTGAGGGGAAGCTCGGCCTTGCCATTAACCGTAATGACGCCGCGCGGACTGGGCATCTTGAGTTTACGGTAGGCATAATGTGGCACCACGGTGAATCGAGCGAACGTGGTTCGTCCGAGCAGTGCCTGATAGTCACTACGAAAGGGAACGATGTCGAAGACTAACTCCTCGGTACGGTGATTGTTTGGCGATCCGAAGACTACCTCCAAAGTGATGGAGCCTGTACAACTGGCCTCCGCACCTGGTATAACACCTTTAAAGGTGGTTTTAGTGGGCTTGATCATTGAATGATCAATGCCCATCTTGCACATCGTGGTGTCGATACAAGCAGGTTTAGATCATCGCCTCCGGCCCATAAGGACTCGTGTGAGGTGGAATCCATCAATTATTGGGTCCAGGACGAGTGCGGCCGGATTGCTCTGATTGGTATTGGTCGGGCGATCCGTACGATCGAAGGTGATCGGCCATAGGTTATATTGTGGGGCGACTGGCTCCGTTAAGTCGACATCCCTAATAGTGCACGTCCGTTCCAGCTTGGGAATGTGGGTGGCGTTTATCATGTTCACCGTTTTGATTTGCGGGGGAAATTTCTTTTGCCCTCCTATGTTTGGTGATCGGGGCTCCTCGTCGTCATCATCACTTTGAGACGCCTTCCCCTTCTTTTCGGCACCTGACCTGCCGGCTTGTCTCAAGACCCAACATTCTCTGTTGGTATGATTGGCTGGTGTTCCTGGGCTGCCGTGAATTTGGCATGGACGATCGAGTATGCGGTCCAGACTGGACGGGCCCGAATTGTTCTTTTGGAATGGCTTTTTCCGCTGACCGGACTTAGAGCCACTGAATCCGGCGTTGACTGCCGAGTCTTCGGTGTTATCAGTGTTTTTCCGACACTTGTGTTTGTTGCGTCGTGGTTTGTCGTTGCTGTCTCTGGCTTTTGATGTGCCAGGGTTGCTTGTTGTGTTGTTGCTACGAGCCAACCGGCTATCCTGACCCGCACAAAAGCGGGTCATGAGTGTCGTGAAGGCTGCCATGGACTTTGTCTTTTCTTTGCCGAGATGTCGGGCAAGCCACTCGTCACAGGTGTTATGCTTAAAGGCCACCAGGGCTTCGGCATCCGGACAGTCGACAATTTGGTTCTTTTTAGTTAGGAACCGAGTCCAGAATTTCCTGGCTGACTCTCCAGGCTGTTGGGTTATGTGACTTAAATCATCAATGTCCGGTGGTCGTACATAAGTGTCATGGAAGTTATCTAGGAATGCGTCTGCCAGGTTCTCCCAACTTCCGATGGAGTTTGCCGGCAAGCTGTTCAGCCAATGCCGAGCCGGTCCCTTGAGTTTTGGTGGGAGGTACTTGATGGCGTGTAGATCATCCCCGCGGGCCATGTGAATGTGGAGCAAGAAATCTTCTATCCATACCGCGGGGTCTGTAGTACCATCATATGATTCGGTGTTCATGGGTTTAAACCCTTCTGGGAATTCATGATTCATTACTTCATCAGTGAAGCATTGGGGGGGGGTGCGGTGCCTCTATGCCGGGCTACATTGTATTCGGTCCGGCCGGATTTGTTGGTATATCCGGCGTGATGGTCATCGTCACGCGTTAGGGTGCGCCCCCGTGATCCGTAGATCGATCTTGACTGTCCTGCTTTGTTTTTCAATTTGTCTCGCAGGTCATGCGTGGAGCCCCGGGCCTTCGTGTTTTTGCTTGTTTGGCGTCGGGGTGCAGGCTGGACTTCGGGCTGAAACGACGCTTTGTCTCAGCCCCGAGGTGGCCGGCTAGCCGCACCATGTGCTGGTAGTGTAGGCTTTGATGCCTCCTCCTCTAGTTGAGGTAGCAACCTGCGCTTTGGGTAACTTTCGGTAAGGTGCTCAAGTCCGTATTCCTTGGCGATAGGACCTCAGTATATCTATCAGTTAGCAGATCTTGATCAGCTTGAAGCTGTTGTTGTTTTTTCTTCAGGCTTTTTGCAGTGGCTATAAGTCGGCGCTTGAAGTGCTCCTGCTTGACGGGATCGTCAGGCATGATGAATTATTTGTCGCCAAGGCTCGCTTCGTCTTCGGAGAGGGGCATGTAATTTCCATTGAGGGAGTCCTGGATTAGGGGGTATCCAGATAGCTGGACTGTGTACAATGTCCAGACTATTGAAGCGTGAAGATACAAGACTCAAGATTTCGGCCCGTGTCCGGATGGGACTCTCCTTTGAGTGGAAGGCAAGCTTGGCGATCTGGATATTGTGTTTCCTTTCTTGTAACCGACTCCATGTAAACCCTAGCCCTCTCCGGTGTCTATATAAACCGGAGAGGTTGGTCCTTAGAAGGCCGATCACAATTACAATCATAACATCATAGGCTAGCTCTTAGGGTTTAGCCTCTACGGTCTTGTGGTAGAACTACTCTTGTACTACCCATATCATCAATATTAATCAAGCAGGAAGTAGGGTTTACCTCCATCGAGAGGGCCCGGACCTGGGTAAACATCTGTGTCCCTTGTTTCCTGTTACCATCAGCCTTGACGCACAAATCGGGACCTCCTACCCGAGATCCGCCGGTTTTGACCCCGACATTGGTGCTTTCATTGAGAGTTCCTCTGTGACGTCGCTGCAACGCTCGATGGCTCGTCTCATCATCAAGGACGACATCACTTTGGAGGGAGCTCTGGCTGTAGGCCAGACTCTCCGACTCGGCAGCTTTATCATGGCCGCCCCATCGGCGGCGGCGCCAACGATGGCCTCTCGGGTCATCAATCATAACCTTCATGTCAGTTCGGAACTTGCCGAACAGATGGATCCAATGGAGCTCTCCTCCCTTAATGAACTCTTGGATCGCATCGCTGCTCTGGGAGTCGCTACAGACTATGACCGGGTCGGGCTTAAACACGACCGAAGGGACATCAGATCCCCACCGGCCACCCACAAGATAGCGATAGTGGAGAAACCACACGTGGATTGCCCCTCAACTTTGAGGACAAATTATGTTCGGATCACCGAACTCCTTGAGCCAAAGACCTGCTCAAAGGAAGACATGACCCAGGTCTCCGACTTAGAACCAAACATTGGGCCGAAGAAATTGGGCAGCACTCCGGATTCTGAACGGTTAAGCTCGGAACCGCCCGCGCCCTTGGGCATTAGATCGGACCAAAATCCGAATTCTGCTAACAACACCTACCTGGACTTAAACTGTCTCTCCCGCATCAGGTAGGAGCCCCAGGAAACCGTACACCATTACTAGGCCAGATTCCTCCTTGTGCTTAACAAGGTCAGGGACTGCCGCGAGGAGACCATGGTCTCACTCTTCTGCAAAAACTGCACGGATGAAGGGCTCCTCAATGCTATAAGCCGCCGCGACATAGTACACTTCGCGGACTTGGCAATCATAGTACGGAAGTATTGTGCGATGGAAAGCGCTTGGAAAACCCAAACAGAATTTTGGGATAGTACTGCTCTCACCAAGACCTTTGTCCGAACTAAACGGACGAACTCTCGTAGGTCGGTCGATCCAATCCCTCAGAAACCAAAGCCCACCCCTGTATGGATCCAGATGGAAGAATGGCTCGATGGGCCATGTAAGCTCCACAGTACTCCGGATACAATACCAACTCATAGCCCTAGGGCGTGTTGGATACTACGGTAGGTGGCAAAAAGTGGCGAGGATCTTCTTGTAGGCCATAAAGCGGAACAACATCCTGCCAGCGAACACAATACGGTACTAACAGTCTTCGAGACTTTTGCCTCGAACAATAGGCGCAAGCGAGCTCGTCGAAGCTCCGCTGAAATTTACCATGTGGCAAAAATAAACCCCGAACGATTAATCGCTATAACTTTTAATGCCAGTGATGAACCTCGATTCCAGACTGTCCAGGCACCAGCTGCTCTGGTCCTTAGCCCGATCGTAGATGGCTTTCGGCTCACTAAAGTACTCATGGACGGCAGAAGCGGATTAAATCTGATTTATGAAGAAACGCTCAGCAAGATGGAAATTGATAAAGGCCCGGACCTAATGGAATTATCACTCTAGCCAGTGATCCGGACGTCGCACTTCGTGCCGAAAATAAAACCGCAGCACTAGCCCTGGAAGCATTATCTGAAGCCCTAATAGCCGAAGAGTTAACAACACTGCGGGCCACCTTGGACAGGGACGACGTGATACTCGACAAGCGACCCAAGTCCACCTCATTTAAACCTGCAGACGAGATAATAAAATTTCAAGTCAATCCAACGGACCCTACGAAGACAGCTTCCATTGGGACACAGTTGAGCCCCACGATGGACACCGCACTGTGAGATTTCTTACGCAAAAATTGGGACATTTTTGCCTGGCACCCATCAGACATGCCAGGCATCCCACGCAGATTGGCCGAACACGGCCTTAATATTCTAAAAGGATACAAACCGGTCAAGCAGACCCTAAGGCGATTTTCAGAGCCCAAACGACAAGCAATGGGAGAAGAGTTAGCCAAGCTACTCGAGGCCGGATTCATCAGAGATATCAAACATTCGGATTGGCTGGCAAATTTGGTGATGGTGCCAAACAAGGACAAATCCTGGCGCCTATGCGTCGACTTCAAAGACCTCAACAAGGCTTGCCCCAAGGATCCCTTTCCCCTCCCGCGCATCGATCAGATTATCGATGCCACAGCTGGACACGACTAGCTGTGCTTTCTCGACGCATACTCCGGATACCATCAAATAAAGATGGCAGACTCCGACCAAGCTGCAACAACTTTCATAACGCCATATGGCCCTTTCTGCTTCAACACTATGCCCTTCGGGCTCAATAATGCCGGCGCAACCTATCAATGCATGATTCAGACATGCCTGGAAAAACAAATCGGCAAAACAGTGGACGCATATGTGGACGACATGGTCATAAAAACTAGACACGTCGAAACCCTAATAGATGACTTGAGACTTACATTCGATAACCTCTGGACATACGACATTAAGTTGAATCCGGAAAAATGCGTCTTCGGCGTCCCCTCGGGGAAACTGCTGGGCTTCATTGTTTCCAATAGAGGAATTGAAGCGAATCCGACAAAATCCGAGTTCTGTCACAGTTGGCTATACCAACAGACCTCACGCACATCCAGAAGCTAGCCGGATGTGTGGCCGCTTTGAGCCGCTTTATCTCCAGGCTAGGAGAAAAGGCATTGCCTCTTTACCGCCTCCTTCGGCGCACTGAACACTTCGAATGGGCGGATGCAGCCGCGGCCGGACTCGATGAAATAAAGACCTTACTGGCCAGTAATCCAGTCCTAACATCGCCGAACATCGGTGAGCCTATGCTACTGTACATAGCTGCAACACATCAAGTTGTAAGCACAGTACTCGTCGTCGAGCGAGAGGTTGACGGATACAAATTCCCGCTCCAGAAGCTGGTTTATTATGTATCCATAGTCCTCACTCCATGCAAATCCCGATACCCACACTATCAAAAAATAGCATACGCGGTCTTCATGGCATCCCGGAAGCTGCGACACTACTTTCAAGAGTGTTCGATTACAGTAGCCTCTGAAGTACCACTCAATGACATAATAAATAACCGCGATGCTACGGGCCAGATTGCTAAATGGGCCATCGAGCTCCTTCCGTTCGACATAATATACAAACCACGGTGGGCCATTAAGTCGCAAGTACTGGCCAACTTTGTCGCCGAATGGATGGAAGCCGAACTCCCTAAAGAGTACGGCGCATACTCCAACTGGATCATGCACTTCGACGGCTCTAAAATGCTGGCCGGATTGGGAGTAGGTGTAGTCCTGACATCTCCCACCGGAGACATGGTCCAGTACGTCCTCCAGATATTATACACAGACTCCAACAACGTAGCCGAATACGAGGCTCTGTTGCACGGTCTTTGGATGGCAGTCTCGATGGGCATCCAACGCCTGGAAGTGCGCGGAGACTCGAACCTCACAATATCACAAATAAACGGAGACTTTGATACCAAGGATCCGAAAATGGCGGCCTACCGTAAATCCGTCCTCAATATGTCAGCTCGGTTCGAGGGGCTCGAATTCCACCATGCGGCTCGAGGAAACAATCAAGCGGCGGACGTCCTCGCCCGCATCGGCGCCAAACGCGACCCTGTCCCACCTAACATATTCCTGGAAAGGTTGTTCAAACCATCTGTAGTATGGGAAGTGGAGTCCGGCATACCAACACAAATCTAAACACACCCCCAGATCCCGAACCATTAGACACAATCGGAGACTCTGCCACCGAAATAACATCTTCGGCCCACGAAATCATGGCCCTAATCGCCCCGTGGACTGAGCCTTTCTTGGCCTACCTAAATAGGCAAGAGCTCCCTGAAGACCAAAATGAAGCACGCTACATAGTCTGGCATTCTAAAGCTTACAAAGTACACGAAGGGGAACTCTATAAGAAAAGCGCGAGTGGAGTGCTTCAAAGGTGCATCTCCGAAGAGGAAGGGCGGCAACTCTTGGCTGAAATCCATGCCGGACTGGGCGGACACCATGCCGCGGCTTGAGCGCTATTCAGCAAAGCCTTCCAGACAAAGCTTCTATTGGCCAACGGCAGAAAGCAGACGACAGACCTTGTCCAACATTGCGTCGGTTCCCAGCTCTTCGCCAATCAGAGTCATATGCCCCCTACCGCTCTCCAAACAATCCCCATAACTTGGCCCTTCGCGGTCTGGGGGCTGGATATGGTCGGACCCCTTAAAGGGGGCAGCCATAAGAAAAAATACTTATTGGTCATGGTGGACAAGTTCACCAAATGGATAGAAGCCAACCCAGTAAAAACGGCCGAATCCGGACTTGTAATAGACTTCATATCCGGGGTTGTACACCGATACGGTGTCCCCACAGCATCATCACTGATAATGGCTCAAATTTCACAGTCGATGAAGTGAAAACTTGGTGCGGCGAAATGGGCATTAAGCTCGACTACGCTTCCGTCTACCACCCCCAAACAAACGGCCAGGTCGAACGGGCAAATGGTCTCATCATGACCGGCATCAAACCAAGACTAGTGCGATCTTTAACAGAACCGGATACGCACTAGGTGGAGGAGCTCGACTCCGTACTCTGTGGGCTGCGGACCACACCGAATCGCACCACCAGATATACACCATTTTTTATGGTGTACGGTGCGGAAGCAGTACTACCCTGCGACATAATACATGATTCACCACGCATACACATGTACAAAGAGAAGGAAGCCGAGTTAGATCGGCAGGATAACTTGGATGCCCTGGAGGAGGAGCGCGATGTCGCAAAAGCCCGTTCCGCACTCTATCAGCAGCAGGCTCGACGATATCAAAGCAGAGAAGTGCGGGCCAAAACTTACAATATCGGCGAGCTCGTCCTACGCCTACCGGAGAAGAAGGACAAACTCAAACCCAAGTGGGAAGGTCCCTTCGTCATTGACAAAGTTCTCACCGGAGGAGCGTACCGCTTACGTAATGCATCGGACAATAGAATCGAGCTGAACCCATGGAACGCGGCCAGACTCCGGAGATTCTACGCCTAACGCTGAACTCAGTGTTCGTCTCCCTACTCCCACCTTTTTACTTACGCTCCACCTGTTGGGGAATGTAGTTATTTCAAAAAATTTCCTACGTACACGCAAGATCATGGTGATGCATAGGAACGAGAGGGGAGAGTGTTGTCTACGTACCCTCGTAGACCGAAGCGGAAGCGATCACAACGTAGAGGAAGTAGTCGTACGTTCTCCTCGCGATCCGACCGATCCCGGCGCCGTTACTCCGGCGCCCAGTTCTTGACACACGACAGCTCGATGACGCTCCTCGGCTCCAATCCAAAGAGAGCTCAGGAGGGAGAGTTCCGCCGCACGACGGTGTGGTGACGATCTTGATGTTCTATCAGCAGGCTTCGCCTAAGCTTTATGACGATATGACCGAGGTGGAATATGGTGGAGGGGGCACCGCACACGCCTAAGGAACGATCCGTAGATCAACTTGTGTGTTCTAGGGTGCCCCTGCCCCGTGATATAAAGGAGCAAGGGGGGCGGCCGCCCTTGGAGGAGGCAGGAGGAGTCCTACTCCCACCGGAGTAGGACTCCCCCTTCCTAGTTGGAATAGGATTGGGGGAGGAAAGAGGGAAGGGGGGCGCCGCCTCTCCTGTCCTATTCGGACTAGGGGAGAGGCGCGGCCTGCCCTGGCCGGCCCTTCCTCTTCTCCCTCATGGCCCACTAAGGCCCAATAACCCCGGAGGGTTCCAGTAATCCCGGTGTTCCTAAGAAAATCCCGATTTCACCGGAATCATTCCAACTCCAAATATAGGCTTCCAATATATCAATCTTTATGTCTCGACCATTTCGAGACTCTCGTCATGTCCGTGATCATATCCGGACTCAACTTCTTCGTACATCAAAATACATAAACTCATAATATAACCGCCATCGAAACCTTAGCGTGCGGACCCTACGGTTCGAGAACAATGTAGACATGACCGAGACACATCTCGGTCAATAACCAATAGCGGGACCTGGATGCCCATATTGGCTCCTACATATTCTACGAAGATCTTTATCGGTCGATCCGCATAACAACATACGTTGTTCCTTTGTCATCGGTATGTTACTTGCCCGAGATTCGATCGTCGGTATCCAATACCTAGTTCAATCTCGTTATCGACAAGTCTCTTTACTCGTTCCGTAATACATCATCTCACAGCTAACTCATTAGTTGTAATGCTTGCAAGGCTTCAGTGATGTGTATTACCGAGATGGCCCAGAGATACCTCTCCGACAATCGGAGTGACAAAACCTAATCTCGATATACGCCAACCCAACATCTGCCTTTGGAGACACCTGTAGTACTCCTTTATAATCACCCAGTTACATTGTGACGCTTGGTAGCACCCAAAGTGTTCCTCCGTAAACGGAGTTGCATAATCTCATAGTTACTGAGGAACATGTATAAGTCATGGATAAAAGCAGAGCAACATACTAAACGATCGTGTGCTAAGCTAATGGAATGGGTCATGTCAATCGATCATTCAACTAATGATGTGACCTTGTTAATCAAATAACAACTCTTTGTTCATGGTTAGGAAACATAACCATCTTTGATTAACAAGCTAGTCTAGTAGAGGCATACTAGTGACATATTGTTTGTCTATGCATTCACACATGTATCATGTTTCGGTTAATACAATTCTAGCATGAATGATAAACATTTATCATGAAATAAGGAAATAAATAATAACTTTATTATTGCCTCTAGGGCATATTTCCTTCAGCCTCCCACTTGCACTAGAGTCAATAATCTAGATTACATAGTAATGATTCTAACACCCATGGAGTCTTGGTGTTGATCATGTTTTGCTCGTGGAAGAGGCTTAGTCAACGGTCTGCTACATTCAGATCCGTATGTATCTTGCAAATCTCTATGTCTCCCCCGGACTAGATCCCGGATGGAATTGAAGCGTCTCTTGATGTGCTTGGTCCTCTTGTGAAATCTGGATTCTTTGCTAATGCAATTGCTCCAAAGATTGTCACGAAGATTTTCATTGGACCCGATGCACTAGGTATGACACCTAGATCGGATATGAACTCCTTCATCCGCACTTCTTCATTAGCTGCTTCCGGCTGCTATGTACTCCGCTTCACATGTAGATCCCGCCACGACGCTTTGTTTAGAATCGCGCCAACCGACAGCTCCTCCGCTTAGTGTAAATACGATCCGGTCTGCGATTTAGAATCGTCGGATCGGTGTCAAAGCTTGCATCAACGTAACTGCCATTCGATGAGCTCTTTGTCACCTCCATATACGAGAAACATATCCTTAGTCCTTTTCGTATTTCAGATGTTCTTGACCGCTGTCCGATGATCCACTCCTGGATTACTTTGGTACCTCCCTGCTAAGCTTATAGCAAGGCACACATCGTGTCCGGTACACAAGATTGCATACATGATAGAGCCTATGGTGAAGCATAGGAACATCTTTCATTTCTCTCTATCTTCTGTAGTGGTCGGGCATTGAGTCTTACTCAACTTCACACCTTGTAACACAGGCAAGAACCCTTTCTTTGCTTGATCCATTTTGAACTTCTTCAAAATTTTGTCAAGGTATGTGCTTTGTGAAAGTCCAATTAAGCGCCTTGATCTATCTCTATAGATTTTGATGCCCAATATGTAAGCAGCTTCACCGAGGTCTTTCATTGAAAACTCTTATTCAAGTATCCCTTTATGCTATCCAGAATTCTATATCATTTCCGATCAGCAATATGTCATCTACATATAATATCGTAAATGCTACAGAGCTCCCACTCACTTTCTTGTAAATACAAAGCTTCTCCAAAAGTCTCAGATGAACCCAAATGCTTTGATCACACTATCAAAGCGCTTATTCCAACTCCGAGATGCTTGCACCAGTCCATAAATGGATCGCTGAGTTTGCATACTTTGTTAGCTCCTTTGGATCGATAAAACCTTCTCGTTGCATCATATACAACTCTTCTTCCGTAAATCCATTCAGAATGCGGTCTTTACATCCATTTGCCAAATTTCATAATCATAAAATGCGCAATTGCTAACATGATTCGGACAGACTTAAGCATCGCCACGGGTGAGAAGGTCTCATCGTAGTCAATCCCTTGAACTTGTCGAAACCCTTTGCGACAAGTCGAGCTTTGTAGACGAGAATATTACCGTCGGCGTCGGTCTTCTTCTTGAAGATCCACTTGTTTTCTATTGCTTGCCTACCCTTGGGCAAGTCAACCAAAGTCCATACTTTGTTTTCATACATGGATCCCATCTCGATTTCATGGCCTCAAGCCATTTTATGGAATCTGGGCTCACCATCGCTTCTTCATAGTTCGTGAGGTTCATCATGATCTAGTAGCATGATTTCCGAACAGGATTACCGCACCACTCAGTGCGGATCTTACTCTCGTTGATCTACGAGGTTTCAGAGTAACTTGATCTCAAGTTTCATGATCAACATCATCAACTTCCTCACTATTTGGTGTAGATGTCTCGTAAACCGGTTTCGCGACAAACTACTTTCAAGTAAGGGAGAAGGTACAATTACCTCATCAAGTTCTACTTTCCTCCCACTCACTTCTTTCGAGAGAAACTCCTTCTCTAGAAAGGATCCATTCTTAGCAACAAATGTCTTGCCTTCGGATCTGTGATAGAAGGTGTACCCAACTGTCTCCTTTGGGTATCCTATGAAGACACATTTTCCGATTTGGGTTCGAGCTTATCAGTTGAAGCTTTTTCACATAAGCATCGATCCCCAAACTTTAAGAAACGACAACTTTGGTTTCTTGCTAAACCATAGTTCATAAGGTGTCGCCTCAACGGATTTTGACGGTGTTCTATTCAGTGTGAATGCGGCCGCCTCTAGAGCATAACCCCAAAATGATAGCGGTAAATCTGTAAGAGACATCATAGATCGCACCATATCTAGTAAAGTGCGACATGACGCTCGGACACACCATTACGTTGTGGTGTTCGGGTGGCGGAGTTGTGAAACTATTCCGCATTGTTTCAAATGTAGACCAAACTCAGAACTCAAATATTCACCTCCACGATCGATCGTAGAAATTTAATTTTTATTACGATGATTTTCAACTTCACTCAAATTCTTTGAACTTTTCAAATGTTTCAGACTTATGTTTCATTAAGTAGATATACCCATATCTCGCTTAAATCATCTGTGAAGGTGAGAAAATAACGATATCCGCCATGAGCCTCAACATTCATCGGACCACATACATCCGTATGTATGATTTCCAACAAATCTGTTGCTCTCTCCATAGTTCCGAGAACGGGTTTTAGTCATCTTGCCCATGAGGCACGGTTCATAAGTGCCAAGTGATTCATAATCAAGTGACTCCAAAAGTCCATCAAGATGGAGTTTCTTCATGCGCTTTACACCGATATGACCTAAACGGCAAGTGCCACAAATAAGTTGCACTATCATTATCAACTCTGCATCTTTTGGTTTCAACATTATGAATATGTGTATCACTACTATCGAGATTCATCAAAATAGACCACTCTTCAAGGGTGCATGACCATAAAAGATATTACTCATATAAATAGAACAACCATTATTCTCTCGATTTAAATGAATAACCGCCTCGCATCAAACAAGATCCAGATATAATGTTCATGCTCAACGCGGCACCAAATAACAATTATTTAGGTCTAAAACTAATCCCAAGGTAGATGTAGAGGTAGCGTGTCGACCGCGATCACATCGACTTTGGAACCATTTCCACGCCGCATCGTCACCTCGCCCTTGCCGTTGTTCGCAATCCGTAGTCCCTGCTTCGAGTTGCAAATATTAGCAATGTAACCAAGATCAAATACCCAGTGCTATCTGCGAGCTCTAGTAAGGTACACATCAATAACATGTATATCACATATACCTTTGTTCACCTTGCCATCCTTCTTATCCGCCAAATACTTGGGGCAGTTCCGCTTCCAAAGGACTAGTCTGCTTGCGAGAGAAGCACTCGGGCCTGTGTTTAGGTCCAGACTTGGGTTTCTTCTCCGAGCAAGAACTTGCTTGCTGTTCTTCTTGAAGTTCCCTTCTTCTTTCCTTTGCCTTTCTTCTTGAAACTAGTGGTCTTATTGACCATCAACACTTGATGCTCCTTCTGATTTCTACCTCCGCAGCCTTTAGCATCATGTAAGAGCCTGTATAGTCTTTACTAACCCTTGCATATTATAGTTCATCACGAAGCCTTTGTAGCTTGGTGGCGTGATTGAAGAATTCTGTCAATGACACAATCATCCGGAAGATTAACTCCAGCTTGAGTCAAGTGATTGTAATACCCTGACATTTTGAGTATGTGCTCACTAATGTAACTATTCTCCTCCATCTTGCAGCTATAGAACTTATTGGAGACTTCATATCTCTCAATCCGGGCATTCTGTTGAATATCAACTTCAACTCTCGAACATCTCATATGCTCCATGACGCTCAAAACTTCGTTGAAGTCCCGGTTCTAAGCCGTAAAGCATGGCACACCGAACTATAGAGTAGTCGTCGGTTGCATCAAGAAGAGAGTCTCGCACCTAGCGGTGCATCCAGACGTAACTCTTCTATGCAGCAATGAGGATAATCCTCAGTGTTACGGACCCAATCCGTAATTGCTACCATCATCTTTCAACTTTGCTTCTCAAGGAACGATTAAAATTCAACGGAACAACAAAGACGAGCCATCTATCTACAATCAAACATAGACAAGCAAGATACTATCAGGTACTAAGTTCATGATAAATTTAAGTTCAATTAATCATATTACTTAGACAGACATCTCTCTAGTCATCTAAGTGATCACGTGATCCAAATCAACTAAACCATAACCGATCATCACGTGAGATGGAGTAGTTTTCAATGGTGAACATCTTATGTTAATCATATCTACTATATGATTCACACTCGACCTTTCGGTCTCCGTGTTCCGAGGCCATATCTGCATATGCTAGGCTCGTCAAGCATAACTCGAGTATTCTGCGTGTGCAAAACTGGCTTGCACCCGTTGTAGATGGACGAGAGCTTATCACACCCGATCATCACGTGGTGTCTCAAAGACGATTTAACTTTGGCAACGGTGCATACTCAAGGAGAATACTACTTGATAATTTTAGTGAGAGATCATCTTAAATGCTACCGCCAATCAAAGCAAGATAAGATGCATAAAGGATAAACATCACATGCAATCAATATAAGTGATATGATATGGCCATCATCATCTTGTGCTTGTGATCTCCATCTCAAGCACCGCCATGATCACCATCGCCACCGGCGCCGACACCTTGATCTCCATCGTAGCATCGTTGTCGCTTCACGCCACCTATTGCTTCTACGACTATCGCTACCGCTTAGTGATAAAGTAAAGCAATTATGTATGCTTGCATTTCATACAATAAAGCGACAACCATATGGCTCTCGCCATTGCCGATAACCGGTTACAAAACATGATCATCTCATACAATAAAATATAGCATCACGCCTTGACCATATCACATCACAACATGCCTGCAAAAACAAGTTAGACGCCCTCTACTTTGTTGTTGCAAATTTTACGTGGCTGCTACGGGCTTAAGCAAGAACCAATCTCACCCACGCATCAAAACCACAACGATACTTCGTCAAATAGACTCCGCTTTTAACCTTCTCAAGGACCGGAGTAGCCACACTCGGTTCAACTAAAGTGAGAGAGACAGACACCCGCCAATCACCTTTAAGCAACGAGTGCTCAGAGCGGTGAAACCAGTCTCGCAGAAGCGTCACGCGTAATGTCGGTCCGGCCGCTTCATCTCACAATACCGCTGAACCAAAGTATGACATTTGGTAGGTAGTATGACTTGTATCGCCCACAACTCACTTGTGTTCTACTCGTGCAAAACATCAAACCATAAAAACCTAGGCTCGGATGCCATGTTGGGGAACGAGTAATTTCAAAAATTTCCTACGCACACACAAGATCATGGTGATGCATAGCAACGAGAGGGGAGAGTGTTGTCTCACGCCCTCAGAGACCAAGCGAAGCGATCACAACGTAGAGGAAGTAGTCGACGTTCTCCTCGCGATCCGACCGATCCCGGCGTTAGCATTCGGCGCCCTGAAGTTCTTGACACACGACAGCTCGATGACGCTCCTCGGCTCCAATCCAAGAGAGCCGGGAGGAGAGTTCACAAGACGACGGTGTGGTGCCGATCTTGATGTTCTACGGTGCAGGCTTCGCTTAAGCTTTATGCACGATATGACCGAGGTGGAATATGGTGGGGGGGCACCGACACGGCTAAGGAACGATCCGTAGATCAACTTGTGTGTTCTAGGGTGCCCCTGCCCCAGATATAAAGGAGCAAGGGGGTGCGGGCGCCCTTGGAGGAGGCGCTGCTGAGGAGTCCTACTCCCATCGGGAGTAGGACTCCCCCCTTCCTAGTTGGAATAGGATTGGGGGAGGGAAAGAGGAAGGGGGGCGCCCCCTCTCCTTGTCCTATTCGGACTAGGGGGGGGGCGCGGCCTGCCCGGCCGGCCCTTCCTCTTCTCCCTCATGGCCCACTAAGGCCCAATAACCCCGGGAGGGTTCAGTAACCTCGGTGTTCCAGTAAAATCCCGATTTCACGGAACCATTCAACTCCAAATATAGGCTTCCAATATATCAATCTTTATGTCTCGACCATTTCGAGACTCCTCGTCATGTCCGTGATCATATCCGGACTCAACTTCTTCGGTACATCAAAATACATAAACTCATAATATAACCATCATCGAAACCTTAAGCGTGCGGACCCTACGGTTCGAGAACAATGTAGACATGACCGAGACACGCCTCTCGGTCAATAACCAATAGCGGACCTGGATGCCCATATTGGCTCCTACATATTCTACGAAGATCTTTATCGGTCGACCGCATAACAACATACGTTGTTCCTTTGTCATCGGTATGTTACTTGCCCGAGATTCGATCGTCGGTATCCAATACCTAGTTCAATCTCGTTACGGCAAGTCTCTTTACTCGTTCGTAATACATCATCTCACAACTAACTCATTAGTTGTAATGCTTGCAAGGCTTCAGTGATGTGTATTACCGAGAGGGCCCAGAGATACCTCTCCGACAATCGGAGTGACAAAACCTAATCTCAAATACGCCAACCCAACATCCGCCTTTGGAGACACTGTAGTACTCCTTTATAATCACCCAGTTACGTTGTGACGTTTGGTAGCACCCAAAGTGTTCCTCCGGTAAACGGGAGTTGCATAATCTCATAGTTACAGGAACATGTATTAGTCATGGATAAAAGCAGTAGCAACATACTAAACGATCATGTGCTAAGCTAATGGAATGGGTCATGTCAATCAGATCATTCAACTAATGATGTGACCTTGTTAATCAAATAACAACTCTTTGTTCATGGTTAGGAAACATAACCATCTTTGATTAACAAGCTAGTCTAGTAGAGGCATACTAGTGACATATTGTTTGTCTATGCATTCACACATGTATCATGTTTCCGGTTAATACAATTCTAGCATGAATGATAAACATTTATCATGAAATAAGGAAATAAATAATAACTTTATTATTGCTTCTAGGGCATATTTCCTTCACCACCCCACTTCTCCTTTCTCGACCTTTTTTCTCTTCACACAAAGTACTTCATATAGTGCGGACTCCTGGATTACTCCGGTCGTACTATGTTTGTAAGAAATACCCAGGGGCTTCCTATTCGGAAGCTAAAAATAATTACTTTAAATGGCCTTTCTTCCATCACATATGCGTTCTTTTTCCATATGTGCCTTTTCTTCACCATTATATGCATCGATATGACTTAAGATGTGGCCAAGCTGGGTTGCCTGGCTCTTGTGTTTATGCCCTACATTCCCGTTAATTCGGCTAGGGCATAAGGGGAGCACCTCTGCGATTGTTACTGCCGGTTCAGCCGGATGTGTACCTCAGACTGGGTGAAGCCGAAAGCTAGTTTCCTTAAGAGAATATTCGATCGGTGAACAAAGGATGTATTCGTTGGTTACAACAAAAAAACCCAGAAGTTTTGTATCCTGCGCCATCGTTCGCAGTCCGGACATGTGCATTGACGCATGCGTACCCAGGGAAAGGAACCCCTAACGGAACTATTCTCCCTGGAAGATGTTTCTTACTATCCATGTAATATAACATAACTAGTTGGGTACTTGTCTGTTCAAGCACTTATGACCCCTACGCCTGGTCTCCATGCATATCACGGTTTTGCATAACTGAGCGGGTATTCGGACACACCCCGGACTGTAGGATCCGAGGGCTGAAGCGAAAAGGTCCGCCATGACAAATGATTTTAATCCGGCTAGGGGCTACTTACGCCCATTAAATTACACACTCACTTGGACTGACTATATTCCTCCTCTATACTATCTAATAGGCTATCTAGCTTACAATCCTGTTGAGAATACTTAGCGGCTAACGCTACCTGGTCATATACCAGACTTACGGAATTTCTTGCCCATCGGGCCCCGCCGGTCCTACTTCGGCCATATGGTTCGGGTCCAGCTTGGTGTAGCGCGTCTTCACCATTGCCCAGGCTTCTCTTGCACCTTGCCGGCATGCTGATATCTTCCACAGACGGAAGCACCGCCGGGCTCCTTGAAGCAGGTCCACAAGCTCCCCCATGCCATTCGGCAGGAGGCTTGATGGCCACAAGGCCTGAGCAACGCCGTGCATCACCTGCCGAGCACGCTCGTGCAACTACGAAAGTTCTTGCAGCAAATCACTTGCAGATGAGGGCATCTCCTCTTCAGGGCGACCCGTTAACATTCCTGCAAGAAAAATTCTTTCAAAATACTTCCTCGCCGAACTATCATACAGTTCGTTAGAGCACTCACCATAAATGCCGTGTCGAAGCCTTTTGTTCTCCTTCATGGAGTCCGCCAGTTGTGCGCGGACGTCCTTTAATTCCACATCCAGCCGAATATTGGCATCTTGTAGCTTGTTCTTCTCTTGCGTCACTTGCGTAAGGATGTGCTCGCCAGCCTTTAGCTACCTTTTGAGATGCGAGTCCTCATCCGTTACGCCCTCCGGATTCACCCCGGGGTTGTCTGCAGAATTTTGTGTTAGACTAATCACACCAGCCATTTACTAACTGGTACATCTATGTACAAGTGTGACAAACATCACCAGAGGGGGCCTTCTGGGATTCCCCTAACTTGGCAACTGCGTCCATCAGCTGGGCCTTACATGCCTCTAGCTCCCGAGCCAATTGTTCATTCTTGTCCACAAGGACCTGTGCATATATTGATCCTTCAAACAGTTGTCCCAACTATTTCAAGTCTCGGGGGCTACTGCTATACATACTTGTCAAAACTTTCTTACCCTTATATCTTTGGTGTACTGGTTCGTCACTTGGGCAAGCCCGCCTCGAGCAGCTCGGACGTATGCGTCTGCCGAATTGAAGGCATTAAAAGCCTCTTCGGAAAAGATGTTGTTTCGAAGCACGGCCCTCCGGCGCCGATGATTCATGGCGCTCTCCACTTTGGAGTTTGTAGCCGAACACATATTCGCATCCTCTATCGGAGAACTATGCGGTACTGGCCCCATGTCCGCCTCCGTTCTCACAGCCGGTTCTGGAACCCGGCTGGTGGAGGCGTGATTGGCGGGATCCCCGGATATAGTCCGGCTACTCCTCTTCCTGCCAGACACAAAGGACGCTCTCATATTTCAAATACTATAATCGCAGGACAGGTTATTACTTTACCTCTGAAGTGGTGTGTCGACTCTCACCGCCTTCCTTTTGAGCCTGCCCGATCCGGACGACTGTGGTTGACGAGTCCCTAGGGGCTCGGCCCCGCGCTCCGACCGTCGTCTCTACAAATAGCACGACGCCTTAAGGGTAAGGCATCATGCCTGAGGGAAGTCCTCCTCGGAGGATAGGGTTTTTTAGTTCGGCTTGCACGTGACACAGGGAGCAGTCTGGGACAGTCGGCTGTAATGGCCACTGATGCACCATCCCAGCTCGCTTGATAAAATACCCCGTTAACAAGCTCCACGGTAATATCCGGATCTTCTTTGAGTCCCGGATCTAGGGCCCTTCCGGGGTCCTCTGGCTGCGGGGAGGGGCTGAAGATTCCAGAAGAATGCTAGAGTAAGTGAAGCAGGGAAAAGAATGGCAACTTACCCACTCTGGGGGGTTGTACATGGAGAATCCGTCCCGCGTTTTGATGTGAAGGAATTCCTCCTCTTCCCCTTTGTACAAATTGGAGAATATCCTTGCCAAAGCGGAGGCGGAGTCCGGACCCTTACGGCCGTAGCGAGTGGCGTCGTCTTCCCTGTTGAAGTGCCACATGGGCTTCCCCCGATATTGGAGCGGTTGCACTCCCCGCCTTATGCATATCGCCATGACCTCAACTATCGTCAGTCCGGATTTGGCCAGTAGCTTTATCCTGTTCATCAGGAAGTGTATTTCCTTGTGTCCTCTTTCTTGAGGGCCCCGGGGCACCAGCTTTAGGCGCACCTCGGCGGGCGTTCTTGAACTTGGGAGACCTGTCCGGACCGGATCCGAAGGGGAACATCGCCTATATAAAACCACTCAAGGCAAGTTTTTGGTGCCTTCGTGAGTGCTGCATGTATCCGTCTCGGTGATGCGCCATACTTCGGCCCCTCCCACTTGGCATAGGGACTCTTCCTGGGTGTGGGGGACGAGGCAGAACAGCTTCCTCCATAATCTGAAGTGTGGTTCGCAGCCTAAAAACAGCTCGCAAAGGGCGACATACCCCGCTATGTGCAGAATGGAGGCAGGGGTAAGGTTGTGTAACTGGAGGCCGTAGAACTCCAGGAGCCTGCGAAGAAACGGGTGGATAGGAAACCCGACGCCTCGCCAGACATGCGGATGAGGCATATACGCCTCGAGATGGGTTAGAGATCCTCGCCTTGTTCCCTCCGTCATAAGTGGCTATTCCAGCTCGGACGGGGACCATGAACGCCGGTGGGAGAAACCCTTGGGTTTGTAACTCTATCAAACGGCTATGAGGAATTGAACACTCTCCCCAATCCCCCGACTTGGAACGAGAAGGGCGAGCAAAAGAGCTGCGACGCCCGGCCATGCTGGAATGGTTTTTCACGGAGCGCTCTGTTGGATGCTAGCTCTGGGAGGGAGAGTGAGGTTTGGATCTAAGAATCACCGTCCCTTCAAATAGACGGTCAGCCCGGAGGATCGAGGGTGGCAAATGCAAAAATGCCTTGACTCCCCGCATTCGCTCGACACGTGGAGATGGTCATTGCTGAGGCACTGAAGCCGAGGGTCACAACATTGATTGGAGGCCGGACACTATTCGTCGTAACAGGTACTTTAGAGTATTCGGAGGAGGAACCCGCCTTGCAATGCCAAAAACAATACTGCACGCCGGACTCATCGTCATTGAAGCCTGGTTCAGGGGCTACTGAGGGAGTCCTGGATTAGGGGGTATCCGGACAGCCGGACTGTGTACAACGTCCGGACTATTGAAGCGTGAAGATATAAGACTCAAGACTTCGGTCCGTGTCCGGATGGGACTCTCCTTTGCATGGAAGGCAATCTTGGCAATTCAGATATTGTGTTTACTTTCTTGTAACCGACTCCATGTAAACCCTAGCCCTCTCCGGTGTCTATATAAACCGGAGAGGTTGGTCCTTAGAAGGCCGATCACAATTACAATCATACCATCATAGGCTAGCTCATAGGGTTTAGCCTCTACGATCTCATGGTAGATCTACTCTTGTACTACCCATATCATCAATATTAATCAAGAAGGAAGTAGGGTTTTACCTCCATCGAGAGGGCTCGAACCTAGGTAAACATCTGTGTCCCTTGTTTCCTGTTACCATCAGCCTTGACGCATAGATCGGGACCCCCTACCCGAGATCCGCTGGTTTTGACACCGACAGCCATCCTCTGATTCTCCATCTGTTGCCTGTTCGTTAGGGCTAGCTTGCCTATCCTCCCACTCGTCCTGCTCGAAGCCTTGCTAGGCGGGATTGTTTTCGTCTTTGGCAGCATTCGGATTGCTATCATCCCTTGTGTTGGTATCGCTATTTTTGCTATGGCGGGGCTTAGAGCGGCGCCTATGACGCTGGTGCTTAGATTGCTTCTTAGGGGGAATATCCTCCATTGCCTCATCGCCCTCGCCTTCTTTGGGCGTGTCCACCATATATATATCATATGATGAGGTGGCTGTCTAGCGCCCTGTGGCCGGTGGTTCCTGTTCTTCTCCTGCATCGTCGTCCATACCGTCGATGTCTTCGGAGTTGAAGTCAAGCACGTCGGTTAAGTCATCGACAGTGGCTATTAAATGGGTGGTGGGTGGGGAACAAATTTCTTCGTTGTCCGCTTCCCACTCCAGCCGGACATAGTTCGGCCAAGAGTCTCCTAACAAGGAGAGAGACCTCAGTGAATTTAGCACGTCGCCCAAGGGTGAGTGCTAAAAGGTATCCGCGGAGGTAAACTCCATGATCGGTGCCCAATCAGATTCGATATGCTCGGACGCACGCGGTTCGGAACCTATGGCCGGAGACGAGTCCGAGGGTCCGATGACAAAGATCTCTTTGGAGGCGAAGTCTGTGTTCGGCTCAAGCACCGATGAGTGTGCGGCCTCCGTGACAAGGTCCATCCACCCGTCTTCGAATGGCACGATCTGCTCCGGATTGATGGCCGGGGCAGCCGCAGGTGCGATCTCCCGAACACTATCCGATGGCAGATCTAAGTCATGCTCGTCGTGACTCTTCGGCGCACCTGACATGGGCTTGAATCCGTCGAAGATCAAGTCTCCGTGGATGTCGGCAGTGTAGTTTAAGTTTCCAAACTTGACCTGGTGGCCAGGGGCATAGCTATCAATCTGCTCTAGATGGCCAAGCGAGTTGGCCCGCAGTATGAAGCCGCCGAATACGAAGATCTGTCCGGGGAAGAAAACCTCACCCTGGACCACGTCGTTGAAGATGATTGAAGGAGCCATCAAGCCTTATCATGACGACACAGTGGAACTCTCAATGAAAGCACCAATGTCGGTGTCAAAACCGGCGGATCTCGGGAAGGGGGTCCCGAACTATGCGTCTAAGGCTGATGGTAACAGGAGGTGGGGGACACGATGTTTACCCAGGATCGGGCCCTCTCGATGGAGGTAATACCCTACTTCCTGCTTGATTGATCTTGATGATATGAGTATTACAAGAGTTGATCTACCACGAGATCGTAGAGGCTAAACCCTAGAAGCTAGCCTATGATTATGACTGTATGTTCTCCTACGGACTAAACCCTCCGGTTTATATAGACACTGGAGGGGGCTAGGGTTACACAGAGTCGGTTACAAAGAAGGAGATCTACATATCCGAATTTCCAAGCTTGCGTTCCATGCAAAGGAGAGTCCCACCCGGACACGGGACGAAGTCTTCAATCTTGTATCTTCATAGTCCAACAGTCCGGCCAATGTCGGTGTACTAAAGTAGGGGGGCACCTTAGTACCCCAAACTTGTGCAGGCGATCAAGAAGACACCACGCAAGAGGCTCGCCTAACGTCCGGCAAGGCTCCCCACCACTCCTTATCACTGCCATTCAAGAACAAAGTATCAGCCAAGAACACGAAGGCCCCGGCAAGAGGAGCTTGCCGGGAGGGCTAACCATGGCATCACCAGAAGAACTTGCATGGCGCCCGCGCAGCCGGCAGGCAGAGGTCCCAAAGACGGCAAGCTTGCCGCACAACAAAGGACCGCGGCAAGGCACTTGCCGTGGCAAGACTGCCACCCAACTCCAGCGCACCCTGTGACGCGTCATCACCAGGCCATCCCAAGAGCACATGGCGAGATACTACGCAACCATGCAGAGCGAGGTGGCAAACGGAGCTGACAGAGGCGCCATCGTGGCACCCGGAGGCTCACTTAACGGTCACTCCACCTGCACTGTTGGGCGACCGGACAGGCATTTAATGCCCTTGTCCCTGCCGTCGAGTTAGGTAGGGCACTGTTGTCCAGCACTGCTGTACCAACCTGCTCTTTACGCTTTCCCCCTCTTCCCACGCTGCCACCTGTGGGTACCCCCTTCAGGCTATAAAAGGGAGGCCCATGCGCACGTAGGGAGGTTCGGTCCATTCGACACCCACAGCTCCCCCTTTCGCTCGTACGCTCGAGCTAGATCAAATAACAACAAGAGCAGCAGAGGGTGTTATCTCTCGGAGAGCCCCGGCTGGGTAAAGATTGCCCGTCTCCCGCAAGGCGCCGGACCTCGATTTGCTCTGCCCTCGCCCTCGCTCCTGCCGAACTGAAGGGCCCCTGTGCCCCATAGGTGCTCGGAGGCACCAGCCGAGCCCCCGACATCTTTGGCGCGCCATGTAGGGGCGGGAGGTCGTGAGCATCCGATCCGGTCTCCACGCGCACTACATCGATGTCATCGTCAACATGCCACCGAAGAAGAAGCCTTCGAGGTGGCCGCCCGGCCTACATCATTCTCACCGCCACCGCCGAGCAAGCAGGCGGTGAGGTGGACGCCGGGGGCAGCGGGTGCCGCGGTGGGTCTCGTGTCATCACTAGATCCAGAACAAGGCCCGCAAGCGCCGGGCGACGGTGCGACGCCGCCGCTTCTTCCCAAGAGGTTCAAGGTCAACAACGCCCGGTGCTCCAAGCACCGTGCTTGCGCTGGAGCAAGGCTGCCGATGGTTCGCGGGACGCCTTCGTCAAGATGCACGACCGCATGCTGGTGCGAGTGAAGAACGGTCGCCTGGACGGGGTGTTGCTCCTCCCAACCCGATTGGGAGTCCGAGCACGTCTCGCCTCGTGCCACCCGTCACCACCGCTGCCCAAGATCTGCAGAGGAAGCGCTGGTTCGAGCCCAGCTGCGTTTAGACTTCCCTCGGCGCCACACAAGATCGACGATCGGAGGATGGCCATACACAGCCTCGTCGGCCGCCATGGCGACAAGCCCCGTGATCAACGACGAGGGCTGATAAGACGCCCGGCAGCAGGACGGCGCCGACAGACCGCCGGGGTACCGCCTCGTGCACTCCAGCCCCACAGCCAAGATCGCCAGCTCGCACGGACAAACCTTGACGCCGACTCCACCGTTGTCGTCGGACCCGCGAACTCGCTGATCAGCGCCACGCTCTCCAAGAACGGCAACACGAAGACGCCGACTCACATCGAGCGCCGGAGAGAAGCGCGACAATCGACCAGCGCCGCTGGCTCATTGTCGACGCCAAGACGCACCGGAGAACTGGCGACTTGTCAGAGTGCGGCAGGTTGCTCCTGCTCACCGCGAGCTGCGGCAAGTCCAAAGGGCCCAAAACTAAAAACTTCAAGCCGACATGCCCGAGAAGTATGATGGCAGGATACACCGCCGGAGTTCCTCAAAGATCTACACCATCGCGGTGCGAGCTGCCGAGGGCGCGACGAGAAGATCTCGCCAACTACTTCCCGCGGTACTCAAGCCCAACGCCGATCTTGGCTCATGCACTTGCCGGACGGCTCCATCTCTTCATGGGCGGACTGTGTCATCAGTTTGTCGGCGCCTTCACGGGCGTGCCACAAGCCTCATGGCCGTGAAAGTGACCTCCATTTGCTCGTCCGTATGAGGGGCCCCTGCGCAAGTATATACAAAGATTCAGCCAGTGCAGCGCAACATTCGAGACGTCCACCCTGCAGCGGTTATCAGCGCGTTTCATCGAAACGTCGCGCAACCGCAGGATGAGGGAGGAGATGGCGATGATAAAGATCGAGAGATGTCGGCGAGCTCTACGCTCTCGCCGACAAGTGTGCATGGGCTCAAGAGGGGAGAAAATCTCGGAGAGGTTGCCGGAGCGTATGATCTCGACAATGAGGACGCCGCCCGGCAAGAAGGAACCGAGGCGGAACAATAGGAAGAGGAAAGCTAAGGATGTGCTAGCTGTTGAGCATTTTGGCACGGAGGCGGCTCCGACAAAGCCAAGACCGGCGACTCGGCGGCGGTAGCGGCCGACAAGCGAAACGGCTCCGACAAGCGTTATTGCAAGATCCACCGCACCAAAGGCCATGACCTCCAAACCTGCAAAAAGTAGAGCGGATGGCGGAGCTGCGTAAAGCTGAGTACGAGCGCCGCGATAAGGAGAGAGCCCAGGAAGTGGCGGAGGATCCGCAAGAAGCTTCCCTTGGGGAGGAACAGCAGCAAGGCCAAGCCAAGCGCAAGGAGACAGCCTCCCAGCGGCGCGACAAAGACGAGGATGAAGAGCGAAGATGATGAGATGGAGGAGGATGAGGCTGAGGATCAAGAGTTTCGAGAAGGCAGAAGTATTGTGCGTCGACGGCGGCGCCTCCCTGCACACCTCGCACCGCCGACTCAAACAGTGGGTGCGTGAAGTGAAGGCAGCGGAGCCGTCCGTCGAGGCGCGCAGGCCTCTGAAATGGTCCAGCACGCCCATCATCTTCGACATTGAGGATCACCCTGATCGCATCACTGCGGTCGGGTGCTTGCCGCTGTTGGTCTCACCAACGATCCGCAACCTCAAGGTCACGAAGATGTTGGTTGACGGCGGGGCCGGCCTGAACTTGATTTCCTCCGCAGTGCTCAAAAAGCTCCAGATCCCCGACAGCGAGCTAGAAGAGACTGGCACCTTTCAAGGAATAAACCCAGGAAGGACCCAGCCCAAGGGGAAGATCACATTACCGGTGACGTTCGCAGCGAGCTGAACTTGTGGATGAGAGGTCACATTCGACGTGGCTGATATTCCTTTGCCTACAATGGGATACTCGGTCGACCAAGACTTTTCGCCAAGTTCATGGCGGCCTCTCACCACGCATACAATGTGCTCAAAATGCTCGCCCGATGAGCGTCATCTCTATCCAAGGTGACAAGAAGGATGCACTCATCTGCGGCCGCAGAGACCTACGGGAAGCAGGCTGCTTGTGAGCGCGAGCCACTTGCCGCTGAAGCTCCCCGGGGGAAGAAGAAGACCAAGTCCGGAAAGGATAGCTCTGGAGCACACCTCGGCAAGCGCATCTCCCCGGAGCGCTGCGCTGCCGCCGAGGACGCACCATCGAGCTCCACCGGCAAGTGCGAGAAGGCGAAGACAGACCAGCCAAAGACAAAGCCCGGCAGGGCGGCTCCGGCTCTGGTGCACACTCCGGCAGGCGCATCTCCCCGGAGCGCCACGCTGTCGTCGAGGACGCGCCATCGAGCTCCGCCAACCAGTCCACCGGCCAGTAGGGCAGAGAAGGATGCCAAGCTTCGAACTTTTGGGTCGTACTCCCTGAAAATCCATACCTTGTATGAAGAACCTGGGCGCGGGGGGGTCGAATCGTGGTTAGGTTGCGCCGTCGATTCATCTTGAGTCGCTTCGATGATAAAAAGCACGCCGCAACCAGCCCGACAAGTTCTTCTGCGGAGGCTTACGCCAAGCGACGCCGATGCCCCCGGCCAGCAAGCATGTTTGCGCCGGTGGACTCCCCAACAGCATAGGGACAAGAACATACAAGGGGAAAGGATCGGGGAAGAAGTACGACCTCAGCGGGACATTAAAAAAAAAGCTAAGTCAACCGAGTTTTTGTACATAACACCCATTAGTTCCATGTTCCTTTTATGTTATGCCCCTTGCGCGTTCGTCCTTTGTACGCAATGCCTGCACGCAGAAGGAGCCAACTCGTGGTTAAGTTGCGTCCTTGCTTTGTTTCCGAGTCCGCTCAACAACGCAAGTGCTGCGCAATCGCCCGAGAAGGTTTCTTGCCGAAACAACACGCCAATGGGCTGCTGATGTCCCGCACTCGAGAAGTGTGTTAGCGCCGCAAGTTCCTAGAAGCGTGGGGTAAAACGCACAAAGGATATAACGAGTAGAGGCGCGAACATAGCAAGCCTTGCCGTAAGGCGCCTTCGTATGAGAAACTAGTGCGGCGGAGGAACCAACTCACGGCTGAGTTGCGTCCTTGATTTGTTTCCGAGTCCGCTCAACAACTCGAGTGCCTCGCAATCGCCCGAGAAGGTTTCTTGCGAGACAACACCGTCGGCAAAGCCGATGTCCCGTACTCAGCAAGTGTGTTAGCGCCGGCAAGTTCCCTAGCAGCGTAGAGTATAAACATACGAAGGGCAAGGCACGGCATCGTTTTGCGAAGTCGCACAAAATATATATATATATAGATAATGAAATTGTTGCAGTACTATGTCAGCTGTTTTCATGGCTGTAATTACAGCGACAAGGAGAAACCAGAAGAGCACACCAGCACCTGGATTTTGGCGGAGCCAGAGTTGCCGGGGGCTGCGAGTGCCAAGATTCCTTCCCGGCCGGGATAATAGCGCCGGAAGGCTGTGGAGTCAGATAAGTTTTTCATCCCTCGTCATGCATCCTCTTATGGGCTGGGGAAGGCGGGACCACGTCCTTGAACGAGCGTGTCTTGTAAAATCCATGCGCAGAGGAACCGAGCCGTGGCCCAGTTGCGCCCTTGATTTGTTTCCGAGTCCGCTCAACAAACACAAGTGCGCTGCAACTGGCCCGGCAAGGTTGCTTGCCGAAGCAACATCGCCAGCGGGCTGCTGATGTCCCGCACTCAGCAAGTGTGCTCGCTCCGGCAAGTCCCTAGAAGCGTGGGGTGGAACGCATACAAGACACCAAATCAAGTAAAGGGCCTAGTCCGACAAGCGTTCCCCTCTTTTCATTAAAAACATCCTAGTTAAGTACAAGTCCATGGAGGATGAAAAACATGATAGAGAGGATTACATATTTTAAATGCAACTAAGGCCCAAGGGCTTACAAATTGGAAGATAAGATGCCCGTAATCCCTCTCTGTTTCTCTGCTAGGAGGTAGGTCAAGAGGCCCGGCGAGAGAAGCTCGCCGGAAGGGCAAAGGGGCGCCTAGGAGAGCTACAGGCGCCGAAGACACCAAGAGAACTTCGGGGGGCCGCAGGAGCTTGGAGACGGAGGCGCGGAGGCAGAGCTCGAAGCGGGGTGGTGGAGCGTCGGCCTGACGAGAGGCTCCTCGCCCTCGTACTCGATTCTTGGCCTTGCCACCACCCTCTTCCTCTTCGCAGCCTCCCGCGCCCGCCCAAGGAGACGGCCCGGGGAGTTCGGAAGGCCGGGCGACCGGATGATGGGGTCGCCGGTGGCGCGAGGCAGCGTCCCCGACGCCTAGTCCGACCCGCCATCCTCGCTCGTCGTTGCTGTCGCTCCCCTCCTCGTCACTCTCGCTCGAGGAGGGACCTTTGCTGCTCGGAGGAGCTGTCCACACAAAGATCTCGCCCGGGTCCCGGAGTCCTCAAGACCTTGACGGCGAAGGTCGCCCTCCATTAACTTGAAATGGAGGGTAAACCCCGCCATCAAGCTGTGGATGCGGCGAACGTCTTCCACCCTCGGTCGAAGTACATCACGCCGGGGCTGGGGACACGACACTCACTCGAGTGCCGCTGATCCCGCAGCCCCTCATGCGCATAACTCCATCACCTCGGGCAGATCGGTTCCATCGCACTTCATGACGGGCGGCAGCGAGGCGGCGGCAGGCGCTTCGGCGCAGCTTGATGAAGAACTCCGAGGATCGTCTCGGTATGGACCGCCTCGAGAAAGGAGCCGCCGGCGGAGGCGAGGAGGCATCGCCCGGCAGCCTCTCCCGACCGCCTCGACCGTCCTCGGCCCGTCCATGCCCCGCCCCTACCTCTCCCCCTCGTGGCGGCTCCGCCGCCACGGGTGCAATAGGGAGAGGGCGCTGCCGAGGCGACCCTTGCTGCCACCGTAGAAGGACAGAGATTCCCTCCCTCCATAGAGATGGGAGGAAGAGTAACGGAAGTTGAAGACGAAGGAAGAGAGGAGGTGCGAGACTATTGTGCTCCCCTTCCGCCCCTTTAAAGGGGCGAGATGGGGGCTCGGCCGCCCCCCAGCCAATCGGAAAGCGAGAGGGTGGAGGAGCGGGCCGACCCACCATCTTTGCCCGTGGCGGCTCGGCCTCCCACCTCGCCGCCCCACCCCCATGCATGAGGGCCGCATGGCAGCGGGCCGAGCGACGGGTGAAAATACCTCGCCCGCACCACGATTACGGTGTGGATGCTTTAAAGGGCGATCCGCCACCCACGTCTCTCCACGACGCCGCAATCGACGCGTCTTGCTTCTTGGAGAGCGCGGTGGTGCTGAGCTGTTCTGCAAGCACTCAGCCCGTGTGCCGTGCCTTTATCTTGGGCCTGGCCCAACAACGCTTCGGCACGTGTAGGCGGCCCAGCGGGGGCTCTGTCGGTGTACTAAAGTAGGGGGCACCTTAGTACCCGAACTTGTGCAGGCGGTCGCAGCACCCTTGGCGAGGCTCGCCTAACGTCGGCAAGGCTCCCCACCACTCCTTATCACTGCCATTCAAGAACAAAGTATCAGCCAAGAACACGAAGGCCCGGCAAGAGGAGCTTGCGGAGGGCTAACCATGGCATCACGGAAAAACTTGCCTTGGCGCCCGCGCCCGGCAAGGTCGATGGTGGCAAGCTTGCGGCACAACAAAGGACATGGCAAGGCACTTGCCAGCGCAAGGCTGCCACCCAACTCCAGCGCACCACCGTGACGCGTCATCACCGAGCCATCCCAAGAGCACGTGGCGAGATACTACGTAACCATGCGAGCGAGGTGGCAAACTGAGTCGATGACAGGCGTAACGTGGCACCGGAGGCTCACTTAGCGGTCACTCCACCTGCCTTTGTTGGGCGACGGACGGGCATTTAATGCCCTTGTCCCCCGCTTTGTCGAGTTAGGTAGGGGCCTTGTTGTGCACTTGTTGTACCAACCCGCGCTTTACGTTTCTACCCCTCTTCCCACGCTGCCACTGTGGGTACCCCTTGAGCTATAAAAGGAGGCCCATGCGCACGTGGGGAGGTTCGGTCCATTCGACACCCACAGCTCCCCTTTTGCTCGTGCGCTCGAGCTAGATCAAATAACAACACGAAAGCAAGAGGGGTGTTATCTCCCGGAGAGCCCCGAAGCTGGGTAAAGATTGCCCGTCTCCCCGCGTGTGCGCCGGACCTCGATCTGCTCTGCGCGCGGCCCTCGCTCCCCTGCCGAACCAGAAGGGGCCCCCAAGTGCCCCATAGGTGCTCGGAGGCACCAGCGAGCCCCCCGACAGCCAAAGTATATAATCCGGCTGTTTGAGGACCCCCTAATCCAGGACTCCCTCAGGCGTAACTGCTAATCAAGCTTCGGTTTATCCGAGCTGTGGCACGGATGCGTACGTCGGACATGTTTAGTTGTGACCGCGGTCCTAACGACCGATGAGCTATTCAGCTTGAATAGGCCGTTTTGGACTTCGGCTGCTAGAGCTGCAGTGTCTTTTTTCGTACGAAGAGAGCGCTCCATATTTCCACTGACCGTAACGACGCCACATGGTCTAGGCATTTTGAGCTTTAAATAGGCATAATGCAGGACCGCATTAAAGCGGGCGAAGGCCGTTCTTTCGAGTAGTGCACGATAGCCACTTCGGAACGGAGCTATGTCGAAGATTAGCTCTTCGCTTCGAAAGTTATCGAGAGAGTCGAATACGACTTCCAATGTTAAAGAGCCTGTGCAGCGGGCTTCTACACCCGAACTCCTTTAAATGTCGTGCTGCTTGGTTTGATTCTTCACGGGTCTATCCCCATCTTGCAGACAGTGTCCTGATATATCAGATTTAGACTGCTGCCGCCATCCATGAGGACTCAAGTGAGATGGTATCCATTGATTATTGGGTCGAGCACTAGGGCAGCCGAACCCCCATTATGAATACTAGTTGGGTGATCCCTGCGATCGAAGGTGTTCGGACAGGCCGCCCATGGGTTGAATTGGGGCAACAGGCTCAACGACGTAGACGTCTTGGAGTGCGCGTTTGCGCTTCCACTTTGGGATATGAGTGACATAGATCATGTTCACTGTTTTGATCTCCGGTGGAAATTTCTTCTGTCCCCCCATGTTCGGCTGGCGAGACTCATCCTCGTCTTCGCTTTCAGGTCCCTTCCCCTTGTGTTCGGCGGTGATCTTGTCGGCCTGCTGGAAGACCCAGCAACTATGGTTGGTATGGTTCACGGGTTTAGCGGGGGTGCCATGGATCTCGCAGTTCCTGTCTAATATTTTGTCGAGGCTGGATGGACCATCTTTGTTGCATTTAAATGGTTTCTTCCACTGACCAGGTCTAGAGCCACTGAATCCGGCGTTTACTATTGTATCATCTGGGCTTCCAGCGTTGTTTCAACGTTTGTTTTTGTTATGTCGTGGCTTTCCATTGCCATCCCTGACTTTGGATGTGCTAGGCCCGCTGGTGCTGCTGCGGGCTAACCAGCTGTCCTCTCCCGCGCAAAAACGGGTCATGAGCACAGTTAGGGCTACCATTGTCCTTGGCTTTTCTTGGCAAAGGTGTCTAGCTAGCCATTCATCCCGAACACTATACTTGAAAGCTGCTATAGCTTCGGCGTTCGGACAATCGATGATTTGGTTCTTCTTAGTGAGAAACCTATTCCAAAGCTTATGGGTTGATTCCCCGGGTTGTTGGATTATGTGACTTAGATCGTCAGCATCCGGGGGCCGGACAAAGGTCCCTTGACAATTGGCCTGAAAAGCATCCTCAAGTTATTCCCAACTTCTAATGGAATTTTCTGGGAGGCTTTTGAGCCAGTGCCGAGCTGGTCCTTTCAGCTTGAGGGATAAGTATTTGATGGCGTGGAGGTCATCTGCACGAGCCATGTGAATGTGAAGAATAAAGTCTTCTATCCAGACCGCAGGATCCGTCGTTCCATCATATGCCTCAATGTTTATGGGTTTAAACCCTTCTGGAAATTTGTGATCCAGCACCTCATCGGTGAAGCACAGGGGTTGTGTGGCACCCCTGTATTTGGCTTTGTCGTGGCATGGGTTCGATGGTTGTAATGTTCGGCATCGGCTCCACACTGGTATATGACCGGCATATTTGGCTTGATAGCCACAGTCTCGTGTGGGGGCACGGTCTCTTGATCCGTAGATGGATCTGGCCTTACCAGCATTTTTGTCTAGGTCCTCACATAGATCGTGTTTCTGGTCCTGAGCCGCAGCCTCTCTTCCTTTACGGGGAGGGGGTGCGGGCTTGTGTACGGCATTGCTAGCCACTCTGTCTTGTCCAAGAGGTGGTCGGTCCGGCTTGCCGGCAGTATTGTTCTTCGGCGGTATAGGCGCAATAGCCTCCTCGTCGAATTCGGGCAGCAGTTTACGCTTAGGGTAGCCCTTTGTTTGGCGATTACAGCCATATTTTTCCTCAGCGTCTAGCACTTCGTTCTATCTGTCATTGAGCGTATCCTGCGCGGTTGTGAGCCACTGCTTCCACTTCTTCAGGCTCCTTGAAGTGGCGATAAGCCTTTGATGGAGACGTTCTTGTTCTAAAGGTTCTTCTGGGACGACAAATTCGTCGTCACCCAGGCTGACCTCCTCTTCAAAGACAGGTTGATAATTGCTATCTTCGGCATCGCTGTGGTCGGACAACGGCCCCGGACTGTGTTCGCCCATCCTCTCCCTCGTCCTGCTGCAACACTGGATCTGCGGGCTCCTCAGCTTGATCCGAATTATCACTGTCGTTAGTGACAATGTTGCTATTTTTTCTTTTGCCGGATCGAGGTCGGCGTTTCTGGCGCCGGTGCTTGGGAGGTTCATCGATAGGCTTATCCTTATCACCGTTGGCCTCCTTCTCTTTAAGTGTGTCCACCATATATATATCATATGAGGAGGTGGCTGTCCAGCTCTCTGTAAGCGGTGGTTTTTGTCCCTTCTCCTCTCCGGCATCGTCATCCATACCGTCAATGTCTTCGGAGTCGTAGTCGAGCATGTCGGTTAAGTCTTCGATAGTGGCTACGAAGTGGGTGGTGGGTGGGAAGCGGAATTTTCTGTCATCAGCTTCCAATTCAAGCCGGATATAGTTCAGCTAAGAGTCCCCTGACAAGGAGAGGGTTTTCAGTGATTTTAGCACATCGCCTAGAGGTTAGTGCCGGAGGATGTTCGCTGGGCTGAACTCGATGATCGGCGCCTGATCAGGTTCAATGGACACGGATGTACGCGGTTCGGAACTTATGGCCGGAGACGGATCCGAGATTCCGAAGATAGAGGCCCCGCTCAAGGTTGGATCTGTGTGCGGCTCCAACGCCGCTGAGTCTACGGCTTCCATGACCGGGTTGAGCATCCCGTCCTTGGATGGCGCAGTCTGCTTTGGATCAAGGGCCAGAGCAGTTACCGGTGCTATCTCCTGAGCACGGTCCGATGACAGATTTAGGTCATGTTCATCGTGGTGGCAGGGAGCAGCTGTCATGGGCTCGAATCCATCAAAGATCAAGTCTCCGCGGATATCGGCCCTGTAATTGAAGGTTCCAAATCTGACCCGATGGCCAGGGGTGTAGCTGCCGATCTGCTCTAGATGGCACTACTAGGGAAAACCCTAGCAGTAGCGCGTGTTTGAAGCCTATCAGTAGCGTGGGGTACAGCGCTACTAGTAAGGCACTACAGCTAAAGGTTAGCAGTAGCGTGGGCTGGACCGCGCTACTGCTACATCGACTTAGTAGCAGCGCTTTCAAAAATGAGCGCTACTGGTAATTAGTAGTAGCGCTTCTCCTGGCACGCGCTACTACTATTATTCTGTATTTCTTTTTTATTTCATGTTGTATTCATACACCTTTATACAAGTTTTCATACCGCATCAATTTAGAGAATGATTTTACATCATAATGAGTTATTACATCAGTGGGAGAATGTAACACCCAAAAAGATTTAACCAGGTTTTAGTTATTAAAATTTTGCCAAGAGTTTAAAATTTTTGCCTGCAAGAATATCTCTGTTGATTTCAAAACTTTTCTTTTAATATTAAGGAATTTTTCCCAAGTGGATCCTTCCAAAACATATTGGACTTATTTTCCCTCTCATTTAAAAACATTTCTTAATCAGTTGATTCATTTAATAAATTATTTCATCCGGAGCTTAAATCATTAAAATGACTTTCTTTAAGTTTTGGAGCTCTTTTTGAACTGCAACCATTTGATATATTTATCTAAAAATCTAACCAAAATTTGGAGATGCCATGTGATGTCTCTAAATCACTTTTGTGCAATAATATATTTAATTCATTGCATATTTTGAGCTCTACACCCAATTTTCTTCTCTGGTCAAGAGAGCAATTTTGCACTACAACCCTTTTAAATAATTCTTTCTAGTCTCCACCAAAATTATGGGATGTCAGTAGGGGCATATAATTCCATTACATGCAAAAATCCAGGGTTGTTCTTTGAAATTTTTGAGTGAATCAACCTCATCTTCATTCTGGTCCATCATGATGGTTTGTACAACATCCCTATTATTTCTTACTCCTTGGCCCTAGATTCTTTCTCCTACTTGTAGTCCTCCATGTTAAACTCCTAAGTCCAGGAGCATGCAACCATTGGCATATTTTTTTTCATGAAATAATGCCATTCACATCCTGTCCAGATTTGAAGTTCTGCAAAACTTGTACTAGCAAGTTTGTGCATTTCACGAACTAACCTCACCACCCTCTTGTGCATCCAAAGAGACACTGATATGGAATATTTGGCCCCTCCAAGACCAGTCTAGGTGCCTGTGGCATTTTTTCAAACATCTGGAGTGCATGATCAGATTTGACATGAATTGTTGTTGGCATTGTGAACTTGGTCTCCTGACCAAACCACCTTGTCCTCTGAGCTTCACTCTATCAACAACCTAGCTCTGTTGCTTGCCACCCTCACCTGTGACCTGTAGCATGCCAAGGCATTATGTCGAACACCTTGGTCGTGCTCGGCGCGCCCAGAGCTGCGTTTTGCACGCGCTTTCGGTCGCCAGCGTCACGCCTGCCCTTGCTCGCCTCTGAGCCGCACCCCCCGACCTCATCTGCTCGCAGGAACCAGCCAAGCCACCCTGGCAGCCTACAGCGCCGCCGACAGAACTCTTGGCGGCACGCCCGCGGCTGCATCCGCCACCGCCATGGGCAGCACCGCCCCGACCACCACAGCGCTCCAGCTCGCCTCCATGGACAGTGGAGCTTTCGTCGGTAGCTCCTGGAGCCGACCAACCACCGCCACGTCGCCCTGCCGCACGGTAGGGCGGTTCGACGGTGAACTTATCCCCGGCCACCGCAAACCGCCATGGCCACGCTATAAAGAGGGACCCCGAACTCATCCGAGCACGCATGCAACCTCAGTTCACTTCCCTAGTTTCCCCATGGCAGCCAATCGACCTGAGGAGGTCGTCTTCTTCATCTCTTGTAACTCCTGCCGCCGCCACTGTCTCGTTCACTCCGGCGCCACCAGGGTTTCCCCCTCTCTGTTCTCTTCTCCAAGAACACCTCCTTTCTTCCAGGAACCCAACCCCCTACTCGATTTTGATCGGGAACCACATTCGCCCCAAAATCACTTTGTTCCCCGAAGCCCCCTCCGCCGCGGAGCTCGCCGCCGGCGACTCCCTCCACCTCCGGCGACCCTGCGACCACCGGAAGGACCGCCTAGGAGTGGTAGATCCATTCCTGCACTCGAATACCCGCGAGGAGCCGCATAACGCCGGCGACGATCGCGGAGCTCCGCCTCCGCTCGGGACAGAGGAAGGAGAGGGAAAAAGACTAGTCAAACCTGACTAGTGGGCCCCCTAGACCCACTATAAGCGACGCCGCACCTGTCCACGTGGGATTAAGTGGAAGCGTAAACTCCCCAGTACGTTTTCCCTGCACCGAAAGCGTATTCTGTCTGAAACATTTTCTTTTTCTATTTTATTTTAAAAACAGATTTTGACCAAACTTTGGCTGGTTATATCTTTTTAAATATAACTCCAAATGAATTAATTCTTTTTCCTACGTCTCTCAAATATTGTCTAGTTTATTTTAAGATTTATTTGAAAAAATTTCAAAACAACTATTTGTGCTGTTTTGATTTTGTGCTTTAATTCAAATATATTCTTTAATAGGATTTTTGAAGATTTCAAGATGTTTTGGAATGCACCATGTTTTCCCATGACCTAAAGGCAAGCATTCTGAACCCCGGCATAATATTTTTGTGTGTTCGATGACACGTTTATAACATCACCTCACTTTGGAGAAACTTGTTATTTCATGTGACATGATCATATGCATGGGTGCATGTTATTGATTTCCATGCTGTTGGAAATGAACACACTTGTGATGATAATCACCCTCATGTGCCTTGCATGCATACCGGCAGGAACCCGGGAAAACCTCTGCCTTGGGTAGGCATGAGTTTGTCGCCGGTCTCCGTCGGGACGGTTATGTCTGGTATAGCATGGTAAGGTAATATGAGCGGTGACTCTGTTGGTTGAAATATATTCGTTATGCTAATCATGCAGGAAACTATAAACCTCCTGAGTCGACCGTAGATCGAGTCTTGTTCCAGTAACCCCCATACTTGTTTTGTACTACCACTCGTCTCTACAGCAAGTAGAGTATGGTTCAGTAAGTTGTCAACCTCTTTCTAGCACACACACCATACAGAGAGGCCAGGGTGGAAGATACCGGTTGTAGCTGGTAGGCAGGCCACCTGGTCCGGGGGCATGGGTGTTTCCGGTTGGGACCGAGAGGGGAGGCCACCCCTTAGAGCGCGCGATATAAATTTGATCCCATGCGACGCGAGGTTGTAGCCTCCCCACTTAGAGTTTGCTTGACAGGTGTCGTGGGTGATTCCAGACACGTGTGAGTTAAGCTGGTGTTTGCAAGTTAGGTGTGTTTTCAACAAAAAGACCGTAGACGGAATTAGGCCCGATGGACTAAAGAAGTCCGTTACTCGTGGGTAAAGAGTACACCCTCTGCAGAGATTAAACCTATTCGAATAGCCGTGTCCATGATTAAGGACTACAGTCTGGGATGGGTCAAGTGTCGGTCTTAGTGTCGGTCTTCGGAGGTGAAACTGTTAACCAGAACTGGAACTACTACTTGTGACTTGTGATAATTATGACTATTATTATTATTGACTAACCGTGATATTATTGTTATTATCGAGTATCTCTGGGATGGTTCTACCTCCGGGATATTCACTATGATTGTTTATTTTAAAGCCCTTTATGTGGTGTCGCTCAGACGCCCGACTGTGGCATTTCTTTTAAAGCCCTTTATGTGGTGTCGCCAGACGCCCGACTATGGCATTTCTTTTAAAGCCCTTTATTGTGGTGTCGCTCAGACGCCCGACTATGGCATTTCTTTTAAAGCCCTTTATGTGGTGTCGCTCAGACGCCCGACTGTGGCATTTCCTTTAAAGCCCTTTATGTGGTGTCGCTCAGACGCCCGACTCTGGCATTTCTTTTAAAAGCCCTTTATGTGGTGTCGCCAAGACGCCCGACTGTGGCATTGCTTGTTATTTATTTCATAAATTTTAATACTACTATGTTATTGCATTTTTATAAATAACTTGTTTGTACGCATCGGAGTTTTATTTATCTTTTGTGACTGACGTTATGAGCATAAAATATTTTCAGCACATCATTGATATATTATACCTGTGTTAATAATGTTTGCGAGTACATTCAAAGTACTCAATGGCTTGTCCCTGGCTATTGTCTTGGCCAGATTTCTCGCGCGGAAAGGAGCGACCGTGTTGATAGCCCCGGAACCCACACAATGGAGATAGCAGCCTCGCGAAGATAGGAGTTAACCTGGTCAGCTGTTCCCGTGGGAAATGGAGTCCCATAGACACTGATGTTTCACAACCCGCTTCCGCCATCAACCACTAGAAACCATTTGTTGTACACACAGGCCAGAATGGTCTTGTACTCCATATTTTGTATTTTGCTTGGAATTTCTGTATCAAGTTGGAGCCTCATCACTTCTTGATAATCCACGGGGCTGATGAGCACGACGGTCTTTTTCTGGAAATCCATACCCGGAAAAACCGGTCGTGACAGACTTGGTATCAGAGCCAGGCTGATCATTGGCTAATCCTATCTTATCCAGGTCAATAAATTTAGGCAAACCAACCCACCAGACCTTAACCAAACCCCAGCCAAGCTTCTCGTGCAAGATAGCCACACAGTAATCCTGACACTTTTGGCAGTCGGTGCCCAACCTATCAGCCTAGCCTGTCGATCGCACACCAGTGACCGATGGCAAAAATGTCTCATTCGCAAGCGTGCGAAGGAAGACTCCGTTCCCTTTTTCTATAAAAAGGACACGCTAACCCCAACCCAGCACAGCACAGCCTCGAACCTAGCCACAATGCCCGGCCCCGTCGTGCACAATGAGACCACAGCAACCAACCTTGGAGGTTTTGTGACCATCCTCGCAAACCTCACCCGTCGTGCCTATGCGTTAGAAGAGCCACCTGAATATGTTGTGTACTAAGGACCCATGAGCGGTGAGGACCACAATTACAGGCCCTTGTGCACATCTACGGTAGGGGTCTAGCACCCGAGCGCCCCTACAGGTTCACCGGCAGAACAACTTCCTTTGAGCCACAAGCCATCCAGCTAGCCGCTCGAGAAGCAATAGTTCAACTCCGCGCTTGTCGCCAGAGTTAATCGTCGCCGCTCTACTACTACCCTGCACGCGAAGGGTATGGAAGACCACCCAAGTTGCCAACGGAGATCACGAGACGGATCCCGATTGTTGCACCTAGTGCGCTATGTAAGTGCACTAGAGGCACTGTTCGACCAGATCACCATTGATCTGATCGCAGCTCGAGGAGAGCTGGTTCGTCGAACCCCAGCTAGAAGAGAAGACGAGCCCGACGCCGACAACCCAGTCGTGCTGTTCGGACAACTGATCGAGACCCTGAGATCAGCTCCAGCCACCAACCGAGATGCTTTGATGACCCCAGAAGTGCTTCGTCACCTTTTGGGAGCACACTCCGACGGGGTTGTGGCCAACAATCCCCGCGATGGTCATCATCGCTACCCCGACCCTGCCGTTCCTCCACCATCTCCGACTAATCCCGGCAGTGAGACACGTGGAGAAGCCTCGACATCCACCAGGCACGCCCGTTTAGACATAAACGAGGTAGATTAAGCTGTGCGAGTAGTACCGAGTCTCATTGTATCCTCACTTTGTAATCGTGCGACCATGTATATTCACGCAGCCTGTCGTTGTGCCTCTGCTTTAATGGTAGCCTTACGTATTTTCTTTGTCATTGCATAGCTACACATTTTCCGGGCACAACTACCAAAACCAACCCGACGACAACCACAGTAACACATCTCTTTATGAGATATGTGTATCTCCGGCACGGACCCCGACTCTTGAGGTAATCTGGCAGATTTATTACCTTTCACCACGATAAATAAACTTGCCCAGATGCTATATAAGAAGGCCACCTTGTGACCTTACCCAAATACCCTCACCTCGTGCACCACTCTCACAACCATTTCTTGTCATGCCAAGCCCCAGTATTCATCTGAGAACCCGGATGCAACCCTGTAGCTTTGTCAAAATATTGTGGATTTTACCCTTGATACCATGGGTTCTACCCAGCCACCCCAGTACGAGCTGTTCAAATCAAGAATCACCCCATCCACCTCGGAATATTGGGCAGCAGTGCACATCCCTCCCGTAGACTCCAACCAAGATCCAACAGAAGTTTCCTTCGTGGGAAAATCTATGCCAACCCCACACCTGGCCATAGAAGATGCTACGAAAGAAGCGATTGCTCGCCTTCGATCCGCAGTACCCTATGCCCGCGAATGAGGATATTATTACTTTCCGAGCCGTGCAACACCCGGAGGAGTGACGTCTTTTCCCGATGGGCGTATTGAGAGAGATCCAGTTCTGGCCAACCTTATCCAGTACATCATCGCTCAAGAGCATTTGAACCAGTGAGTGATGGATTATCTCCAGAATCTCACTGATCTGAATCCTCAGATTGCAATCGGCAGACCACTGAGGCCCGATCCGGAGAGACTCATACATCGACTGGTCAATCCACTTCCTCCGATAGAAGAAGAGTGTATCCCTTTACCAGAGACATTTTATCAGGACCCCACCCAGTTACCATTTTCATTTTAGACGCCACTACTGTATTTGTTTTTGCAGCATTTATATTTGCGTGTATCTTATGCATGGTACCTCAAATTTGTGCGACGAGTCGAGTATTTAGTTTCTACTGGTATGAGTAATTTTCTTTGTGAGTAACTTGTGTAACCGCGAAAAATCCTAGTATGAATTTTCTTTTTACTGAATTGCTGCATCGATTATTCCCTCACTACGTGGATTATTATTTTTATTCACGCAGCACCACGGCAGCAGACTCACAACCACTCGAACACATATGGAGTATTTATTTTTCACAACGGCTCTTAGCAAATCTCGAGGACGAGATTTTTTCTTAAGGGGGGTAGTATTGTAACACCCAAAAAAATTTAACCAGGTTTTAGTTATTAAAATTTTGCCAAGAGTTCAAAATTTTTGCCTGCAAGAATATCTCTGTTGATTTCAAAACTTTTCTTTTAATATTAAGGAATTTTTCCCAAGTGGATCCTTCCAAAACATATTGGACTTATTTTCCCTCTCATTTAAAAACATTTCTTAATCAGTAGATTCATTTAATAAATTATTTCATCCGGAGCTTAAATCATTAAAATGACTTTCTTTAAGTTTTGGAGCTCTTTTTGAACTGCAACCATTTGATATATTTATCTAAAAATCTAACCAAAATTTGGAGATGCCATGTGATGTCTCTAAATCACTTTTGTGAAATAATATATTTAATTCATTGCATATTTTGAGCTCTACACCCAATTTTCTTCTCTGGTCCAGAGAGCAATTTTGCACTACAACCCTTTTAAATAATTCTTTCAAGCCTCCACCAAAATTATGGGATGTCAGTAGGGGCATATAATTCCATTATATGCAAAAATCCAGGGTTGTTCTTTTGAAAATTTTGAGTGAATCAACCTCATCTTCATTCTGGTCCAGCATGATGGTTTGTACAGCATCCCTATTATTTCTTACTCCTTGGCCCTAGATTCTTTCTCCTACTTGTAGTCCTCCATGTTAAACTCCTAAGTCCAGGAGCATGCAACCATTGGCATAATTTTTTTTCATGAAATAATGCCATTCACATCCTGTCCAGATTGGAAGTTCTGCAAAACTTGCACTAGCAAGTTTGTGCTTTTCACCAACTAACCTCACCACCCTCTTGTGCATCCAAAGAGACACTGATCTGGAAGATTTGGCCCCTCCAAGACCAGCCTAGGTGCCAGTGGCATTTTGTCAAACACCTGGAGTGCATCATCAGATTTGACATGAATTGTTGTTGGCATTGTGAACTTGGTCTCCTGACCAAACCACCTTGTCCTCTCGAGCTTCACTCTATCAACAACCTAGCTCGCTGCTTGCCACCCTCACGCGGACTGTAGCATGCCAAGGCATTATGTCGAACACCTTGGTCGTGCTCTGGCGCGCCAGAGCGCTTTGCACGCGCTTTCGGGTCGGCGCCACGCCCGGCCCTTGCTCGCCTACAGAGCCGCACCCCCCCCCCAGACCTCATCCGCTCGCAGGAACCAACCAAGCCACCCTGGCAGCCTACAGCTCCGCCGACAGAACTCTTGGCGGCACGCCCGCGGCCGCATCCGCCACCGCCATGGGCAGCACCGCCCCGACCACCACAGTGCGCCAGCTCGCCTCCATGGACAGTGGAGATTTCGTCGGTAGCTCCTGGAGCCGACCAACCACCGCCACGTCGCCCTGCCGCACAGTAGGGCGGTTCGCCGGCGAACTTGTGGCCACGCTATAAAGAGGGACCCCGAACTCATCCGAGCACGCATGCAACCTCAGTCCACTTCCCTAGTTTCCCCATGGTAGCCAATCGACCTGAGGAGGTCGTCTTCTTCATCTCCGGCAACTCCTGCCGCCGCCACTGTCTCATTCACTCTGGCACCACCAGGGTTTCCCCCTCTCCGTTCTCTTCACCAAGAACACCTCCTTCCTTCCAGGAACCCAACACCCTACTCGATTTTGATCGGGAACCACATTCGCCCCAAAATCACTTTGTTCCCCGAAGCCCCCTCCGCCGCGGAGCTCGCCGCTGGCGCCTCCCTCCACCTCCGGCGACCCTGCGACCACCGAAAGGACCGCCTAGGAGTGGCAGATCCATTCCTGCACTCGAATACCCGCGACGAGCCGCCTAACGCCGGCGACGATCGCCGGAGCTCCGCCTCCACTCGGGATAGAGGAAGGAGAGGGAAAAAGACTAGTCAAACCTGACTAGTGGGCCCCCTGGACCCACTGTCAGCGACCCCACACCTGTCCACGTGGGATTAAGTGGAAGCGTAAACTCCCCAGTATGTTTTCCCTGCACCGAAAGCGTATTCTGTCAGAAAAGTTTTCTTTTTCTATTTTATTTTAAAAACAGATTTTGACCAAACTTTGACTGGTTATATCTTTTTAAATATAACTCCAAATGAATTAATTCTTTTTCCTACCTCTCTCAAATTATTTCTAGTTTATTTTAAGATTTATTTGAAAAAATTTCAACACAACTTTTTGTGCTGTTTTGATTTTGTGCGTTAATTCAAATATATTTTTAATAGGATTTTTGAAGATTTCAAGATGTTTTGGAATGCACCCTATTTTCCCATGACCTGAAGGCAAGCATTCTGAACCCCGGCATAATATTTTTGTGTGTTCGATGACACGTTTATAACATCACCTCACTTTGGAGAAACTTGTTATTTCATGTGACATGATCATATGCATGGGTGCATGTTATTGATTTCCATGCTGCTGGAAATGAACACACTTGTGATGATAATCACCCTCATGTGCCTAGCATGCATACCGGCAGGAACCCGGGAAAACCTCTGCCTTGGGTAGGCATGAGTTTGTCGCCGGTCTCCGTCGGGACGGTCATGTCCGTATAGCATGGTAAGGTAATATGAGCGTGACTCTGTTGGTTGAAATATATTCGTTATGCTAATCATGCAGAAACTATAAACCTCCCGAGTCGACTGTAGATCGAGTCTTGTTCCAAAGAACTCCCCATACTTGTTTCAGACTACCACTCGCCTCTCTGACAAGTAGAGTACGGTTCAAGAAGTTGTCAACCTCTTTCTAGCACACACCGCATGAGAGGCCAAGGTGGAAGATACCGTTGTAGCTGGTAGGCAGGCCACCTGGTCCGGGGCATGGGTGTTTCGGTTGGGACCGAGAAGGAGGCCACCCCTTAGAGCGCGATATAAATTTGATCCCATGCTACGCGAGGTTGTAGCCTCCCAACTTAGAGTTTGCTTGACAGTGTAGTGGGTGATTCGCACACGTGTGAGTTAAGCTGGTGTGTGCAAGTTAGGTGTGTTTTCAACAAAAGACAGAGACGGAATTAGTCCCGATGGACTAAAGAAACTGCTTCGTGGGTAAAGAGTACACCCTCCGCAGAGATTAAACCTATTCAATAGCCGTATCCATGGTTAAGGACTACATACCGATGGGTCAAGTGTCGGTCTTAGTATCGGTCTTGGAGGTGGCGTTAACCGAATCGAACTACTACTTGTGACTTGTGATAATTATGATGATTATTATTATTATTGACTAACCGTGATATTATTTTTATTATCGAGTATCTCTGGGATGGTTCTACCTCCGGGATATTCACTATGATTGTTTATTTTAAAGCCCTTTATGTGGTGTCGCTCAGACGCCCGACTATGGCATTTCTTTTAAAGCCCTTTATGTGGTGTCGCTCAGACGCATGATTGTGGCATTTCTTTTAAAGCCCTTTATGTGGTGTCGCTCAGACACCCGACTGTGGCATTTCCTTTAAAGCCCTTTATGTGGTGTCGCTCAGACGCCCGACTGTGGCATTTCCTTTAAAGCCCTTTATGTGGTGTCGCTCAGACGCCCGACTGTGGCATTTCTTTTAAAAGCCCTTTATGTGGTGTCGCTAAGACGCCCAACTATGGCATTGCTTGTTATTTATTTCATAAATTTTAATACTACTATGTTATTGCATTTTTATAAATAACTTGTTTGTATGCATCAGAGTTTTATTTATCTTTTGTGACTGACGTTATGAGCATAAAATATTTTCAGCACATCATTGATATATTATACCTGTGTTCATAATGTTTGCGAGTACATTCAAAGTACTCACTGGCTTGTCCCTGGCTATTGTCTTGGCCAGATTTCTTGCGCGGAAAGGAGCGACTGTGTTGATAGCCCCGGAACCCACACAATGGAGACAGTAGCCTCGCAAAGATAGGAGTTAACCTGGTCAGCTGTTCCCGTGGGAAATGGAGTCCCATAGACACTGATGTTTCACAACCCGCTTCCGCCGTCAACCACTAGAAACCATTTGTTGTACACACAGGCCAGAATGGTCTTGTACTGCATATTTTGTATTTTGCTTGGAATTTCTGTATCAAGTTGGAGCCTCATCAGCTAACAGTAATCCTGGGGCTGATGAGCACGAAGGTGTTTTTCTGGAAATCCATACCCGGAAAAACCGGTCGTGACAGAGAAAGAACAGTGGACTAGTTACAAGTGGATGGACATCCACTTGAAACTAATCTACGGTTCTTTCACCCAATGATATAATAAATATCATCATCATCATCATCATCATATCATTAACAACTTATCATCATAATACATCATTGTCATATAACACCTCCTCATGATCACCGTTTTCATCAATGAGACATCACATACAAGTTGGTCATTAGACATAATCACAACTACTCATCATCACTAACTCTCATAAACATATTGTACCTCATAACCTACTACATTCTCTTAGGACCTACTATAATATCTTGGGTAAAATAGCATAAAACAAGATAGCCCCTGACTCTCCATTATGGAGAATGGAGATTATCCTGTCTCCAATTCTTGCCTTTCGTGCAATGTTGCTTCCAAGAACCTCCTTACGAATGTCCATACATTTCTTCCATTCTTTGATTATCATATGTTCACCGTTTTTAGAAACCCGGCATGCACAAGTGTGATTTGTAGGATGACCTGGCTGTATGTTCAAAACATCCAGGCAACCATTCTGATACATCAAATGAGGCACACAATCCATTGGGATTTTCTGTTGAAAAACATAGTAATAACTTCGTGGTTAGCAATGTAGATCAGTTTTAGAAGTATGCAAAAGATGCATGGATGTCGTAATAGTAAAAAATCTTACCAAGAAATCTCCATGGAAGTTATCATTGTTCAACACGTGCACTAGTGGCACGTAATCACCATAATTTGGAGGAGTTCGATAAAAGGCATTGTAATTCTCAATGTCAGTACAATATGCAACCAGATGATTTTTCTCTTGATAAGTTAACTCAGAGCCATCGGTGTAGTTGGTTCTGTCTAACATCTTCAGCACACTCTTCGAAGCATGAAAATAAGCTATCAATGGAAATAAGTTGTCAACTATTTTGAAATAAACAATATAAATTACTTAATAACTATGTTTGAGGAACTCACATAGCGGTAGAATTGGAAGCGTATCAACAAGAACCAAAATGTCCAAATTATCTTGGTCGATGTCAGGATCACCAAGATCCATGGTGACAAACATACCCTCTTGAAAATCATACATCTTGCAGAGTGCTTCCCAACCCGGGCAACCAAAATTGGATACGCTCTCAGAATTGCATAGATTTACCTCAAAATCCATACCATGATGGGTCCTTAGGTTAATTTTCTTTATTTCATTCCTCTCATGATCTTCAAAACCCATCCTCTCCAAGACATAGCATCTTGCATGGCATGGGATAAGCTAGTCGAATTGTAAAAGACAAAAATTACACATTGAAATAGTAGAAGTCGAGCTTAATTACGAAAAAAAACACTTAGCGTCGTAGCGTACCATTTCACAATCGAAGGCCTCCTCGAGCTTAATGCTGAAGTGTCGATCGTCGTCCAGGTGAGGCCTCTCGCAGAAAACCCTGTTGTCGCCACACCAGGAGCACTCCCCGGGACCTTCTTCGTCCGACAACATTTCCTATGTTCATAATTCAAAGATTAAACTTGTATAATTAAATATATGTACTACAAAAACTAAATTAGATCATTATTATTTATCACGGGTTGACTATGGGTCTGTCAAGTCTTTCTTGAAAACTCTCAGCTCACGTGGTGTATATATTCGACAGTCGATGATGGTAGCTCCTCCTTTCGTTCCCGAGTGCATTACACCAAATTGTCTAGCACATGGGAATGAAGGAGAAGCTACCCCCACGACAATAGTCAGGATTCTTCGTCCTCTCATATATGGTGGATACTCTCCCTTACTGATTCCTCTCTGACATTTGCGACCGTCGGTGATGGTCGTTACTCCTCCTTCCCCTAGTGCATAACAAAGGTCTAGCACCTGGAGAAGAAGGAGAAACGACCCCCCACGACAATAGTCGGGATTCTTCGGCCTCGACAGTCTTAAAGTCAACCCGAAATATCATTTAATTATCTTTCTAGAAAATCCAGGTCACTCGATATTTCCTACATATTCAAGCACAAGTCATGCCAAAATTCACGGAAAATTCTGGCATGACCTTTGCTAAAACAAGACATATCGAGCACCTGAATTTTGCTGGAACAGAAATTAATCAACACTCTGGCAAAACATGGGCCACTCGGATATACATGTTTTTATCTACATAGGCCTATTTGAGCAACACATGATATACATGTTTTTATCTACATCATATCTTATAGGACTAATATTGACATGGAGATTTGGCTGGTCTCACCTCGAGGTTGGAGGGGGTCGGTGACGGGGACGACGGCGAGGATGATGGAGGGGCTCCTTGATTTCTGCAAAAAAAACCTATAAGTTATCACTAATACATCCCGAATAGTATCATACATATAACATCACTAATTGCTTAAACTAAAAAAATAACAACAAATGTGACATGTTCAACTAGTTCTATTAATTCAACTAGTTCTTACTAAAAAACTTACTATAAATAGAAATAAACTAATTCTTTCTAAAAATAAACTAGTTCAACTAGTTATCTTTATTTTCTTACCAAAAATACATTAGTTCTATTAATTCAACTAGTTCTTACTAAAACCAAACTAGTTCAACTAGTTTATTAATTTACTTACTAACTATTTTAAACACTTACTAAAAAACAGTAAAAAACTACATTATGCAATAGTAAAAACGGAAAAAAAAAAGATGTAGGGAAGAGGAAGAAGGAGAGAGGAGGAGGGGAGGAGGCCGGTGGGATCGGAGGAGGGAGGGGGCGGGGGAGGATGGGAGGGGCGGCCGTAGGAGGAGGAGGGAGGGGGTGGCCGGAGAAGGAGGAGGGAGGGGCGGTGGGAGGAGGGCAGACGGAGGAGGAGGGGGGAGGAGGGAGTACCTCGGCGAGGAGCAGTGAGGCGGCGGTGGACGACGGGTTCGGCGCAGCCGGGCGGGAGCAAGTGAGAGGGAGAGAGAGTGAGTGAGAGGGTACCGATGCAGTGAACCGCTCTAGGATAAGGTAAGTAAGTAGTAGCGCGTTTTAGAGAAATGCGCTACTGCTAAGCGACGTAGCAGTAGCGCTTGTCAGGCATACGCGCTACTGCTAGGTGGGGCTAGCCATCTGCGCCCAGTACAAGTATAGCATCAGCGTTCTTTAGCAGAACGCGCTACTGCTAAAGTAGTAGCAGTAGCGTGGTTTATTTAAACTCGCTACTACTAAGTAGCAGCAGCGCCCTTTTTTGTCCAGCACTACTGCTAAGATGCTGTCTATAAGGTTTTCCCTAGTAGTGTGGCCAAGCGAGTTAGCCTGTAGTGCGAAGCCGCCGAATACGAAGATCTGTCCGGGGAGGAAAACCTCCCCATGGAATGCATTGTTGTAGATGATTGACGGAGCCATAAAACCTTTTGGTGACGATGCAGCGGAACTCTCAATGAAAGCACGAATGTCGGTGTCAAAACCGGTGGATCTCGGGTAGGGGGTCCGGAAATGTGCATCTAAGGCTAATGGTAATAGGAGGCGGGGGACACAATGTTTACCCAGGTTCGGGCCCTCTCTGTGGAGGTAATACCCTACTTCCTGCTTGATTGATCTTGATGAATATGAGTATTACAAGAGTTGATCTACCACGAGATCATGATGGCTAAAACCCTAGAAGTCTAGCCTATATGATTATGATTCTGCCCTATGGACTAAACCCTCTGGTTTATATAGACACCGGAGGGGACTAGGGTTATACAAATTCGGTTACAAAGAAAGGAACCTACATATCTGAATCACCAAACTTGCCATCCACGCAAAGGAGAGTCCCATCCAGACACGGGAAGAAGTCTTCTGTCTTGTATCTTCATAGCCCAACAGTCCGGCCCATGTTAATAGTCCGGCCGTACGAGGACCCCTTAATCCAGGACTCCCTTAGAGTTAACTCGCAATTAACGATGCATGCCTCCCGGTCGCGCTTACTAACGTTGACGTGTGATACACGACCCTCAGAAGTGGTGAACAACAACTGAACCACACACGGTGGAAATATCAGAAAGGTGGGCTGCACCATCCTCCAATTTTAAATATTTTGAGTTTCAAAAAAAATATTAAATATTTTGGGCACTTGTATTCGGTCTAAGTCGGTGTGCCACCGTATGTACTAAGGGTTACAGCGGGTGCTAAGAAGCTAGGGCGTATTGAGAGTAATTGCCATGTCATTTATTTGTAGGGTCACTTGGAAACTGTGAAACTCTATTCACCTCTTACTTAGTGGATGAGGTAAATCTTTTTGCCTCCGTTTAAAAAAAACAAGAAATTCAATTTTAATTATTTGGTTTGTACACTTTGCTCTCTTCCAATAATTTTTGGCACTTGTATTCGACCTAAGTTAGTGTGCCACCCTATCTCGTACTACTCCCTCCATCTAGGTGTATAAGTCACGTTAGAAGGTGCAGCGGGACCAAGGTGCAAGCAGATTGGAGGAGAAGGAGAAACTTGACCGGTCCTTCCTCCAATCAAAGCCCTGATTTCTGTCTCTAAACGCAACAATTAATCACAACAATTAAGAGATGTCGTTTTAGCTATGCAGGGCCACGTATTAACTCGCATGCAAACCGACTTTGATTCCTTGACTGATCAACACGTAGTTGCGCTCCATGCATTGGGTTTCCGGGGGAGATAACAAGGCAGAGTAAGTACTAATAACGCTCGCTAGCAATGATGTTAGGAAGGGATTGAGATGGGAAGTTAATGGACAACGCCTAAACATTTTGGGAATTTCTGATTTTCATAAGATAACTTAACTCCTAGACGGAGGGAGTACTACTCTACTCCTCAGTCCAGGTCTGATGGAATATTCGTCGCCTCTTCTCTTCTTGTACGTGCTCCATTTATCTCACTTCCCTTGGCTTCCCACTCGCGCGATATTCCTATTCTAAGTGTGTGTGTGTGTGTGTGTGTGTGTGTGTGTGTGTGTGTGTGTGTGTGTGTGTGTGTGTTTTAACAGCATGTGTGTTAGAGAGAGCAACACATCGACCTACTCCTACAGAGAGATGTTGTGTAGTGTACTATTTAGCCGCGAGAGTCGGTGCATCCACTCGTTTCCAGGCATCCGGTCGGGACAGCTGCCATGCCCGCTCCTGACCAGCCTGGCCCACCCAAAGCCCCTCCATCGCCCGCGCGCGCTTCCCGCCTGAAACGATCAATGCTCCAGAGAATCGGTGCCACATTCATGCCCGGGCGGAGCGCATGCAAACTCTCACTGACGCATGCATTGAAGAAAGCGGATTCAGGAGTGATGGTTGCTTCGTCTGTCCAACTTACTGCTGGGTCTATGTGATTTGATGGCTCATTGGTCATTATTACTAAGGTGGTACGACTGCTGGATGTCCCATGTTTGGGCGAAAGGAGGTAGATTACAATTTTCTCCATTCTTACAGCAGAGGAGTGCGAAAGCAGTGAAAACACGCAAGCTCAGAGATTACATGGCCCACCTCACACTATCACCATATTTTCTAGACACCGTGTGCCACCTAACTCTTTACATAGTAGTATACTATGTACTGTAATTTCGCACCGAGATAAATTTGTACAGTGCTATGAAGCTTCCAGCTTCTGTTTCATGTATCATGCGTCCAAGGTTGCCCCATTGCAACATTTCATCAAATACAAAGGAGACTAACATGCATGCTATTGCATCTCAACGATTGAGAGATCCTGGCCAATATGTACTCCCTCCATTCCAAAGTAAGTGTCTCAACTTTATGCAAACTTTAGAACAAAGTTGTACTACTACTAAAGTTGACACTTATTTTGGAACAGAGACAGCTAAAGAAAAAACAATCCATGCAGTCCCTAGCCCTTGAACCCTAAACCCTTACCAGGCTTTAATTTTCTAGCAACGTTGAACCTTCCGAAGAAATGAAGTTTGCAACCCTTTGACCATCGGATCATTTTGTGCAATTTCACTAAAATTGAGATGAGCATCCCTGTGGCAAAGAAATTGAAGAAGCATGATTAGAATAAGATTACTAGGACTAGTTGATGAGACATATCACAAATACACTAGAAGTTAGTAGAGGTATGTGCGGGGCAAAGAAGCAGAGAAATATCCACATGGAGCGATGTGGGCAGCTGGGGCAGTGGTGCAAGCCGTTTGTAAAGGAAGTTGTACCTGACGGATGTTGGGACGTACCTCAACCTAGAGGAGGGCGGCGGGAAGCGGCAACTGCCCATGTCGTGTCAGTGAGCAAGGGACGAAGGCAACCACACCGACTTTGTGAGAGAGAACGACGGGGACCCCTGATCGGGACGTGCCGACGGTGGGTTTTCGCCGTCGGCGACAGCATCCACATCTACACAAAGCATCCACCCCTTACCCTGGTGGACGTGATCCTCTTGGATGTTAGAGCTGTGGCTACAGTCGTTTTGTGCGAGAGAGTGTGAAGAGAGCAACCCTAGCAAGCAACCGTGTAGGCTCGTCTTGGCTATGTATATAGTGGAGCGGTTTCTCTTTCTCTCCCACACCATTCATGCATGGTTCCCGACCCTCCATTATTTATAAGTGAGCAGCTACTACTAGACGCGTCAAATTATCATGTGGGCTGCATCATCGTACAGAAATGAGCTCCACCGTGTCACGTGTGTGGTTGGGGAAGACGCAAAGAGTGCTACGGAGTACTAGTACTACGTGCGTGGGTGCGTGCACCTCTTCTCTTCGAGCATGGTTGTTAAAAGTATACCCCACTACTCTACCACGAGGTTATTATATGGGCAAAGAGTATAGGCAGTAACAATGACTAATAAGCCGTCAAATCATGAGGCCCACCTTTCTCTATGTTTGACCGAGGAAGCAGCCATCATTTCACTCCTCGTTGAATATCAATCCGCTGCTACCTCCGCAAATAAATAAAAATCCGCTTCTACCTCCGCAACATGGTTAATAATATAGCATGTCAACCACGATGTAGAAATATCATTCGCTAATACAATAGGGTTGTCTCTAAGGCTGGTGATTTTTTTTACTTTGTCTCTTTCTCTTTTTGTCTCATTTACTCATTTTACATAGGAGCACGTGTAAAGGATGGCTATTCCTTTCGATGGGACTCCTTCATGGGGTTTAAGACTAAGAAGCTCTGAATTATTCCCGCCGCCCACCACTCTGAATCGTGCCATCTATGATAGTACTCCCATTGCAACAATCAGGTCCACTAGGTCTAGCACGTCTTGTAAGAAGAGACTTTCATGAAAAACATACATCTTGTTGCCTTCTTCCTCATACAGTACGTACCAGTGGTACATACTACTAGTATTACTACTACTCGTTCTCCTATAAACCTTGTGCTTGGCATCTAAAAAATATTAACCTTGCGCTTGGCACTTTGCCTCTTGGGGAAGTCGAGCAATAATGGTACTACAGTATATATCGCTCTGGCTATCTGAGACTGAATGAATTGCTGCACGTCCATCACGTAGGCGAGGGTTGAGGGGCGAGGGAGAGTACTTACTAGTACATCCGTTTCACAATATGGACTACATACGGAGCAAAATTAGTGAATCTACACTCTAAAATACATCTATATACATCAGTGTTTTGAGTATGTACTAGTAGTTCATATTGAAATCTACTACTCCGTCTGTCCCATAATACTAGTGTCAAAAACATTCTTATATTATGGGAAAGAGGGATTAAAATTAGATACATCCATATCTAGACAAATTTAAGACAAGAATTTTGGGATGGGGGTAGTATATTTCAAACAATATGATAATCTCTCTAACCAAGGTAGGGACAAGGAGTAACGAAGGGAGTAGTAAATTTTTCTCCTCGTCCTGCAAGACATCGCGCGCGTGGGCGAGGGAGTGGGCATAGGAGGCTGGCCATAGTGGGGGTAATATAAGTGGTATCATGCCCTTGGGACTCACAAACGTGCTTATTGGCAGTCAATTAAAGAAGAGAGAGAAGGTTATAGTACCATAGGTAGATATCGTACCATAATAAATATTATGCTACTCTGTGTCATGCATGGCAATAAATGAGACGACCTATCATACTAATCTATGATACTATGCGCTATGGATGTAGTATCATACACTAGTATCATATGGAGTAGTATATGATACTCTCCACTATGACCAGCCTAAACAAGCATCTCCTCGTCCTGCAACTCTGTGACCCACCGCGCCTGTGGGCGGGGGAGACGGCGTACTAAGCACGCTTCTCCTCCTTCTGCGAGTTGATAGGACACATCAAAAGTAATACGTACAGAGCATCTCCAATGTATAATGCCTTGCCTCTAAGGTAGGCCCCACATGGTTTGCCTCTTTTTTAACATAACGCGTCAAATCGTAATTTTTTTGTTCACCTGTGGTACACGATCCTCCATTAAGTGGACAACCTATACACATGTCAAATTACCACGTGGGCTGCCCTTTCATACAGAAATGAGCTCCACCGTGTACCCACGCGGGTGTGGTTGGGAAAGAGACGGGAGTAGGTGCGCATGTAGTGCGTGCACCTCTTCTCTTTGTGCACGTACCCCACCTACGTGGGTGTGGGTGTGAGAGATACAAACCTAGACGTGGGTCTGTGCGAGTTTTTTGTTGGGGTGATTTTGTGAATGTATTTGTGGGGATATGTGTCGATGATATCTCAAACAAAAATTTGAAACATGCAATGTGTGTGAAATAGAGGCCTATCTATATCATATATAGAGGGGCGATCCACGAGAAGAGAGGGAGGGGTCATAGATATCGTTTGAGTCGAAGAGAGGATCAAGTGGGTGGGTGCGAGATCGATGAAGAGAGTCATCAAAATTGTGTGTGCGTGTGTGTGTGTGTGCAAGTCAAAGATATAGGGTGACTGACCTACCGGAACGTCAGAGGGCACATGGCAACTTTGTGTGTGGCAGGGAGACATGACTAGAGCACTCGATGTATCAGCGTGTGGGGGGAGGGGGAGGCATAGACCTAACTAGAGAGGTAGATCGACTCGTATATGTGTTGAGAAGGAGAGACCCAGGTATGTCATGAGGGAGATCGATCGACATCCATACATAAGTGAAGGACGGGAAATAGGTTGGGAAAGAGAGAGAGGGGGAGAGAGAGAGAGGAAGGGAGGGAGGGAGGGAGAGGGTAGAGTGTGGATCGGTGGTGTAGTTGCTTCTCGAAGATGGTGGGAGAGGCCTAATAGACAAACTGAGGGTAGAACTGCAATATTATCAATAAGAGTGAGGATGTGTATCTGTGTGTGCGTGTGCATGGTAGATGTGTCGGGAGTTTCGGATATCGGGTTCCGGCAAAACCCTTAAGGTTTGAACTCTGGGGTGCGCACGAAGATCTTCTCCCTACCGATCCACGTACAAAATCCTCGCCGCGAATCTAAGCTACACGATGAACAACACAAGAGACACAAGGTTTATACTAGTTCGGGCCACCGTTGTGGTGTAATACCCTACTCTAGTGGTGGTGGTGGATTGCCTGTGGGACTGATGATGAACAGTACAGAGGAAGAACAACCTCGCGAGAGGTGTTCTTGTGATGGTGTGCCTGGACATGAAAGGCTCTGTCTCTATTGGTTCTAGGTGAGATCTCTCTCCCCCTCTATGGTGGTGGCTATCTCTATTTATAGAGGCCCTGGTCCTCTTCCCAAATATTGAGCGGGAAGGGAGCCAACAATGGCCATTTTGAAGGGGGGCAACTAGTACAAGTTATCCTGACTAAAGTTGGTCTTCGACGGCCAAAGGCACTGGCGATGACGCCCTCTTGGGCTCCACGGTGACCTCTGTCCTGCCGCACTGCTGGTCTTGGTCTCGTTGCACCGATATGGTAACTTTTGCTTGATGCCTCGGTACTCCGCGCCTGCGCTTGCCCCCTTTGCACCAAAGAGGAAACGAGGACACTATGCGGGCTGGCGCCTGCCAGGTCTTGGTCGTCACGGCTTGCGTCATGAGCACCTCGTGAGGTACTCCTTGCCTTGATCTCTCCGCCTCCTCGCTAGCCTACCTGGCGAGGCCGTCCCTGAGGAAGCCTTGTGTCGTCCACCCCGCGAGGCTTGGCCCCTCGCAAGGGTCTTGAGCTTGGGTTGATGAAGACGGGCCAGACACATCGCTGAGCCATGCCGCAGTCGCAGCGAGCAAGTCCGGGAAGCCTGTTCCCTGCATGCCGACAAGAGCCCCGGGCCCAAGGCGTGCTCGGACTTGGCTTAGCAGCAAAGCGAAAGGGTGGTGTAGAGTGCCGTGGGCCCCAACAGCCTGCGGCCTTGGTCGCCATGTGGTGGTTGATTGGATGTGGGCGTCTCCGCTTCCCCACGCTCCCCCAATATCCGCCTGGCTAGGCGGACGCGAACCTTTACACAGTTATTCCCTCCTTGCTGCCCGCGTGCTTCCTGTTCCCCTTTCTTCCTTGAGCCTCTGCTTCCACCTCCAATCTGACTTGAGCCCTGCTCCCTTTCGTCGCCATGGCACCGACAAAAAGGGAGAAAGGGAAGAAGCCCGCACCCTCGTCGAGCTCGCCTCTGGCAATCGCGCCCGCCGTCGGCCGGTCGCTGATACTTAACCCGGAAGCCTTGGACAGGGTCCGCTCCGCCCTCGCCTCCAGCTTTAACAAGTGCGGAAGGATGACGGCTTGGCCTGCGTCCCATGCCTCCTTCGACATGATCGTCACGGAGGTTCGATTCTTCGCCGACACCCTGTGGGCTGGCCTGGTTCCTCCTTTCTCTGCCTTTTTCAATGTGGTGCTTTCCACTATCAGATCCACATGATGCACCTTGACCCTCAATCCATTGCCCTTCTTGTTGTCTTCGCCTTTGTCTGCGAAGCCATGGTGGAAATTGCCCCTTCCATTGCCCTCCTGTGCCACTTCTTCTCCTTGCGCCTGACCGACCCATCGCAGTGCTCGGGGTGCGTGAGCTTCCAGGCCGTGCCAGAGACAGCCGCCTCGGGGATTGATTTTGGCCTTCCACCCTCCATGAGTGGATTCCGGACGTGGTGGCTGTATGTGGATGTCGGGGTGCCTAGCCCCCTGCTCTCACACCCGACATTGCCTGCTATCCCCAATCCTGGCTGGCGCCACGAGAAGCTCGCGAGCCCCCGGCTCTCCTTTGTCTGGCGCTGATTCGAGAGGTTGAGGACGCTTGGCGTAACTGCGCCCAAGGTGGTGAAGGAGTTCCTCCAGTGTCGCATCGCTCCTCTCTAGCGTCACTCCCGACCGATGTGGACCCTGAATGGGTATCAGGACTGCATGAGGCTTCAGGAGGAGGAGCTTGCGCCTGAAGCGCTAAAGAAGGTGTTGGAGGTCTTGACTGGCGACCCCTCTCTGGGCGACATTTGGCACAGGGGCAGCGTCCTGTATTTTTGCTCGGGAAGGGACGAGTTCGTGAGGCAGATGCCCCACTTTGACGATGGGGGTTGCACCCAGCCGACCTCGTGGGGCCTCACGAAAATCCTATCGTCGTGGCTCCTTTCCCCGTTGCCCACATTGATCTTGCCTCAGGAGGTGATGCAGGGAGTCAAGCTTCGCTGGAGGCTAGGGGGTCTGGTGTCGAGATGCGGATGTCGCGAGGGGCTGCCGAGGCGTCATCCTCCGGAGCTTGCGAAGCTCATCCTGAGGCAGTCGTTGGTGAGGGGGTGCAACCTGCGGTTCCCGAGGCCGAAGCCCCCGAGGCCTCGGCAGGCCACCAAGAAACAGTGCCTGATCTCTCATCCCGACCCGGCGCTCCTGAGGCAGGACGCCTTGGAGCTTCTTCGTCTGCATCTCGCGCCGGCCCTCACGTCGAGAGCTTGGGTCGGTTCCGCATAGACTTCGACGCCCTCCGTAAGAGGAAGGAGGCTTCGAGTGGCAATGATCGCCCCTATCGCCCGTTGAAGCACAGGAAGTACTTCACCATGGGCGAGTAAGTCCCTCCTCCTTGTAACTCCTCATTAGCTATTCCCTTTGCTAACTGTGGTCCTTCAGGATCCCTCCTGCCGAGCTGGTGGAGCCAGCTAAGAAGCCACCACCTCAGGCTTCATCTCCATCGCTGACCTTGAGCGTCCCGAGCCTGCGCGCTACCCCTGGCGCGAGTTCGGTTGGAGAGGTGGGCCAACCAGCGGTGTGCCTTGAGCCTGTGTGCTCGCCGTCCTTCCTTCGCGAGCTCGCCCGGTATGCAACCAGCCTGCCTCGGGCTCCTCCTCTGATCATGGACGGCGGATGGTTGAAGTCGATCTTCGACCCTTCTTCCGGAGATGGATCTGCGCCGGCCCGGGTCCAAGGTGGGGTCCGTCCGGCGATAGCGAGGGATGCCAGGCCCCAGCCCCCCGCCAAGAGGGTGCGAACCACTTTAGGGCCCTCCGCCAACACCGGAGGCGGAGGACGATGTCGACGACGTGCTCAAGCGAGCGCGGGAGCGCAGCGCCATCCGCCAAGAGTTTCTCCGGAAGGCGACGGATGCGATGGACCAGCTCGGTGGAGATCTCGCGGACATGGATGCGTGTCTTCAAGCCGAAGGCCTGCGGCTAGTTGAGGAGTGGCGCAAGCTGAAGGTGGCAGTCAGCCTTGCATGTCATCAGTGTGATCTTAACAATGCAAAGACCGAAGCGTCTCTCGTGGACTCGCGAAAGGCCTGCTACCGAGCCATTGAGGAGGCTCAGGAGGTAGACCCACGATGCGAGATCGCGGAGGAGCGCGCGTGGGAGCTCCAAGCCTGGGGCAATTCCCTGGAGCAGCAAGTGGAGCTGCGCCAAGCTGCCCCTGCGTCGCTGAAGGGGACGCCCGTCGAAGAGGAGGAGCTCCGGGAGTGCGAGGAAGCGCTGACGCTGGAGGCTGCCGAGCGCAACCTCGATCTTGAACGGTTGGAGACAAGGGAGCGCCAGGTTACCCAGGCGGAGGACGACGTCAGCGCACGGGATGCCAGAATCCAAGAAGAGATCGACCGCCGCATGGCGGAAGTTCGCGCGGGTCTTGTGCTTGAGTATGGCGATAGGTTGGAGCTGATCGAAGCCGAGGCTGCGGGCAGGACTGCCGCTCTCAGGACCAAGCTGACGGGAGCGACGCAGCATGCGAAGGCCGCTGCAGCCGCCCTAGCCATGGCACAGGCTGAGTTGGCCTCCTCTCGTTCCGAGCTGCTTATTCTCCAACGGAGGGTCGATGACGCCGAGGCCATTGCACGGCGGAACAAAGACAAGATTTGCCAGAGGCAGACGCTGGAGCACATGCACGGCCCCATGCTCCAAACGCTAAGGGACAGGGCCAACACGGCCCTAGGCAACATCTGTGATGCAACTTCTTCTCAACCCCATGTGACCAACTATGCCGACAATCTCCAGTTCTTCTCTGACATGGTGACACATCTGGAGAATCGCTCTGAGAGGGCTCCCCAGCTTGTCGAGGAGAGGAGTCGCGGCCTGCTCGCGCGTGCATTCTCCCATGTCTTCAGCCACCTTCAGGATAGGATCCTCGCTTTGATTTCGATGTTGTCATTCCTCTAGTGGCCGTGGCCATTCGAGGCGACCTGGCGTGGTGGGTGGAGGACAACGTGGATTCACTTGTCCGGGCCTTCACCTCTGATGATGACGTGGTGGTAGTTGCCGCGGATGAAGGTGACATGGTGAACAGCGGCGAAGACGGCACCAATGACGGCGATGGTGAAGCCAGTGACGGCGACAGTGGCGGCAGTGATGCCTCCGAAGATGATCAAGAAGATGCGGCGAGTGACATGTCTGATTGATTCTGCATCCCCCTGCTGTGTATCCTGCGCAGAGAAAGCTCGGGCGTGGCCCCGATGGTTGTAAGAGCATTTTGGGAGGGGAAGCCCCTCGTGTAAAAAGGATTGTTGTCCATACGTTGTTAAGAACGACGCCGAATGAGCACCCATGCGATGTTATGGGTCCCGCAATGGGTTAATTGATGTGATTTACCTTTAGCCCGGACAAGCCTTGGGTAGGCTCGTGAGGCTTGTAACTCTCCGGGGGCCCTCTGGGGGGACCTGCTACCATGTGCTGAAAACCTTGCGAGAGCGAGTGCCTACCGCGAGACGGCATGCGCACGTGTGCTGAGCCTAGCCTCGCCCGTGAGGGGCTCACGAGGCGGAGGCAGCTAGTGCGAATTCCAACTTGAGCAGAAACCGGAACACGAGAAATCACGTGAAGAAGACAAGACACCCCTCCCCGCATAAGCAAACACAAATTCAACTTCAACTTAAATCTGAAGCGAGAAAGCTCGACCACATAAAAGGAAGCGAAAAACAAAAGGCCGCGTCTGGCACCTAGTCTAGTCTTCGACGTCTTCTCACCAGCGCGGAGCTAAGTGCTGCCACTGGGCGTGGGAGGGAGCCCCAGAGGCCCGAGGGCGGCTCTCCGGAGACTCCGGGGCGTGTACAGCCCCCAACTCATTATTACGTGAGAGTGTCACGGGCGGCGAGCTTCACAGGCACTGGGCCTTCTTCACATGTACCGGCCTTGCTTCATATCGCCAGATGAGGGCCCCGCCTTGCGCCACCCTCGACCGCCATTGACGGCGACCGGAGACCAAGGACGACACCAATGGGGTAAAGGGGACGCCAGCGGTTCCCCCGACAACCAAGGGTCCTCTGCCAGGGGCAGGCCTTGCGGCACCTCCCCAGCAGAGGGCCTACCTCCGAGAAACACCTTTCTCTGCGCGCCGTGGGGAGGGGCCTAGCTCTCGGCCCCTCTCCTGCAGCCCCCAGTACACTCCTCCTGGCGGGAGGGAGACTGCCGAGCTGGGGCAGCCTTCCGCCGCAGTGACCTGGACTTCCTGCGACCCATGGTTAGCATAAGCTTGCTCCTGAGGAATTAATGGTACCCGATAGCTATTGCCATTGGCGCGGTTGGTGAGGCTTCCTTGAGGCTCCTGAAAGGGCTCGGCTTCTGGTGCCTCTTCCTCCCAGCCTGACCCAAGGAACAAGCCGTGGTCTTCTTCCAGTGCGTATTCCCGATCCACCATGTGGGGCATGTAAGCCTCCGAGGCCGCTGCCCCGAAGGCTTCGCTGTAGTGCCCCATGTTCCACACGGCTTGGCTCGAAGCGCCATCTTGGGGGTGACAAGGCGGCGGTCCGCCCGCGCTGTAGGCGGCAATGCGCATGCCCTCGCTCACCAAGGGCGGCGCTGGTGTCGCTTGATGCTCGGCGCTGATGGTAGAGTTGGTGTTGATGAAGCCTTGGGGTATGCCTGAGGGCGCACGGGCGCGGATGGGCCCGTCGTATGATCTGCCCGAGGCCTGGAGTGGAACCTGAACGCAGAAAGGAGGCGCCCCTGAAGCTGCGGCATCCAGGAGCTCGGCGACGCGGTCCAGCAGCACGTCACGACCGCTCTCTTGTAGCCTGCACCGTAGCAGTTCCCGAGCCACTTTGAGTGCGGCCTTCATGTTCGCCTGCTCCTGTCGGGTGTGCAGCGTTGTGGCCGCGGCGTGGCTTGAGGCCCTCGCTGCTTATCGCACCTACTGCGTAGTGAGGGCAGGCGGCGCTTGGCCGCGCCGCCCGTGCCCTGCAGTGTTCTGCGGAGCGCCGGTTGCCTCAGGCGCGGGGTTGAGGTCACCCTAGGCAAGCGGCGCAGCATGGGCAGGCCACGCCGCCCAACGGTCGGCATTGGCCGTCGGGTCGCCAGACATGGATGTGACGAAGCAGTGGAACGCAGATCGGCGGAAAGAGGATTTCGGCACACCCCTACCTAGCGCGCCAAATGTCGGATATCGGGTTCCAGCAACACCCTTAAGGTTCGAACTCTGGGGTGCGCACGAAGATCTTCTCCCTAACGATCCACGTCCCAAAGCCTCGCCGTGAATCTAAGCTACACGATGAATAACACAAGGGACACAAGGTTTATACTAGTTTGGGCCACCGTTGTGGTGTAATACCCTACTCTAGCGTGTGGTGGTGGATTGCCTCTGGGGCTGATGATGAACAGTACAGAGGAAGAACAGCCTCGCGAGAGGTGTTCTTGTTATGGTGTGCTTGGAGAGGAAAGGCTCCGTCTCTATTGGTTCTAGGTGAGATCTCTCTCCCCCTCTACGGTGGTGGCTATCTCTATTTATAGAGGCCCTGGTCCTCTTCCCAAATATTGAGAGGGAAGGGAGCCAACAACGGCCATTTTGAAGGGGGACTGCTAGTACAAGATATCCTGACTAAAGTTGGTCTTCGGTTGCCAAAGGCACTGGCGATGATGCCGTCTTGGGCTCCACGGTGACCTCCGTCCTACCGCACTGCTAGTCTTGGTTTCGTTGCACCGATATGGTAACCTTTGCTTGATGGCTCGGTACTCCACGCCTGCGCTTGCCCCCTTTGCACCAAAGAGGAAACGAGGACACTGCGCGGGCTGGCACCCTCCTGGCGCCCGCCTGGTCTTGGTCGTCACGGCTTGCATCATGAGCACCTTGTGAGGTACTCCTTGCCTTGATCTCTCCGTCTCCTCGTGAGCCTGCCTGGTGAGGCCACCCCTGAGGAAGCCTTGCGTCGTCTACCCTACGAGACTTGGCCCCTCGCGAGGGTCTTGAGCTTGGGTTGATGAAGACGGGCCGTACTGGGCTACTGCTTGAGCCACGCCACACGCCGCAGGCAGGCAAGTCTGGGGACCCCCGTTCCCAGAACGCCGACAGGGAGGCATGCATGGATGATGAAGGGGGACCATGTGTTTGGTAAGTAGACCTAATTAACTAGATCGGTAGAACAATTGTTGTGTGTGAGAGGAAGGGAGAGACATAACGAATGAGGTAGATCGATCGGCGCTTGGGAAAAACGAGTTATAACGACCTAGATAGTTATATGTATAGCGGGAGATTGGTCGGTGTACATCCATTTGTTAGAGGCAAATAAGGCCCAGCGAGACGGATAGACAGAGATAATGGAGCTAGGAGGTGGTGCGAGAGGCCTACTAGCTAGATAGGGGTTGGAGTCTGCGATTGTGAGATCGATGAAAAGAGGGGCGAGAGTGTACACATGTGTGGGACCATATGAGAGACATGAGGCATGGACACGGAAAGGAGGTGATGGAACGTGCGTGTGTATGTGGTAGGCAGACATCGCTGGAGAGGTTTATCGATCGGTGTGTGTCGGAAAGGAGTTGTGGAGACCATGGGAGAACGACCTAAAGAAAATAAAAATGAATGTGCGCAATGGATAGAACGCTAAGGGAGGGGGAGGGCGAGAAGGGCGTGTGCATGCACGAGAGGAAGTTAGTGCTAGCTGCAAAGTTAGAGGATTGTGTGGGTGAAAGAGACTAACAAAGATCATAATTCAATATGAAAGTGGATTCATATATTTGAATAGGAGATCGTAGTTTTATAAACATATGCATGCATGAATATCACGGTGATACGCATGGTGTGGTTTTGGACATGTTATACCATAATGTGATAATGTGTGGCATTGGCAACTCACAGCTAAATATCGAAATCTAAACCATACTATACATCGAACAATCTCACATTTATTTGAATTTGTGATAATGTGTGGCGTTTGCAGCTCACAACTAAATATCAAACAATCTAAACCATCCTATATATCGAACAATCTCACATTTTATTTGAATTTGTGATAATGTGTGGCGTTTGCACCTCACATCTAAATACTTGTAGGCGTAGGGGGCGGAGCACCATACATTATGTGATAAACACATTATACATACGACACATGGTTTAGATTATGAAGATCTAGCTAGAGCTTGAAATGTACTGTGATTTGAAATCAACATAAATTGGATTCAAAAAATCAAGTTCGAGTTCATATAGTACACATAGTTCATATCTAACTTGACAGTAATCATGTGGTGTGCTGTAAAGATAATATATAAGCGATGGTTTAGCTTGACAATAATGATGATTGTAGGTCTTATTAAAATAGAGAAATGAATTCAAATGGTTTAACCTGACAACAATCATGATTGTGGATCTTATTCTAATAGAGAAACTGATTCAAATTTAGTTCGTATTGAAGCGGTAGTATATACGTTTGGAATGCACTAAAACGTTCATTTGAGTAGCAGGTTGTATGCATTATACACATAGTGAAATATTTTAACTGAACATAACATGAATTCAAAGTTTTGAATGGCATTTGTAGTGTGAATTGATTTGGTACAGTACACGGGACTAGACTCTCTTGTGTGGTGCGAATTGATTTCTATTTGTTTTTTCGTCGAGGGAAGTGCGAATTGATTTGATACAGGACATTTTAGGCTTGTCTGGAAATTTCAACCCGCGCTTTGTTACCCCGAGATATTTAAGATATATCTTTGTCTCTTTGTGCTCCGAAAACTCCCTCCATCAACCTGTGCCTTATTATCCCAAAATTTCAACGCGCGTGAAAACTCCCACCTCCTGCGAAATCCTGACACGCGAAATGCCCGTGATACCCCTGAACCGAAAGAACCGCCTAGCTCAAATCGGTGGGGGTACTTTTGTAACTTACCCCACATTTCGGACAAGCGCGTCCCTAAGCCATGGTTCCCCCTCCCATCCCATCCGCCCACCCATTCGTACACCGAGGCCACGAAAACCTGCGAGGCCCCACACCCTCCTCCGTCCGCCACCTAGCCGGAGCCTCTTCCCCGAGGACATCGTCCACAGCAACACCTCGACGTCCCTCATCCACCGCATCGGTTGAGGATCCGTCGCCGATCTCGTCGTCCCACCGGTTCAGCCATGCCGTCCTCCACCTCCAAGGAGCTGCCCCGATGTTCCCATTGTCTTTTGTGCCACCTCCATTCCCACACCGCCGTCTTCACTTGCACCACCAGAAGAACAACATCATCATCGTTTCCTCGGAATAAGCTAAGGCCTAATAGGCGCCACCAAAGAGGTTCTACACTAATCACCACATTTTCTTCTTGATTCGATCTCACCCTGCTGCTGGCGCTCGGTCCCGAGCCGACATGGTGCGGCTCCATCTAGGGCGGCAGCGCCGGCCACTTCCTCCACAACGTCACTCCCTCGGCGGCGATGTCCACATCAGTAGGACCTACTGCTGCTTTGGCTCTTGCTCGTGCTGCTACTCTGCTCTCGCTCTTGCTCTTGCTTGCGCTGCTGCTCTGATTTAGCTACACTTCAGTCGACTGAGTCGACTTTTGGGTCAATCAATTTTCAGGGGGTGGGGGGGCTTGCCGGAGTTAAGGAAGAACCAGCCGCAGCGGGGAGGGGGGCTCGCCGGAGAGGTACACCACTATCTATCTTAGGGTTCGGGGTGGGGGTGGTGGTGGGGCGGTGGCGTGGGGATTGTCGGAGAAAAAGCTTGGTCTGGGGGGCCAAGAGGGATGGCAGCAGTGGCGGCGGATCGGCAATGGGGAGTGGTTTTGGGATGGGCGGGCGAGGCGGCGAGGCGGCACAGAAGCGCCGCCGGCCACGGGCGGCGCGGGCCGACGGTTTGGCCGGTTGTGGCTGGCGGCTCAAGTGGTGGAGGTTGAAGATGAACTGCGGGCCCTTGATTTCCTATCCAACGGCTGGAAAATCGACTGACCAGAAATGAAAAAGTTAGTCAACTAACGTGTAGCCTCACCCTGCCTGCTGCTCTACTCTTGCGTGTGCTGCTGCTGCACGAGCAGCAGATACTGCTCTCGCTTGAGCCCCTGCAGTTGCTACCCGAGATGCTGCTACATGACCATCTGCCTCGGCTCTTGCACGCGTTGCTACTCCTGGCGCTGCTGCTGCTGCTACTGCTTTTCTGCTACTAGTGAGTTTAGTTTTGACAGTAAAATTCAGTTTCGACAGCAAAATTCAGTTTTGACAGTAAAATTCAGTTTCGATAGTTAAGTTCAGAGATGAGCGGCTGATGTATTTTACATCTAGCACTTTGTGGTTATGTATTTTACGTCATCTATTGGAGATGCTATTAGAATTCCACTCAGGTTAACATTGTCTCTCTTGTCCTGCTTCAGCCTCGCCATCGTACAACTCACCGGAGCTGCTCCAACAACGAAACCCTCCATCACAACGGTGCAGTACACCGGGCTCCATCTCCAGACGCCTAAGATCTTCTTCCCCTCCTCCAAAAGCCAAATCAGCCGGAGCACCCTCACCGACCAACCCAATCACGTTGAGATCGACAAGGCTTCGCCAAAGAGGTTGTTCACTTGTTGCATCGCTTTTTTACTCTACATGTTATATATATTGTCCACTAAGCACACGTAGTAACGTGAAATACGGTTAGTTTCTCCTACTATATGACAAGCAGTGAGGTGATAAGTCTCCAACGTATCTATAATTTTTTACTGTTCCATGCTATTATATTACCCATTTTGGATGTTTATGGGCTTTATTTTACACATTTATATCATTTTTGGGACTAACCTACTAACCGGAGGCCCGACCCGTATTGCTGTTTTTTTGCCTATTCCAGTATTTCGAAAAAAAGGAATATCAAACGGAGTCCAAATGGAATGAAACCTTCGGGAGCGTGATTTTTGGAATGAACGTGATCCAAAGGACTTGGAGTGCAAGCCAAGAAGCAGCCGAGGCAGCCACGAGGGTGGAGGGCACGCCCACCCCTATAGGGCGCGCCCCCTATCTCGTGGGCCCCTCGGGCGGCCACCGACCTACTTCTTCCTCCTATATATACCCATGTACCCCGAAAACATCCAGGGAGCCAATGAAAAACAATTTCCACCGCCGTAACCTTCTGTATCCGCGAGATCCCATCTTGGATCCTTCACCGGCGCTCCGTCGGAGGGGGAATCGACCATGGAGGGCTTCTACATCAACACCATAGCCTCTCCAATGAGTTGTGAGTAGTTTACCACAGACCTTCGGGTCCATAGCTATTATCTAGATGGCTTCTTCTCTATTTTTGGATCTCAATACCATGTGCTCCCCCTCTCTTGTGGAGATCTATTCGATGTAACTCTTTTTCCGGTGTGTTTGTCGAGATCCGATGAATTGTGGGTTGATGATCAAGTTTATCTATGAGAAATATTTTATGTATGATTGAGTTATCTTTGCAAGTCTCTTCGAATTATCAGTTTGGTTTGGCCTACTAGATTGATCTTTCTTGCAATGGGAGAAGTGCTTAGCTTTGGGTTCAATCTTGCGGTGTCCTTACCTAGTGACAAAAAGGGTTGCAAGGCACGTATTGTATTGTTGCCATCGAGGATAAAAAGGTTATCATATTGCATGAGTTTATCCCTCTACATCATGTCATCTTTCTTAATGCGTTACTCTGTTCTTATGAACTTAATACTCTAGATGCATGCTGGATAGTGGTCGATGTGTGGAGTAATAGTAGTAGATGCAGGCAGGAGTCGGTCTACTTGTCACGGACGTGATGCCTATATACATGATCATGCCTAGATAATCTCATAATTATTCGCTTTTCTATCAATTGCTCGACAGTAATTTGTTCACCCACCGTAATACTTATGCTATCTTGAGAGAAGCCACTAGTGAAACTTATGGCCCCCGGGTCTATCCTTTATCATATAAGCTTTCAATCTACTTTTGTTTGCATCTTTACTTTTCCGATCTATATCATAAAATACCAAAAATATATTTATCTTATCATACTATCTCTATCAGATCTCACTTTCGCAAGTGGCCATGAAGGGATTGACAACCCCTTTATTGTGTTGGTTGCGAGTTCTTTGTTTGTTTGTGTAGGTGTGTGGGACTTTTGAGGAGCCTCCTACTGGATTGATACCTTAGTTCTCAAAAACTGAGGGAAATACTTACGCTACTATTGCTGCATCACCCTTTCCTCTTCAAGGAAAACCAACGCAAGCTCAAGACGTAGCATGAGGTACCAGGCAACTTAGCTATCCGTGATGGACTCTCTTGAATGCCATCATTATTTATCTCTGCGCGTTTGAGTTGTGCATTTGTAGATGGACCTGCGAGTTGATATAGTAGGGCAGTGGCCTGGGTCCAAAGTAGTAGAAGTAGCAAAAAACATTTTTTGAGTGTAGGCTTTTCCCTGCTCAAGCCCGCCTACTAGAATCGCCACTTCTTTAAAGGAAAAGTGAAGGAAAAACATAGGAATTGCAAAGTTTCATATGGTACTAGTATTCATGCATTTGGTTCAAAGGAATGAAGCAAAGGAAAACTATAGGATTTGTTCCTTTAGTGTCTCCTTGAAAGAAAAACCATAGGAATTTTAATAGCCACTTGTCCTCCTTTTCAAATTCCTATTCATGAAGAACAAGACTAAGAGATAGTAGCATAATAGCATTATAACCATACATTTTCTTGTGCTTTGACTTAATCTCACCATGCTTCTTTGCATCCTGTGATCTTCCAATTCTTGTGAACCAAACACCCAGATTGGCAGAAATCCTGTGTTTTTAAATTCTCCGTTTTACACGTACATTCCTATCCTATTCCTGTGTATTTCCAATCCCTGCATTGTTAGAATCCTCAAATTTAAACAAGCCCTTACCCAATTACTTCGGTTACAGATATGTGTCAGACAAAACCTTGTGTGGTTTGTCCCACTCCTGATGCGTAGTGTTCCACCCCAGCTCAGCTACTCCAACAACGTAAGGGTTCACCACAGCAGGGATCCGCCCTCCAGGCTGTCTTTCGCTGCCTCAGATCTTCTTCCCCGCCGCCAGCAGCCACGACAACTACATTACCATCATCAACTGACAGATGACCTCGAGGAGTACACGGGTCCGCAAGAGAGGTCACACTCTTTCGTGTCTGCTTATGTTATGCATCGCTTAATATTACATCCTACTTTATCATCTTGTTCACCGATTAGACTCTGAGTCAGCTCCAAACTAATGCTCAAACTTGAGTTTTTAAATGGTTGTGGGGTACATATCGTACGCAATCAATAGTATCTATCTACTATCTGGTTAATCTATGGTGTCTACTATGAGTTTCATGTTGGGTGGAAAACAAAAAAGAAAGAAGCCATTATCTGTATTTTTAAGCTGAAGCCATTATCCGCTCGCTATCATTGGTTTTGGGTCTATCCCGTGTTGCTACCATCACTCTGGATTTTCACATGCACTCCTTACATAATCTCACTATGTTTTATTCCTATGCATGTCAGTTATTGTACACAATGGAACTGAACATGTAGAGCAAAAGAGCAAGCCTTGCATGGCAATAAAATTTCATGCAAACGTCGCTCCATGGTGGGTGCAAAGGCAGCCCCCCTCCATCCATTTTGGATTGTAATCAAGAGGAAGACAACTGTTCTGAGGGGGATTCAAAAGGAGAAGACCACTCCTATTTACCCCCTGAGGTCTTTGCTCTAACTTGGCATGCCGATGTTGGTAATATCATGCATGTGGTGCCTTGCATTGCTTACTTTATACATCAAATATGTCATCTGCTTAGTTTAGACATGCTTTGTGTGAATGCCATCTGTTTAATTTCTTTATCGTATATGTGAATTATGCAATGCCATCTTGTTTAGCCAGGCATCATATAAGTGAATTTTTCAATGCTATCCTGCTTAGCCAGTAATCTTATATGTGAATTATATCATGCCATCCTTTTTTTCACTACATATTACATTTATCAAAAAATTTAGTACATTCAACTACTCTTCGTGTGCATCATCCATTTCACACAGTGATGGAAAATTCTGGAGTGAAAACAAAGTCTTCAAAGCAGACTATGCTATCTGACGAAGCACATATCTCGCTGGTTACGAATAGCTCCTCAGAGGAGGATTCAGATACAGATGATCAGTTGTCGGATATCAGGTTCCGGCAAAACCCTTAAGGTTCGAACTCTGGGGTGCGCAAGAAGATCTTCTCCCTACCGAAACACGCCCTCAGCCTCGCCACGATCCCTAAACTAGATCGATGACAAACACAAGAGACACAAGGTTTATACTGGTTCGGGCCACCGTTGTGTTGTCATACCCTAATCCAGTGTGTGGTGTGGTGGATTGCCTCTTGGGCTGATGATGAACAGTGCACATGAAGAACAGCCTCACGAGGAGAGGTGTTCTTGTGGTGGTGTGCGTATGAACTTTGCCCCCTTTTCTACTATGGTGGCTCGCCCTATATAGAGAGAGGCCCTGGTCCTCTTCCCAAATATTGAGCGGGAAGGGATCCAACAACGGCCATTTCAAAAGGGGATAGCTAGTACAAGCTATCCTGACTAAAGGTAGTCTTCGACTGCCAAAGGTGCTGGTGATGACGCCGTCTTGGGCTCCACGGTGACCTCCGTCCTGCCGCTCTGCTGGTCTTGGTCTCGTTGCACTGATATGGAAACCTTTTCCTGATGCCTTGGTACTCTACGCCTGAGCTTTCCCCCATTTGCACCAAAGAGGAAACGAGGACACTGCGTAGGCTGGCGCCCGCCTGGTCTTGATCGTCATGGCTGCGTCATGAGCACCTCGTGAGGTACCCCTTGCCTTGATCTCTCTGCCTCCTCGCGAGCCTGCCTGGTGAGGCCACTCCTGAGGAGGCCTTGTGTCGTCTGCCCCGTGAGGCTTGGCCCCTCGCGAGGGTCTTGAGTGTTGGGTTGTGTCGTGGGAAACGAGCACCTATGGGGCAGGGCCCCTTTTCGGTCTGGCAGGGAGCGGAGGGCGCACGAAGAGCAGATCGAGGCGGAGCACGCGAGAGATTTTTACCCAGCTTCGGAGCTCTCCGGAGAGATAATACTCCTACTGCTGCTTTGTGGTTGTATTGTGTTCTTGCTCCAGAGCGTGAGCGTTCTGTAGTTTCGAATGAGTCGAACCCCTTCTACGTTGCGCATGGGCCTCCTTTTATAGGCACAAGGGGTCACCGACAGGTGGCAACGCAGTCAAGGGTACAAATGTAAAAAGGGGGGGTTTGGTACAACTGCTATCTAAAGTGCACCCTACCTAACTCTAACGGTAGGGGACAAGATCATTTAATGTCCGTCTGCATCGCCTAAACAGTGCAGAAAAGCGACCGTTAGGGGCGCCACCGCTTGCCACGATGGCCTTCGTCATCTCCACTTGCCACCTCGCACCGCTTGGCTGCTGACTTCCCGCCGCGCGTCTCGAATGGTCTCAGGGCGACACGTCGACGGGTGCGCTGGAGCGTGGGCACAGAGTGGTGGCTTTGCTGCGGCAAGCGCTTTGCCGCGGTCGTTGTCTTGCCACACTCGAAAGCTTGTCGCTCGTCGGGTCTTGCCGGGACGCGCGGTGCGTCGCGGCAAGTTCTTTGAAGTGCCTTGGTTGGCCTTCCCGGCAAGCTCCTCTTGCCGGGGCCTTGTCCTTCCCGGCAAGCTCCTCTTGCCGGAGTCTTGTCTTCTTAGTTAAAACACTTTGTTCTTGAGTGGCATCAATATGAACTACGGAGGATCTTGACGGACACTCGACAAGCCTTGCCGCGGGACGCTGCAACTACCCGTGCGCAAGTTCGGGATACTAAGGTACCCCTACTTTAGTACACCGACAGGAGCCCCCGGGCCTGGGCCACACACGGTGCTGAGCGCTGTTGGGCCAGGCCCAAAACAGGGCACGGGCACACGCGGCCTGAGTCCACACCAAATCTAACTCCGTATCCACCGCGCCCTCCCGTAACGGCACGCGTCAAACGCGGCGTCGTGGGAGAGATCATGGGTGATTCTTTAATCAAAAAAGCGTAACGTTCGCCTCCTCCTCTTTATAAGCAGGGAAAATAGGGGCCGTTCCCCCACCTTCGCCACTTGCAGTTGTTTCCTCAGAAATCTCCGCCGCTCCCCTCCGCTTCTCAAAGCCGAAAGAGAGCAGCGCTCCGCCCCCAGTCGCTGCCGTCGCCGCCGTCGCCGCCAACGCCCTTGCTCTCCCCCGCCGCCTCCGCCATGGCTCCGAAGACCGGGAAGGGTGCGAAGTCAGCCGAGGCGCTGCGGCTTGAGGCGCTGCGCAAGGAGCGAGCACTCTCTCGAGCTCTTTCGAAGGAGCTACGGGAGTGGTTCTATCTCTTCTGGTCGACGGAGACGCGGGCGCATCCGCGTACGCAGGTACTCTCCGCCGAAGCTTCTACCTCGAAACGGTGTCCAAAAGGATACCCCTTCTTCCCATTGTTCTTCTATTGCGGGCTCTGCCCGTCCTTTTCCGATTTCTTCTGCGATATCATGAATACCTACGGGTTTCATCTCCTTGACTTCACCCCCAACGCCGTTCTGACCATGGCGGTTTTCGCACATCTCTGCGAGAACTTCGTTGGAATCCACCCAATGTTGCCCTTTTTCGCCACTACTTCATGCCCCGGGTCGAGAAGGGAGAGCCCTTAGCTGGCGGGATCGCCTGGATCTCGAGAGTCGGCATGAAGGAGGTCTATCTGGAGGGGGAGCTCCGTGGCAAATGGGAGGAGTGGAGAGCGGAGTGGTGTTGGATTGTTGATGAGAACCCGCATCCATTCACCAACTTGCGCCAAGCCCGAGTAGTGTGCGGCGGCGATTGGAGCGCCCTGGCGGCGGATGATGCTAGATTGAAGATCGCCACCACTCGGATCTTGCAGCTCAGGCTTGCCGGGCTCACTGTAGGGGCTGTTGGCGCGGACTTTCTTCGCCGCCGCATCGCCCCTCTGCAGGAGAGGGGGAGACCCGCCTGGTTGTTCGGGGGTCCGGCGGATATCATGAGGCTACGCCCAGGCCTCAATTTTAACTTCACTGTTTTGGAGTTGGACGGGACGCTCAAGGAACTGTTCAAGCACGACCCCAACCATCCCGAGTGGTTCAGGCTGCCGCAGGGCGTCGTCCCGTTGTGCAATAACTCCCAGCTCGACCGCATCCGCGCAATGATGCCGGAGTGCGACTCGCATGGGATTATCCCAACTTGGCAGGAGCCCGCCGACGACGTCGTGCAGCAATTCTTCGACGACTTGGTGGAGGTGGCGGTCCGCGCCGACGAGCAGAGGCTCCTCACCCGCGACACCACTGATGACGAGATGCGGCGCATTGCCACCAGGGCAGAAGAGGCGGCGGCGGCCGCCGCCGCGGGCGAGTTCGGGTTTACTTTGGAGGAGGCAGAGGCAGCCGAGGCGGCAAGCCTTGCCGACCGAGAGGATCTTGTCGGGGAGGTCGTTGGCGAGGGAGAGCCCGAAGCCGAAGCGAGCGAGCCCGCCGGGGGCGCGAGTGGCCAGCCGTCTTCAAGCAACTTGCCGCAGGCGGAGCCCCCAGTGCAGCCCCCAGCTCAACCAAGAAGGCGCCTCCGCAGGACCAGAGACACAGCAGGACAGCAGACGGGCCAACAGGCGCCGCGTCGCGGGACACGCTCCACCGCGACAAGCACCGTTGCCGCGGGAGCATCTCACGCCTCCCCGGCAACTGGAGCGGGGTCTTCTCGGGCCGCCGCTTTCGACCCTGCCGCAGCTCCCGCCAAGCGTCCAAGGGAGCCTACTCCTCCGCCTCGTCACGCTGAAAGGGTACCAGACTTTGATCTCTCCGCGCTCAGCTCCGACGAGGAGGAAGAAGAGGAGGACGAGTAAGTCTTTTCTTTTTGTTGTACTTATGGTTCTTCAATTCTTGCTGTTTCTTGTCTTGTTTCGACCGCTTTCTTGAACCTTGTTCCTTTCGGGACTCGGCGAGAAGGCGAAGAGGGCCAAGGTCCCCGTGGTTGTCATCGAGGATGATCCTACTGTGACAACAGAGGATGCATCGGAGACCACCTTGTCGGACCCGGCAATCTCTCCCCGAAGCAGCCCCCAGCGCAGCCCCCAGCGTAAGTACATAACTTTACTTCCCGCTGTCGTGCGCGCATGGGTGTTCTTTCCTTGATGATATCTTGATTGTTGGTTTGCTTGTGTAGGAGCAGAACAGGCCCATAAGGAACAACCAGAGGCCGCTCCTGAGGTGCTATCTGCTTCAACTACGCCGCCAAGGGACGATTCCCCGGCGAGGGAGCGCTCTCCGGCAAGGGAGAGGTCCCGGCAAGGCGATTCTCCGCAAGGGACGGACCTCGCGATCCCCGGTGGTGGAGCCCATGATTACAGAGCCCAGCACAGGTAATCCTTCTTGTCAGAAAACTTCTCTTGGGTTCTTCTTTTTCTGATCTTCTTTTTTGGATATTTGCTTGACTTTTTCTCCCTCTTCCTATCTTCAGATCCTCCTTCCACGGAGCCGATGGAGACCGATGCCACCGGCGAGGAGAACGTGCGCGGCAACACTGACGATGCCGCTGCCACCGAAGAAGAGGCCGGCGCTGATGATCCTGCCGGCAAAGAGGCCGCCAAGGCTGCTGGTGCTGGAGCTGGCGAGGGGTCCGGCGATCATACTGACGACCCGGGGGCCGCAGGAGTGCAAGGCGCTACGCCGATCGCCGATCCCTCCGCCGCTGACGCAGCGCCAGGCCCCGAAGAGCCCCAGCCCGGCGCCTACTTGAAGGCCGGCGAAGGTGTCTTCATCAAGCTCCCCTGGGCGTCAAGCTCCAGGGCGCCGGTCGAGGGAGAAGCCTTTGACGAGGAAGTGCTCGCCTCCGCTGGGCTGACGGTGGTTGACGCGCCAAGCAGCAGCAGCGGCGAGTCCGAGGAGGAGCAGCTGCTCCGGAAGTTGGTGTCACTCTACCGCGCCCGTCAAGCGAAACTGGAGTCCCGGGAAGCGCTTGTCGCGCAGGCGGGAGTGGACATAGAGAAGCATGCGGAGGAGCTCCAGAGCTGCAACCAAGAGGCCCTCCGGTCCATTGCAGAGGAGAGGGCGCAGCTTGCCGAGGCGCGTAAGGCCTTTCTCCTCGAGAAGGCCAAAGCCGAAGAGCAGCAACGGCTCGTCGCCGAGGAGATGTCCATGCGAGAAGGCGAGCTGACGCAGAAGAAGGTTAACTTGGATAGCCATGAGGAGGAGCTTGCCGCGCGCGAGGAGACACTTGGTGGAGCCCTCAAGGAAGCGAAGGATGCTGCTGCAGCTGCCGAGGCCGCCAAGAAGGAGCTGGAGGTGAGGGTGACGGAGCTAGAAGCCACCCTCAAGGTAAAGAATGAAGAGCTTGCCGCGCTCCAGCGCGAGCGTGAGAAGGACGCCCTTGCCCACGGTGAGCTGCAGGGTCGTCTCTCTGAGAAGGGCAGGGAGCTGAACACCGCCAAGGACGCCAATGCCGATCTCGAGCTGAAGCTGGCCACGCTGACGGAGACGCTAGACGGCGCCAAGAAGCGGGAGGAGGACTTGAAGGGAGAGATCAAGGCCAATGAGGCGCTGCTGACGAGGGCCGCCGAAACCCAGAACACCTTCAGGGCTACTGTGGAGCTCTGGACGGAGGGCCTCGTCAACATCGCCGCAGTCATCGACGAGGAGCTGGCGCAGTTGGAATTGGAGGGCTTCGGGTACTCTTCTGATGAGAACCTCTAGCCTAGCGCCAAGCTCACTCTGTTCTTCAAGGGCGTGGCGACGGCTCTCCAGCAACTCCGGGAAAGGATCCCAAGGCAGCTGGCTATGGAGTCGCGCGCAATCTGCGCCAGAGTCCTGGAGAAGGTGTTGGTGAAGGTGCTCTTCCGCAATCCGGGCCTCAACCTCACCAACGTCCTCAAGAAGCTGCCGGCGGGTGCTGATCTTGAAGAGCTCAGAGCCCTTGTCGCACCCATTGTGGACAAGGTGATTGAAGTCAGGAGGGTCGACGGTGATCGCGTAGACTAAGCCGCCTTTTTCCTCCCTTTTCTTGCCGCTGCCAGATATGTCGCAGGAACAATCTATTAAAGCGCGACAAGTCATTTTTGTAATATAACTTTATCTTGGGCAGTATTTGCTATGTTATTTCCTTTACTTGATTCCTTCCTTTGTATGTTTTCGCCCTCGCTTTGAGGAACTTGCGGCCGCAGCACCCTTGCCTTGAAGCGCCGAGTGCGGAACATCGCAACATCTTTGGCGGTGTCGCATCCGGCAAGAAACCTTGTCGCAACTAGTTGCAGCACACTTAAGTTGTTGAGCGGACTCGAAACAAAGTAAGGGCGCAACTAGCTACGAGTTGGTTCCTCCGTGCACAGGTTTTCCATACAAAGCACGGTCGTTCAAGGAAGATAACTTAAGAAATTTTAAAACTGATTGTGCTCAAACTTTGGCAACTTAGCTTTTCTATCGTCTGTGTCCCGGCAAGGCTATACTTCTTTGAACGACGCCTGGTCCACACCATTATCTTCTCCTCCCCCCCGGTGAACTTGTGGGCGAAGGAACTGTCACACCCTGCATTTTGTAACATTTCACTTGCATTAATAAAGCATGAAAATTTGGACCAACAAAAACTTTTTGCTTTATTTGGCTTTTATTTGGAGTTGGTTTTCTCTATGTGGTTTTTCAAGTGCTCTTAATAGTCAACTACTCCACCTTCTATACTTCATCTCCTTACCCCAAACCTCTGTCCAATGATCATGCCATGTGTGTAGATCAATATAGTATTTTCTTACAAAAATAATTTGGCCAAAAAGTATTTTCTAAAATTAGCTTTCCAAAAACCCTTGAATTAAGATTTGCACTGCAAGTACTTGATTTGAGGTGTCAAAAATCTTTCAAAAAGTATAGTTGAAACCTATTAGATATAGGATACCCAGAAACCACAAAAATATAATTTTAAAAGCTATTTTTCTATTTTATTTAAAAGCTTTTTCTTAAGGCCAGAAATGGTCTTTAATAGGAAAAAATTATTTTATTGTTTCAAAAATATTTGACAAAAATCAGGGAAACTCAGTGGGCATATATTTTCCATATATAAGAGTTTCAACATATGGTCATGATCAAATATTGGACAAAACCTCCCAAAACCATTTCTGCCCATTCCAAGGATTTGAAATATTTCTACAGGAAATATTTTCATAAAAATCCAGGAAAAATCCAGCAAGTCACAAATGCCTATTGTGATGATCTTGCAAAGCCTCATGTCAATTAAAGTCATTTTGGTTCACCAAAATGCCCCAAAACCCTCTCTGACCAGAACCATATTTGAACAAGTTTGTACTACCAACTTTCTCCCCTTGACGCCAACTTTTGTGAGCATGTTCACATAACCAAGTGAGGCCACTACACCAAGTGGTACATCAAGGAGAAGTGATTTTCTCAACTAGATCTACTCAAGTCTATTTTTGCTCATTTCTAGGGTTTGCCAAAGTTGCATTGGCAACTTTACCCAAATAAGCTCAAATTTGGTGGCACACTCTAATTCTAAGTATCTTTCCATCCTGCTAGGTGTCATGGCAATTGGAGTCCATTTGCTTGCTCAAAACTCTATCAAACACCTTCTGACATTTTGCAAAAACCACTGTTTTGACCCCTTTCACTATTCTTGGAGAGCTCAAATTTTTACCACAGCTCTTTCTAGTCCTCTTTCACCTCCTGTAACAATGGCAAGTCCATAGCTCACTTATTGAATGGGTAAAATCCCTCTTTCCCTCTCTGGTCAGCCCTTTTTCACCTTTCTTCTTCTTCCCTCCTCACTCCACTGGCTTACCAGGGCACACAATGCCCCTTCCCTTTTCTTTACTCCTCCCTTGAGCTACTGGACATGGTTAGCCGCGTCCCCAGGGCATAAACAATGCCATGGCAGCCATTTGGGCGCTCTGGAGCGCGCTACAGTGCGCTCCCGAACTGTAGCCGCCCTCTGCCCAATGGCTCCGGCCACCTCGGGCCTTCCCCTCGCGCCAGCCGATACACCTCGACGTCCACGACACGCCACGATGCTGTCCCCCTCCTCTCTCCTCCTCCCCCGCGCCTCCTCGCTATCAAACAGAGCCGCCCGAGCGCCCCAATGGCGCTGCTCACACGCGCGCACCCCTGACCCCTCCCCACTCCTTCTCCCTTCTTCCCCTAGGCATAGTCGACGCCCACGAACGCCCTAGACACGGCCCCAGCTCCCCCGAGCCTGCGGCGGCAGCAGAGGCTCTCCGGCGCCGCAGGTCTCTGGGACCTCGCCGTTCTCCTATAAAAGGCCTCCCGAGCCCTCCTCTAGCCACCACTCGCTCTCTCACACCCCAAAGCTTCCCTGCACCACTCACCCCTCTCCGGGAGCTTAGAGGTCGAGATCGAGCTCGAGCTCCGCCGCCTCGGGTCGCCGTCGATCTGCCGGTACAGGCTCCCTCCGCCCCTTTTCTCTCTCGATCTGGACTCCCCTCACCTCACTGATCATTTCCCCCTCCTTTTCCCTCTCTGTAGCTGCCGGAAACGGCCGGAGTCGCCACCTCCCGAAGCACCTCCGCCGCGGACCTCATCGCCGGCGAACCAGGCTGCTCCGGCGACCGCCTCCACCTCCACCCGAACGGCAACTCATCCCTGAGAACAACGGTACCTCCCACGCCGCCTCTCGTGCCCTGTATCGCCGCCGGCGAGCTCGCCGTCGCCTCTATCCAGAGGTTGGCGGCAGCGGCCATGAGACAGGCTTGTCGACCCTCACGCATGAGCAGGCGGGACCCGCCCGTCGAGGTTTAAATGCTGCCTGCTGCAGCTGGCTCGGCTGGGCCTGCTGCCCTGTGACCTTCCTGGCCCAGAGGCACAGTGCCATTTCCCTTTTCTAATTTTTCCTGTCTTCCAAAAATTCCACAGGACACAATATTTGTCCAAATGGATTAAGTCCAATTTCTAAAATCCCAAAATATTGCTACATATTTAATGGTGTAACTTCGATTCAAATCCAACCAACCTTTCTTCACTGAAAATATTTAAATGTGATTTTTAGCATTTAAATGTGCCTCTGAAAATCCATATCTCCTGTTCCACCACTCCAAATCCAAAACTAGCAAGTTTCCCTTCTTAGATTTCCATCTAATATTTTACAAAAGAGTTGACATTTTTACGAGCACTTTGATTTTTCTGTTATATTATTGCCTTATTTTCTCGTTATTATTTTGCGACGATAGATTGCGTTCTTGTGAAGGAGTTGGGCGAAGACTTTGAAGACCCGAAGACTTTGTTGAGCCGGCAAGCAGCCCTTTGACCATGTCTATGAAACCTTTTATGCATGTCATATAGTACCTTATCGTTGTTGCAGCGGAATCATGATGGGGTGATAACCACTTGATGGTTGCCACCATAGTTCCTCGTTGATACTTGCATTGTGCATGACCCTACCTTCCTATGAGGGTTATGCGGTGGGAATAGATAGGATGCTAAGGTAGTGCTACATAAAAAGGGGCGGGTATATGCATGGTGAAGGAGGCAAAGTATTTTCAAAATACTTTTTGAAAACCCGTCGGGTGCCACTTATGCCCGAGGGAGATGATGAAATGGGTAACCACTTGATGACGAAGTGGTGTACCGAGGCAAGTGTGTGTTGTTTTCAAAGCGGATTAGATTTAAGATTTGTCGATTGTCCCAACCTTACATGTAACCACTCTACCCTTATATGGGAAAGGGCATTATCGATTACCTAGGCCGATACTAGCTTGGAGCCCGCATTACTAGTGACGGGGGAGAGTTGGTGCTCTCTCTCGGGACGGGGTCATGCAGTAGGCGGCCAGAACATTTTACAAACACCGGACACACCGTTGGTACCCCGTGCTTGTGGTATGTGATGAATATGGGAGCGAGGCTCCACAACTTTATGATGTGAAATGTTGGGCACGGGGGTTACTACCAATCGAGTGGACTCAATGTTAGTGTCGTCTAGGGAAAGGTAGTGATTGGGTGCTTACCCCGGGTACTTGAGGTACCGCGGGTCGTGGATGACACGGAAGTTCCCCGGATCTTGTGGGTACAGTGTGCAACCTCTTCAGAGTGTAAAACTATTCGAATAGCCGTGTCCACGGTCAAGGACAGTTGGGCGGTGCTGCTTAAACTACGTCCAGAGTTTTTCAACCGTGTGTGTGTGTGTGTGTGATAAAACTACTTGGGTCAAGTCAAGGGACTTGACATGTTTGAGATGGGTTGGTGCCCACTCTATTTATGTTAGATGGGTTGGTGCCCACTCTATTTATGTTGGGTTGGTGCCCACTCTATTTATGTTGATATCTGTAACCTGTCCTCATGGTTACTTTAATTCTCTTGATGCATGTCTTACAAGTTGTTGAACATGTCATTGCACTCAAAACTAGCTTTCTGCAAAAATTTACCTATATCATGCATTGTTACATCTTGAACCAAAACATGGGTTGCTTGCGAGTACATTCAAAGTACTCATTGGCTTGCCTTGGTTATTTAATTGACCGGGCATGGAAGAACTAGAGTTGAAGAAGAGTTCTTTGGAGCGAACATGCGAACTAGGGCGTTTCCGGTCGGAATGCTGTAGGGTTAAGGCAGATGGCATGGGTTCTATTATCGGCGAAGATTTCCGCTGCTTGTGTTTCATTTGATGTTCAGCCCTTAAGGCTTTATCCATGTAAGACTCGACCATAATGGTCATAAATTGTGTAAAGCGGTATGTATGGATGTAAGACTCTTGTTATTCAGCTTACGTGTGTTCGGTGAGCATTGATCTCGGGATCCTTTGTACACGTGCATTCGGTGATCTCGACTCATGAGTCGGGGTCCCCCTGAGCTGGTATCGAGCCATCGATTGTAGGAAGCCTTAGTTAGCATGGACGTTAGTTAGCTTGAGACCATCTAAACTTCTCTTCTTTTTCGAAGCATACCCAACCCAAGTTACATTTCCTTATTGACCTCTCCCATTCAACCTTTGTAGATGGCTGCCGTGCCGAAGACTTCGACCACGGATTTCCGTGCTTCTCGAGGATAGCCTCAAGAAGTGCCGTACCACCGAGCCCCCATTTTCACCTACCATGAGCATTGGATCAATGACACGAGGCGGAGTATCACGTGGAAGTGATCGTGAAGGCCAATGACTCTCCAACAAGCTGGTTCTTGAGGGACCCCGGATGGCAACACTAGTTCTTGCCATCGAGGCGGCAACCCTCAAGGCACTCACCGCCTCCGAGACCTTCTTCGAGAGATGGCGGGCGAGTTGGCAACCCGCTTCTTGCCTTATCGGAAGGAAGGTGAGGATGAGAGCAATGCACCAGCTCCACCATTAGAAGAAGGACTTCCACTCCGATTCGGACCTACTTCAGCCTTTGTGCCGATAGTTTGGCGCAACACTTGGCATGGAATCAATGGAACTCGAAAGGAACTTCATGAGACCAAGGCACTTCTTCGCCAAGCCCAAGAGAAGACGGATAGGATCAAGAAGGAAGGTGCTCCCCTGGACAGCCCGCAATCGCATCTGAGGCGGAAGACCCCCAAAGGATGGAGAACCACCACAGCAACACCACATGAGCGCAAGGGATTACCGCAAGCTCTTCACCCCACCAGCAAAGCAACGCCGTGTTGAGCTCCTCCACTCCCCACCCCTTCAAGCAATGAAGGAAGCCGTGCTCTTGATGATGAGGAGGAAGACCGGAAGAGCAGGACTACTGCGACCGAGCATTCCACCACTTAGGCATCATTCACAACTTGGATATGCCGTTAGTAACCTCTGGTAGGATAGGTCGTGTACCCCTATCTAAGTCGAGTCCATGTATTGATTCATATGAAACCATGTAGTGTTGTGTTTGCTTTTGTTGTGTTTGATGGATGTTGTGCTTTCCTTCGGGAACTTGTAAGCGACTACATCACCCATTTGGACTTTAATGAATGTGTTTGGCCCTTTTGGCCCTTGCATGAAAATAATTAGTGTCATACCAACCCCCTTACTAGGCATCCCATCTATGTTGCTTTCCCCATCTTTCCCCAATCATGAAACCTTGACCACTCCAACAGGATGCCTGTTGTAACACGTCTTGGTACCTCTACCCAGCAGAAGAAGCGGAGGTTCTGCTGAAGCGAGAGTCGGCCAGGACCAAGCCCAGGACAGACTCCACCCCACCACCTCCTCCAATCATGGACATGGCTCAGCTTCTCCAAGCCTTCCGAGAGGAACGCCAAGCCAACACTGCAGCCCTTGGTGATTGCTCAAGCTGTCAATCGCCCGGGCGCGGGACACGGCAATGGGCGGTCCACGTTGGTGGAGTTCAAGAAGCATGCACCACCCACCTTCATCGAGGCTGCTGAACCCACGGATGCGAGGCGATTGGGTCCGCACCATTGAGGACTTGTTGGACCTAGTCGGCTGCTCGAAGACCGTGAGAGGGTGGCGTATGCTGCCCACTGTCTCGGGGGAACTGCTAGAGCTTGGTGGGATGGATTCAAGGCCATGCATGCTGAGCAAAACATCACTTGGAATGACTTCAAGGCAGAATTCCGCAAGGCCCACATTCCTTCTGGAATCATGGCCATCAAGAAGCGTGAGTTCGAGCCTGAAGCAAGGAAGTAGCTTTGTCAAGGAGTACATCAGAAGTTCGGTGTTCTCTCAAGGTATGCCCCGAGGATGTCAAGAGCGATCTTTGCCAAAAGGCGCTTCATGGAAGGCCTTAACGAGACTCTGCGATACTCGCTTGTTGTGTGTGACTGCCGACCTTTCCGATCTGGTGAACAAGGCACTCATGCTTGAGGACAAGCGGCGTGCTTTGGATGATACCGTAAGCGCAAGATGATCGGCAAGGGTAGCTCCGGCAACGAAGCCTCGCCGTGGCAGCCAGCCCGGTCAAGCCAACCTATCGGCAGCCAAGAGCTCCTGCACCCCGCACCAACTATCCACCTCAGCAGTATGCCAACCCCAGGCCAGCTTACAACAACCCCAATAACAATGCTGGCAGGAGAAGCAACCCCAACCAAGTCACTTGCTTTGGATGTGGACAACCAGGACATTACTCCAAGAATTGCCCCAACAAGAAGCCCGACGCCCCGCGCCCCAATCGCGAGAACCGGGACAAGGCCGTGGAATGCCACCAAGGAACCAAGCTCCCGCAACCTGCCCAACAACGGCAAGGGTCGTGTGAATCATGTCACTGCTGAAGAAGCCGGGAAGACCGGACGTCGTCTTTGGGTACGTTCCTTGTCAATTCAGCACCTGCAACTGTCTTGTTTGATTCTGGAGCCACGCATTCATTTGTCACCCAAAAGTTTGCATTAAAAAGTGGCATGACCCCTACACTCCTGTATAACCCTATGGTGGTACAAACCCCCGGAGCAGAGATGAGAGCCAAGATAGGATGTGAAGGAGTCGGGATTGTCATTAATGGGGTAGACTTCCTAGCAGACCTTATCATCTTAGGATCACAAGACTTGGATGTGATCTTAGGAATGAATTGGCTCATCAAGCACCAAGGCTTGATAGATTGTATAACGGACTGTCCTTGTGACCAATGACCAAGGAGTCGAAGTTAAATTTGCCTCCAACCCTCCTCTATTCAAGCCAACCAACTCAACTATGTCGAACGAAGTTGGGTTGGAGCAAGTCTTGATAGTATGCGAATACCCGATGTCTTTCTGATGAGCTACGGGAATGCCTCTTGACCGAGACATTGAGTTCATCATCGAGCTCATACTCGGGCGGGACCCATCTATAAAGCCTTATAGAATGGGATCGGAGGAGTTAGCGAGTTGAAGAAGCAAGCTGGAAGAGCAGTTGAGGAAGGATTTATCCGCCTAGTGCCTCCCCTTGGGGATCGCTGATTACATTTGTGGCAAGAAGGGCGGTACCATCCGCTTGTGCATTGACTACCGCTCCCTCAATGAAGTTACAATCAAGAACAAGTATCCACTTCCCAAGATTGAAGATCTGTTTGATCAACTCAACGGGGCCAAGGTGTTCTCCAAGATTGACCTCAGATCTGGGTATTACCAGCTAAAGATCAGACCCCAAGATATTCCGAAGACGGCGTTTGTAACCAGATATGGCCTATATGAGTGCACGGTCATGTCCTTTGGATAGACCAACGCCCCAGCTTACTTCATGTATCTCATGAATAAGGTCTTCATGGAATATTTGGACAAGTTTGTTGTTGTCTTCATTGATGACATTCTTGTCTTCTCAAAGACGGAAGAAGAGCACGAGCAACACTTGAGGATGGTCCTAGACAAGCTTCGAGAGCACCAACTGTATGCCAAGTTCAGCAAGTGCGAATTTTGGCTGCGTGAAGTTGGATTCTTGGGTCATGTTATGACCGAGGAGGGATTGTCAGTCGATCCCACTAAGATTGCAGCCGTGACTGAATGGCAATCCCCAAGCAATGTAAAGGAGGTCAGAAGCTTCCTCGGACTCGCGGGATATTACCGCAAGTTCGTTGAAGGATTCTCAAGCATTGCCCGACCCATGACTCAGCTCTTGAAGAAGGACAAGAAGTTTGAATGGGCCGCGAAGTGCGAAGAGAGCTTCAAGAGTGAAGAAGAGATGACCACCGCCCCGATTACGCCACACAGATATACACAAGGAGTTTGTGATATATTGTGATGCATCAAGAACAGGACTGGGAGGTGTTCTGATGCAAGAAGGCAGAGTCGTAGCTTACCTTTCAAGGCAACTACGGCCTCATGAAGAGAACTATGCTACTCATGACCTTGAGCTAGCAGCAGTGGTTCATGCCCTAAAGACATGGCGACATTACCTCCTAGGGAAGCGATGTGAGATTTACACGGATCACAAAAGTCTGAAGTATATTTTCACTCAAAAGGAATTGAACATGAGGCAAAGAGCATGGCTAGAGTTGATCAAGGATTATGACCTCAGTGTTCAATACCACCCTGGGAAGGCTAATGTGGTAGCAGATGCATTAAGCAGAAAGGCTTGTTCCTTGAATGCTATGCTTAAGAGAAGTCTACCCGCCTTGTACGAAGAACTTGAAAGCTTCGGGTTGGAACTGGTTGCACCAGGATTCTTAGCCAACCTTGAAGTCAATCCTACCCTGATGGATGATATTAAGGAAGCTCAGAAGGGACACGAATCTATTGAAGGCATCAAGAGGAAGATCAAGGCAGGCAAGGCCCCAGGATTCTCCGAGGATGAGAAAGGAATTGTGTGGTTTGGGAATCGCATTTGCGTGCCCAACAAGGTTGAGCTCAAGAATCTGATCTTGCGAGAAGCTCACGAAACCCCGTATTCCATCCATCCTAGAGGAACCAAGATGTATCAAGACCTGAAGGAAAGATTTTGGTGGCATGGGATGAAAAGGGAGATTGCCACCTATGTTGCGAAGTGTGATGTATGCCAAAGAGTCAAGGCTGAATATCAGCGACCTGCTGGATTGCTCCAACCACTCAAGGTTCCCGAGTGGAAATGGGATAAAGTCGGAATGGATTTCATCACTGGACTACCTAGGTCAAACAAGGGACATGACTCCATCTGGGTCATAGTCGATCATTTGACCAAAGTAGCCCACTTCATTCCTGTTAAGACTACCCATAGTGGTGACCAGCTAGCAACTCTATACATCAACAGAATCGTAAGCCTTCATGGTGTCCCCAAGGAGATTGTGTCTGATCGAGGAACCCAGTTTACCTCAAGGTTCTGGAAGAAGTTCCAAGAGGCCATGGGGACCAAGTTGTCCTTCAGCACTGCTTTCCACCCACAGACCGGAGGTCAGACAGAACGAGTGAATCAGATACTCGAAGACATGCTCCGAGCCTGTGTCTTAGCATATGGATCTAAGTGGGAAGATTGCCTCCCTTTTGCCGAATTCTCCTACAAAAACAGTTATCAGTCAAGCCTTCAGATGGCACCATTTGAGGTGTTATATGGACGGAAGTGCCGCACACCCTCAACTGGTGGGAGACGGAGAAGGACTTGCCTTTGGGCCGATATCCTCCGTGAAGCGAAGAGCAAGTTCAGCTAGTCGGAAGCAGCGAAGACCGCCAAGTCAAGGCGGAAGAGCTATCTTGACGCTCGTCGCCGACTAGTAGACTTCAAGTCGGAGACCATGTATACTGCGAGTAACTCCTCTTAAGGGAACAAAGCGTTTCCACGTTAAGGAAAGCTCGCACCAAGGTTTATTGGTCCCTTGAGAATACCGCCTGACGAGGAGAAGTGGCTTACCAATTGGAACTGCCTCTGAACTATCCGATGTGCTGGCGTATTCCACGTGTCACAACTCGGAAGTGTCTCCAAGTTCGGACAAGCCTGATCTTTACAAGGGCGTCAATCACCAAGCCATTGACCTTCAGCCTGATTTGACTTACCGTGAAAGGCCCATCTGCATTCTGGACGAGGCCGAGCGACACACTCGAAGCCGCACCATCAAGTACTTCAAGGTCCAGTGGAGCAACCACACTGAAGCAGAAGCCACCTGGGAACGTGAAGACTACCTTAGATCCGAGTTTCCGTATCTCTTTGAAGCCTAGTTTAGGAATCTCGGGGACGAGATTCTTGTAAGGGGGGTAGGTCTGTCACACCCTGCATTTTGTAACATTTCACTTGCATTAATAAAGCATGAAAATTTGGACCAACAAAAACTTTTTGCTTTATTTGGCTTTTATTTGGAGTTGGTTTTCTCTATGTGGTTTTTCAAGTGCTCTTAATAGTCAACTACTCCACCTTCTATACTTCATCTCCTTACCCCAAACCTCTGTCCAATGATCATGCCATGTGTGTAGAGCAATATAGTATTTTCTTACAAAAATAATTTGGCCAAAAAGTATTTTCTAAAATTAGCTTTCAAAAACCCTTGGATTAAGATTTGCCTTTGCAAGTACTTGATTTGAGGTGTCAAAAATCTTTCAAAAGTATAGTTGAAACCTATTAGATATAGGATACCCGAAACCACAAAATATAATTTTAAAAGCTATTTTTCTATTTTATTTAAAAGCTTTTTCTTAAGGCGAAATGGTCTTTAATAGGAAAAAATTATTTTATTGTTTCAAAAATATTTGACAAAAATAGGGAAACTCGGTGGGCATATATTTTCCATATATAAGAGTTTCAACATATGGTCATTATCAAATATTGGACAAAACCTCCCAAAACCATTTCTGCCCATTCCAAGGATTTGAAATATTTCTACAGGAAATATTTTCATAAAAATCCAGGAAAAATCCAGCAAGTCACAAATGCCTATTGTGATGATCTTGCAAAGCCTCATGTCAATTAAAGTCATTTTGGTTCACCAAAATGCCCTAAAACCCTCTCTGACCAGAACCATATTTGAACAAGTTTGTACTACCAACTTTCTCCCCTTGACCCCAACTTTTGTGAGCATGTTCACATAACCAAATGAGGCCACTACACCAAGTGGTACATCAAGGAGAAGTGATTTTCTCAACTAGATCTACTCAAGTCTATTTCTGCTCATTTCTAGGGTTTGCCAAAGTTGCATTGGCAACTTTACCCAAATAAGCTCAAATTTGGTGGCACACTCTAATTCTAAGTATCTTTCCATCCTGCTAGGTGTCATGGCAATTGGAGTCCATTTGCTTGCTCAAAACTCTATCAAACACCTTCTGACATTTTGCAAAAACCACTGTTTTGACCCCTTTCACTATTCTTGGAGAGCTCAAATTTTTACCACAGCTCTTTCTAGTCCTCTTTCACCTCCTGTAACAATGGCAAGTCCATAACTCACTTATTGAATGGGTAAAATCCCTCTTTCCCTCTCTGGTCAGCCCTTTTTCACCTTTCTTCTTCTTCCCTCCTCACTCCACTAGCTTACCAGGGCATCCAATGCCCCCTCCCTTTTCTTTACTCCTCCCTTGAGCTACTGGACATGGTTGGCCGCGTCCCCAGGGCATAAACAATGCCATGGCAGCCATTTAGGCGCTCTAGGGCCTTCTGATCTTGCTCAAGCTTGTAGCCGCCCTCTGCCTTAACGGCTCCGGCCACCTCGGGCCTTCCCCTCGCGCGAGCCGATGCACCTCAACGTCCACGACACGCCACGACGCTGTCCCCCTCCTCTCTCCTCCTCCCCCGCGCCTCCGCGCTATCAAACAGAGCCGCCCGAGTGCCCCAATGGTGCTACTCACACGCGCGCACCCCTGACCCCTCCCCACTCCTTCTCTTCTTCCCCTAGGCATAGTCGACGCCCACGAACGCCCTAGACACGGCGCCAGCTCCCCCGAGCCTGTGGCGGCAGCGAGAGGCTCTCGGCGGCGCAGGTCTCTGGGACCTCGCCGTTCTCCTATAAAAGGCCTCCCGAGCCCTCCTCTAGCCACCACTCGCTCTCTCACACCCCAAAGCTTCCCCTGCACCACTCACCCCTCTCCGGGAGCTTAGGGCTCGAGATCGAGCTCGAGCTCCGCCGCCTCAGTCGCCGTCGTCTGGTCAGGCTCCCTCCGCCCCTTTTCTCTCTCGATCTGGACTCCCCTCACCTCATTGATCATTTCCCCTCCTTTTCCCTCTCTGTAGCTGCCGGAAACAGCCGGAGTCGCCACCTCCCGAAGCACCTCCGTCGCGGACCTCGTCGCCGGCGAACCAGGCTGCTCCGGCGACCGCCTCCACCTCCACCCGAACGGTGACTCATCCCTGAGAACAACGGTACCTCCCACGCCGCCTCCCGTGCCCTGTATCGCCGCCGGCAAGCTCGCCGTCGCCTCTGTCCAGAGGTTGACGACGAAGGCCATGAGCAGGCTTGTCGACCACGCATACTGCCAGGCGGGACCCGCCCGTCGGGTTTAAATAAGCGCCAGCGTCTTGTGCTGTCTCGGCTGGGCCGGCCGCTGGCTGGGCCTGCTGCCCTGTGACCTTCCTGGCCCAGAGGCACAGTGCCATTTCCCTTTTCTTATTTTTCCTGTCTTCCAAAAATTCCACGGGACACAATATTTGTCCAAATGGATTAATTCCAATTTCTAAAATCCCAAAATATCGCTACATATTTAATGGTGTAACTTCCATTCAAATCCAACCAACCTTTCTTCACTGAAAATATTTAAATGTGATTTTTAGCATTTAAATGTGCCTCTGAAAATCCATATCTCCTGTTCCACCACTCCAAATCCAAAACTAGCAAGTTTCCCCTTCTTAGATTTCCATCTAATATTTTACAAAAAGAGTTGACATTTTTCTGAGCACTTTGATTTTTTCTGTTATATTATTGCCTTATTTTCTCGTTATTATTTTGCGACGATAGTTTGCGTTGCTGACGAAGGAGTTGGGCTAGAAGACTTTGAAGACCCAGAAGACTTTGTTGAGCCAGGCAAGCAGCCCTTTGACCATGTCTATGAAACCTTTTTATGCATGTCATATAGTACCTTATCGTTGTTGCAACGGAATCATGATGGGGTGATAACCACTTCGATGGTTGCCACCATAGTTCCTCGTTGATACTTGCATTGTGCATGACCCTACCTTCCTATGAGGGTTATGCCGGTGGGAGTAGATAGGATGCTAAGGTAGTGCTACGCAAAAAGGGACGGGTATATGCATGGTGAAGGAGGCAAAGTATTTTCAAAAGACTTTTTTGAAAACCCGTCGGGTGCCACTTATGCCCAGCGGAGATGATGAAATGGGTAACCACTTGATGACGAAGTGGTGTACCGAGGCAAGTGTGTGTTGTTTTGAAAGCGGATTAGATTTAAGATTTGTCATTGTCCCAACCTTACATGTAACCACTCTACCCTTATATGGGAAAGGGCATTATCGATTACCTAGGCCGATACTAGCTTGGAGCCGCATTACTAGTGACGGGGAGAGTTGGTGCTCTCTCGGGATGGGGTCGTGCGGTAGAGGCGGCCATGACTGTCTTTCTGGCACGGACACACCGTTGGTACCCGTGCTTGTGGTATGTGATGAATATGGGGCGAGGCTCCACAACTTTATGATGTGAAATGTTGGGCACGGGGTTACTACCAATCGTGTGGACTCCATGTTAGTGTCGTCTAGGTAAAGGTAGTGATCGGTGCTTACCGGGTACTTGAGGTACCATGGTCGTGGATGAAACGGAAGTTCCCCGGATCTTGTGGGTACAGTGTGCAACCTCTGCAGAGTGTAAAACTATTCGAATAGCCGTGTCCACGGTCAAGGACAGTTGGGCGGTGCTGCTTAAACTACGTCCAGAGTTTTTCAACCATGTGTGTGTGTGTGATAAAACTACTTGGGTCAAGTCAAGGGACTTGACATGTTTGAGATGGGTTGGTGCCCACTCTATTTATGTTAGATGGGTTGGTGCCCACTCTATTTATGTTGATATCTGTAACCTGTCCTCATGGTTACTTGAATTCTCTTGATGCATGTCTTACAAGTTGTTGAACACGTCATTGCACTCAAAACTAGCTTTCTGCAAAAATTTACCTATATCATGCATTGTTACATCTTGAACCAAAACATGGGTTGCTTGCGAGTACATTCAAAGTACTCATTGGCTTGCCACTGGTTATTTAATTGACCGGGCATGGAAGAACCGGAGTTGAAGAAGAGTTCTTTGAGAGCGAACATGCGAACTAGGGCGTTTCAGTCGAGAATGCTGTAGGGTTAAGGCAGATGGCATGGGTTCTATTATCGACGAAGATTTCCGTTGCTTTTGTTTCATTTGATGTTCAGCCCTTAAGGCTTTATCCATGTAAGACTCGACCATAATGGTCATAAATTGTGTAAGACGGTATGTATGGATGTAAGACTCTTGTTATTCAGCTTCTGTGTGTTCAGTGAGCATTGATCTCTAGGATCACTGTACACGTGCATTCGGTGATCTCGACTCATGAGTCGGGGTCCCCACAGGAACCTTCTTTTTGAGAAAAATAAAGAAGAGAAAATAAAGATATGGAGCCTTGAGGCTCGTTATTGCTTACCGTGGGCAAGTGCTGCACAAAATGTCAGATAATACATGCAAAAAAGAAAAAGGCATGAAATTTGACAAGATGTGCGAAGCACATTAGCTTTATTTATGCACGGGATCTGTGCCCGGCTTTGTACAAAGGGTTACATGCAACAGCGGCAAGGCTTGTACAAAAGGTGGTTGCGGAACAGTACCGCAACCGCATATATGGGTAAAACTTACGAAGATGCTCAATGTTCCAGGAGTTGCTCACCGGAAAGCCATCTTCGGTCTCGAGACGGACAGCGCCAGGCCTAGTGTCTCGCTTCACCCGATAAGGGCCTTCCCACTTTGGCGTCAACTTGTTGGAATTCTTGGCGGACTGAACGCGCCGAAGAACAAGGTCGCCTTCCTCGAGACTTCTGGCATTGACTTTGCGGCTATGGTAGCGGCGCAAAGCTTGCTGATATCGAGCAGCTCGTACATCAGCCTGAAGACGATCTTCCTCAAGGAGCAGCGCGTCATCTTGTCGCAGTTGCTCTTGCTCAAGCTCATCATAAGCAAGCACTCGAGGCGATCCGTATCTGAGTTCCGTGGGAGAAGCGCCTCGCTCCATAGACTAGAGCAAAAGGTGTGCGGCGGTGGCTCGATTTGGCATCACCAAAGAACCACGGCAGCTCCTCGATCAATTCCTTCCGCACTTGTGCAGCTTGCCGAAAGTTACGGTCTTGAGCCCGCGCAGACGCCGGCGTTGCCCTCTCCGCTTGACCGTTGCTTCTCGGGTGAGCAGCGAAGCGAAGCGAGACCTTGGCACCAAGATCTTGGGCGTCTTGCATGAAGGTGCGGCTTGTGGTGTGTGCCATTGTCGGTGATGATCTGTTAGGGACTCTGAAGCGGCAAACAATTGACTGAAGAACTTGGCTGCTTGTTGTCTGTCACCTTCCTCATTGCTTCCACTTCCGGCCACTTTGTGAACTTGTCGATTGCCACGTATAAGTACTCAAAGCCCCGACAGCTTCGGGGAAAGGGGCGAGGATGTCGATCCCCAGACGAAAATGGCGGGATAAAGCGATCGTCTGGAGAGCTTGAGCTGGTTGATGTATCTGCTTGGAGTGGGCTGCACGCTTCACACTTGGTTACTTGTGCGGTTGCATCACGGAGGCTGTTGGCCAAAAGAAACCTTCGGAAGGCTTTGCGGCAAGTGCTCTTGCGCCAATGTGGTGACCACATATGCCTCCATGTATCTCCGCCAACAACTTCATCCATCTTCCGGGAATACACTTCAATTTCACTCCGTTGAATCTCATACATGCAGTATGTAAATCGACAAACTGGTACATACTTGATTGCCGGGCTACTCTCTCCGCTTCTTCTTGCTCTTCGGGAAGTTCTCCTGTTTGAAGGAAACAGACAATCTGCTGCGCCCATGCCGGAGCTTGTGGCTCAACAACAAGGACTAAAGGCAAAAACGCTGCTGCGGGAACATCTGCTTCTATGGCAAGAACCTGCGGTTCAGCCGGAGCTTGATGTTCCCCGGCAAACTTGCCGGAGCAAAACTTGTCGGGAGCGTCTTCTTCAACGGAACAAACCTCAGGGCTTGTCGGAGCAGACTGCTCCTCAGCACTCTTGGTGTTGATCTTGGGGACCTTCTTGGCGGCGGCTTCGGGGAGCTCAGCCGGAAAGTAGTCACCGGAAATCAACTTCCTCTTCTTGCTCTGTCCAGTTGATGGTATCACAGATGGTTGAGTCAGCCTGAGCACAAAGATCCCTGGTTCCACAGGTAACTTTAATGCAGCGCATTTTGACAGGCCATCGGCAACATCATTCTGGGCTCTTGGAACATGTTCCATCTGCAGGCCGTCAAAATGCTCTTCCAACTTTCTCACTTCATCAATGTAAGCTTCCATCAACGGACTCTGATAATCTTTGTACACTTGGCGGACGACAAGCTGCGAGTCACCCCTGACAATAAGCTTCTTGATCCCAAGATCTGCCGCGATCCTAAGTCCGGCAAGCAAACCTTCATACTCTGCAGTATTGTTTGTCGCTTGCTCCTTGGGAAAGTGCATCTGGACGACGTACTTGAGGTGCTCTCCGGTGGGTGCAACAAGTAACACGCCCGCACCGGCGCCTTGCAGCGAGAAGGCACCATCAAAGTACATGATCCATTCTTTGCTTGCTTCCTTGACGAGGATGCTCGTCTTTGGAGTTTCTTCATCAGGTGTTGGCGTCCATTCTGCTATGAATTCTGCCAATGCTCGGCTCTGGATAGTTGAAGTACTTTCAAACTTGAGGCCAAAGCTTGACAATTCTAGTGCCCACTCGACAATCCTGCCTGTTGCTTCTGGATTCTGGAATATCCTCTTCAACGGAAAGCGAGTGACAACTGTAATCTCATGTGCTTGAAAGTAATGGCGCAGCTTTCTCGAGGCCATGAGAAGGCCGAAAAGCAACTTCGCACACCAGAGTACCTTGATCTAGCCCCTGCAGAAGGGGCCGACAAAGTAAACTGGGCGCTGCACCATTTTCTTCGCTTCTCTTCTTGTGGCTGCAGATTCATCCTTGTCGGGACGAGCTTGTCGGGAAGCCCCCGCTTGTCATTGGATGCACTTGCCGTGGCGGCTGGCTCATCATCTGCCTCCCTTTCCGCTACTAACGCAGCACTAACCACTTGATTGGTTGCCGCTAGATATAGCGACAACTTCTCTTGTGGCTTAGGTGCGACAAGTATTGAGTGGAGGGCAGATATCTCTTCAAGTCTGCAACGCAGCCTCCGCTTCGAGTCCATTTCATTGGACCTGCCTTTTTCAAAATTTTGAAAAATGGCAGTAGCCTTCAGCAGAGACTTACAGATGAATCTGCTGAGAGCAGCTACACAGCCGCAAGCCTTCGCACATCCTTGACGCGCTTGGTGCTTCGATCTGCTCAATGGCCTTGATCTTGTCGGGATTAGCCTCAATCCCATTGAGACACAAAGAACCGAGAAGCTTGCGGAAGGACTCCAAACACACACTTCTCGGGGTTGAGCTTGAGATTGATCTTGCGCAGATTTGCAAAGGTCTCGTCAAATCTTGAATCGAGTTGCTCTGTCTTTGCTTTTGACCACTATGTCATCCATGTAAGCCTCTACATTTCTGCATAGCTGTGGCTCAAAAGCCGTGAACTACCCTTGCAAATGTTGAACCAGCATTCTTTAGTCGAAAGGCATCCGCACAAAGCGATCGTGCCACATGGAGTAATGAATGCAGTCTTCTCCTCATCCTCTTCTGCCATGAAGATCTGATGATATCCTGAATATGCATCAAGAAATGAAAGCAAATCACATCCTGCCGTGGAGTCGACGATCTGGTCAATGCGCGGCAAGGGAAATGGATCCTTGGGACAAGCTTTATTAACATCAGTGAAGTCTATACAAAGCCTCCATTTTCCATTTGCCTTGCGCACGACTACAGGATTGGCCAGCCACGTTGGATGGAGCACTCCTCTGACCAGGCCTGCTGCTTCCAACTTCTTGATCTCTTCTGCAATGAATTCTTGGCGTTCCACTGCTTGTTTTCTGACTTTCTGCTTGACAGGCCGCGCGTGAGGACAGACGGCAAGGTGGTGCTCAATTACTTTCCTGGGAACACCGAGGATGTCAGATGGTTTCCATGCAAACACATCAACATTCGCCCACAGGAAAGCAACGAGCGCGCTTTCCTATTTAGGATCAAGCATGGCACTGATGGTGAAGGTACCACCAGTGCCGTCCTCCTTGGTGACCACTTTCTTGGTCTTTGGCGGAGCTGCCTTTGCCTTCTTACACTTGCCGGTGGAGCTCGATGGTGCGTCCTCGACGGTAGCGCAGCACTCCGAAGAGGTGCGCTTGCCGGAGTGGGCATCAGAGCTCTTGCCGGACTTGGTCTTCTTCTTCCCCCCGGGAGCTTCAGCGACAAGTGGTTTGCGTTCGGCTGCGGCTGCTGCTTCCTGGTAGATCTTGTCGGTACAGATAAGGGCATCTTTCTTGTCGCCAGGGACAGAGATGACACTTATCGGACATGGGATCTTGAGCACATTGTAGGGATAGTGGGATGCTGCCATGAACTTGGCGAGCACTGGTCGACCAAGTATCCCATTGTAGGGCAATGGGAAATCGGCAACATCAAAAGTGACTTTTTCTGTCCTGAAGTTCAGCTCGCTGCCAAATGTCACTGGCAATGTAATCTTCCCCTTCGGCTTGCTCCTTCCAGAATTGATTCCTTGGAAAGTACCAGTCTCTTCGAGCTCGCTGTCAGGGATCTGGAGCTTCTTGAGTACCGCTGAGGAGATTAGGTTCAAGCCGGCCCCGCCGTCAGCTAGCTTCTTCGTGACTTTGAGGTTGCGGATAGTTGGTGAAACCAACATCGGCAAGCACCCGACCGCAGTGATGCGGTCAGGGTGGTCCTCAGTGTCAAAGATGATAGGCGTGCTAGACCATTTCAGGGGCTTGCGAGACTCAACTGATGGTTCTGCTGCATTAACTTCTCGCACCCACTGTTTGAGCTGGCGGTGCGAGGTATGCAGAGAAGCACCACCGTCAACACACAAAACATCTGTTGCTTTCTGAAACTCCTGCTCGTCGGCCTTGTCATCATCCATGTCCTCATCTTCGTCTTCATCTTCATCCTTGTCGCGGCCGCGGGGAGGCCTATCTCCTTGCCGCTGCTTGGCCTTACCGCGGCGTCCTCCCTGGCTGGGACGCTTCTTGCCGGATCCGCCCATACCTTCCTGGGCTTTTTCCTTGTCGCGTCGCTTGTACTCAGCCTTTTGCAGCTCAACGAGCTGCTCGACCTTCTTGCAACTTTGGAGGTCATGGCCCTTGGTACGGTGAATCTTGCAATACTGCTTGTCGGAGCCGCCCTGCTTGTCGGCGGCCGCCACAGGTTCTGCTTCCTTGGCGCCACCTCCGTTGCCGGACTGCTCGACAGCTGCCACATCTTTGCCTTTCCTTCTTCTGTTGTTCCGCCGCCGGTTTTTCTTTGCCGGGGCAGCATCCTCACTGTCAGACCCCCCTACTCCTATGTTCTCTCCGGGGAGTTTTCTTCCTTCTTCAGCACGTGCACACTTGTCGGCCAGGGCGTAGAGCTCACTGATGTCTCTTATCTTGCACATCGCCATCTCCTCCCGCATCCTGCGATTCGCGCGTTCGATGGAGCAGCGATAACCATGGCGGGATGGACGTCTGGGATGTTGCGCTGCACTTAGCTGAATCTTTGAATGTACTTGCGAGGCTCTCCTTCCTTACGGGCGGCGATCAGATCGCTCTCCTGGCCATGAGGTTTGTGGCGCTGTGAAGGCGCCGACAAACTGATAGCACGAATCCGCCCATGAGGAGATGGAGTTGTCGGCAAGTGCATGAGCCAGATCGACGTTAGGCTTAAGCACCGATGGGAAGTAGTTGGCAAGGATCTTCTCGTCGCGCCCGGCAGCTTGCACGCAATGGTGTAGATGCTCGGGAACTCCGACGGATGCAACATGCCATCATACTTCTCTGGTACATCTGGCTTGAAGTTCTTGGTGCTGGGCCAATGGACTTGCCGCAGCTCACGAGTGAACGCAGGGCAACCTACTGCGTACGGCAAGTCGCCTGGCTCCCCTGGCGCATGCATGTCAACAGCGGGCCCAGCGCGCTGGTCTGATTGACGCCGCGCTTCTCTCCGACGATCGATGCGGGTGCGAGCGTCTTAGTGCCGCCGTTCTTGAAGAACTTGGCGTTGATCGCGACGAGCTCGTGGATCTGATGATGTCGTGGAGTCGGTGTCGTGGTTGATCCGGCGAGTCGGCGATCTTGGCCTTCGGGGCAGGGAGTGCACGGTGGTTGCACCTCCACCGGTCTTGTCGCCATCGGCTCGTGTCTAGGCGTCTTGCCGCGGCTTCGATATGCTCGGTTGCCGGGGAGTGTCGCCGTTGGCGAAGCCGATGAGGCTCTGTATGGTGGCCCTCCAATCGTCGATCTTGTCCGCCGTTGGAGGGTAGTCCAGGAGCAGTTGAGCTCGGGCCAATGCTTCTTCTGGAGTCTTCGGCGGCGGCGGTGAGCGGCGCGAGGAGCGGGATATGCTCGGACTTCCAACTGGGTTGGAAGGAGCGATACCGATCAGCGGTATGCCGCTTGTCTTGGCATCTTTGGCGTGCATGCTGGTCTTGAATGCCCCGAGATCCACCAGCTTGGCCTTGTTCTAATGCGAGTACGGTGCCGCGAGCACCATGACACTGTCGATCCCACGCCTCCTGAGATGGGCGCGGTGCGTGTATGGACGCCGAAGTTTGTGGGGCCTTGTCCTTGGATCTGGTAACGACGTGAGCTCCCTCGTCGGCGCCCGCTCCTCCGCCGGCGTCTACCCCACCGCCCGTTTGCTCCGGTGGTGGTGGGATCGACGCGTCTCCCATGATTCATGTGGGCTATCTGCTCTTTATTGTAGGGTCCTACTCCCACCTATCCTTAAAAAATGATGTGAGTGGCTCATACTAATCAAATGTACAAGTAACTGACCCTTATCAAGCTTTCCACACATAGTGTTTTGATCTAAGATTGCAATTCTTCCATGTTTCCGCAGTAGCATATTGTTCCATGGAGCTAGGGTCCAAAATAGGAATCAACAAGTGTTTCCACGACTCTACCGCCCGCCAATCCTGTTCCTTTGAATCCCCTCCCTTTTCATGGCCACATATCTTTATGGCTAAGGGTGGAAATCTTTCTCTGTTACACAAATCAAATGTTTCATTTCATCCGGGAAAAGCCACCTCTTTCTCCACAAACAATGTCTTTGTCATTTGATCCTGTTTTTATCCGTTAGATAGGAACAGCTTTGCTAAATCTTGAGAACTCTCGGATAGAGTATTAGAATGAAAAGACCATTAATTATATAAGGAAGAACCAGGGTTCTAGCCCATTCCCATTCCTAAATCAATAATTAGTAGTGCTTTTGCCTTTCTTGCGTACTCTGGTGAACAGTTGCTAGCCATATGTTTAGGAGGCTATTTTCTCCTATTAAGTAAGATTCTTAAGCTTAATAAGCCCAAAGATCGAAAATACGGACCATTTTGAAATAAAACCGGACCATTTGTAAATCAAAATAGAAAAAGAAATCTAGCTACTCTCTTCTCTGTCTCCTTGTAAAAAAAAGCTAAGGCAATTGGTGTTGAATAAACAAAACCACACCGAACCGGTCGGGGAGTTTTCAGAGATTATGCCCAGCGTCACATGACACCACTTCATTGTATGCAACACGAGAACCGATCAAGAAAGGCAAGCAGACATGCACAAGTTCAAGAGCGAGGTCGAGACAAGCATGTATCGAACAACAACGTGATCAAGGCTGCAGTTGCTGCTGCGAGGACTAACGTCACAAGGGAAATCCGGCAGGAGGCGAAGGCCACCGATCCCGACCGATCGCGCGGCACGACGCGAAAGCTCCTCCATAGTCGGCGGGGCACTTCACTTGTCTGGGCGGCGGCAGACACGGACATGCACAACTGATTTCAATTAGTACACACGAAGTATGATCAGCGATTCGCAAAGATATTAATTCCGGTGTAGTGTTCAAGCGATCAAATGGATGAGATGATCGCGATTGCTCAGTTAAAAACTAGAAGGTGCAGTTACAACAACGGATCTGTGCACTCGAGTTTGAGAAGACTATATATATAGCATCCGCATCACCGGGACACTCGATCATCTGTAATTAGTAGGCGGTTACAAGTTAATAGAGCAGATCTTTGCGAGTAGAAGAATTGAATCAATAATCAGTTTTATCATACAATCAAGTTTGAATCTGTATTCCTATAGCCCTATAGCAGCATATAACAAGAAATGGAGAGAACACGCAAGTGAAAATAAAAAATTCCGTTTTGTTGTGGGCAGATGAGCAGGGATCATATGGTGAAGGCGAAATGGCCAAGAGTCTCTGAATGGCATTAGTGGCATGATTCACGAATTACTAGACAAGTAAAAACGTTTACTGGAGACATTTTAGGCGTGGGAGGTGAGTCGGTGTGAAATGCATCTCGAGGCGACTTGAGCCCTGTTTCAAATGGGGGAAACAAATAAATGAAAAAATAAAATTGGTACATTCAAAAGAACTGCTCAACTGATCGGTAATCATGACTAACCATAGCAAAAAGCACAGTAATAATATCCCTAAGAGTAGCATCCAGAGCTCATTGGTAATCCGCATCTACCACCAACCATCACCAATGTAGCTTCACAAGGACTCACAAGAACAAGGATAGGGCGCATAAACTTATTTTGTAACTTGTTGGTGATCAAGAACACGCGCATAGGGAGCACAAGAATCGATCGAAGCATATACTCGCCATCAAGAAGGGACAAGTTTCTCCCCGGCCCTACTCCCCAACCAACCCACCGAACTAACTCCATCGTTCATCATCATACATTGCGTACCGTGCATTTTTCCTCTTCCTTCCATACTGTGCACGAGGCCTTTGGCTACTCAATTTATTTTCTTTTGCTGCTTCTCTATTCTACATAGACCCGGCAATCTCCCTCCGACAGAAGCATACTTTTTGAGTACTCTAAAGAAATATAGCCCATTGGGCCGGCTTTAGGATCAAGAGCGGGATCGATGGGTACGTACCATGATGGTGAGCGGGGAGGCGTACATTGCCGAGCCGAATATGACGCAGAAGGATGCCGTAGAACACCCGAGCATGCAGTTGAGCAGCGTCGCTGAGGTGCAGGTCCGACTTGAACTCCTCCGGCAGCCACCTCAAAGCCTTCTTCTTGGTGGCATGTCGATGAAGATGATGATGAACGGCTCGCGTGAGCGCGGATCGGGTTCACACAACCTCGGCGCCCCTACCGGGCGCGCCATAGATGTCGGGAAATGAGCACCTATGGGGCGGGGCCCTTTTCGGTCGGCGAGGCGGAGGCGCCTGAAGAGCGGATCGGCGAACGCGAGAGATTTTACCCAGCCGGAGCTCTCCGGAGATAATACTCCTCTGCTGCTTTGTGGTTGTATTTTGTTCTTGCTCGAGGCGTGAGGGTTACGTAGTTTGAATGAGTCGAACCCTTCTCGTTGCGCATGGGCCTCCTTTTATAGGCACAAGGGGTCACCGGCAGTGGCAACGATCAAGGGTACAAATGTAAAAAGGGGGGTTGGTACAACTACTATCTGATGCACCCTACCTAACTCTAGCGGCGGGGACAAGAGCATTTAATGCTCGTCGCCGCCTAAACAGTCTTAAAAGCGGCCGTTAGGGGCGCCACCGCTTACCACGATGGCCTTTCGTCATCTCCACTTGCCACCTCGCACCGCTTGGCTGCCTGCTTCCGCCACATCGTCGGGAATGGTCTCGAGGCGACACGTCGACGGGTCTTGCTGGGGCGTGGGCACAGTGGTGGCCGCGCATGATAAGTGCTTTGCGCGGTTGTTGTCTTCACCGCACCAAAGCTTGTCGCTCGTCGGGTCTTGCGGGATCTTGTGGCGTCGCGGCAAGTTCTTTGAAGTGCCTTGGTTGGCCTTCCCGGCAAGCTCCTCTTGCCAGGGCCTTGTCCTTCCCGGCAAGCTCCTCTTGCCGGAGTCTTTTCTTCTTAGTTAAAACACTTTGTTCTTGAATGGCATCAATAGGAACTACGGAGGATCTTGACGGACACCCGGCAAGCCTTGCCGCGGGACGCTGCAACAGCCCGTGCGCAAGTTCGGGATACTAAGGTACCCCTACTTTAGTACACCGACAGGTTGATGAAGACGGATCGTACTAGGCCACTGGCTGAGCCACGCAGTAGGCCGCAGGCAGGCAAGTCTGGGGACCCCCATTCCCAGAACGCCGACAGTAGCCCCCGGGCCCAAGGCGTGCTCGGACTTGGCTTAGTGGCGAAGCCAAAGGGCAAGTGCGAAGCGCTGCGGGCCCCAACAACCTGCAGCCTTGGTCGACGCGTGGCGACTGATTGGACGTGGGCGTCTCCGCTTCCCCATGCTGCCTCGGCAACTGCCCGATTTGACGAGTCCCTACTGCATGAAAAAGAGTCATCAGTACCTGTGATCGTGGAGGTCGACGGTTGGCCTCCCCTGGACTATAAATGGGGAGGGCAAAAGCCCCCGTTGCCCACCTCCTCTTCTCCCTTGCTTCTTCTCCCTCCTTGCTCCTGTTGCTTGCAGCGCCCCATGGCGCCCGTGAAGAGGTTCTCGGCTGCGATATCAGGAGGACACAACACTGACGACCGGAAATGGTACTCCTCTTCCCTTATTCGTGCAAATCTTGCGTGTCTGCTTGCACGGTATTCAACCCATAGAAGACACTAGTTGACCGCTTCTTCCTACACCTTCTTCCTGATACTAGATGTTCCTAGTAACTCGCGATGCACAAGGTTTCTCCTCATATACTATTTCACCTTAGCTAGAGGTCTGTCGCCCCCTGGATTTCAATTCCTGGTCAGTTGATTCCCAATTAAAGGAAGCATTCCCCGGCGTAACAGGCGCTAGTCCGCCTATTACGCCGGGGAAGCAATGCCTCGGTGTTTATCTTAGGGGTGTGTGTGGGGCCTAGGAGCTGCTAGTGCCAGATCTGGAGGTCGGTCGGGCTTAAAGGGATGGCCAGGGGCGCTGCCAAGCACGGTGGTGGTGTGAGGTCGAGGGGAGGGCGGGGCGGCGGAGGCAGGGGTCTGGGCCGGTGGTCGGTGGCAGTTCGAGAAAGATCGTCAATAGTGACTGGCGGGAGGTAGACAAAGGCCATCTACCCGTTCCTTGTAGATCGGACGGTTCATTAAAAAATCGATTGACCTAATTATTTTCAGTCGACTTTTATTTTTATAGGACCACATGTGGTGGTGTGCTGGAGGAGTACCTGCATTTCCCAGCCATCCCTATGCTCATATATTACAAAATCTTACGGAGTAGAATCTAATTTTGTTTGCCATGCAATGTTGTAGAGCTATCATATGCCTCCTTTCATTTATTTTTCAGCCACCTGCTATCTGCTACTTTTATAGTGCACTAGTTCTACATACACTTCACCCATAGTCTCACTATTGTTTTTTTATGCATGGGTATTTCAGCCTCTGCCAACCAGTTGATAGAAGCACGAAATAAAAGAGAGAAGCAGCTCCAGCTTTCTTCGGGCTTAGGCAGGACACATTTCGTTGCTATAAAGGGTGTAGCATCAGCAGATGGAGACGGTAAACGTAGCTCTGGAGCTGATGATCTCGCTCGCCGTGAACCACCATCGCAGGTGCTTGTTAACTTCATGGTGTCATATGTGGTTGCATGTTGATATGGTGTCAAGCTTGTATTGCTTCTAATTTGGTTAGATTGCATCTGCTTAGCTTACACATTATACCTTTGAATATGACATGCCTTCCTGTTTTTGGTACATACTAGTACATCTGTCTATTAACCATGTTCTTACAACAAACTAATGTTCTTGTGTATCCCTCATCAATCACTTATGATGAGTTAGTCACGCCAGTGGGTTACCGTGAGAAAATATGCTCTTTTAAAGAATGCAGTGTCAGCCTCCCCACATGATTCTCAAGAAACAACAAGGCTAGATGAAGATAGTGAACGTAGCTCTGTAGTTGATGACTGCATTTCCCCTACACCAGCATCGCAGGTGCTTGCTTTAACTTGGCAGCGTGATATGTCGGTGCATGTTGCATATGGTGTCTAGATTGTAATTCTTCCAATCTGGTTAAATTGCATGTGCTATTCTGCTTAGTTCATACATTATACCTATTAATGTGACATGCCTTCCTATTTTTAGTACATAGTACATCTGTCTATTAAGCATGTCCTTACATAAAACTATTGTTTTTTGTATCCCGCATCAATCAATATGACGAGACACCTTTAGTATATGCAATGTGATATTAGTTGCATCTTTCATATGATTTATAGCATGCGCTGCTTCTAATTTGTTGAAATGCCATTTATGATGGGACGCTTTTAACTTGGCAGAGTCATATTGGTTGCATCTTTCATGTGGTGTCTAGCTTGCATTGCTTCTTGTTTGTTGAAATGGCTTCTTCTTAGTTTACACAAATAGTTGTGAATATGCCATGCCCTCCTGTTTTTCGTACATATTCCATCCTGGTATCATGTGTTTGCCTTACATCAAAGTAGTGATTGTCAGTATCATGCACGAATGAGTTCTAAAGAGTGAATTTTATTGCTTTTTCTTTTCGGTTTTACTTGACAATTCAAAATCTATAAAGCGGAAGGAAATTAGCAAGGCAGTGGATAAAGGTGCTCCTTCCAAATGGAGGGCCTCTACAGATTCTACTCCGCCACCCCCCCAAGAAGATTTGCAAGACAACACATGCATAGACACTCAACGTAGCTATGTTGATGATGAGCATGTCTCCCCTACTGCACCATCACAGGTTCTCCCTCTAACATGGCACTGTTATATGTGGTTGCTTGTTATGTATGATGTCTAGCTTGTATTGCTTCTAATTTTGTTGAATTCCATCTGCTTACTTTACACATTATACTTGTGAATAAGACACGTGTTCCTATTTATAGAACATACAATATCTGTCTATCACACCATGTTATTACATCAAAGTACTACCGATGTGTAACCTGCAACAATCACTTATCATAAGACACGTTTGACTTGGGAGTGTGATATAGGTTACATCTCGCATTCTTTTCTAGCTTGTACTACTTCTAATTTGTTGAAATGGCACTGATGACAAGACAGGTGTAACTTGGTAAAGTGATACTCGTTGCATCTCTCATATGGTGTCTAGCTTTCATTGCTTCTAATTTGTTGAAATGTCTTCTGCTTAGTTTACACACCATAGCTGTGAATATGCAATGCTATCCTTTTTTCTTACACATTCAATCGTCCTATCATGCAATCTCCTTACATTAAAGTAGTGCTCATCAACATCCTGCATCAATGAGTTCTGAAAAGCAAATTTTTATTCATTCTTCTTGTGGGTTTGACTTGACAAGGCAATACAATTAAGATATAGGAAGGAAAAAAATAAGGCAGGGATTGATGGTTGTTTTCCGGCGAAACCGGCATCGCGGGTGCTTTCTCTAGCTTGGCAGGGTGATATTGTCTTGCATGTTGCAAACGGTGTCTCACTTGTACTGCTTGTAATTTGATTAAATTACTTCTGCTTAGTTTACACAAATAGTTGTGAATATGCCATGTCGTCCTGTTTTTCGTACATATTCCATCCTCGTATCATGTGTTTGCCTTACATCAAGGTAGTGATTGTCAGTATCATGCATGAATGAGTTCTGAAGAGTGAATTTTATTGCTTCTTCTTGTCAGTTTTACTTGATAATGCAAAATCAATAAAGCAAAAGGAAATTAGCAAGGCACTGGATAATGGTGCTTCTTCGAAATAGAGGGCCTCTGCACATTCTACTCGGCCATCCCCCCAACAAGAATTGGAAGACAACACATGCATAGAAACTCAAAGTAGTTGTGTTGATGATGAGCACGTCCCCCCTTGTCCACCATCACAGATGCTCCCTCTAACATGGAACTGTTATATGTGGTTGCATGTTATGTATGATGTCTAGCTTGTATTGCTTCTAATTTGTTGAATTCCATCTGCTTACTTTACACATTATACTTGTGAATAAGACACATGTTCCTGTTTCTAGAACATACAATATCTGTCTATCATACCATGTTCTTACATCAAAGTACTACTGCTGTGTAATCTGCAACAATCACTTTTCACAAGACACATTTAACTTGGGAGTCTGATATAGTTTACATCTCGCATTATTTTCTAGCTTGTACTACTAATTTGTTGAAATGGCACTAATGACAAGATAGTTTTAACTTGGTAGAGTGATATTCGTTGCGTCTTACATATGGTGTCTAGCTTTCATTGCTTCAAATTTGTTGAAATGCCTTCTGCTTAGTTTACACATCATAAGCTATGAATATGCAATGTCACTAATGATGAGAGACCTTTAACTTGGTAGTGTGATGTTGTTTGCATCTTGCATATGATTTATTTCTTGTACTGCTTCACATTTGTTTAAATGCTAGTTATGACGAGACATTGTTAACTTGGCAGAGCAATATTTGTAGGATCTTTCATATGGTGTCTACCTTCCATTGCATTTGAGGGAGTCCTCGACTAGGGGGTGTCCAGATAGCCGGACTATCATCATCGGCCGGACTCCAAGACTATGAAGATACAAGATTGAAGACTTCGTCCCGTGTCCGGATGGGACTTTCCTTGGCATGGAAGGCAAGCTTGGCAATACGGATATGTAGATCTCCTACCATTGTAACCGACTCTGTGTAACCCTAGCCCTCTCCGGTGTCTATATAAACCGGAGGGTTTTAGTACGTAGGACGAACAACCATTACAACAATCATACCATAGGCTAGCTTCTAGGGTTTAGCCTCCTTGATCTCGTGGTAGATCCACTCTTGTACTAGCCATATCATCAATATTAATCAAGCAGGAGTAGGGTTTTACCTCCATCGAGAGGGCCCGAACCTGGGTAAAAACATCGTGTCCCTTGTCTCCTGTTACCATCCACCTAGACGCACAGTTCGGGACCCCCTACCCGAGATCCGCCGGTTTTGACACCAACATTGGTGCTTTCATTGAGAGTTCCTCTGTGCCGTCGCGATCGGGAAGGATGCCTCTTCCCGTCTTTAAAGACGGTATCATCGCCAAAGGAGCCCTGGCCACCGGCCAAACTATCCGGCTAGGTGGTTTCCTCATGACCGCCTGTTCGGCCACCGCTTCGACGATGACCTCTCTGGTCATCAAAAGCAATCTTCACGTCAACTCGGAATTCGCCGAGCAGCTGGATCCAATAGAGCTCTTGTCAAACGAGCTCTTGGATCGCATCACCGCCCTGGGAGTCGCTACAGACTACAATCATATTGGGCTTAAAACCGATCTGAGACAGATTAACTCTCCCCAGGTTACCCACCACGTTGCTGTGGTAGAGGAACATCGCGGCAATTCTTCTTCTACATTGAAAACTAGTTATGTAAGGACTCCCAAACCCTCCATGTCGGATTTCCGCGGAGGGACGGACGTCGATCGAGCACTGAACCTAAAGTCAAACATCGGACCAGACTCGTTGGACAACGTCCAGCAATCCAAGCTTCCAAATTCGGAAACTTTTGGCCATTGAGCCTCGAGATGGGTAGGGTTCCGGACTCAATTCCACCCACCCACCCAAACATATGCGATCAATCTCAAATCCGGCAAGAGCCCGCTGAAACAGTACATCATTACTGGGCCAGATTCCTCCTGGTTATGGACAGGATAAAAGACTGCCGTGAGGAAAACGCAATTTCAATTTTCTGCAATAATTGCACAGACAAGGGAATCTTGAACGCCGTAAGTCATCGTGAAATTACATGATTCGCCGACCTGGCGTCCATAGTAAGCAAGTACTGTGCGATGGAGAGTTTCCGGAAAACCGAAACTAAGTTTTGGGACAATCTGGCTCCGAATACAACCCTAGTCCAAAACAAAAGGGTGCATCATACTCAGGCACCAGGTACAAAAATCAAAAAGCAAAAACCCCATAAAGGGCACAGAACCGTACAGGAGGGGTGACTCAGCGGACCCTGTAAAATTCACGATCTGAAGGCGCCACTCCAACACATAGCCTTGAGCATGTTGGATCTGCGGCGGTGGCCAAAAGTGGCGAAGAGCTTCTAACCCTAGAGAACCACTCTACTTGATACCGAGACGGTGTCAGCAGTCTTGAGACTTTTGCATCAAATAATATCTTGAAGCGAACAATTCGCAGCCTCGCGAAGTCTACCAAGTAGCAACAACAAATCCATGGGCGACACGGCCATCACCTTCAACTCAGCGACGAACCTAAATTCCGAACAGCCCGAGCACCAGCCGCATTGGTCCTCGGTCCAATAGTGGGCGGCTTTCGTCTTACCAAGCTACTCATGGATAGCGGCAGTGATTAAACCTCATCGGCGAAACTCTTCAAAAATGGAAATAGGCTGGAGCCGCATTGGCGAAGCAGCACAATCTTTAGAGGAATAATCCCTAGCGGAAGCACGCTGCACGGGAAAAATAACACTTGATGTGGTGTTGGCTCACGGACAATTCTGGTCGAGAGGTCATGTTCCAAGTGGCCCCGTTTAGCAGCGGATATCACGCTATATTAGGACGAGAGGCATTCACAATTTTTCAAGCCATACCCCATTACGGGTACATGAAGCTTAAGATGCCCGGGCCCGGTGGAATAATCACTCTCGTTAGTGATCCGGACACAGCACTCCGCGCTGAAAACAAGACAGCCGCATTAGCCCTGGAGGCACTATCCGAAGCCCTAGCGGCGGAGGAACTCCTTCTTAGCTGCGCTCACGGTAAATAGGGACGATGTGATACTCGATAAGAGATCCAATTCCACCTCCTTTAAACCAGCGGACGAAATAGTCAAATTCGGGTCCATCCAATGGACCCAACAAAACGGCCTCCATCGGGCACAGTTGAACCCGATGTAGACGCCGACTACGAAATTCGCCGGAAAATTGGGACATCTTTGCTGGCACCCTTGAGATATGCCAGAATCCCACGCAGATTGGAAGAACACAGCCTAAACATCCTAAAAGGATTCAAGCCATCAAACAGGCTCTTGGCGATTTTCGAACCCAAAAGACGAGCAATGGGAGAAGAGCTAGCCAAACTCGAAGCCGGATTCATCGAGACATCAAACATCGGACTGGCTAGCAAACTGGTAATGGTACCAAGAAGGACAAATCTGGCGCCTATGTGTCGATTTTAAAGACCTCAACAAGGCCTGCCCAAAGGATCCTTTCCCCCTTCCCTGCATTGACCAAATAATCGATGCTACTGCAGGGCACGATTCATTGTGCTTCCTTGACGCATACTCCGGCTACCATCAAATTAAGATGGCGGAGGCGGACCAAGCCGCAACGGCATTCATTACTCCATACGGACCATTCCGCTTCAACACGATGCCCTTCGGACTCAAAAACGCCGGCGCAACATATCAGAGCATGATTCAGACATGTCTGGCTACCCAGATCGGCAAAACAGTAGAGGCATACGTAGATGACGTAGTCGTCAAAACCAAACATGTCGAAACTTTAGTAGATGATTTGAGGCTCACATTTGACAACCTCCGAGCATATGACATTAAGCTGCATCCGGAAAAATGCGTTTTCGGCGTACCAGCCGGAAAGCTCCTGGGCTTCATTGTATCCGGTAGAGGAATTGAAGCAAACCCAGCCAAGATCCGAGCTCTGTCTGGCTGGATATTCAAAGACCTCAAACAAATACAAAAATTGACTGGATGCGTGGCGGCTCTAAGCCGCTTCATCTCCCGTTTGGGAGAAAAGGCATTGCCCCTTTATCGCCTCCTCAGGTGCACCGAACACTTCAAGTGGACGGATGCTGCCACTGCCGGACTCGAAGAAATAAAAGCCATATTGGCAACAAATCCGGTCCTAGCTGCGCCTAACCTGGGCGAACCAATGTTGTTATATATCGCGGCAACACATCAAGTTGTAAGCGCGGTGCTCGTCGTCGAACGAGAAACAGAAGGGCATAAATTCCCTCTTCAAAAAACAGTGTACGACGTATCCACTGTCTTAACTCCCTGCAAGTCTCGGTACCCGCATTATCAAAAGATAGCGTACGCGGTGTTCACGGCATCCCGGAAGCTCCGACACTACTTTCAAGAGTGTTCGATAACAGTGGCCTCCGAAGTGCCCCTCAACGACATTATAAACAACCGCGACGAGATGGGCAGGATTGCAAAATGGGCCATTGAGCACTTACCATTCGATATAACTTATAAACCTCGGCGAGCTATAAAGTCGCAAGTCTTGGCTGACTTCATCGCTGAATGGACCGAAGCCGAACTCCCTAAAGAGTATGGCACATACTCCTATTGGATTATGCATTTCGACGGCTCAAAAATGTTGGCCGGCTTGGGGGCTGGCGTCGTATTGACGTCCCCAACCGGAGACACGGTCCAATACGTACTTCAGATAATGTACACGGACTCCAACAATGCAGCCAAATACGAGGCCCTCCTACATGGTCTCCGGATGGCAATCTCCATGGGTATTCAACGCCTAGAGGTGCGCGGGGATTCAAACCTCGCAATATCCCAAGTTAAATGGAGACTTTGATGCCAAGGATCCGAAAATGGCAGCCTATTGTAATGCTGTCCTAAAAATGTCAGCTCGGTTCGAAGGACGCGAATTCCACCATGTAGCCCGGGATAATAACCAAGCAGCCGACGTGTTGGCACGCATCGGCGTGAAACGCGTCGCTGTCCCTCCAAACATCTTCCTGGAGCGGCTCTTCAAGCCATCCGTACTATGGGAAGAGGAGTCCGGAAATAGCAACCCGGAAGCAACCGCACCACCCAACACAGAACAATCTGACATAATCGATGGTTCAGCCGACGAAATAACACCTTCAGCCCACGAAATAATGGCGGTAATTGCCCCGTGGACAGAACCATTCCTAGCCTACTTAAATAGGCAGGAACTTCCCGAAGACCAAAATGAGGCCCGCTGCATAGTTCGGCGATCTAAAGCCTACAAAGTCCATGAGGGAGAACTTTATAAGAAAAGCACAACCGAAGTCCTTCAAAGGTGCATCTCCGAAGAGGAAGGGCGAAATCTTCTGGCAGAAATTCACGCCGGACTAGGCGGACACCACGCTGCAGCCAGGGCCCTTGTAGGTAAGGCCTTCCGTACAGGATTTTATTGGCCGACGGCCCGGGCAGATGCTCAGGACTTAGTCCAAAGATGCGTCGGTTGTCAGCTCTTTGCTAATCAGAGCCATATGCCACCCACCGCCCTCAAAACTATACCCATTACCTGGCCGTTCGCGGTCTGGGGGCTTGACATGGTTGGACCCCTTAAAGGGGGAACCCACAAGCAAAAGTACCTATTGGTCATGGTGGACAAATTCACCAAATGGATAGAGGCCAAGCCAGTTAAAACGGCAGAGTCCGGACTAGTGATAGACTTCATATCTGGGGTAGTACACCATTAAGGCGTCCCCCATAGCATCATTACCGATAACGGCACGAACTTCACGGCCGACGAGGTCAAACTCTGGTGCAAAAATATGGGCATTAAGCTCGATTACGCCTCAGTATATCATCCTCAAACCAACGGTCAAGTTGAGCGAGCAAATGGTCTGATAATGAGCGGCATCAAACCCAGACTAGTGCGGTCCCTTACGGAATCTAACACGCACTGGATAGAGGAGCTTGACTCCGTACTCTGGGGGCTGCGGACCACGCCAAACCGTACTACTAGATTCACACCATTCTTTATGGTATACGGCGCAGAGGCAGTTTTGCCCTGCGACATAATTCATGACTCACCTCGAGTGCGCATGTACGAAGAAAGAGAAGCCGAGCTGGATCGGCAAGACAGCTTGGATGCATTGGAGGAGGAACGCGATGTGGCAAAGGCCCGTTCCGCATTCTATCGATGTGAGGCTCGAAGATATCAAAGCAGAGAAGTACGGGCTAAAACTTACAATGTTTGCGAACTAGTTCTACGCCTGCCGGACAAGAAAAAGGACAAACTCAAGCCCATATGGGAAGGTCCCTTCATCATCGACCAAGTCCTGACCGGCGGAGCATACCATCTGCGAAATTCATCAGACAACCGACTCGAGCCGAACCCATGGAACGCAGCCCGCCTCCGAAGATTCTACACCTAGCGCCGGACTAAGAGTTTGTCTCCTTCCTCCGTCCACATTTTTACACTTCAGCTGTCTTTTATTTCCCTCTTTTCTCCCTCCTTTTTCATAAAAGCCCTTGAGGGCCTATTTGCGCATTGTTCGCACACACTTGATGTGCTACTCGCACTCATTATACCTGGGGGCTTCTTTAACAGAAGCTTGCTTATAAGGGCTTCATGCCCAACACATGCGTCAAACTTCCGCATGTACCTTTTATTCACCACTATATGCATCGATATGACTTAAGTTTCGGCCAAGCTGGGTTGCTGGCTCTGTGCTTACCCCTCGTTCTGATTGTTCGGCTAGGAGGTAAAGGAGCACCTCTGCGATTATTCTTGCCGGGTCGGCGGATGTGTACCTCGGTGGGTGAAGCCAAAGCTAGCGTTCTTAAGGGAATATTCGGTCGGTGACTTGAAAGATGATTTTGTACACATTTATTTATCTGCCCCCAGATGTTTTCCTGCTCTTTTCGCAGTTCGGACATGCACTTTAGGGCATGCCTCCCAGGGAAAGGAACCCTTAACGGAACTATTCTCCCTGGAAGATGTTTCTTACTAACCATGTAATATAACATAACTAGTTGGGCACTTATCTGATAAAGCACTAATGACCCCTACGCCTGGTCTCTATGCATGCCCCGGTTTTTTCATAACTGAGAAGGTATTCGGACACACTCCGGACTCTAGGGTCCCGAGGTTGAAGCGAAAAGGTCGGCAAAGACAAACAATCTACAATCCGACTAGAAGGCATTTTACATGTCATTTTAAATACATCGTCACATAGACTGACTGTACTCCTCCTCAATCCCGTCTAACAGGCTGTCTAATTTACAGTCCCGTTGGGAGTACTTAGCGGCCAGCTCTACTTGGCCGTACACTAAGCTCACAGGGATCTCCTTCCCATCGGGCCCCACAGGTCCGACTTCGGCCATGTGGTTCGGATCCGCTTTCTTGTACCACGTCTTCACAATGGCCCAGGCCTCCCTGGCGCCTTGACGGCAGGCCGATATCTTCCATAAACGGAAGCGTTGACGCGCTCCCTGAAGCTTCTCCGCAAGCTCTCCAAGGCCCTCGGGTAGGGAGAGGGATGGCCATAAGGCCTGGACGACGCCACTCATCGCCTGCCGAACATGTTCGAGCAGTTGCACCAGCTCGGGAAGTTGGTCACCCGTTGAACCGGGCACTTCTTCCGCAGGGCGACCTGTGAGCACACCTACAGACATATCTTTGTCAATTGACTTCCTCGCCGAACTCTTCTTTTCAAAGGAGTTCGCTCAAGCACTTACTATAGATGCCGCGAAGCGCTGATTCTCCTTCACGGAGCAGACAGCTCGGCCCGAACACCTTTCAGCTCTTCTCCAAGCTGGGCGTTGGCATCTGGAGTTTGTTCCTCTCTGCTGCACCTTCGTAAGCACCCTCTCGCCGCCTTCAGTGGCGTAGTAGCTGTTGCTTGTCCGGATTGGCACGGCAACATCTGCAATATCATTGTCGATTATCATACGCCGCGACACTGCTTATCTTTTTTGAAATAATGTGTTACCGGAGGGGGTCTCTGTGCCTCCTTCTGCGGCAGCTAGTGCGGCCCCAAGTTGGGCCTTGCACTCTTGTAGCTCCTGGGACAATTGGGTATTCTTCTCCATAAGATCCTGCATATCAAATGATCCTTAAATCAGTTATTTTAACTACTTTAAGTCTCGGGGGCTACTGGCATATACAACTATTAAAATCTCTTACCCGTATGTCTTTTACATACTACTCCGTGGCTCTGGTTAAACCATCTTGAGAGGCACGGAGGTGCGCGTCTCCCGCGTTAAAGGCATTCAACGCCTCTGGGGAGAAACACGCGTCACGCAGAACTGTCTGGCGACGCCTATGATTCATGGCGCTCTCCACCTCAGACCTGGTGGCGGACAGCCTGTCGGCATCCTCCACTGGAGGAGTATTCGGCTCGCGCCTTGCGCTCGTGTCCCCCTCCGGACCAGGTGTTGGAGCCTGGCGGGCGGGGGCTTGATTGGCAACCTCCCCGGGCACAGTCCGGCGAGTGCTCTTTCTCCTAGGAAAGTCATGAGCGTTAATACACCTCCTGGGAATCCTTTTCCTGAATAACGGTTGCGAGCTATACCGTTGCGGTGACGTTTCGATTCGCACCGCACTCCTCTTCCGCCTGCTGGGCCGGACTGACCCTTGTTGGTCAGCCGCCGTGGGTTCGGCTTCCTGCCTTGAAGACACCTCCTGCGAGACACCATCGTATACGGTGGTCAGAAATACACAAGGATGAAGTAATAATGTCAGGACTCTAGTCATAATTACCTGGGAACCCGGAGTTAGGCCGGGGTAGTCAGCCGTGATGGCGACTAGAGCATTGTCCATGCTGAGTTGGTGGAACACCCAGTCAATTAGCTCCACCTTTATGTCTGGATCCTCTTCGGAGGCCGGATCAAGGGATCTTCCCGGATCCTCGGGTTGTGGAGCCGGATTATGTATGCTCTCCACATTCCGGCGCAGTTCCTGCGTCGAAACCATAAAGTAAGGTACTAAACTTTGAAAGCATGGGTCGGATAAATAAATGTCCGCTTACCCAGCTCCAAGGGTTATTCATGGAGAACCCATTCAATGGGCTCGTCTGGAGGAAGTCCTCTTTCTCCCCCTTGTACAGGCCGGACAGGATCTTTACCCGATCCGTGGCCGATCCCGGCCCCTTACGGCCATGACGGGTGGCGTCGTTCTCCCTGTTGAAATCCCACATGGGGTGGCCCCTATATTGGAGCTGCTGCACCCCTCGCATGATGCATACGGCCATGACTCCAATCATGGTTAATCCGGAATGGGCCATCAACCTAATCCGACCCATCAAGTAATGGACGCTCCTGTCTTCCTCCAGTTGAGGGCTCCGTGGGCACCAACTTAGGCGCTTCTTCAGAGGATCCTTGTTGAACTCCGGGAGGCCGATCCGAACTGGGTCCGGCAGTGGAGCGTCTTCCACATAAAACCATTTCGAAGGCCAGTCTTCGGACGCCTTCTTTGGGGTTCCGGATAGATATCTGGTCCCCGCGATGCGCCATATTTCGGCTCCGCCCACTTGATATATTGACTCCTCATGAGAACAGGGTACGAGGCAAAACAGTCTCTTCCACAGCGCAAAATGGGGCTCGATGCCCAGGAACAGCTCGCAAAGAGCTACGTAAACCGCGATGTGCAGAATGGAGGCGGGCGTGAGGTGATGAAGCTGGAGTCCGTAGAACTCCAGAAGCCCCCGGAGAAACGGGTGGATGGGAAATCTGAGCCCCCTTATTAGATAAGGGACCAAGCACACCCGCTCCCCTTTGGAGGGACTAGGGGTGGCCTCCGCTTGCTTTCCGCCTTTGTAAGTGGCCAGCCCGGCTCGGACCGGGACCATAAAGGCCGGAGGAAGGTATCCCTCCGCTTGGAGCGTCACCAGCTCGTTGTGCGGAACAGAACATCTCCTCCAATCTCCTGGCGGAGGGCTGGGAGCGCGAGAGGAGGAGCCGCATCGACGGTCCATGATGGAATGGATTTTTGGTCAGAAGCGCTCCGATGACTACTCGCGGAAGGAAGATGGTGTGATTTGGATCTGGATTCTTGCCTCTCTTATAGGCAGGTTATTTGCGCAGCTAGGGGAAAAATATAAAAGATACCCTGGCCTTTCGCATTCGTGCGACGCGTGGAAGAGGGCCATTATTGGGCATGGAAGCCAAGGAGCGCAACATTTGTAAGGGTGCCGGACACTATTCGGCAGGCACATGGAATTCGAAGGAGAACCCGCCTTGCAACGCCGAAGACAATACATGCGCTGGACTCGTCGTCATTGAAGCCTGGTTCGGGGGCTACTGAGGGAGTCCTGGACTAGGGGGTGTCCGGATAGCCGGACTATCATCATCGGCCGGACTCCAAGACTATGAAGATACAAGATTGAAGACTTCGTCCCGTGTCCGGATGGGACTTTCCTTGGCGTGGAAGGCAAGCTTGGCAATACGGATATGTAGATCTCCTACAATTGTAACCGATTCTGTGTAACCCTAGCCCTCTCCGGTGTGTATATAAATCGGAGGGTTTTAGTCTGTAGGACGAACAACCATTACAACAGTCATACCATAGGCTAGCTTCTAGGGTTTAGCCTCCTTGATCTCGTGGTAGATCCACTCTTGTACTACCCATATCATCAATATTAATCAAGCAGGAGTAGGGTTTTACCTCCATCGAGAGGGCCCGAACCTGGGTAAAAACATCGTGTCCCTTGTCTCCTGTTACCATCCGCCTAGACGCATAGTTTGGGACCCCCTACCCGAGATCCGCCAGTTTTGACACCGACAGCATTGCTTCTAATTTATTGAAATGCCTTCTGCTAAGTCAACACATCACAGTTCTGTCTCATGTCGTCTTATTTTTCGTACATATTACATGCTCCTATCATGTGGTTATCTAACATCAAAGTTCAGTTCGTCTATATCACGCATCAATCTTTTCTGAAGAACTAAATTTTTATTCCTTTTTCTTGTCAGCTTGACTTAACATGGCACAGAGAAAGATGAGGGAACACACAATGACAGGGGATGGTGTTAGTACTAAGGACACACGGAAATGTGGAAGAATTATGCAGATTCTGCTGGTACTGATGGTGCAATCGAAGGTCAAAGTCCAGCGGAAAATTGTACAAACGCGGTATCTCGTGCTACACGAGCTACAAAACAAGCCAAAGAGAAACTAATAGCTCCCACCAAACAAGCAGTGACAACCCTAGTTGTTGCAACACCTTCCACAGTACCAATAGCTGCACGAGTTACTCGTTTGTCAACTTGGCTAGCAGAACGTTCCCAAGCTCCCTTGCCACCTGACACTCCTTCCAAAGCACTCTTGACACAAGACGATTTGGCAAGATCAGATGAACCTTGTCATCTTCGATAGCAAGAAGGTAGTTGCTGGAATCAAGTTACTGTTGCATGCTTCTTTATATGTAGTCTCACAGTTTGATCTACACTAACACTTCCTATGTTCGTTGTTGGACTAGCACCTAGGTGCAAGAGGAAACAAACATCGGGGATAATTCTCGGTAGTTTAACTAAATCTAGAGGAGTAAGAATAGAGATTCGTTTTGAGGCAGGTTCAAAAAGGTCACGTGATGCTACGGAGTGATAACCCACAAGTATAGGGGATCGCAACAGTTTTTGAGGGTAGAGTATTCAACCCAAATTTATTGATTCGACACAAGGGGAGCCAAAGAATATTCTCAAGTATTAGCAGTTGAGTTGTCAATTCAACCACACCTGGATAACTTAGTATCTGCAGCAAAGTATTTAGTAGCAAAGTAGTAAGGAAGTAACGGTAACAGTGATAAAAGTAGCGATAGCAGTTTTGTAGTAATTGTAACAGTAGCAACGGTAAAGTAAATAAGCAAAGCACAATATGTGAAAAGCTCGTAGGCATTGGAACAGTGATGGATAATTATGTCGGATGCAATTACTCATGTAATAGTTATAACATAGGGTGACACAGAACTAGCTCCAATTCATCAATGTAATGTAGGCATGTATTCCGAATATAGTCATACGTGCTTATGGAAAAGAACTTGCATGACATCTTTTGTCCTACCCTCCCGTGGCAGCGGGGTCCTAATGGAAACTAAGGGATATTAAGGCCTCCTTTTAATAGAGTATCGGACCAAAGCATTAGCACTTAGTGAATACATGAACTCCTCAAACTACGGTCATCACCGAGAAGTATCCCGATTATTTTCACTTCGGGGTTGTCGGATCATAACACATAATAGGTGACTATAGACTTGCAAGATAGGATCAAGAACTCACATATATTCATGAAAACATAATAGGTTCAGATCTGAAGTCATGGCACTCGGTCCCTGGTGACAAGAATTAAGCATAGCAAAGTCATAGCAACATCAATCTCAGAACATAGTGGATACTAGGGATCAAACCCTAACAAAACTAACTTGATTACATGGTAAATCTCATCCAATCCATCATCGTCCAGCAAGCCTATGATGGAATTACTCACGCACAACGGTGAGCATCATGAAATTGGTGATGGAGGATGGTTGATGATAACGACGGCGACAAATCCCCCTCTCCGGAGCCCCGAACGGACTCCAGATCAGCCCTCCAGAGAGAGATTAGGGCTTGGCAGCGGCTCCGTAGCGTAAAACATGATGAAACTTTCTCTCTGATTTTTTTCTCCGCGAAAGCAAATATATAGAGTTGGAGTTGACGTTGGTGGACATCCAGGGGCCCACGAGGCAGGGGGCACGCCCGGGGGAGGGGGCGCGCCCCCACCCTCGTGGACAGGGTGTGGGCCCCCTGGCCTTGATTCTTTCGCTAGTATTTTTATATTTTCCAAAAGTAATCTCCATGGACTTTCAGGTCATTCCGAGAACTTTTGTTTCTGCACAAAAATAACACCATGGCAGTTCTGCTGAAAACAACGTCAGTCCGGGTTAGTTTCATTCAAATCATGCAAGTTAGAGTCCAAAACAAGGGCAAAAGTGTTTGGAAAAGTAGATACGATGGAGACGTATCACGGAGTCAGCCAAGTTAGTATCAAAGGCAGCGGTTGCCGTTAGGTGTCATGCACATATCCTCTCGACATGGATTCAGTACAGGAATGACAAAGACAAAACCCAGTTCAACACCTTCCTCGACCATTTATCTGTAAGTATGGTTATGTATAGAAACTAGTAATATCGTCTTGCTCTATCCCATAGTTTCTAGGTTGCTAATAATGAGACTCCCATAATTTTCAGAAGATGAGGTTCAAGTTGGATAGCCAAGATGATGCAACCAGACAAGCTTGCACCCATGTTTTCAAGTCTGCTCTGCGACAGTATCGGTATAACTTGAGGAAAACTCACTTTGAAGGCAAGGCTAACAGTGCCCAAACATCTCAAGTGGAAAATATATCGGATGAAGACTAGAGAGGCCTTGTTAAACATTGGTCTGATCCAAAGTATCAAGTACGTTATATGTATGTGATCAGATCACATGTTGAACTCCTATTTACGCATGTGCCTCACAAATCTATCTTCTTGTAGTTGAACTGTTCAAAGAACAAGGCCAGCCGTACGAATGTGAAATTCCAACAGACGATAGGATCTCGTAGCTATATTACACAATGCAAGGCTCTTGTAATTAGCTGATGTTTCACTCTTTTTGCTGTGCCCTATTATCAAATCTACATTGACTTGTTCCAAATGCACAGGAAAGCCTGCAAGGACCAAAAAGTACCTGAACCAAATGTTGTGGAAATCTTCAAGGACGGTCGCACTAGCAACACAAAGCGCATGACTACACCAGTCAAAGCCGCTGTTGTAAGTCCTTAATCCTCATGCCTTTTAACTACTACTTACTCTGACTCGTGCATTGAACTGCATGGTTTGCATTCAGTGTCTATTACTCTTTTCAATTTTATATACAATTGTCTTAGCGTATCATTGCACCTTACAAGGTTGACGAAACCCAGTTCAACACTTTCCTCGACCATTTATCTGTAAGTATGGTTATGTATGGAAACTAGTAATATCGTCTTGCTCAATCCCATACTTTCTAGGTTGCTGATAATGAGACTCCCATAATTTTTGACAGATGAGGTTGAAGTTGGATAGCCAAGATGATGCAACCAGACAAGCTTCACCCATGTTTTCAAGCCTGCTATGTGACAGTATCAGTATAACTTGAGGAAAACTCACTTTGAAGTCAAGGCTAACAGTGAACTTGCCCAAACATCTCCAGTGGAAAATATATCGGATGAATACTGGAGAGGCCTCGTTAAACACTGGTCTGATCCAAAGTATCAAGTATGTTATATGTATGTGATCAGATCACACGTTGAACTCCTATTTATGCATGTGCCTCAGAAATCTATCTTCTTGTAGGTGAACTGTTCAAAGAACAAGGTCAACCATACGAAAGTGAAATTCGAACAGACGACAGTATCTCGTAGCTATATTGCACAATGTGAGGCTCTTGTAATTAGCTGCTGTTTCACTCTTTTCGTTGTGCCATATTATTAGATCTATATTGACTTGTTCCAAATGCAGAGGAAAGCCCGCAGGGACCAAAAAGTACTTGAACCAAATGTTGTGGAAATCTACAAGGGCTGTCACACCAGCAAGACGAAGGGCATGAGTACACCAGTCAAAGTTGTTGTTGTAAGTCCTTAATCATCATGCCTTTAACTACTACTTACTCTGACTCGTGCATTGAACTGCACGGTTTGCAGCCAATGTCTATTACTCTTTTCAAGTTTATACACAATTGTCTTAGCGTGTCATTGCACCTTACAAAGTTTAAAAGAGAGGAGTGATGTTCCTTTGATCTTGATCTGTAATCTAGTTCTGTGCTGGACTTGCCCACACAACGTTACAATTGCATGTTTGTCTGTTCTCACTTGTTTTGTGATATGAATGATGTCATACTATGCTTACCGTATTATAAACCTTCTCTCTTTATCCTTAGCTGTCAATACAATGTGACGAAATAGACAATACATTAGCCATGGTACATGGTCATATGTTTGGAACCTGGTTTTATTATGTACTTTGCAGTAAAATACAACTAATATTTTACAGGGTTCACCAGAATAAGTTCTGTATATAGACCAAAGCTATTTTGTTTGGTTTTGCTTCCTCCTTAATATCTTCTGTTCTGGTACTACTAATGTAAAAACTCAACTTTTCAGCAAGCTATGGAAAAAATGGTGGAAACACCACCTTATGAAGGTGACAAGGCAATTACAACCACAATGCCACCTCTTGCTGCAGTGGGTCAGTACATGTCCACTAACAGTGCCAAAAGCACATTCCTTTTGAATAAAATATCAAGATCTGAAACTCTTAAATGTTAGTCTTCACATAGTTGCATAATTATTCGACTACTCATTGATCTTCACTTATATCTTTTGGAGTAGTTTGTCATTTGATCTAGTGCTTCACTCATACCCTTTTAGAGCACGGCGGTGGTTTTATTTTGTAGAAATTATTGATCTCTCATGCTTCGCTTATATTATTTTGAGAGTCTTTTAGAACAGCATGGTATTTGCTTTGGTTATAAAATTAGTCCTAATATGATGGGCATCCAAGTTGGGTATAATAAAAACTTTCATATAAAGTGCATTGAATACTATGAGAAGTTTGATTCCTTATGATTGTTTTGAGATATGAGGATGGTGATATTAGAGTCATGCTAGTGGAGTAGTTGTGAATTTGAGAGATACTTGTGCTAAAGTTTGTGATTCCCGTAGCATGCACGTATGGTGAACCGTTATGTGATGAAGTTGGAGCATGATTTATTTATTGATTGTCTTCCTTATGTGTGGAGGTCGGGATCGCACGATGGTTAACTCCTACCAACCCTTCCCCTAGGAGCATACGTGTGGTACTTTGTTTTGATAACTTGTAGATTTTTGCAATAAGTATATGAGTTCTTCATGACTAATGTTGAGTCCATGGATTATATGCACTCTCACCCTTCCACCATTGCTAGCCTCTCTTGTGCCGCGCAACTTTCGCCCGTACCATACACCCACCATATACCTTCCTCAAAATAGCCACCATACCTACCTATTATGGCATTTCCATAGCCATTCCGGGATATATTGCCATGCAACTTTCCAATGTTTCGTTATTTATGACACGCATCATCATTGCCATATTGCTTTTGCATGATCATGTAGTTGCATCGTATTTGTGGCAAAGCCACCTTTATAATTCTTTCATACATGTTGTTCTTGATTTATTGCATATCACGGTACACCGCTGAAAGCATCCACATAGAGTCATATTTTGTTCTAAGTATTGAGTTGTAATTCTTGAGTTGTAAGTAAATAAAAGTGTGATGATCTTCATTATTAGAGCATTGTCCCAAGTGAGGAAAGGATGATGGAGACTATGATTCCCCCACAAGTTGGGATGAGACTCCAGACTTTATAAAGAAATAAAAGAGGCCAAAGAAGCCCCAATAAAAAAAAGGCCAAAGAAGCCCACCAAAAAAATGAGAGAAAAAGAGAGAAGGGACAATGTTACTATCCTTTTCCACACTTGTGCTTCAAAGTAGCACTATGATCTTCATGATAGAGAGTCTCCTATGTTGTCACTTTCATATACTAGTGGGAATTTTTCATTATAGAACGTGGCTTGTATATTCCAATGATGGGCTTCCTCAAAATGCCTTAGGTCTTCGCGAGCAAGCAAGTTGGATGCACACCCACTTAGTTTCTTTTGATGAGCTTTCATACACTTATAGCTCTAGTGCATCCGTTGCATGGCATTCCCTACTCACACACATTAATATCTATTAATGGGCATCTCCATAGCCTGTTGATATGCCTAGTTGATGTGAGAATATCTTCTTTTCTTTTGTCTTCTCCACAACCACCATCCTATTCCACATATAGTGCTATGTCCATGGCTCATGCTCATGTATTGCATGAAGATTGAAAAAGTTTGAGAATACTAAAGTATGAAACAATGCTTGGCTAAAACCAGGGTTGTGCATGATTTAAATATTTTGTGTCATGAAGATATAGCATAGCCAAACTATATGATTTTGTAGGGATAACTTTATTTGGCCATGTTATTTTGAGAAGACATGATTACTTTGTTAGTATGCTTGAAGTATTATTACTCTTATGTCAATATTAAACTTTTATACTGAATCATTTGGATCTGAACATTCATGCCACAATAAAGAAAATTACATTGAGAAATATGCTAGGTAGCATTCCACATCAAAAATACTGTTTTTATCATTTACCTACTCGAGGACGAGCAGCAATTAAGCTTGGTGATGCTTGATACGTCTCCAACGTATATATAATTTTTTATTGTTCCATGCTATTATATTACCTGTTTTGGATGTTTATGGGCTGTACTAAACACTTTTATATCATTTTTGGTCTAACCTATTAACCGGAGGCCCAACCCAAATTGTTGTTTTTTTTCCTTATTTCAGTGTTTCGCATAAAAGGAATATCAAACGGAGTCCAAATGGAATAAAACCTTCGGGAGAGTTATTTTTGGAACGAAAGCAATCCAGGAGACTTGGAGTAGACGTCAAGGAAGCTTTGACGAAGCCACGAGGGTCTAGGGCGCGCCCTACCCCCCTGGGCACGCCCCCCACCCTCGTGGATGTTGGGTAACGTAGTAATTTCAAAAAATTTCCTACGCACACGCAAGATCATGGTGATGTATAGCAACAAGAGGGGAGAGTGTTGTCCACATACCCTTGTAGACCCGGCGAAGCGATCACAACGTAGAGGAAGTAGTCGACGTTCTCCTCGCGATCCGACCGATCCCGCGCCGTTACTCGACGCCCCGAGTTCTTGACACACGTACAGCTCGATGGCGTCCCTCATACTCGATCCAGCCGAGTGTCGAGGGAGAGTTCCACAAGACGACGGCGTGGGACGATCTTGATGTTTCACCGCGCGAGGCTTCGCTAAGCTTGCGACAGTATAACCGAGGTGGAATATGGTGGAGGGGGCACCGCACACGGCTAAGGAACGATCTAAAGATCAACTTGTGTGTTCAAGGTGCCCCCTGCCCCGTATATAAAGGAGCAAGGGGAGGGGGGCGGCCAAGGGAGGCGCGCCAGGAGTCCTACTCCCTCCGGGAGTAGGATTCCCCCAATCCTAGTTGGACTAGGATTCCGGAGGGGAAAAGAGAGAGGGGCGGCCCTTCTCCTAGTCCTAGTAGGACTAGGGAAGGGGGAGGCGCGCCCACCTAGGGCTGGCCCTTCTCCTTTCCACTAAGGCCCATCGAGGCCCATTTACCTCCCGGGGTTCCAGTAACCTCCGGTACTCGATAAATTCCGTTTTGCCGGAACCATTCGAACTCCAAACATAGGCTTCCAATATATCAATCTTTATGTCTCGACCATTTCGAGACTCCTCGTCATGTCCGTGATCACATCCGGGACTCGAACTCCTTGGTACATCAAAATACATAAACTCATAATAAGCATCATCGAAACCTTAAGCGTGCGGACCCTACGGTTCGAGAACAATGTAGACATGACCTAGAACTATTCACGGTCAATAACCAACAGCGGGACCTGGATGCCCATATTGGTTCCTACATATTCTACGAAGATCTTTATCGGTCAGACCGCATAACAACATAAGTTGTTCCCTTTGTCATCGGTATGTTACTTGCCCGAGATTCGATCGTCGGTATCCAATACCTAGTTCAATCTCGTTACCGGCAAGTCTCTTTACTCGTTCCGTAATACATCATCTCACAACTAACTCATTAGTTGTAGTGCTTGCAAGGCTTAAGTGATGTGCATTACCGAGAGGGCCCAGAGATACCTCTCCGACAATCGGAGTGACAAAACCTAATCTCAAATACGCCAACCCAACATCGCCTTTGGAGACACTGTAGTACTCCTTTATAATCACCCGATTACGTTGTGACGTTTGGTAGCACCAAAGTGTTCCTCCGTAAACGGAGTTGCATAATCTCATAGTTACAGGAACATGTATATGTCATGGATAAAAGCAGTAGCAACATACTAAACGATCGTGTGCTAAGCTAAGGAATGGGTCATGTCAATCAGATCATTCTACTAATGATGTGACCTCATTAATCAAATAACAACTCCTTGTTCATGGTTAGGAAACATAACCATCTTTGATTAACAAGCTAGTCTAGTAGAGGCATACTAGTGACATATTGTTTTGTCTATGCATTCACACATGTATCATGTTTCGGTTAATACAATTCTAGCATGAATGATAAACATTTATCATGAAATAAGGAAATAAATAATAACTTTATTATTGCCTCTAGGGCATATTTCCTTGATCTCCCACTTGCACTAGAGTCAATAATCTAGATTACATAGTAATGATTCTAACACCCATGGAGTCTTGGTGCTGATCATGTTTTGCTCGTGGAAGAGGCTTAGTCAACGGGTTCGCAACATTCAGATCCGTATGTATCTTGCAAATTTCTATGTCTCCGTCTGGACTAAGTCCGGATGGAATTGAAGCGTCTCTTGATGTGCTTGGTCCTCTTGTGAAATCTGGATTCCTTTGCTAAGGCAATTGCTCGAGATTGTCACGAAGATTTTCATTGGACCCGATGCACTAGGTATGACACCTAGATCGGATATGAACTCCTTCATCTAGACTCCTTCATTAGCTGCTTCCGGCTGCTATGTATTCCGCTTCACATGTAGATCCCGCCACGACGCTTTGTTTAGAATCGCACCAACCGACAGCTCCTCCGTTTAGTGTAAATACGATCCGTCGCAATTTAGAATCGTCGGATCGGTGTCAAAGCTTGCATCAACGTAACTGTTCGATGAGCTCTTTGTCACCTCCATATCGAGAAACATATCCTTAGTCCTTTTCGGTATTTCGGGATGTTCTTGACCGCTGTCCGATGATCCATTCTGGATTACTTTGGTACCTCCTGCTAGGCTTATAGCAAGGCACACATCAGTGCGGTACACAGCATTGCATACATGATAGAGCCTATGGCTGAAGCATAGGAACATCTTTCATTTCTCTCTATCTTCTCGCAGTGGTCGGGCATTGAGTCGACTCAACTTCACACCTTGTAACACGTGCAAGAACCCTTTCTTTGCTTGATCCATTTTGAACTTCTTCAAAACTTTGTCAAGGTATGTGCTTTGTGAAAGTCCAATTAAGCGTCTTGATCTATCTCTATAGATCTTGATGCCCAATATGTAAGCAGCTTCACCGAGGTCTTTCATTGAAAACTCTTATTCAAGTATCCCTTTATGCTATCCAGAAATTCTATATCATTTCCGATCAGCAATATGTCATCCACATATAATATCGAAATGCTCTGAGCTCCCACTCACTTTCTTGTAAATACTGAGCTTCTCCAAAAGTCTGTACAAACCCAAATGCTTTGATCACACTATCAAAGCGTTTATTCCAACTCCGAGATGCTTGCACCAGTCCATAGATGGATCGCTGGAGCTTGCACACTTTGTTAGCTCCTTTGGATCGATAAAACCTTCGGTTGCATCATATACAACTCTTCTTCCGTAAATCCATTCAGAATGTAGTCTTTACATTCATTTGCCAAATTTCATAATCATAAAATGCGCAATTGCTAACATGATTCGGACGGACTTAAGCATCGCTACGGGTGAGAAGGTCTCATCGTAGTCAATCCCTTGAACTTGTCGAAAACCTTTTGCGACAAGTCGAGCTTTATAGACAGTAACATTACCGTCAGCGTCAGTCTTCTTCTTGAAGATCCACTTGTTTTCTATTGCTTGCCTACCCTCGGGCAAGTCAACCAAAGTCCAAACTTTGTTTTCATACATGGATCCCATCTCAGATTTCATGGCCTCAAGCCATTTTGCGGAATCTGGGCTCACCATCGCTTCTTCATAGTTCGTAGGTTCATCATGATCTAGTAGCATGACCTCCAAAACAGGATTACCGTACCACTCTGGTGCGGATCTTATTCTGGTTGATCTACGAGGTTCTGCAGTAACTTGATCTGAAGTTTCATGATCAACATCATCAACTTCCTCGTTACTTGGTGTAGATGTCTCAGAAACTGGTTTCTGCGACGAACTACTTTCAAGTAAGGGAGAAGGTACTATTACCTCATCAAGTTCCACTTTCCTCCCACTCACTTCTTTCGAGAGAAACTCCTTCTCTAGAAAGGATCCATTCTTAGCAACGAATGTTTTGCCTTCGGATCGGTGATAGAAGGTGTACCCAACTGTCTCCTTTGGGTATCCTATGAAGACACATTTCTCCGATTTGGGTTCGAGCTTATCAGGTTGAAGCTTTTTCACATAAGCATCGCATCCCCAAACTTTAAGAAACGACAACTTTGGTTTCTTGCCAAACCATAGTTCATAAGGTGTCGTCTCAACGGATTTCGACGGTGTTCTATTCAGTGTGAATGCGGCCGTCTCTAGAGCATAACCCCAAAACGATAGCGGTAAATCTGTAAGAGACATCATAGATCGTACCATATCTAGTAAAGTACGATCACGACGTTCGGACACACCATTACGCTGTGGTGTTCCGGGTGGCGTGAGTTGCGAAACTATTCCGCATTGTTTCAAATGTAGACCAAACTCGTAACTCAAATATTCACCTCCACGATCAGATCGTAGAAACTTAATTTTCTTGTTACGATGATTTTCAACTTCACTCTGAAATTCTTTGAACTTTTCAAACGTTTCAGACTTATGTTTCATTAAGTAGATATACCCATATCTGCTTAAGTCATCTGTGAAGGTGAGAAAATAACGATATCCGCCACGAGCCTCAATATTCATCGGACCACATACATCCGTATGTATGATTTCCAACAAATCTGTTGCTCTCTCCATAGTACCGGAGAACGGTGTTCTAGTCATCTTGCCCATGAGGCACGGTTCATAAGTGCCAAGTGATTCATAATCAAGTGACTCCAAAAGCCCATCAAGATGGAGTTTCTTCATGCGCTTTACACCGATATGACCTAAACGGCAAGTGCCACAAATAAGTTGCACTTTCGTTATCAACTCTGCATCTTTTGGTTTCAACATTATGAATATGTGTATCACTACTATCGAGATTCATCGAAATAGACCACTCCTCAAGGGTGCATGACCATAAAAGATATTACTCATATAAATAGAACAACCATTATTCTCTGATTTAAATGAATAACCGTCTCGCATCAAACAAGATCCAGATATAATGTTCATGCTCAACGCAGCACCAAATAACAATTATTTAGGTCTAAAACTAATCCCGAAGGTAGATGTAGAGGTAGCGTGCCGACCGCGATCACATCGACTTTGGAACCATTTCCCACGCGATCGTCACCTCGTCCTTTGCGAGTTAAGCAATCCGTAGTCCTGCTTTGAGTTGCAAATATTAGCAATGTAACCAGTATCAAATACCAGTGCTACTACGAGCTCTAGTAAGGTACACATCAATAACATGTATATCACATATACCTTTGTTCACCTTGCCATCCTTCTTATCCGCCAAATACTTGGGGCAGTTCCGCTTCAAATGACGATCGCTTGCGGTGAGAAACACTCGATTTCAGGTTTAGGGCCAGACTTGGGTTTCTTCTCTCCGAGCAAAGAACTTGCTTGCTGTTCTTCTTGAAGTTCCTTCTTCTTCCCTTTGCCTTTCTTCTTGAAACTAGTGGTCTTATTGACCATCAACACTTGATGCTCCTTCTTGATTTCTACCTCCGCAGCCTTTAGCATTGCGAAGAGCTCGGTATAGTCTTTACTAACCCTTGCATATTATAGTTCATCACGAAGCCTTTGTAGCTTGGTGGCGGTGATTGAAGAATTACATCAATGACACAATCATCCGGAAGATTAACTCCCAATTGTGTCAAGTGATTGTAGTACCCGGACATTACGAGTATATGCTCACTAATGTAACTATTCTCCTCCATCTTGCGGCTATAGAACTTATTGGAGACTTCATATCTCTCAATCCGGGCATTCTGTTGGAATATTAACTTCAACTCTTGGAACATCTCATATGCTCCATGACGTTCAAAACGTCGTTGAAGTCCCGGTTCTAAGCCGTAAAGCATGGCACACCTTGAACTATAGAGTAGTCATCAGCTTTGCTCGCCAGACGTTCATAACATCTGCAGTTGCATTAGCAAAGAGGTCTGGCACCTAGCGGTGCATCCAGACGTAACTCTTACGTGCAGCAATGAGGATGATCCTCGTTACGGACCCGATCCGTGTAATTGCTACCATCATCTTTCAACTTTGCTTTCTCAAGGAACGCATTAAAATTCAACGGAACAACAAAGACGAGCCATCTATCTACAATCAAACATAAACAAGCAAGATACTATCAGGTACTAAGTTCATGATAAATTTAAGTTCAATTAATAATATTACTTAAGAACTCCCACTTAGAAAAACATCTCTCTAGTCATCTAAGTGATCACGTGATCCAAATCAACTAAACCATAACCGATCATCACGTGAAATGGAGTAGTTTTCAATGGTGAACATCTTATGTTGATCATATCTACTATATGATTCACGCTCGACCTTTCGGTCTCCGTGTTCCGAGGCCATATCTGCATATGCTAGGCTCGTCAAGTATAACCCGAGTATTCTGCGTGTGCAAAACTGGCTTGCACCCGTTGTAGATGGACGTAGAGCTTATCACACCCGATCATCACGTGGTGTCTGGGCACGACGAACTTTGGCAACGGTGCATACTCGGGGAGAACACTTCTTGATAATTTAGTGAGAGATCATCTTATAATGCTACCGTCGATCAAAGCAAGATAAGATGCATAAAAGGATAAACATCACATGCAAATCAATATAAGTGATATGATATGGTCATCATCATCTTGTGCTTCATGATCTCCATCTTGTAGCACCACCATGATCACCATCGTCACCGGCGCGACACCTTGATCTCCATCGTAGCATCGTTGTCGTCTCGCCAAACTTATGCTTCTACGACTATCGCTATCGCTTAGTGATAAAGTAAAGCATTACTGAAGCGATTGCATTGCATACAATAAAGCGACAACCATATGGCTCCAGCCGATTGCCGATAACCGGTTACAAAACATGATCATCTCATACAATAAAATATAGCATCACATCTTGACCATATCACATCACAACATGCCCTGCAAAAACAAGTTAGACGTCCTCTACTTTGTTGTTGCAAGTTTTACGTGGCTGCTACGGGCTTAAGCAAGAACCAGTCTCACCCACGCATCAAAACCACAACGATACTTCGTCAAATAGACTCCGTTTAACCTTCTCAAGGACCGGCGTAGCCACACTTTTCAGTTCAACTAAAGTGAGAGAGACAGCACCCACCAGTCACCTTTAAGCAATGAGTGCTCGTGGCGGTGAAACCAGTCTCGCGTAAGCGTACGCGTAATGTCGGTCGGGCCGCTTCATCTCACAATACCGCTGAACCAAAGTATGACATGCTGGTAGGTAGTATGACTTGTATCGCCCACAACTCACTTGTGTTCTACTCGTGCAAAACATCAAACCATAGAAAAACCTAGGCTCGGATGCCACTGTTGGGTAACGTAGTAATTTCAAAAATTTTCCTACGCACACGCAAGATCATGGTGATGTATAGCAACAAGAGGGGAGAGTGTTGTCCACATACCCTTGTAGACCCGAAGCGGAAGCGATCACAACGTAGAGGAAGTAGTCGTACGTTCTCCTCGCGATCCGACCGATCCCGCGCCGTTACTCCGACGCCCCCGAGTTCTTGACACACGTACAGCTCGATGACGTCCCTCGTACTCGATCCAGCCGAGTGTCGAGGAGAGTTCCGTCAAGACGACGGCGTGGTGACGATCTTGATGTTTCACGGCGCAGGCTTCGCCTAAGCTTCGCGACGGTATAACCGAGGTGGAATATGGTGGAGGGGCACCGACACGGCTAAGGAACGATCTAAAGATCAACTTGTGTGTTCCAAGGTGCCCCCTGCCCCGTATATAAAGGAGCAAGGGGAGGGGGCGGCCAGGGAGGCGCGCCAGGAGTCCTACTCCCTCTGGGAGTAGGATTCCCCCAATCCTAGTTGGACTAGGATTCCGGAGGGGAAAAAGAGAGAGGGGCGGCCCTTCTCCTAGTCCTAGTAGGACTAGGGAAGGGGGAGGCGCGCCCACCTAGGGCTGGCCCTTCTCCTTTCCACTAAGGCCCATCGAGGCCCATTTACCTCCCGGGGTTCCGTAACCTCCGGTACTCGATAAATTCCGTTTTACCGAACCATTCGAACTCCAAACATAGGCTTCCAATATATCAATCTTTATGTCTCGACCATTTCGAGACTCCTCGTCATGTCCGTGATCACATCCGGTACTCGAACTCCTTGGTACATCAAAATACATAGACTCATAATAAGCGCCATCGAAACCTTAAGCGTGCGGACCCTACGGTTCGAGAACAATGTAGACATGACCTAGAACTATTCACGGTCAATAACCAACAGCGGACCTGGATGCCCATATTGGTTCCTACATATTCTACGAAGATCTTTATCGGTCGACCGCATAACAACATACGTTGTTCCTTTGTCATCGGTATGTTACTTGCCCGAGATTCGATCGTCGGTATCCAATACCTAGTTCAATCTCGTTACGGCAAGTCTCTTTACTCGTTCCGTAATACATCATCTCACAACTAACTCATTAGTTGTAGTGCTTGCAAGGCTTAAGTGATGTGCATTACCGAGAGGGCCAGAGATACCTCTCCGACAATCGGAGTGACAAAACCTAATCTCGAAATACGCCAACCCAACATCCGCCTTTGGAGACACTGTAGTACTCCTTTATAATCACCCGATTCGTTGTGACGTTTGGTAGCACCAAAGTGTTCCTCCGTAAACGGAGTTGCATAATCTCATAGTTACAGGAACATGTATATGTCATGGATAAAAGCAGTAGCAACATACTAAACGATCGTGTGCTAAGCTAAGGAATGGGTCATGTCAATCAGATCATTCTACTAATGATGTGACCTCATTAATCAAATAACAACTCCTTGTTCATGGTTAGGAAACATAACCATCTTTGATTAACAAGCTAGTCTAGTAGAGGCATACTAGTGACATATTGTTTTGTCTATGCATTCACACATGTATCATGTTTCCGGTTAATACAATTCTAGCATGAATGATAAACATTTATCATGAAATAAGGAAATAAATAATAACTTTATTATTGCCTCTAGGGCATATTTCCTTCAGTGGACCCCTTGTGGCTCCCTGACCGACTTCTTTCACCTATATATATCCATATATCCCGAAAACATCCAGGGACACAATAGATCGGGAGTTCTGCCGCCGCAAGCCTCTATAGCCACCAAAAACCAATCGTGACCCTGTTCCGGCACCCTGCCGGAGGGGGATCCCTCACCGGTGGCCATCTTCATCATCCTGGCGCTCTCCATGACGAGGAAGCAGTAGTTCACCCTTGGGGCTGAGGGTATGTACCAGTAGCTATGTGTTTGATCTCTCTCTCTCTCTCTCGTGTTCTTGATTCCGCACAATCTTGATGTATCGCGAGCTTTGCTATTATAGTTGGATCTTATGATGTTTCTCCCCCTCTACTCTCTTGTAATGGATCGAGTTTTCCCTTTTGAAGTTATCTTATCGGATTGAGTCTTTAAGGATTTGAGAACACTTGATGTATGTCTTGCATGTGCTTATCTGTGGTGACAATGGGATATTCATGTGATCTACTTGATGTATGTTTTGGTGATCAACTTGCGGGTTCAGTGACCTTGTGAACTTATGCATAGGGGTTGGCACACGTTTTCGTCTGGACTCCCCGGTAGAAACTTTGGGGCACTCTTTGAAGTTCTTTGTGTTCGTTGAATAGATGAATCTGAGATTGTGTGATGCATATCGTATATTCATACCCACAGATACTTGAGGTGACATTGGAGTATCTAGGTGACATTAGGGTTTTGGTTGATTTGTATCTTAAGGTGTTATTCTAGTATGAACACTATGATAGATCGAATGGAAAGAATAGCTTCATGTTATTTTACTATGGACTCTTGAATAGATCGATCAGAAAGGATAACTTTGAGGTAGTTTCGTACCCTACAATAATCTCTTTGTTTGTTCTCCGCTATTAGTGACTTTTGAGTGACTCTTTGTTGCATGTTGAGGGATAGTTATATGATCCAGTTATGTTATTATTGTTGAGAGAAGTTGCACTAGTGAAAGTATGAACCTTAGGCCTTGTTTCCTAGCATTGCAATACCGTTTACGCTCACTTTTATCATTAGTTACCTTGCTGTTTTTATATTTTCATATTACAAAAACCTATATCTACCATCCATATTGCACTTGAATCACCATCTCTTCGCCGTACTAGTGCACCTATACAATTTACCATTGTATTGGGTGTGTTGGGGACACAAGAGACTCTTTGTTATTTGGTTGCAGGGTTGTTTGAGAGAGACCATCTTCATCGTACACCTCCCACAGATTGATAAACCTTAGGTCATCCACTTGAGGGAAATTTGCTACTGTCCTACAAACCTCTGCACTTGGAGGCCCAACAACGTCTACAAGAAGAAGGTTGTGTCGTAGACATCAAGCTCTTTTCTGGTGTCATTTCCGGGGAGGTGAGTGTTTGAAGGTATATCTTTAGATCTTGCAATTGAATCTTTTAGTTTCTTGTTTTATCACTAGTTTAGTTTATAAATAAAACTACAAATAATGGAATTAAGGTTGCCTCATACGCTTCATCTTTTTAATATCTTTCGTGAGAATGATGGAAAGGAAAATTGTGATCAAGTGCTAGAAGAAGAAATCTATAGAATGTTTGGCACTAAATCTTTGTATGATGAGAATGATTGCAATGTTGTTAGTATGAATTCTATAAATAACCATGATGCTAATGATATGCAAAGCTACAAGCTTGGGGAAGCTATGTTTGATAAAGATGATATTTTTTGTCCCCCAAGTTTTGATGAGCAAATTTATTATGATGAAAGCATGCCTCCTATTTATGATTATTTTTGTGATGACACATATGCTATAAATAATAAAGATAACCATGAAACTTGTCATCTTGATTTTAATTTTTAATTGGATGATGCTTCACATGATAGTTATTTTGTTGAGTTTGCTCCCACTACTATTGATGAGAAGAAATTTGCTTATGTGGATAGTAGTAAATTTTCTATGCTTGTAGATCATGAAAATAATGCTTTATGTGATGGTTATATTGTTGAATTCAATCATGATGCTACTGAAAATTATTATTAGGAAGGAATATATGCTTGTAGGAATTGCAATAATATCAATTTTCCTCCCTATGTGCTTAAAGTCTTGAAGTTATGCTTGTTTTGCCTTCCTATGCTAGTTGATTATTGTTCCCATAAGTTGTTTGCTCACAAAATCCCTATGCATAGGAAGTGGGTTAGACTTAAATGTGTTAGTAATATGCTTCATGATGCTCTCTTTATGTTTCAATTCTTATCATTTATGCGAGCATCATTGAAATCATCATGCCTAGCTAAAAGGCATTAAATAAAAGCGCTTGTTGGGGGACAACCCAATATTTACCCTTACTGTTTTTGTGTGTTCACATGATTATGCTGCTGTAGTAATCATGTTTTATAGCTTTTGTTTCAATAAACTGCCAAGTAAGACCTTTAGGATAGCTTACGGTGATAGTTGTGTTGATCCTACTGAAAATCAGAAACTTTTGCACCCAGTCAATTAGTTTTGATAATTCACAGAAACGTGTTTTTGATCTTATTCTTCTTTATCTGGATTGGTACACAAATTTCCCAGGTTTTCCTAATTTGGTAGAATTTTTGGAGTTACATAAGTATTAGAGAGTTACAGATTACTACAGACTGTTCTGTTTTTGACAGATTCTGTTTTCTATGTGTTGTTTGCTTATTTTGATGAATCTATGAGTAGTATCAAAGGGTATGAACCATAGATAAGTTGGAATACAGTATATATTACACCATTATGAATTTAGAATGAGTTCACAATAGTACCTAAGTGGTGATTTATTTTCTTATACTAACGGAGCTTACGAGTTTTCTGTTGATTTTTGTGTTGTGAAGTTTTCAAGTTTTGGGTAAAGATCCGATGGACTATGGAATAAGGAGTGGCAAGAGCCTAAGTTTGGGGAAGCCCAAGGCACCCCAAGGTGATATTCAAGGAAAACCAAGAGCCCAAGCTTGGGGATGCCCCGGATGGCATCCCCTCTTTCGTCTTCGTTCATCGGTAACTTTACTTCGAGCTATATTTTTATTCACCACATGATATGTGTGCTATCCTTGAAATGTCATTTTGTTTTGTTTTGCTTGCTGTTTGAATAAAATATCAAGATCTTAAATTCTTAAACATTAGAGGGACTTCACATAGTTGCATAATTATTCGACTACTCATCGATCTTCACTTATATCTTTTGGAGTAGTTTGTCATTTGCTCTAGTGCTTCACTTATACCCTTCTAATTAGAGCACCGCGGTGATTTTATTTTGTAGAATTATTGATCTCTCATGCTTTGCTTATATTATTTTGAGAGTCTTTTAGAACAGCATGGTATTTGCTTTGGTTATAAAATTAGTCCTAATATGATGGGCATTCAAGTTGGGTATAATAAAAACTTTCATATAAAGTGCATTGAATACTATGAGAAGTTTGATTCCTTATGATTGTTTTGAGATATGAGGATGGTGATATTCGAGTCATGCTAGTGGGGTAGTTGTGAATTTCAGAGATACTTGTGTTAAAGTTTGTGATTCCCGTAGCATGCACGTATGGTGAACCGTTATATGATGAAGTTGGAGCATGATTTATTGATTGATTGTCTTCCTTATGTGTGGAGGTCGGGATCGCGCGATGGTTAACTCCTACCAACCCTTCCCCTAGGAGCATCCGTGTAGTACTTTGTTTTGATAACTTATAGATTTTTGCAATAAGTATATGAGTTCTTCATGACTAATGTTGAGTCCATGGATTATACGCACACTCACCCTTCCACCATTGCTAGCCTCTCTTGTGCCGCGCAACTTTCGCCGGTTCCATACACCCACCATATACCTTCCTCAAAACAGCCACCATACCTACCTATTATGGCATTTCCATAGCCATTCCAAGATATATTGACATGCAACTTTCCACCGTTTCGTTATTTGTGACACGCATCATCATTGGCATATTGCTTTTGCATGATCATGTAGTTAACATTGTATTTGTGGCAAAGCCACCTTTATAATTCTTTCATACATGTCGCTCTTCATTCATTGCATATCCCGGTACACCGCTGGAGGCATCCACATAGAGTCATATTTTGTTCTAAGTATTGAGTTGTAATTCTTGAGTTGTAAGTAAATAAAAGTGTGATGATCTTCATTATAAGAGCATTGTCCCAAGTGAGGAAAGGATGATGGATACTATGATTCCCCCACAAGTCGGGATGAGACTCCGGACTTTATAAAAAAATAAAAGAGACGAAAAAAGCCCAAATAAAAAAAGAGGCCAAAGAAGCCCACCAAAAAAATGAGAGAAAAAGAGAGAAGGGACAATGTTACTATCCTTTTCCACACTTGTGCTTCAAAGTAGCACTATGATCTTCATGATAGAGAGTCTCCTATGTTGTCACTTTCATATACTATTGGGGATTTTTCATTATAGAACTTGGCTTGTATATTCCAATGATGGGCTTCCTTAAAATGCCTTAGGTCTTTGTGAGCAAGGAAGTTGGATGCACACCCACTTAGTTTCTTTTGATGAGCTTTCATACACTTATAGCTCTAGTGCATCCGTTGCATGGCAATCCCTACTCACTCACATTAATATCTATTAATGGGCATCTCCATAGCCCGTTGATACGCCTAGTTGATGTGAGACTATCTTCTTTTCTTTTGTCTTCACCATAACCACCATCCTATTCCACATATAGTGCTATGTCCATGGCCCACGCTCATGTACTGCGTGAAGATTGAAAAAGTTTGAGAATACTAAAGTATGAAACAATTTCTTGGCTAAAACCGGGGTTGTGCATGATTTAAATATTTTGTGTGATGAAGATAGAGCATAGCCAGACTATATGATTTTGTAGGGATAACTTTCTTTGGCCATGTTATTTTGAGAAGACGTGATTACTTTGTTAGTATGCTTGAAGTATTATTACTCTTATGTCAATATTAAACTTTTATCTTGAATCATTTGGATCTGAACATTCATGCCACAATAAAGAAGATCACAATGAGAAATATGCTAGGTAGAATTCCACATCAAAAATTCTGTTTTTATCATTTACCTACTCGAGGACGAGCAGGAATTAAGCTTGAGGATGCTTGATACGTCTCCAATGTATCTATAATTTTTTATTGTTCCATGCTATTAAATTACCTACTTTGGATATTATGGGCTTTACTAAACACTTCTATATCATTTTTGGGACTAACCTATTAACCGGAGGCCCAGCCCAAATTGCTGTTTTTTTTGCCTATTTCAGTGTTTCACAAAAAAGGAATATCAAACGGAGTCCAAACGGAATGAAACCTTTGGGAGAGTTATTTTTGGAACGAAAGCAATCCAGGAGACTTGGAGTAGACGTCAGGGAAGCTTCGAGGAAGCCACAAGGGTCCAGGGTGCGCCCTACCCCCTGGGCGCGCCCCCCGCCCTCGTGGCTCCCCTGACCGACTTCTTTCACCTATATATATCCATATATCCCGAAAACATCCAGGGACACAATAGATCGGGAATTCCGCTGCCGCAAGCCTCTATAGCCACCAAAAACCAATCAGAACCCTGTTCCAGCACCGTGCCGGAGGGGGAATCCCTCACCGGTGGCCATCTTCATCATCTCGACGCTCTCCATGACGAGGAGGGAGTAGTTCACCCTCAGGGCTGAGAGTATGTACCAGTAGCTATGTGTTTGATCTCTCTCTCTCTCTCTCTCGTGTTCTTGATTCGGCACAATCTTGATGTATCGCGAGCTTTGCTATTATAGTTGGATCTTATGATGCTTCCCCCCCCTCTACTCTCTTGTAATGGATTGAGTTTTCCCTTTGAAGTTATCTTATCAGATTGAGTCTTTAAGGATTTGAGAACACTTGATGTATGTCTTGCATGTTCTTATGTGTGGTGACAATGGGATATTCACGTGATCTACTTGATGTATGTTTTGGTGATCAACTTGCGGGTTCAGTGACCTTGTGTCCTTATGCATAGGGGTTGGCACACGTTTTCGTCGTGACTCTCCGGTAGAAACTTTGGGGCACTCTTTGAAGTTCTTTGTGTTCGTTGAATAGATGAATCTGAGATTGTGTGATGCATATCGTATAATCATACCCACGGATACTTGAGGTGACATTGGAGTATCTAGGTGACATTAGGGTTTTGGTTGATTTGTATCTTAAGGTGTTATTCTAGTATGAACTCTATGATAGATCGAACGGAAAAAATAGCTTCATGTTATTTTACTACGGACTCTTGAATAGATCGATCAGAAAGGATAACTTTGAGGTGGTTTCGTACCCTACAAAAATCTCTTTGTTTGTTCTCCGCTATTAGTGACTTTGGAGTGACTCTTTGTTGCATGTTGAGGGATAGTTATATGATCCAGTTATGTTATTATTGTTGAGAGAAGTTGCACTAGTGAAAGTATGAACCTTAGGCCTTGTTTCCTAGCATTGCAATACCGTTTACGCTCACTTTTATCATTAGTTACCTTGCTGTTTTTATATTTTCATATTACAAAAACCTATATCTACCATCCATATTGCACTTGAATCACCATCTCTTCGCCGAACTAGTGCACCTATACAATTTACCATTGTATTGGGTGTGTTGGGGACACAAGAGACTCTTTGTTATTTGGTTGCAGGGTTGTTTGAGAGAGACCATCTTCATCCTACACCTCCCACGGATTGATAAACCTTAGGTCATGCACTTGAGGGAAATTTGATACTGTCCTACAAACCTGTGCACTTGGAGGCCCAACAACGTCTACAAGAAGAAGGTTGCGTAGTAGACATCAAGGACCAAACCTATTTGACTCGTACTCCAGAAGTACTCTTCTTGGAAATTGATGTCAAAGGGGGAGAGAGAGCACATCAAAGCTTATTCATGGGAGATAAAGCACATCTTAACTTCTCCAGATGCTTGTTAACAATAAAGGAGAGAATTCACATGTCTTTAAGAGGGGAAAGACATGTTAATATATAGTTGATTGGACCATTTCTTGCTTTAATGTTTCTTGCTCTGATTTTCTCTTACCCTACCTTCATCCATTATCCAATATTAGATTCAGGGGTAGAAAGAGTTCATATCTAGGGAAAGAAAATCTTTGGAATTCATTGCATATCGTCAATCTTTGGGGACATGTCTATATCCAAATGGAGTACTTAGTACTCACTTATTACATGTCATCCCAGTCTTGGTACTCTTGTGGTTTCCTGAGTGTTCTTGTGTTATCTAACCTAGTTTTCTCAAGCTCATCTCTTCCAAAGCCAGCTCAAGACCACAAAGTAAGTATATGCATCACACTCATGTGCATGATGATCTCTTGCTGATGTACATATTGTTTGCAAGAAGGATTCATGAACATGAAGGGACACTTCCTTTTATCTACATCATTTGCTCATATGCATATATGTAGCGACCCGACCCGAATGGGTCAAGTCTCTATGCTTACGTGTCACCCCTGGATCGGTATGCTGACACACACAGTACTCAAGGATTTATAACAGAGGTAAATCACATGTATAAAGTAACGTAAATACTATTACCTCAATCCAAAATAGCGGAAGCAACAAGGTTGTGGATTCCCATCAACACCAACGGCAAAGTTGAGTATAGGAAATCATAACCCTAAGGTATCACTTACTCGTCATAAGATCCTGCAACATGAGACGTTGCAGCCACAGAGGGTCAGTACATTGAATGTACTGGCAAATTCACACCATAGAGCAATGATGAATAAAGGATATCACTACATGCATATATGGCTGGTGGAAAAGCTCTACAGTTATAATGTTTTTGCGAAAAGCCAATTTTTCCCTACTGCAAAGGAATAAATTTATTTAACTATCATGGTGGTTGTTAAACATTGAGAATGGTTCACAGCATTCTCAATCCCAATTAAAAGTACTCATTAAAACCCAACAATATTAATTATAGTAACATGATGAGATTCACATGATATCCAAGTACTAGATACTCAAGATGTCCATAACCGAGGACACGGCTAACCATGATTAGTTTGTACACTCTGCAGAGGTTTGCGCACTTTTCCCCACAACTCGATCGCCTCCGCTTGGTTTCTCGCACTACACGGTGTTTGAGAAACGGATGACCGAGACATAGTCTTTTAGAAGCACTTGCACCTTACATAAGGGGTAGACCGTACCAACCTACATCCCCTACATCTGCTAGTCCACCCCGTAAGAGTTCGCACAACTTAGTCAACTATGCTAGAGCCCATAATAGCATGTGGCTACACACGTAAGTTTCTAGTTTGATAAATCTCATGATCCCTTTGAGCCTGGGTGGAGGTCCTTAGAAATACAGGCAAGTCCTGCTAGAAAACAGGTGCCTCAATCCACCCAGATGTGTGTTTAAGTTGCCACCTTAAATAAACCATTAATTTACAATCTCACATCTGTCATGGAAAATCACTCACCCAATCCACGTCTACTAGCATAGCATGGCATAAAAGCAAACGTAGAAGTAACTCCCAAGGGTTTGATAATAACACAGGTAATAGGTACTACCTCATCTACTTCCCAAAACCCACAATTTATTTCAGATCCTAATCATGCAATTGTTTGAGGATTGAAACTAATGCATAAAAACTGGGTAATAAGGAAGTATGATCAAAGTGTGAACTTGCCTGCAATGTTGATGAAGATGATTCGCACTCAAAAACTCTTGATAGTTCTACTCCTCACACTCCAGTCAATCTATCGCGATCAAGCAATGGTAACCACACATAAGCAATCACTCAAAAGATCGGAAAGAACGAAGAACAATTCGGAAAACATCAAAATCAAACAAATAACTCTTGCAGCATAAAACAAATTTCTAACAGTACCAAAATTATGTGAATTTGGTCTTATCAGAAAGTTTAGGTCAAGAGCTTCAATTTGCAAAAAGAATCAAACAAATCAGAGTTATAAAACTCCAGTTATGATCAAACGAAGTTCAAAATTTTAAAACTTTCAAAAACATGTTTAAGATTTTTTACTGACTAGAGGGGATCGTAACGAGAAGTGGGCGTTGGTTTCGTCTAATTCCGACTAACGAGCAAAAAGTAGTGATCATTTGAAGATCAGGGGCTATTCTGTAAATAAAATCATCACAGATAGGTCCCTGTCCGAAAATAAATAAATAAAAGAAAAAGAAAAATCCTATCGAACGAACGTTCGATATAGAAGCATAAGTGATGAAAACCGTTCGTTACAGAGAACTAACGGACGAACGATCTCTAACTAAATTAACCTAAATCAATAAACCGAAAAAAAAACGAAGAGAAAACCGGGTCGGGTTTTATTGGTTTATACCGGTTCGAGGGAAATAAACCGGCGGCGGCAACTCCGGCGAGATCTGGCGATGCGGCAGCGGCGGATCCGGCGAGTGGCGCGGCGGCTCCGGCGTGTGGGGCGGCGATCGTGGGCGCGGCGTGAGCGGCGAAGCGACGCGACAAGACCGAAGCGGCGCGGCGGCGGCAAGGCGGCGGCGGCGGCGCGGATGTGTAGCGAGATGCGCTAAAGCGGCGGCAAAAAGAGAGGAGGGCGGCGGCGGCCTATTTATAGGAGGGCGGCCTCGGGAAGCGTGCGGCAGGGGCAAAGGCGGCGGAGAGGCCGACTCGGCCACGGCGGCGGCGATGGCGTGCGGGACGCGGAGTCGGGGACGAAGGCGGCGGCTTGCTGGGCCATGGCCTGGCTCGGGTGCTGGGCCGGCCCAGTCGGCGAGGGAATTTTTTTTAAAACAACACAGCTAAACAAAAATAAAACAAACGAAATAAACATTTTATATAGGCATATAATATATCAAAATTTTCAGAAAAAGATTTCCTACTAGCTGAACATTTTTCTAGAGTCAAATAAAATACACACAAATTCAGATAATTCAAAGAGCGCTACTGGTCTAATAAAATCCAATAAAAATCATTTTAAAAATACCAAAATGAATTCAAATTTATTTCTCTCCAATTTTATAGTGTAGGGAATCATGTTACCCTCATTTCTGTATAATTTATTTTTGGAGAAAAATAATTTGAATAAAACTCAAATAACTCCAAATTGAAAATAAATTCAAAATAACTTTGAATTTAATTCTTTGAAACTCCCAACTCATATTTCATATGTTTTGAAGAAGTCATTTTATCTTCTCTCATGAAAATCATTGAGTTGCTTGAAGTTTATGAATTGGAAATAATTTCAAATGAAATTCAAATATTTTCAACACCCCTTGTCATTTAAATAAATGGAAGAAGTCATGTCATCTTCTCTCCAGGGTTTTGTGATGAAAAGAATTTGAATGCACGAAGATCATAAAAGCAAAAAATGAAAGTTTTGGGAAAGTCCTTTTATTCCCTCTCATTTAACTTTCAAAAAGTTTCGAATTTCACTCAATCAATCACACAACAATCAAACAAACAATCAATCTATCTATTTATTATAACATTCCAAAATTTAGAATTTTGGGATGTTACAAACATACCACCCTTAAAATGAATCTCTTCCTCGAGATTCGGAGAGGCTAGCAAGAAATAGGTTAGGGTTTGGGGGTCTTCTCAAAATCCATCGATCATCACTCTGGTCTCGGGTGCTACCACCCTTAGAAACATGGTTACGGTTCCATCAAAACTCATATACTCCATCCTTATTGTTGGCAGCGTCGATCTTCTCAGATCCTCTGAAAAAATTCCTTGTCTGGGCTCTTCCGGTAGTGGCATAACTTTTCCTTAATACTTTTGTCCTTTCATCTTGGTAAGGTTATTCCGAGACTGGTCTTCTTAGCTGACGGTTTTGGCGCCAATGCTAAACAACTATCGATATCTCATGGTGGTCAACAATTTATGGTTTCTCCTGCAGGAAATGGGTCTGGGTTGAACCTCACCGTATGAACTACGATTGGCAACAGTTGCCTTGTACAAGGGGAAAAGTACTTATACCATTCTAAGGTTCAAACAAGGTTTTGATCATCGTCTCTCTACTATAGGTAAGTCACTCAGATTTACCATCCCATATAGCAAGGCGAATAATAAGAGTAAGTCGGTATGGTGATCAATCCATCCCGCACCCAAATCATTATCTTGTATATGGTTTAGCGAATCTCGCTTGCTAACACTCGGTCATCCTCACAAGCATTGCAGAATTTCTCTTGCCGACGAACCAAGTTCGGAAAATCCATTGATTCTGCAAGCCAAACAAACATCTGTCGGTCCTTCACCACTCTCAGGTTTTCCGTAAACTCCTATAAAATCGTCGGTGGGTAAAGGCATATCCTCTTCCAAGGGTTTGCCTTCAGCAAGAGTGTGCTTGCTTCTTGGCAGGTCCTGGGGCCTGTGGGTTATGGCCCATCTCATCACTTGTAGTCCTTGAACTTATCATCGGGCAACTGATCGTTATTCCAACATCCAACTTCCTAGCATTCTTAAATCCATCCAATTGTACTGTCTTCCTTCCTTCTGTGTGTACCAAACTAAGACATGATTACTCAGACTCATCATGGAATTTCCATTGATCCATAGTTCCAACATCCTACCTCCTTTATATCCAATAGTGATTCCTCTTCATCCTCGTGGGATATCCCACATACCGAGATAAAACTTATACTTATAAGGTCCATACTCCACTTCGTGGATCATCATTATCCTTTCCAGGGTCAAGCATCCTTACAGGGGAATATTGGCCATCTCTGCATGGCACTTTTTCAACTAGGAAACGTGAAACACATCATGAACTCCTGACAGTGCTTCGGGTGACTCCAACTTGTTGGCCACTTCTCCCATACGCTCCAAAACTCGGTATGGTCCTACAAATCTCGGGGCTAACTTTCCCTTAACTCCAAATCATTTAACTCCTCGCAGAGGGGACACACGAAGACACGCTCTGTCTCCAATTCCATAGACTTCCTCCTTGCATTTTTGAGTCTGCACAACTCTTCTGCCAGAACTGAGCTACCTTCAGTCTATCTCGAAGCATCTTAACATCCTCTTCTAACTCCTTGATCACATTTGATCCAAACAACTGATGGTCTCCAACTTCATCCCACATCAACGGTGTCTGGCTCCTTCTCCCATACAAAGCTTCAAAAGGGGCATCTTCAAACTGACTTGGTAGCTGTTGTTGAATGAGAACTCCGCGTAAGGTAGATTACCATCACTACTAGATCCATAATCTAGCGCACATGCTCTCAACATGTTCTCCAGAATCTAATTGACTCTCTCAATCTATCCATCTGTCTGCGAACGAAAGGCTGTACTGAACTCTAGCCTAGTACCCAAAGTATGGTGCAGCTGATTCCAAAACTTTGAGGTAAACTGTGTTCCTCTATCTGATACGATGGTCCTCGGAACTCCATGCAGACATGCGATCCTGGTCATATATATCTTGGCCAACTTCACACTTGTATAGGTGGTATTCACTGGGATAAAGTGAGCCAATTTGGTCAAGCAAATCAACTACTACCCAGATAGAATCATATCCCATTCAGGTTCTGGGAAATCCGGTAATGAAATCCATGCCAAGCTTATCCCACTTCCATTCGGGTATCGGCATAGGTTGTAGTAACCCTGCTGGCTTCTGATGCTCTGCTTTTACTCTCTCTGGCATACATCACCTACGACTACATACTCCGCAATATCCTTCTTCATACCAGTCCACCAGAAACACTCCTTCAAATCCAAATACATCTTGGTGTTTCCAGGGCGAATTGAGTATGGTGAGTCATGAGCCTCCTGAAGTATTTACTTCCTGATCTTTGCATTATTGCGAACATATACACGTTCCTCGAACCATAAGGTGTCGTGCTCATCCTTACGAAAACCTTCGGCCTTTCCTTTGCTCATCCTCTCTTTTACCTCATAAATCTCTTTGTCATCCTTCTGAGCTTCACGGATCTTTCTCAGCAATGTAGACTGAACTTCCATTGCTGCAACAAAACCTTTGGGAACAATCTCCAACCGAAGTTCCTTGAGATCCTCTGCTAACTCCTTTGGTAACCCCCCCCCCTTATGAGGGTATTCATCCTTGTTTTCTTTATGGTTGTGTCCTATTTCTCCACAAAGCATGTATGCACAAGGTTTCTTCATATCACTTCCATAAGGCTTCAACTTCTGGGACACAAGACGAGATCTTTGCAGAGTCAACTTAAATTCTTTCCAAGTGATTACTCCTTGACATCCATTGATGGTTTGGTACATCCTCCACCAAGTAGTGGCACCTCTTTCAAAGCACTCAAGATCATGCTGGGTCATATCCTTTCCGGCTATAGGGTTATTCTCCATGTGATCCTCCATGCTCTGAATCCATTGGTCCATCTCCAACTGACTCATCGTCCCAGAAAATATAAGCTCATCTCCATTCATCCCCTATTGGGTCCATGGGTTTGGGGTGGGATAAGAGAGATCGAGAGGGATGCACACAGTACAAACAATAGTTTTGAAAAGACAGGTTTTATTGTGGCTGTCGGAAAAACAACAAACAAATGACAGCTCACAATCATCGCATCTAACATAAGTATATAACAGGGGTTTGGTCTTATAAAGGTCAATAAATCCCAACGTCACCAAACTCTTCAAGTCTTGGTCATGTCTCCGATGGCTCCTTCTGATCATGCTTGTCCTTCTCAAATTCTTTTGCCAAATCATCTCTGTTGAGGCGAATTCTCTGATGACATCCTTTAATATTTCTGGAGTTGCGTTCCAAACTTCTGGGTTTCAACATCCTTGGCATGAACCATGCCCTTCTATCCTTCAGCTTCTAACGAATCTCCGGTATCTCGAGGTTTTGTCCCTCCAGTTTGGCTACTTCAGCTTCTGGTTCCTGAGTTCTTCACGAATTGCTTCCTTGTCGAATACTGCTTCTTGTAGGTCCATCTTAACTTCCTGATGTAATACTCCAGATCCTGGTGATACACCGACTAAGGTTAAAACTGCATCTTGCTGATAGGTGCTCCATTAGCCTTCTACCATCCAATCCTTCCATGCATATGCATGCTTAACTTAGCACGGTGACAATAGCATAAGCGGGCGGTAACATCATGGATATCCATATTTCTGCCCTAGTCATTGACATGAACTTTTATTCCATAGTTGATATCTCCTGTCTTAGGGTTTTTCTTGACAAAACTTTGAGTTCTAATGCTCCACGTTCTGGTCTTTCTCCGATACACCTTGATCTCGGGTATTGACAGCTTCCATAGTCTGCCAAGTTCCATAAGTGTAGCCTTCCTAGGTCATACCAAATCTGGAAATTCTTCATATTCCTCAAATTCTCCTAGTCTTCGAAGTCTTTATCTGTCGTAGTTTCCATCATTATCATGCACGGTAAAATCCTCTTCATTCCAAAGTGGTCTTAGTTGTCCGATATCTGGTCCTTCTTGGAGTGGTCTCATCAGTCGAATCTCCATGGGGTCAAAAGGAGAAAGGGGTATGGTCTCACTAAAAGGGAATATTTGAATAAGCGCGGAAGAGAAGAGAGGTAAAAGATTCTTTTGAAAAGAAAGTTGTAGAGAAAAATCTTTCCTATGGGCTTGCCAGTTTCTAGGGTCACGTCCTACAGTCAACATGTGCTCTAATACCATCTTGTAGCGACCCGACCCGAATGGGTCAAGTCTCTGTGCTTACATTTCATCCCTGGATCGGTATGCTGACACACACAGTACTCAAGGATTTATAACAGAGGTAAATCACATGTATAAAGTAACGTAAATACTATTACCTCAATCCAAAATAGCGGAAGCAACAAGGTTGTGGATTCCCATCAACACTAACGGCAAAGTTGAGTATAGGAAATTGTAACCCTAAGGTATCACTTACTCGTTGTAAGATCCTGCAACATGAGACGTTGCAGCCACAGAGGGTCAGTACATTGAATGTGCTGGCAAATTCACACCATAGAGCAATGATGAATAAAGGCTATCACTACATGCATATATGGCTGGTGGAAAAGCTCTACGGTTATAATGTTTTTGCGAAAAGCCAATTTTTCCCTACTGCAAAGGAATAAATTTATTTAACTATCATGGTGGTTGTTAAACATTGAGAATGGTTGACAGCATTCTCAATCCCAATTAAAAGTACTCATTAAAATCCAACAATATTAATTATAGTAACATGATGAGATTCACATGATATCCAGGTACTAGATACTCAAGATGTCCATAACCGGGGACACGGCTAACCATGATTAGTTTGTACACTCTGCAGAGGTTTGCGCACTTTTCCCCACATGACTCGATCGCCTCCGCTTGGTTTCTCGCACTACACGGTGTTTGAGAAACGGATGACCGAGACATAGTCTTTTAGAAGCACTTGCACCTTACATAAGGGGTAGACCGTACCAACCTACATCCCCTACATCTGCTAGTCCACCCCGTAAGAGTTCGCACAACTTAGTCAACTATGCTAGAGCCCATAATAGCATGTGGCTGCACACGTAAGTTTCTAGTTTGATAAATCTCATGATCCCTTTGAGCCTGGGTGGCGGTCCTTAGAAATACAGGCAAGTCCTGCTAGAAAACAGGTGCCTCAATCCACCCAGATGTGTGTTTAAGTTGCCACCTTAAATAAACCATTAATTAACAATCTCACATCTTTCATGGAAAATCACTCACCCAATCCACGTCTACTAGCATAGCATGGCATAAAAGCAAACGTAGAAGTAACTCCCAAGGGTTTGATAATAACACAGGTAATAGGTACTACCTCATCTACTTCCCAAAAACCACAATCTAATTCAGATCCTAATCATGCAATTGTTTGAGGATTGAAACTAATGCATAAAAACTGGGTAATAAGGAAGTATGATCAAAGTGTGAAATTGCCTGCAATGTTGATGAAGATGATTCGCACTCAAAAACTCTTGATAGTTCTACTCGTCACACTCCGGTCAATCTATCGCGATCAAGCAATGGTAACCACACATAAGCAATCACTCAAAAGATCGGAAAGAACCAAGAACAATTCGGAAAACATCAAAATCAAACAAATAACTCTTGCAGCATAAAACAAATTTCTAATAGTACCAAAATTATGTGAATTTGGCCTTATCAGAAAGTTTAGGTCAAGAGCTTCGATTTGCAAAAAGAATCAAACAAATCAGAGTTATAAAACTCCAGTTATGATCAAATGAAGTTCAAATACCAATCTGTTTGAATTCAAAATTTTAAAACTTTCAAAAACATGTTTATGATTTTTTAATGAATAGAGGGGATCGTAACGAAGAAGTGGGCGTTGGTTTCGTCTAATTCCGACTAACGAGCAAAAAGTAGTGATCATTTGAAGATCAGGGGCTATTCTGTAAATAAAATCATCACAGATAGGTCCCTGTCCGAAAATAAATAAATAAAAGAAAAAGAAACATCCTATCGAACGAACGTTCGCTATAGAAGCATAAGCGATGAAAACCGTTCGTTACAGAGTACTAACGGACGAACGATCTCTAATTAAATTAACCTAAATCAATAAACCGAAAAAAAAGAAGAGAAAACCGGGTCGGGTTTTATTGGTTTATACCGGTTCGAGGGAAATAAACCGGCGGCGGCAACTCCGGCGAGATCTGGCGATTGGCAGCGGCGGATCAATGAGTGGCGGCGGCTCGATGGTGTCTTGGCGGCAAGGCGTGGCAACAGTGTCGGGAGCGGTGAGCAGCAGCAGAAGCTGAAGCGGCGCGGCGCAGCGAAAGCGGCGCGGGATGTTCGGCGAGATGCGGCCAAGGGCGGCGGCAAAAGAGGAGGAGCGGGGTGGTGGCGGCCTATTTATAGGAGGGGCGGCCTCGGGAAGCGTGCGGCAGGGGCAAAGGCGGCGGAGAGGCCGACTCGGCCACGGCGGCGGCGATGGAGTGCGGGAGGCGGAGTCGGGGACGAAGGCGGCGGCTTGCTGGGCCATGGCCTGGCTCGGGTGCTGGGCCGGCCCAGTCGGCGAGGGAAATTTTTTTTTAAAACAACACAGAGAAACAAAAATAAAACAAACGAAATAAACATTTTATATAGGCATATAATATATCAAAATTTTCAGAAAAAGATTTCTTACAAGCGTAACATTTTTCTAGAGTCAAATAAAATACACACAAATTCAGATAATTCAAAGAGCGCTACTGGTCTAATAAAATCCAATAAAAATCATTTTAAAAATACCAAAATGAATTCAAATTTATTTCTCTCCAATTTTCTAGTGTAGGGAATCATGTTACCCTAATTTCTGTATAATTTATTTTTGGAGAAAAATAATTTGAATAAAACTCAAATAACTCCAAATTGACAATAAATTCAAAAGAACTTTGAATTTAATTCTTTGAAGTTTATGAAATGGAAATAATTTCAAATGAAATTCAAATATTTTCAACACCCCTTGTCATTTAAATAAATGGAAGAAGTCATGTCATCTTCTCTCCAGGGTTTTGGGATGAAAAGAATTTGAATGCACGAAGATCATAAAAGCAAAAATGAATGTTTTGGGAAAGTCCTTTTATTCCCTCTCATTTAACTTTCAAAAAGTTTCGAGTTTCACTCAATCAATCACACAACAATCAAACAATCAATCTATCTATTTATTATAACATTCCAAAATTTAGAATTTTGGGATGTTACAATATAGCCAAGATACATGTAACTCATTGCTTGCTCTGACATGCCTATGCATTCACATGTTCTTATATTCCATCTTTTCATTATTGCATACATGTAGGGGGGGGCCTATGCATGTTACATGTCTTTCCAAAGCTTCACTTGTTATCGTGTATATCTTTAATCTAGAGATTTAATGTATGTTGTCATCAATTACCAAAAAGGGGGAGACTGAAAGCACAAGTGCTCCCTGGGTGGTTTTGGTAATTAATGTCAACATATCTCTTGTTGGACTAATATTTTTATCAAGTATATTTCATATGAGTTCAACAATGGTGTGGCAAGGACAAGAGGATGAGGAACTGATACGTCCATTTTGCATCATGCTTTTATATCAATATTTATTGCATTATGGGCTGTTATTACACATTATATCCCAATACTTATGGCTATTCTCTCTTATTTTACAAGGTTTACCATGAAGAGGGGGAATGCCAAGAACTGAATCTGGCCGAAAAGGAGCAAACATTGAAACCTATTCTGACCTTTGCTCCAAAAATCCTGAAACTCCACGAAACTTATTTTTGGAATAAATAAGAATTATTGAGCGGAAGAAACACCTCGGGGGCCCACACCCTGGCCAGGAGGGTGGGGGTGCGCCCCCTGTCTCCTGGGCCCCCTAGTGGCCCCCCGGTGTCCATCTTCTGCTATATGAAGGCTTTTACCCTGGAAAAAATCGCGGGCAAGCTTACGGGACGAAACTCCGCCGCCATGAGGCGGAACCTTGGCGGAACCAATCCAGGGCTCCAGCGGAGCTATTCTGCCGGGGACACTTCCCTCCGTGAGGGGGAAATCATCACCATCGTCATCACCAACGATCCTCTCATCGGGAGGGGGTCAATATCCGTCAACATCTTCACCAGCACCATCTCCTCTCAAAACCCTAGTTCATCTCTTGTATCCAATCTTGTATCCAAACCACAAATTGGTACCTGTGTGGGTTGCTAGTTGTGTTGATTACTTCTTGTAGTTGATGCTAATTGGTTTACTTGTTGGAAGATCATATGTTCATATCCTTAATGCATATTATTACTCCTCTGATTATGAACATGAATATGCTTTGTGAGCAGTTACGTTTGTTCCTGACGACATGGGTGAAGTCTTGCTATTAGTAGTCATGTGAATTTGGTATTCGTTCGGTATTTTTATGAGATGTATGTTGTCTTTCCTCTAGTGGTGTTATGTGAACGTCGACTACATGACACTTCACCATTATTTGGGCCTAGAGGAAGGCATTGGGAAGTAATATGTAGATGATGGGTTGCTAGAGTGACAGAAGCTTAAACCCTAGTGAAAGTGCAACTATCCCTAGGTGGTTTTGGTAATTCATAACAACATATAGCTCATTGAGCTAATACTATTCGAAGACTACTATTTCAGGAAAGCTCAATGAATGTCATGGCATGGATGATGAAAGTGGATCCCTCAAAATATCAAGGACAAAGGATTTGCTCAAGCTCAAAAGCTCAAGACTCTTCATTTTACATTTTAGTGATCCAAGATCACATTGAGTCTATAGGAAAAGCCAATACTATCAAGGAGGGATGAGGTGTTGCTTAATGAGCCTCTTGCTTCATGTGCTTAGTGATATGCTCCAAATACACTCAACTACTTTCTCACATCCACTTATGACCTAAACCCAAAGTCAAAATCGGTCCCACCGATTCTTTCTATCCGGCGCCACTGAGTTCAAATGTCATAGCCACTACCACAAACCCTAGGCAAATCGGTCTTTCCGATAGGGATCTCGGTCTCACCGAGATGGGGTTGTAATCTCTCTGTTTCCCTTCGTAACGTTTCGGTCTAACCAAAGTGAGCGATCGGTCCCACCGAGATTGCAATGTAAACTCCCTGTTTCCTTTTCGTAACATTTCGGTCTCACCAAAATGAGCGAATCGGTCCCATCGAGTTTACCTGACCAACTCTCTGGAAAGCTTATTACCAAAATCGGTCTCACCGAGTTTGTGTAATCGGTCTCACCGAGATTACATTATGCCCTAACCCTAACCATATCGGTCCTACTGAGTTGCATGTCGGTCCCACTGAAAATCCTAACGGTCACTAGGTTTACTAAATTGGTCTGACCGAGTCTGTTGAATCGGTCCCACCGAATTTGGTAAATTGTGTGTAACAGTTAGATTTTGCGTGGAGGCTATATATACCCCTCCACCTCCTCTTCATTCGTGGAGAGAGCCATCAGAACAAACCTACATTTCTGAGAGAGAACCACCTACTCATGTGTTGAGGCCAAGATATTCCATTCCTACCATATGAATCTTGATCTCTAGCCTTCCCCAAGTTGCTTTCCACTCAAATCTTCTTTCCACCAGATCCAAATCCCATGAGAGAGAGTTGAGTGTTGGGGAGACTATCATTTGAAGCACAAGAGCAAGGAGTTCATCATCAACGCACCATTTGTTACTTCTTGGAGAGTGGTGTCTCCTAGATTGGCTAGGTGTCACTTGGGAGCCTCCGACAAGATTGTGGAGTTGAACCAAGGAGTTTGTAAGGGCAAGGAGATCGCCTACTTTGTGAAGATCTACCGCTAGTGAGGCAAGTCCTTCGTGGGCGACGGCCATGGTGGGATAGACAAGGTTGCTTCTTCGTGGACCCTTTGTGGGTGGAGCCCTCCATGGAGTCGCGCAACCGTTACCCTTCGTGGGTTGAAGTCTCCATCAACATGGATGTACGATAGCACCACCTATCGGAACCACGACAAAAACATCCGTGTCTCCAATTGCGTTTGAATCCTCCAAACCCTTCCCTTTAATTTCTTGCAAGTTGCATGCTTTAATTTCTGCTGCTCATATACTCTTTGCATGCTTGCTTGAATTGTGTGATGATTGCTTGACTTGTCCAAAGATAGCTAAAATTTTCCAAACTCTAAAATTGGGAAAAGGTTAAGTTTTTAATTGGTCAAGTAGTCTAATCACCCCCCCTCTAGACATACTTCAAGGTCCTACAAGTGGTATCAGAGCTTTGGTCTCCATTTGCTTTGATTTCCATAGCTTTTGGTGGTCATAGCCTTGGTTTCACAACCTAGGAGAGTATGGCGTCTAGCGAGGGAAATTATCACCGTAAAGGTCCTTACTTTGATGGTACTAATTTTGCTAGTTGGAAACATAAGATGAAAATGCATATTCTTGGACATAACCCCGCCGTTTGGGCTATTGTGTGTATTGGCTTGCAAGGTGAATTCTTTGATGGGAGAGAGCCGAACCGTGAAGCTACCGCGGAAGAATTGAAGATGCTGCAATACAACGCTCAAGCTTGTGATATCCTCTTCAACGGATTGTGCCCCGAGGAATTCAACAAAATCAGCCGTCTTGAGAATGCAAAGGAAATTTGGGATACTTTGATTGATATGCATGAAGGTACCGACTCCGTCAAGGAATCCAAGTTGGATGTGCTCCAAAGTCAGCTTGACAAGTTCAAAATGAAGGATGGTGAAGGTGTCGCTGAAATGTACTCTAGGCTTGCACTTATCACAAATGAGATTGTTGGCTTAGGGAGTAAAGAGATGACCGACAGATTCATCATCAAGAAGATCCTAAGAGCATTGGATGGAAAGTATGATACCGTGTGCACATTGATCCAAATGATGCCAAACTACAAAGATCTCAAGCCAACGGAAGTCATTGGAAGAATTGTTGCTCATGAGATGTCACTCAAGGATAAGGAGGAACTTCACAACAAGTCAAGTGGTGCTTACAAAGTCTCATGTGAAGCCCCCACATCATCAAGTGAGAAACAAACCTTCAATGAAGAATTGAGCTTAATGGTGAAGAACTTCAACAAATTCTACAAGAGTAGAAGCAAAGAAAGAAGCTCTAAGTCAAGGTCCTACAATGACAAAAGATCTTCTAGTCGAGAGCGAAATTGCTACAATTGTGGGAGACCCGGACACTATTCCAATGAGTGTACGGCACCCTACAAAAGAAGAGAAGATTCTCCAAAAAGATGAAGCAAACGAGAAGAATCCACCAAGAGAGAGGAGGAGTAGAGATGATCGTTATGAACGAAGACCCTCACGGAGAAGCAAGGATTCGGAAAGGAAGGACAAGTCATCAAGGAGCTACACAAAACGAAGACATCAAGCTCATGTTGGTGAATGGGTATCCGGCTCCGACTCCGACAATCACTTCGGGAGAAGCTATCACTCTGACTCCGAATATACTCAAGATGAAGGTGTTGCCGGTCTAGCACTTGTGTCAACCAACTCCTATGACATATTTGACTCACCAAATGAAGGAATTGGAAGATGCTTCATGGCCAAAGGTCCAAAGGTAACACATCCCGAGTATGTTGATTTCAATAGTGATGAAGATGACTTGCTAGGTGATGATGATTTACTTGTTGACAACTCTAGTGATGAATACTATGATCAAACGTCAATTAATCATGCTAATCAAGATAAAACGAATGACAAAGATAAGGAGAAGATTGAGCTTCTAACCAAAGAACTAAACACTCTTAAGTTAGCTCATCAAACTATCTTCGAAGATCATCGAGAACTTTTAAGAGCTCATGAGAAGTTACGCTTTGAAAAGCTCAATCTTGAGCAAGAGCATGAGTTCTTAAAAGCAATCAATGATGATCTCCGTAAGAAAAGTTCTTACATTGCCAAGCGTTTACTCTTATCTACTTACATGCCTCAAGTCAAGTCTAGTAACAAGTACAAGAAAGATCCTTCCTCTAGTAGTAACAATAATAATAATGCCAAATCCAATATTGTTGCTTCTAGTAGTTCTCTTGATTCCACTAATGATTCTCTTAGCCAAGTTACACTTGAGCAAGAAAATAGCTTATTGAAGGGAATTATAGAGAAAGGTGTTTACAAGAGCCTTCCCGGGAGTAAGCAATTCGAGGAACTTGTACGCAAGCAAGGAAGGCACCGGAAGAATCAAGGTGTTGGTTTTGAACGAAAGTTCAATGCCAATGGAGTTGAGTGGGAAGAAGATCAATACCCCAAGACGAAGTTTGTTCCTCAACAAGAGAAGTATGATCCTACTTCCTTCAAGGGAACACAATCACAAGATGATCTTCCACCACAAGACCACAAGAAGAAAGGCAAGGACAAGCTTCAAGAGGAGATTGATGCATTTTAAGAAGCACCTAAGGCCTCGGTCAAGTGGGTTCCCAAGACTATGTCAAGTTCTACTTCATCAAGTACAACTACAACTTCAAGGATTCCCATCAAGATGATGTGGATCCCGAAGAAGAAGAACTAGAGAGTTCTTGAGGGTGACTCCGCCAACATTCTTCACTCATATCATTATGGCAAGGAAAAGTGCAATCAACTTCCACATCTTGCACTAGTTCAAGGAGTCACAAACCCTCATGTTGGTAAGGCAAGGGACAAGGTAACCTAATGATTTCATGGACATCATCTTGTGTGTGTATCACTCTATGTCTATGGATATTCTTGTTTGTTCCTTGTGGGGCTAACCCATGTAGGTATGTTGAAAGTGCAACTCACTCCAAACGATTGCTCCAAATGATCTACATCAACATTGAGCACCCACATCTTCAACACCTACATGAAGTCATCATCGACAAAACCCAAGGTTAGTTCATCCCTCTAAAAGGGGATCTCACATCTAGGGGGAGCTTAACTCTAAGAATTGAGTCAAAGCAACTCTAATGGTGTGAACACATCAATGCACTATGTAAAAGTGGTAACCCCACTTGAGCTTAAACGATGAGTATGACCTATGATCAAATGTTCTCATTTGACTCCTAAGTCAATATACTCATATATAGATGACCTAGTCATCGCCAATTGTTTGATAGATGCTAGAATTGGTTGTGCATGCTTTGTCACATATTTTATTTGCCATTCTATTGTGTGAGCATGTTGGTTGCATATTTTACTCATTTGAGGACATCCACTTGTTGCTTTGATTGTTTGGGTTCTTTTTCTTTTTGCCAAGTGGATGGACAAGAATTCCTAAGAACCTTCTCTAGCTATCTATGCTTTTATCGTCTCAAACTCTATTCATGCTACATCACAAATTTTGGTCAAGTCAGATTCGAACCACTCTGTGTGAGGAGCACTCGGAGTCCCCGATTCGTCATAGACTTAAACTTCCAAAACTTCTTTGTGACTCTCGGTCTGACCGATTCCTCCATTTCGGTCCTACCGAGATCACTAAGTCGATCTAGGTTTTCAATCTCGGTGCAACCGATTTGAACGTTTCGGTCACACCGAGTTGCAGTAACTGTATACAGTTATGCATCTCGGTGCCACCAAGTTGTTCCACTCGGTCACATCGACAGGGTCGGGCTATATATACTCACGGGCAAAAATTTGGAAATTTCTCCGAACCTCTTCGCCCGCGCAATAGCTCGCTCTGCCTCCAGGGTCTCCGGATCGTCTCCTTGTCGCCAGCCGCCTCCTGTCGCTGGTCTCCGCCGCTGTCAATGGAATTCACCCCCGCCGTTGCCGCTGTAGCGAGTTCATCGCCAAGCTAGGGTATGGACTCGATCACAGTGCTATCCTCGTCCGATTCCTAGCACATTGTGTTCATTATGATTCTTGCCACGATTGAAACACTCCTATCCAGTCAATACAATCCTTAGATTAGATGCAATTTGAAAATTTAGGGTTAGGTTTCCACCGAAACCATCTCGGACCCACCGAGTTGAAAAACTCGGTCCCACCGATTTGGCTAACGCCATTGCACTAGTAACTCTCGGTCTGACCGAGAATTGCTAATCGGTGTGACCGATTTTAGGACTTTGTGAAACCCTAGCAGTCTCGGTGCCACCGAACTGTGACTCGGTCCGACCGAGTTCACTAGTTCAGGTTCCAAAACTGCTTCGGTATCACCGAGCTTGAAAATCGGTTGAGTTGAAATGCTTTCTGTGGAAAACTAAAACTGATTTTTTGAATCATTCTTTTGCAAAAATCTCTGCATTTTGTGATGCTCATCCATTCTATCTCATCTATAACTATTCACAGTGGTCAGCGATCAAAGAATTTGCAGCATGTCAGACCAAAGTGATAGTCAGAACAAGTCAGAAGAGCACAATCACATGAGTGAGGGCACTAGTCCCTCTAGCACTTCAGATGATGGCAGCAGGAGCACCCCAAGCAATCTGCCTAAAGCTGCCACCAGGACAAGGAAGAAGAGAACCTCAGAATATGAAGATGAGGATTATATGGCAGAAGAAGATGAGGCTACCTCCAAGAAGGTAGTGCTCAAAAAGGAGTATGCCTCAGCAAAGAACACAAAGCCTGGACTCAATAGGAAGGTTCCTGCCAAGTGGACACCTATGCCAAGGTCAGAGGATCAACACAAGTGCCTGAAAAGACAGAACCCAAAGAGGCACCTGCAAGAATAGTCACAACTTCCAAACCCAAGAAAGTTCCCACTGGAGAAACTATGAAGTTTACCATTGAATCAGAAGATGAAGCTGTTGGTCAAGATAAGAAGAAGAAGAGAGCCAGAACCACTACTGCCCAGGTTCTTGGAAATCCCTCTATGAGGAGAGTCTCAAAAGAGGAACAAGAGGTTGCTACACCAGCACCCAAGGCACAAAAGCTGATGGGTGATGCTATTAAGTCAGGGGCTGCAACATCAAAGCCCAAGGAAGCACCCAAAGCTGCCCCCAAGCCCAAGACTGCACCAAAGAGGAATACCAGGAGTATTCCAACTGCTGAAAAGAACAAGGCCCCAGTGCCTGAAGTTGCTGATGAGGAAGATGATGAAGGACAATTCCTGAGAAAGCTAAAGCCCAAGATTCCAGACCACAATGATGCTCATCCTGTGGCTGAGAACATGAAGTTGAGAAAGGATGCAGGACTCAGATTGTGGAGGTTGTCAGATCCATATGCTACTAGGAGAAGGACTGGTGTTGACTACAGGTTACACACTAAGGAACAGCAGGACTTCTATGAGACAATATTGTTGGACAAGAAACCAATAGTGTGTGATATGGGGTGTGTCGTAGAATAGTCACGTCAGATGTCCTCGTGAAAGGACTTAGTTGTGGAGCCATCGCAACTAGGAAGCTTGAAGGGGTTAAATCGGGACAAGGGACACGAGAGAGTTTATACTAGTTCAGCCCCTTACGGTGAAGGTAAGGCCTACGTCTAGTTGGGTTGGTATTGATGTTTCGATAACCAGGGAGCGAGACACGCTATGCCCGGTTCTTGATGAGTTGTTTCTTGCCCTAAGTCGCCAGCAGATCGTCCCCTTATATACACGGGTTGACGCCCACCGGCTTACAGAGTCCCGGCCGGCTTATAAACAGAGTCCGGCTCGGTGACCAGTTAAATCTACCTTACGTTACAAGTCATGCCATCATGGCGGTTTACTACAATGGGCTTAAGCCGCCCGTGGGCCTTAAGCTCTTTATTGAACCACCATCTTCATGCTTGGTCTTGGGCTTCCTCGATGAGTATTCTTTATGTAACCTGCCCCCTCGGGGCTTACACAAATAGTCATATCCCTAACATTAGGCCCCTGCATGATTTGAACCTGTTCATGTCGGTCTAAAAATATTTTAAAGAATTAAATCTTGATCTTCCGACTATATAGAGGGTTTTGTTAATCCGCCATGACGTCATCTTCGGATCCGTCTTAACTCGGCCACGCCATCCTTCCTTTAACTCATTTTTATTCCATCAATCCTTCAACGGATCTCTTTTTCTTCGTTCGAAAATCGAGGCGTCGGGGCGCTAGATAATAATTGTTATCTCCTCGCTTCCGCGCCGCCTCGGTCATCTTCTTCCTATAAACAGCCCGACGACTGGCCTTTTCCTTTTACCCTTCCGATCGTCTTCTTCCTCTCTCTCTGCCTCTCAGCTCCGCTGCCGTTATCATCGACTCCTTCGTCTTCATCGACTCAGTGCTGATCGACTGATCAGAACCAGAGATCGACGGCGAGCTTCTGCAGTTCATCCTCATCCGTGAGTCCCCTTTTTCCCCTTCCTTAGATCTATCTTGAAGCTCCGCTGAGTTCATCGAGTTCATCACCGCCCGATGCGGATCCTTGCTAGTTTGCACTTCCACAGCGTGTTTAGATTGTAAAAACCGTGTAGAAACGCTGCGGTAGTTGTTTGTGTTGATCTTGTATAGAAATAGATTTCATTCCTCTTGTTTGGAAACCTCCTTTGAATGCATGAACTTCTCTTGCCTGTTTTAAGGTCTAGAAATTTTCTCCTTTAGAACAATAGCTTGATCCATAATAAAGGTTGTTGTCCGTGAAACTTGTTTCTATCACCCGGAAAGCTTCTTCTGGAAAACTTACTTTATCACCACCGTCTAGGTGTCCGGTTTAAAAAGAATCCTTGAATGACTGTTGATCCTGATAGCGGTTTAAACTTCACTGCACAATCACCCTTATATCATTAGGCCCCTTGCTTAAACCGCTATTTTAAATAAATTTGAAATATCGGTTAAATTTGAACCAGGAACTTTTTTACTTTGTCGTAGGCCGCTGTCGTTATGGCTCCTAAGACGGCTAAGGCCCCTGCGACTTGCAACTGGGTTCCATCCACAGTCACCAAAAGCAAACTTGCCGAGCTTGTGACGTCTGGCCATCTGCCAAAAAAGGAGGTCATGTCCTATCGTGCCCCTCATCCGTCGGAGGAGATACCTCAACCCAAAGACGGGGTATTCACAGACCATATGATCCGGGGATTTGCCCCTCCCGGCTCAAAATTCTTCAGGGAAGTTCTGGATTTCTTTGACCTGAGGCCTCAAGACATTGGACCCAATTCGGTGTCCAATCTGTGCAATTTCCAAGTTTTCTGCGAGGTTTACTTAGGAGAGGAACCAAGTCTGCTGCTGTTCAGAGAGCTTTTTTACTTGAACCGGCAGAATGAACGCGCCAACGGGCCTAGTCTTGAACTTGGCGGCACCTCAATCCAGCGTCGGAGAGACTGCCTTTTCCCTTACGCCGAGCTACCGAGTCACCCAAAAGACTGGAACCAGACATGGTTCAACTGTCAAGACACCTCTCCGGCTAACGAGAAACCTCTACCCGACTTTCGCGCCCTGCGTCTTGAGTCCAATCATCATCTGGCGGACAAGTTAACTGTTGTTGAGCGCCTGCCTCTTAACCCCACCATCAGAAAGATCAAGGCCCTTTTAGGCAACGGGTTAACTGGCATTGAGTTGGTCCGGATCTGGGTCACCTGGCGGATACTACCATTAAGCCGCCGCTCCAGCTTAATGTGTACTTACACAGGCGAAAAGGACGACTCAATGCGTCACAGCCCTGAGGACTTACCAGATTATGTGGTAGATGCTACAGTCCAATCGCTATTGAAGGAGGGCACTGTAACAAGTAATACTTTCAGTTTGCTTCCCTTCTGCAAGAAGAATCCGGCTCCTGCAGTAAGTTACTAGTCTTCACAAATACTCTTTAATATGTTACCTTCTGGTACTTATGATTCTTTGTCTTTTCCCACAGGCCGATGACAACTTCTGGAAGGTCAAGTATGACCATGAGGCTGCAAAACTGGCCCGGGCGGCCAAGAAGACCGAAAGGAAAGCCGCCAGGATGGGTACCTCTAAAAAGAAGAAACACAGCGCCTCTGATATGCTTAAATTGGACGACTCTTCGTCAGATGAGGAAGAGGTAATCGTTTTTGATTTTCTTTAACTCCTTTGCTGTTATCTTACTGACATTTGATCCTTTCAGGAGGATACTGGGAACAGTCAAGCAGCTGGCGAAGAGGTAACTATAATTTCCTCCGACTCAGAGCCTTTGCCAACACAAAGAATCCGAAGGGTGACCCAGAAAGTAAGGTTTTCACACCCTCTCGCTTACCAAGATCCTCAATTTCTTTTGAAGCAACAGCAGCTTGAGAACCGGCGACAGACTCGGGCCAACCAGGACGCAGAGCTTTCCTCCGGCTTACCCGATGTAACCAGGAAGCGTCAGACCGAGGTTATCTCCGACTTACATTTTGTTTTACCCTTGATGGGTTTGATTCGCCAACCTCTCAATTCATCTGACTCCAACTATCAGGATACCTCCCCTTCTTCTGATGAGTCGATGCAATCGAATATGCCGGCTTTCAAAACGGCTCCCGGGTAATATAACCTTTCTTACTTTGCGGTTGTCCATACTTATACTTTGATACTTATCTTTCCACTTTGTCTGACAGCTTGCAAGTAAAGCCCAGCAAGAGGGCAAAGAAGAAGAAGCCGTCCCAAGACCCGGTGGTTACTGAACCAAGGCTTGACTCATCCGTTCGCATAGCTCCACTCATCACCACCGCTGAACCGCTTCGACATTCGAGCCAACCGACCCGCCGCAGAGGACGTGATTCACAACTCGGATGACCCGGAAATCCCTAGTCCGGCCAAGACGGCTGACCCGGAAGTTGAAATAGTGAAGAGCCAGTATGTTGAGCCGGGCCGGCCTACTGCCCTTGCTCAATGCACCACCAAGGAAGAGTTTGCCCAGCGCCGGAAGTCCAAACAAGACATCACTGATTACTCTCACCTAAGTATTGGTGACATAGTCTCGGGCTATCTGAACCAAGTACACAGTAGCCGTGACCTGGAAATTGACATGGTGAAGCAAATACAGCATAAATCTAAGGTAAAATTTAAGCTTTCACTCTGAATCTTACTTACTGTACCAGCCCCCAAGTCTATTGCTTATGAATGAATATGCTGTAGACTTAATAATCTGCTAGCTATTAGTTTTGTCCGGTTTAAATTGAATATGTTTAACCCGGAGATAACATGAAACTTTAAATTTGGGTTACATTAGCCCCCAAGTGTCAAGTACCTTTACTTGTAAAGTGCTTGAGACTTAATATGTGTGACTTGGTAAAATAGACTAAAGATTCTTTAAACATACATTAGCCCCTAAGTGCCAAGTATCTTTACTTGTAAAATACTTGGGACTTAAATGTTATCTTACCAAGATTCTTACCATAACCTGATGTCAATGCAGGCCACCGTAAGTCAATTTGAGGTGGAGATTGTCGATTTGAAGAGCCAGTTGAAAACCCAAGAGCTCGAAGCTCAGAAAGCCAATTCCAAGTTTGAATTCGGTATCTCTGAACAAGAGAAGCTGAAGAAAAATTTTGAATCGGAAAAGAAGGCTTGGGTTGATGAGAGGGCTTCACTGGTGACCGGGGCTGAAACAGCGGAGGCATCTCTTGCCGAGGCAACAAATGAGCTGTCCGACTTAAAGCGGCACATATCCCAAATGGTCTCAGCTATCTTTGGTAAGCTGCCCATAAATATTGTAATCTTTCAAGAGTTATCATAATAATTGCATCCGGCTTACTTGTTATACCTGTGAATATGCACGCCCCAGGAGTACCAACCTTAAGGAAAATATGCTGGTCAAGCTTAAGGCGGTGTATACCTTGGTAGAGCAGTTGTACTCCGGGTCACAGCGTGCGTTAACCGCTGTGGCCTTATCAAATACCTCTCCCCGGCTCCTGCAAGACGTGTTGAGACATCTGTCGGTGCTACCTCAACGCATTCAAGACTTAAGGCGGGCATCTGCGAGAGCCAGAGCCGTGGCTGCGTTGAGTCGGGCAAAAGCATGGGTGCCAGAGCTTGACCTTGTGTTCGCACACGAACACGTCACCGTGTACCCTCGACGCCGGGGGTGATGCACCGCAGCTCACGTCGAAGGAGACCCGCCGGAAGCGCGGTACGCAAGACAATCCGGCGGGCGCTTTTGAGGACCCGAAACCCCACACGCCCGGGAGGGACCCCGTCAGGGCGCGCGGCGGCTATGGGCTGCCCTAGGTCGACCTGACCGCCCCTAGGGCCTCGAGGTTCGCCGCCCTGCAATGAAGAAGAACGAACAAAGAACGAGGAAGAAGAAGAACAAGGGAGAAGGAAAAGTAAAGGTAAAAGGTGTAGATAGATTTGTTCGATTGTGTGTTGTTTTCAATCGGCCGTCACCCCCAACATATATAAGAGGTGGCTGGACTTCCCGTACAAGCAAAGGATTTATCTAAGCTTTCCTTTCAAGAAAATTACATCAATTCACGTCCAAAACCCTAGTCAAATCCGGACTGGTTTTATCCGAACTTTCCAAAACTGTTCGGTTTAAACTGGTTGCACCTTGCGGGTAACTTTTGAGGTAGTAAATGACCTCGGATGAAAACGAGCCCAAAAGCAATCTTGACCGTTTCGACGAGACGAACAACTTTTATGTTGAACGTTTTTGATTTGAATTCATCGTGAGGGTCAAATCGCTCGTGCAACACAGGCTGTTATTCGCGCTACCCATCAGACAGGGTGTGTGGTGGGGCGTGCCACTTTTGCCTCGTGGTAGTGCTGTATTCGGATGGCTCTAACTTTTGCATAAGAATTCGGATTGGGACGATCTTTATATCAAAATCGACCGTTTCGACGAGACGAACAACTCTCATGTTGAACATTGTTTGATTAGAAGCCATCTTGAGAGAGTTTTCGGCTGTTTTCTGAAGTCTGCAGCAGAAAAGTGTCCGGCCATCTACTGTAGCAGCATCTTGTAGCGGCTCTAACTTTTGCATAAGAATTTGGATTGGGACGACCTTTATATCAAAATCGACCGCTTCGACGACATGAACAACTTTCATGTTGAGCATTTTTCCATCCGAGATCATCTGAATAACCTTTTGAGCCCATTTTCAATTTCTCGTCCGTTTGACTATCACAGCCTCCAATCCGGCAAGTTTTCTATCCGAGTAAGCTTTCCACGCCGACAATGTTTCTATCCGGCAAGCTGTGACACCGGCAAGGTTTGTACTTCGGCAAGGGTTCACTCCGGCAAGGTTTGTACTCCGGCAAGGGTTCACTCCGGCAAAGGTTCACTCCAGCAAGGTTTGTACTCCGGCAAGGTTTCACTCTGGCAAGGCTTGTACTCCGCAAGGTTTTCTTTCCCACTCGGGGCCGCCCCCAAGTGTTGCTCTAACTTTTGCATACGAACCTGGATTCTTAACCATGCCAAAATCTGGTGTCAACACATGCCCCCCTGTTTTTCGGCAAAGCTTGTGTGCCGAAAAATAACTTGTACTGTGTTTGTTCTAAGGGCGATGTCAACACCCCATCGGCCATTTATTTCTTCGAATCCTTGATACAAAATTGGGTGAAACCGTCTCAACTTCCTTAACAATCCGATAGATATGTATCTCAAGGTCATCCTCCAAACCATATTGCTCACCCTTTTCCTAGGATTTTGCAAATAATCAATAATAAACTTTCTTCAATCCTTTCTTTTTGCCTGCATAAAAAATCATTAGTGGCCGAAGCGATGGACTTCGATTCAGCCTTACCTATGTTCACGAGACTAAGCATCGGCTATTGAATGAAATACAATACACCATGATTAACATAGTAGCCGGATGCTTGCTGCGCCAACTCTTTTGAATTGTCATGCCTAGAAATATGAACAGTTTTAAAGCAACCAAGGTAAATTTTGCATCTAGGCATACCTCAAGATAAACTACAAGTGATTCGTCAAAACATCCATAACCCTTGGATATTTGTTGCACTACTCATAACGAATCACCAAAAGCCTCAATGTGTTTAGCACATATGGCAAAAGTTCCAAACCGAATAACATTGCATATTCGGCTTTGATTATTGTGCAATAAATATTTTAAGAGGCATGAGGCTTCACATAACAGCACCATATGGAGATATAAACAAAACCAACACCATGGCCATTGTTATGAATTCAACCGTCGAAACATAATCTCCATAGCACTAGAGAGACAAGGTTAATATCACTTAACATGTACCTTGTCTCGGTTCCAATGAACTAAGGACGATGTTAGAATTTCACACCGGCCATGATCGGATAGTTTCTTAGGACGATAGTTAATTATCGGCCATTATCATGAGGTCCATGTAGAATTCATCCATTAAAGCATGTATAGCCGAAATAAACAAATAATATAGCAATAAAATATTTCGGCCCCTTTGTCTTAGCAACAAAAATGTAACTAACCAAATGTATAGTGATTTGGTAATACTCTGTCATGATATGAAAATTATGTTGCATCCATGGATCAAAATAAGTCCATGGAGGGTAACTGATCATACCTGTGGATGAATTCCATGGCAAAGGCATCAATGGCATTGTTGAAGAAAATGGAATATGTGCTAACCGAAGATTTTGATGTTGTGATGCGCACCTTCGGCTTAATTGTTTGTGTCTTTCATTATTTTCCTTCTTCACTTTTATTGTACTTGTTGCAACAGAAGCATGCACATCATTTTTGTCTTGATTGATCTTCTTGGGAACCCATGCCATGTTCCTCTTTCTCAGCTCTTGTGCACTAAGATTTTGTAATTGCTTCTTTTGCCAATACGATAAGCCGAGTGGGCATCTCGGCTGTGATTCTGTTACGACCAATGGCAATTCTTTCTTGTCCTTGTGCACTCTCAACTTCTTTTCTTCAGATTTGGCACTTTGACTCTTAATAATTGGTTGCTTCATCTCATTGCCTTTAGTAGCCAATGTCAACACTTTCATTGGCTCCTTTTCATTTGAGATCAAATCTGAAGTAGCTCTTTTACGACCATCTCTTTTAACGCGGTAAACTTGTTTGACCACCTCTTTCTTCTTCCTTGAGCTCTGGACCGATTCCTTATGATTGAAACGGTCTTTGACGCGTGATTGTTCAAATGTTGATCTCCTTGGAGCTGCATAGTATTGGTGAGATGGTCTAGAATAAGATGGAGAATGTGCCCTTGTATCATACCTATCCCATGATGAATATGTATCTATATGAGCATAGGGAGGCATCCACGGCATTGGCATTGGCGGCCCAAAATAAGGATATGAATATGTTGCATTAAAATTATTACTTTGCCAATACCAATCCTCATATTTGCGCCTTGGGGGTGATCTTGCTTTCTTTGCATGATTTGGCCGATAAGCATTCTTCTCTTCACTCTTCTTTTGATATTTATCCAATAGTTCAGCGAAGGTGATTTTTGGTCTCTTACACTTGCGCTTATTTCGGCCTTTGTTTTCTTTTGGCTTGCTTTCATTGATCATTGGATTTACTTGCTGCCCCCCAGTCCTTGGCGTCTTCATTGTAGCTTCGATGGAATTTTTGTCCTCAAGGTTATGTTCATTATGCTTTTCAACAAATTCTTTACTTGAAAGCTCGATCCCATCACCTGCAGATTTTACCTTCTCTTTAAATGGATCGGCTTGAAGCAGCCGATGCAAAAACTTTCTGCCATCGGGACCAATCGAAATAGACTGGTCATCTCTTGGTATTTCAACAAACTTCAATCGTCCTTTTTCAATGGCCGATTTAACTATTTGACGAAACATGTTGCAATCCTCAAAATTATGCTTGGACGAATCATGCAACTTACAATACATTCGTCCTTGGATTGATGGCTTAACATGGTGATCAAGAATTGTAATGTAATTATTTTTCAGCAACAAATCAAATATTTTATCACACATGCTTGAATTGAAGGTATACTTCTTGTTTCCTAGCCGATCTTGCTGTTTGAACGGCTTTGGGGATAAGCAAACGAATGGTTCAGATTTGGAATCTCCCCATTCGGCTATGCATTGTGTTTTCCACTCTATCTCCGATGTCTTTGGATAAGATATTATATTAGCATCGGTTTTCTCAATAGAATTTAACCTTGGCTTTAAATTTCTGAAATGAAGATATTTAGAACATACATGTCTCAGTTGAGACCAAGTGTAAGCCAAGTAAGAAATAAGCAAAGCTACCCAACTAGATATGAACATTAGAGAAAGCAACGGGAAAAGCTTTGGCTGTAACAATAAGTCATTATCGGTCTTTATAAATGGCGCAATGGGTTGACCGATATGTTCCATAACAATTTTACTGCTAACAAGTAAATTACCCTTCTTCATTGGTCTTTCAAAATTACTTATGAGAATATTTCTTATAGATGCATCAATAATGAAGTTGCGACCAAATCTGAAAATAGGTAAATTACTCGTTATGCATACCTCTTCAAATATGTTGGGAGAGCATGATAGTGGTGCCATTTGAAGAACATCTTGCTCCGTCTTTGGATGGCTCCCCAACACCTTGTCATCATCTTTTTCGTGAATCCGTGCATCATTACTTTGAAGATTCTTGTCGGCCGAACTTTGTTCGGCTACTTGTTCTTGTCCTTGAAGCTTGTCAATTTCTACGGCACGGAACTCATAGGGCAGGAAGTAGGTTCCATTAACTTCAGAAAAATCAAGCACCATTGTTTTCCTATGCTTGCCATGCCCATTCTCAATAATGCTTGCCTCGTTGGATTTGATGGATTCAGAATATATACTACTTGATTCGGCTTTTTCAACCGAAGCACTTTCATGTTCCGAATCATCCTTCTTTTCATTGATACTACCAATTGGCAATGCTTCTTTTATCTGAGCCAATTCTTTTTCTATTTGTTTCGACGGCGAGCAGCAAAATTAGCTTTAAGCTTTTCTCAATTTCAGCCCACTCGGATATGATTGCCCCCAATGCTTTTAGATTCTTTCGCAATGACACACGGGTGTTGCGAAATTTTGCAATTGTGTAGGGGTGTATAATATGATGTAGTACTAGGTGAAGGCATATGCATTGTTGTAAGACCATACTTTTGCTCGCTAATTTTATCAATTGGCAAAGATTCATCTTCTTGCAAAACTCTAGCTTTTATTGCGGCATAATCAGAAATAGCCCTTTTCATGTTGTTCAAGGCAAAGAGCACTAATTCTCTTATTTTGGGCTAAACACTTCAATGCAGCCACCACTACCTCATCTTCTATAATGTTGGGCACAACCGCTCTGTAAAATTTACATTCATTCGGCTATAACCAGGAAGGTGTGAAGTCAATTATGAGCATCTACAGTTGTGTATGGTGTCAAGAATTAGTAACATGAGATGTAGCAGATGACGGTTGAGAGTAATCGGCGAATAGCTAGTAGTAGCATGGCTAATTCTCTCATTCATCGGCATGGTTGGATTCACATATTTCGAATTAGTTGCCGATGAATAAAAAGGTGAAACACTTTCTTGTATGCTATTGGAAATTTTAACATGAGGTGTTTTAAATTGATTAACCAAACCCATCATGTTGTTCATCGGCATATGGATTTGTGGGGTTGCCGATGCATGACAGTTTGGATACATATGTCGTATGTTGCTAAAATCATGAGAATTTGAAGCATGAAAATTGTTTTGCATCAGCCCTTGCGCATAATTAGATGCATGATTGATAAAACTAGGGCTAGCCGATACATTATGCTCATTAGGTGATCTAGCAACAACATATGGATTATTTGCATCTACAAAGGGGAATTGGGTATTCATATTACCTTTGTAGATTGCAGCAACTTGATGACGATCTCTTCAGTAGCAAGAACGGGCCGAGACCGCTCAAGCTTCGCCCCAGCGGAGTCGCCAAAAGTGTGTTCGCACACGAACACGTCACCGTGTACCCTCGACGCCGGGGGTGATGCACCGCAGCTCACGTCGAAGGAGACCCGCCGGAAGCGCGGTACGCAAGACAATCCGGCGGACGCTTTTGAGGACCCGAAACCCCACACGCCCGGGAGGGACCCCGTCAGGGCGCGCGGCGGCTATGGGCTGCCCTAGGTTGGCCTGACCGCCCCTAGGGCCTCGAGGTTCGCCGCCCTGCAATGAAGAAGAACGAACGAAGAACGAGGAAGAAGAAGAACAAGGGAGAAGGAAAAGTAAAGGTAAAAGGTGTAGATAGATTTGTTCGATTGTGTGTTGTTTTCAATCGGCCGTCACCCCCAACATATATAAGAGGTGGCTGGACTTCCCGTACAAGCAAAGGATTTATCTAAGCTTTCCTTTCAAGAAAATTACATCAATTCACGTCCAAAACCCTAGTCAAATCCGGACTGGTTTTATCCGAACTTTCCAAAACTGTTCGGTTTAAACTGGTTGCACCTTGCGGGTAACTTTTGAGGTAGTAAATGACCTCGGATGAAAACGAGCCCAAAAGCAATCTTGACCGTTTCGACGAGACGAACAACTTTTATGTTGAACGTTTTTTGATTTGAATTCATCTTGAGGGTCAAATCGCTCGTGCAATACAGGCTGTTATTCGCGCTACCCATCAGACAGGGTGTCTGGTGGGGCGCGCCACTTTTGCCTCGTGGTAGTGCTGTATTCGGATGGCTCTAACTTTTGCATAATAATTCGGATTGGGACGATCTTTATATCAAAATCGACCGTTTCGACGAGACGAACAACTCTCTTGTTTAACGGTTTTTGATTAGAAGCCATCTTGAGAGAGTTTTTGGCTGTTTTCGGAAGTCTGCAGCAGAAAAGTGTCCGGCCATCTACTGTAGCAGCATCTTGTAGCGGTTCTAACTTTTGCATAAGAATTCGGATTGGGACGATCTTTATATCAAAATCGACCGCTTCGACGAGATGAACAACTTTCATGTTGAGAATGTTTCCATCCGAGATCATCTGAATAACCTTTTGAGCCCATTTTCAATTTCTCGTCAGTTTGACTATCACAGCCTCCAATCCGGCAAGTTTTCTATCCGAGTAAGCTTTCCACGCCGACAATGTTTCTATCCGGCAAGCTGTCACACCGGCAAGGTTTGTACTTCGGCAAGGGTTCACTCCGGCAAATGTTCACTCCGGCAAGGTTTGTACTCCGGCAAGGTTTCACTCTGGCAAGGCTTGTACTCCGGCAAGGTTTTCTTTCCCACTCAGGGCCGGCCCGCGAAGTGTTGCCTCTAACTTTTGCATATGAACCTGGATTCTTAACCATGCCAAAATCTGGTGTCAACACCTTGCTGACCTCTCTCTTGGATATCCAAGTCTTAAGGAGGACGGCACTGCTTTTGGCGAACAGGACTTCACTGCCTATGTCAAAGTCGTACGCCCTCTGGCGACTCTCATTGGGGAGGATACTGATCTCACCAACTATTCGCCGGGTTATGATAGCGAGAATCGGAAAATCCCAAATGTCCCATATGACGAATTCAGCCTGCTCCCTCCAACGCGTAAGCATACCTTTGCCCCTGAAGTGGACCCGGCCAGTTTAATAGATGATGAAGCTGAATTTGAAGCTTTGAGTGGCATTGACTGGGCCTCGTCCACCCTCCAGGACACAACAACCGAAGGAGAGGCAGGGAATGATAACCCGGAGTCATCAAGCCAGCCAAAGGAATGAGCCACCAGCCGGGTTATAACTTGTCAAAGAACAATGCTTCACTTATTCAGACTCGGGGAGTTTTGTAATAGGATAGAAAAACTCCTTAATGCCTATCATGCCTTATGGTACTTATTGCTTTTGTTAAGCTGCCAGTACTATTTCCATCTTGCTTATGTTAATCAAGTGGTTCCTTAATATTTCACCTTGCTCCGTCTTAATCTGCACATAAAACAGGCAAGGCTTCCTGGACAGTTTACTGCACCAGTGGGTTATAGAATATTGATAACCCGGACATGATCAAAAAATCATGTGTATAAGCCGGTTCATGATTAGTTAAAACATAATCATAACAGCATACCTGCGACCTTTTTGATAACCTCTCCGGCTCATATAAGTTTTTACCTGGCACTTGTTAGAACCTGAAGTAACTAATATAAAACCGGAAAGATCAAAAACCCTCTCCTCAAGAAGGTTTCAATGATAGTGAAAATAGTCATACTTGCAAATGTTCATAGGCTCCTGACTCGAATACGATCAGAAAACCGTTCCAAAGGGGTTAAGCTAAGATTCGGATACGGTCATATAGCCCCCAGTGGCTTTGGCGATGCCGATCAAGTGGGTATCGACAGCTATGTTCTCTTTGGTTCGAATACGACCTATGTTTGAACAGGAAGCCCCCAAGTGAACATTAGAGTTGTTTAATGACGTTGATTCGAATACGATCCACGTCAGACCCAAAGGGGTTAAGCTATGATTCAAATTTGATCAGGAAGCCCCCAAGTGGGTTTGGCAATATGCCGATCAAGTGGGTATCGACAGCTATGTTCTCTTTGGTTCGAATACGACCTATGTTTGAATAGGAAGCCCCCAAGTGACCAAGGCTAGATTCAGATATGATCATAAGCCGGACCAAAGGGAAAGCCGGATTCAGATATGATCCGTCCCCTGTTGGCAGTGTCCATCACCTGGTAAAGAAAACATGAAACATTTCTTTATGGGAAAAAAGGGCAGAGGTCCTGCTTTATTGCTTTATATAATATGTACATTATAAAAAGTATATTAAAGAAGAAACTTAAGTAATGTAAGGCCGGAGATGAGCTATATTCCACAGCCGGCGGGTCTCCTCCTCCGATTTAAAGGAGTCCTTGCGCTCTCGAATATAGATGAGATAATATGACCCGTTGTGCAGATTCTTGCTGACCACAAAGGGTCCTTCCCAAGGCGGGGATAGCTTGTGCATATCAGACTGATCCTGGATGAGCCGGAGCACCAAGTTGCCTTCCTGAAAGGTTCTGCTTTTAACCCGGCGGCTGTGATAGCGGCGCAGGTCTTGCTGGTAAATTGCCGAGCGGGCTATTGCCAAGTCTTGCTCCTCATACAACAAGTCAAGTGCATCCTGACGAGCCTTTTCGTTGTCCGTCTCAACGTAAGCCGCCACTCGGGGTGAGTCGTGCCGGATGTCACTTGGTAGGACCGCCTCTGCTCCATAAACCATGAAGAAAGGTGTGTATCCCGTGGATCTGTTAGGCGTAGTATTGATGCTCCATAACACAGAGGGTAACTCCTCCACCCAACAGCCCGGAGTCCGCTGTAAAGGGACCAAGAGCCGGGGCTTGATGCCTTTCAGGATCTCTTGATTAGCTCTCTCTGCTTGACCATTGGATTGAGGATGAGCAACAGCCGAAACATCAAGCCGGATATGTTCTCTTTGACAGAACTCTTCCATGGCACCCTTAGAGAGATTAGTGCCATTATCAGTTATAATGCTATGTGGAAGGCCAAAACAAAAGATCACATTTTTCATGAACTGAACCACCGTGGCTGCATCACACATACTGACCGGCTCTGCCTCAACCCACTTGGTAAACTTGTCCACTGCCACCAGCAGATGTGTCTTTTTGTCCTTAGACCTTTTGAAAGGTCCAACCATGTCAAGCCCCCAAACTGCAAACGGCCAGGTGATTGGGATCATCCTTAATTCTTGAGCCGGCACATGAGCTCGTCGTGAGAACTTTTGACACCCATCACATTTACTGACCAGATCTTCCGCATCAGCGTGAGCCGTCAACCAATAGAAACAATGACGAAAAGCCTTGGCCACGAGGGATTTTGGCCCGGCATGATGGCCACAATCCCCTTCATGGATCTCACGAAGTATTTCTTGGCCTTCTGTAGGTGACACACAGCGTTGAAACGCCCCGGTGACGCTGAGGTGGTGTAACTCGCCGTTAACAATCGTCATGGATTTGGAGCGCCTAACGATTTGTCTCGCCAATGTCTCATCCTCTGGTAATTCACCCCGGGTCATATAAGCCAAGTAAGGCACCGTCCAATCCGGGATAACATGAAGAGCCGCCACCAGCTGTGCCTCCGGGGTCTGGTACTGCTAAGTCTTCCTCGGTAGGCACCCTGACCGAAGGTTATGTAACACATCAAGAAAGGTGTTGGGCAGCACCGGCTTTTGTTGGGATCCCAACCGGCTTAAAGCATCAGCCGCCTCATTCTTCCTTCGATCAATGTGCTCCACTTGATAACCCGTGAAGTGACCAGCCACAGCATCTACCTCACGACGATAAGCCGCCATGAGGGGGTCTTTGGATCCCACTTGCCTGACACTTGTTGAGCCACCAAATCTGAGTCGCCCAAGCATCGTACCCGGCTTAAGTTTATCTCCTTAGGCATCCGGAGACCATGGAGTAATTCCTCATATTCAGCTGCATTGTTAGTACATGGAAACATAAGCCGGAGTACATAACAAAATTTGTCACCTCGAGGGGAAGTTAACACCACTCCAGCCCCCGAGCCTTCTAGCTGCCTGGATCCGTCGAAGTGAATAGTCCAGTATGTGTTATTCGGCTTCTCCTTAGGGGCCTGCAGCTCTGTCCAATCATTGATGAAGTCCACCAAGGCCTGAGACTTAATAGCTGTCCGAGGCATGTATTTCAAGCCATGAGGCCCAAGCTCAATAGCCCACTTGGCGACCCGTCCTGTGGCCTCCCTGTTCTGAATGTTGTCTCCCAAAGGGGCAGAACTTACCACAGTTATAGGATGGCTTTGAAAATACTGCTTCAATTTCCGGTTTGCCATGAACACCCCATAAACAAGCTTTTGCCAGTGCAGGTACCTTTGCTTGGATTCAATGAGCACCTCACTGATGTAGTAAACCGGTCGTTGAACCGGATGCTCCTGCCGGCTTCCTTACGCTCCACCACGATGGCAACACTGACGGCTCGTGAATTGGCAGCCACATATAACAGCAAAGGCTCTTTGTCAATTGGAGCTGCAAGAACCAGCGGCTCAGACAATTGTCTCTTTAAGTCCTCAAAAGCAGCATCAGCGGCCTCACTCCAAACAAAAGTGTCAGTTTTCTTCATCATCTGATACAACGGGAGGGCTTTCTCACCAAGCCGACTTATGAATCGACTTAAGGCGGCAACGCGACCTGCCAGTCGCTGAACATCACTAATGCACGCCGGTTTAGCCAGGGAGGTAATCGCCTTAATCTTCTCCGGGTTAGCTTCGATGCCTCGGTTGGACACCAGAAAACCCAAGAGCTTGCCCGCAGGAACGCCAAACACGCACTTGGCCGGGTTAAGCATCATCTTGTAAACCCGGAGATTATCAAAGGTCTCTTTTAAGTCAGATATCAAAGTCTCCTTTTCTCTGGACTTCACCATAATGTCATCCACATAAGCATGGACATTACGCCCAATTTAGTCATGCAAGCAGTTCTGCACACACCGCTGATAAGTCGCCTAGGCACTCTTGAGCCCAAATGGCATAGATACATAGCAGAAGGCTCCAAACGGAGTGATGAAAGCCGTCCTTTTCCTGGTCCTTAACTGCCATCTTAATTTGATGATAACCGGAGTAAGCATCCAAAAAACTCAAACGCTCACAACCCGCCGTGCATCAATGATTTGATCAATACGGGGGAGAGCAAAAGGGTCAGCCGGACAAGCTTTGTTTAAGTCCGTGTAGTCCACACACATCCGCCAGGTGCCGTTCTTCTTGAGGACAAGCACCGGGTTAGCCAACCACTCCGGGTGAAAAACTTCAATGATAAACCCGGCCGCTAAGAGCCGGGCGACTTCTTCCCCAATAGCTTTCCGTCGTTCCTCATTAAAACGGCGAAGAAACTGCCTGGCCGGCTTATACTTTGGATCAATATTGAGAGTGTGCTCAGCGGGTTCCCTCGGTACACCCGGCATGTCAGAAGGTTTCAATGCAAAGATGTCCCGGTTCTCAAGGATGAACTCGATGAGCGCGCTTTCCTATTTGGGATCCAAGTTGCTGCTGATGGTGAACTGTTTAGAAGAATCACCCGGGGTAAAGTCAACAAGCTTCGTCTCAGCTGTCGACTTAAACTTCAATGCCGGGTCGTGCTCTGTAGTTGGCTTCTTCAAGGATGTCATATCCGCCGGGTCAACATTATCTTGATAAAATTTGAGCTCCTCTGCGGCGCAGGCCGACTCAGCGTAAGCCCCGTCACCCTCTTCACACTCCAATGCTACCTTACGACTGCCATGTACAGTAAATAAATGTAACACGACCGGGCCATAAACTTAGCATAAGCCGGCCGTCCAAACAGAGCGTGATATGGGCTCCTGATCTTGACCACTTCAAACATCAACTTCTCAGCTCGGGAGTCATGTTCGTCTCCAAAAGCCACCTCCAGCTCAATCCTACCAACTGGATAAGCCGACTTACCAGGGACAACTCCATGGAAAACAGTGTTGGATGTTCTCAGATTCTTATCAGTCAACCCCATGCGCTGAAAGGTCTCGTAGTAAAGGATGTTGATGCTATTGCCCCCATCCATGAGCACCTTGGTGAACTTATACCCACCAACCTGAGGCGCCACCACCAAAGCCAACTGACCCGGGTTATCGACCCGCGGAGGATGATCCTCCCTGCTCCATATGATGGGCTGCTCTGACCACCTTAAATAACGAGGAATTGCCGGCTCAACGGAATTCACAACCCTCTTATGAATCTTCTGGTCACGCTTGCACAAGCTAGTGGTAAACACATGATACTGTCCGCCACTCAACTGCTTCGGATGGCTTTGATAACCCGACTATTGCTGCTGCTATCCACCTTGACCAGACTGCTGCTGACTGTTGCCACCTGGATGCCCCTGAAAACCGGAATTTGAACCGCCGCCCGGGCCATGAAAGCCGTTGGCCCCTGAGCCGCCACCAGATCCTTGACCGCCGTCGAAGGTGTTGGAGTTTTTAAACGACTTCATGATCGCACAATCCTTCCATAGATGTGTGGCTGGCCGCTCCCGGGTGCCGTGTCTCGGGCAAGGCTCATTGAGTAGCTGCTCCAACGATGGGCCTGACCCGCCGGATCGTGGCGGTTTACCCTTACGTCTCGGCTTGTTACCTCGTACATTGGCATTGGCCACAAACTCCGGGTTACCGTCCGCCTTACGCTTATTGCCGCTTTGATTCCTCGGGTTATGCTGCTGACCCTTGCCATTGTCGTTCCGTTTTCCCTTCCCTGTCTTCTCATCGTCAGACGCGGGATCCTTGGTACTATCAGAATCGGCGTATTTGACTAAAGCCGCCATCAGCGTACCCATATCTGTGAGGTCACGCTTAAGGCGCCCCAGTTTCATCCTCAGCGGCTCAAAACGGCAATTTTTCTCCAGCATAAGAACCGCAGAGCCAGCATCCATCTTATCAGAGGAATGAATTATCTCCTTGACCCGGCGTACCCAATGGGTAGTGGATTCACCTTCCTCTTGCTTGCAATCCGTCAAATCCACAATCGACATAGATTGTTTACAGGTGTCCTTAAAGTTCTGGATGAACCGGGCCTTTAACTCGCACCAGGAACTAACGGAATTGGGTGGTAAGCCTTTCAGCCACGACCGGTCTGTTCCATCTAACATCATGGTGAAATATTTAGCCATTGCCGCGTCACTGACTTCTAGCAACTCCATGGCCATCTCATAACTCTCGATCCACGCCCCGGGCTGTAAATCGGCCGTGTAATTTGGTACCTTTCAAGGTCCCTTGAAGTCCTTGGGCAGACGTACATCGCGCAGAGCCAGCACGAGGCAAGGGACACCGCCGGTTCTAGTGGCTACTCCCGCCTCAACAGATGTCATTGGATACTCCGGGTGATCATTCTCCTGACGTACTTGGTCCTGCGCCGGGTTATAGCCCCCGGGCTGGTTACGTCGTTGGGCATTGCTTGACAAAGCTTCCGACTCCATGCGTCTGCTGTAACTCGGGCTCCGGTTCTGGCGAGGTGGTGCTACCCAGGGCGGGGGAGTTGAGTGAATCCTGTCCCGGCTGTAAGAATAGGTCTCCTGCTGAGCCAGGGCTGTCTGGAGGAGCTCTCTGACCCTCCGGGTTTCCACCGCCATCAGATCATCACCTTCCATAGGAAGAGCAGCTAAGCGCGCCGAAGCTGCGATTAAATTCTCCATGGGGTTGGAAAAGTGACCCGGTGGAATTGGCACATAACGCGGCGGTGGCATGCTCACGTGAGGCGGCACCATATCCCGAGGCTGAGCCGGTCCTCCTGTTCCAGCTGTCATAAGCTGATCGGCCTCTAGCGGGTTACTAGGGCTGGCTCCGGGTGTAGCAAAGAGAACTCGGGGGTCATAATTCGGAGGTAAACGGGACTGTGTTTTCTGATGTCTCCTCCTCATCACCTCATTGGATGCGTTTAAGCTCATCGTGAGCTGGTAAGCTTCGACCGCAGCGCTGCGTGTCCGGCGCCGAGAGCCGCCCGCTCCGCAACTAGTCTGGTATCCTCAGCTGCCAAGGCCTCCTTGGCCTGAGCTATCTCCTCACGCACCCGAGCTACTGCTGCGTCGTGCTCATCTTTGTCGGCTGGAATAACCGTAGTGGTTAACAGGGCCGTAAGTTTGTCCATGAGATCCATCAGCACCTGAGCCGGCGGGCGCACGGGGCCACCTGCCCCGGCTGCTCCTGATCCGGACGTGATCGCCGCTGCCGCTGTAGAATTTGAACCAGACTGAGTTCCAGCCATGAAGATTCCGGCCCATCTTGGCGGCTCATCGAGGTCCGGAATACTGATGCCATCGGAACAGCCCCGAGCGCGCCCTCTTGTACCTGATACAACGAATCTGTTGAGCCGGCGGACGAGTCACCGTCTGAAAGGACGGTCGTCTCACCCCCATCTTCAGATCCGAAAAGTTCCTCTCCATGGACGCAGCCCACGAAGGCACGCCTCATGACCGGCGGAGTCCGGGTCTTCCTCGCACGCTGAGCCATCTCGATGAGGTCGGTGCAGTTGTCCGGCTCAGGGCCCGGCTCACCGATCTGGCCGATGAAGACGTGGATTCCGCCGAAGGGGACCCGGTATCCATACTCAATTGAACCGGCGTCGGGACCCCAGCCTTCGTCGTCGATGTAGATCTTGCCACGACGACTCTTGGTCATCCGGCCCACTACGTACCCCTTGAGCCCTTCGAAGTTGCCCTTCAAGAACTCAAATCCACCGTACGTTGGCCCCATGGTGGGCGCCAACTGTCGTGGAATAGTCACGTCAGATGTCCTCGTGAAAGGACTTAGTTGTGGAGCCATCGCAACTAGGAAGCTTGAAGGGGTTAAATCGGGACAAGGGACACGAGAGAGTTTATACTAGTTCGGCCCCTTACGGTGAAGGTAAGGCCTATGTCTAGTTGGGTTGGTATTGATGTTTCGATAACCAGGGAGCGAGACACGCTATGCCCGGTTCTCGATGAGTTGTTTCTTGCCCTAAGTCGCCAGTAGGTCGTCCCCTTATATACACGGGTTAACACCCACTGGCTTACAGAGTCCCGGCCGGCTTATAAACAGAGTCCGGCTCGGTGACCAGTTAAATCTACCTTACGTTACAAGTCATGCCATCATGGCGGTTTACTACAATAGGCTTAAGCCGCCCGTGGGCCTTAAGCTCTTTATTGAACCGCCATCTTCATGCTTGGTCTTGGGCTTCCTCTGATGAGTATTCTTTGCGTAACCCGACCCCTCCTGGGCGGCTTACACAAATAGTCATATCCCCAACAGGGTGGGTCGACTGGACCTAGATGAAGGAAAAGGAGGAACACTATCCTAGAGTGCAAGACAGTTTTGTTGCTTGTGGAGTTGCAGACTTTGTTGGGTAGAAGCTCACAAAGTGGAATGATGAGCTCATTATGCAATTCTACTCCACAGCACACTTCTATCCAGATGGCAGGATAGTTTGGATGTCTGAAGGTACAAGGTACCAGTCAAGGAATGGGCCAGTCTGATCAATGCCCCAAAGGAGAGTGAAGATGACTTGGATGTCTATGCCAAGAAGAAGATGGACCACAATACCATGGCTCATATGTACAAGGAAATTCCTGATGCTGCACTTGAGACTCATAAGTTTGGGTCAGTCCACTTCCTTCTGTCAGGGCTGCCAACAATCAACTGGATCCTAAGGCACACTCTGTTGCCCAAGTCAGGACCACAACATGATTAGAGGGCATGCTATCAACTTGCTACACTTCTTTGATGTGCCACAAAAATTCAAGGTCATGAGCCTCATTGTTGAGACCATTAAGAGGACAGCAGCAGATCAGAAGAGGAGTTGTGGGTATGTGTAGGATCGAAAGTATGTCTAGAGGGGGGGTGATTAGACTACTTGACAATATAAAAATTCAGCCTTTTGATAAAGACAAGTTTTTGGCAAGTTCACAATGATGATCAAGTCAAGTATCACCCTACACATGCAATTCTAGAGTATAGGCAGCGGAAAGTAAATTGCACATGTAGTAAAGAGAGGTGGAGAAGAGCAAACGCAATTTGGAGACACGGAGATTTTTGTCGTGGTTCCGATAGGTGGTGCTATCGTCAATCCACGTTGATGGAGACTTCAACCCACGGAGGGTAACGGCTGCGAGAGTCCACGGAGGGCTCCACCCACGAAGGGTCCACGAAGAAGCAACCTTGTCTATGCCATCATGGCCTACGCCCACGGAGGGCTAGCCTTACTCGGGGTAGATCTTCACGAAGTAGGCGATCTCCTTGCCCTTACAAACTTCTTGGTTCAACTCCACATCTCGACGGAGGCTCCCAAGCGATACCTAACCAATCTAGGAGGCACCACCCTCCAAAAGGTAATAGATGGTGTTGATGATGATGAACTCCTTGCTCTTGTGCTTCAAATGATAATCTCCCCAACACTCAACTCTCCTCACTGATTTGGCTGTGGTGGAAGAAAGGATTGAGTGGAAAGCCACTTGGGAAGGCTAGAGATCAAGCTTCATATGGTGGGAGTGGAGCAACTTGATCTCAACACAAGGGTAGGTAGTTTTCTTCTCGTAAATGTAAGGTAGGAGTGGTAGTTCTTTCGATGGCTCTCTCCACGAATGAAGAGGGGTGGAGGGTATTTATAGCCTCCACACAAAATCCAACCGTTACACACATTTGACCAATCTCGGTCAGACCGAAGTTGACAACTCGGTGAGACCGAAAGTTCAAAACATGTGAACGTTGGGATTTTCGGTGGGACCGAAAATACAATCTCGGTGAGTCCGATTCGTGTAAAGACTAGGGCTTGCCAATCTCGGTGGGACCGACTTCATCATCTCGGTGACACCGATTTGATGATGATGATTCTGAAGCTTGGCAACACAAGTTTCGGTGAGACCGAGTTCAGAATCGGAAAATCCGAGATTTCTAGGGTTTGGCTTTGTGGCTGAGGTGGTTCATCTCGGTGTGACTGAGTTTAGGAAATCGGTGGGACCGAGATTACTTATGAGTGTATTATGAAAGTGAGAGTTGCTGATAGTTTAAGAGATGTATCACTAAGCACTTTGAGCAACCAGATCATTATCATAACCTCATCCCCTTTTAATAGTATTGGCTTTCCTATAGACTCAATGTGATCTTGGATCACTAAACCAAAAATGGAGTCTTGAGCTTTTGCCAATGCTTGCCTTAGCATTTTGAGGGTCCACATCTTGAGTCCTTGCCATACCCATATCATTGAACTTTCGAAATGATTCTCAAGAAACTATTAGTTCAATGATATATATGTTGTTATTAATTACCAAAACCACCCGGGGATTAGTTGCACTTTCAATCTCCCCCTTTTTGGTAATTGATGACAACATATAGATCAAAGCTTCGACAAAGGATATAATCAATGAATAATATCGTCGCTTTGAGAAGTATGTGATAAGCAAGAGCTCCCCCTAAATTTGTGCATTATTTAAGATTTGCGTTTGAATGCAAATGCACAATCGATTAGGATCATGGGTCACTCTTCCATGTCACATACATCTTGGTGGAGCGCACAAAATGATAAGAATGAATAGCATGCACCCGATCACCAAGACATGAGTAAATGGTCATACAAGATAGGAATAGCATATGATAAGCATTAAGCACACATTAAAGCATAGTACGACCAAGCACTCATTAAGCACACATAGGAATGGTATATGATTCTACCTTAATGAGCATCAAACGTAGTATCAAACACACAAAATGTCTCGAAAAACCAAAAGTATCTCAAAAAGACCGCAAATGAACGAAAGAGCAAAAGCGCAAAGACAAAGCACTCTCTCTCTCGAAGTCCTATGATCTATACAATTTCTCCCCCTTTGGCAACAAGTTACCAAAAAGTTCGAAAAGGCATAGAGCTAAACGTCACTAGGGACTCTGCTGGCGGCTCCTGTCTGGGTTGATGTTGGAGTTGAGATGGCAGCATCTGCGAAGACTTCTGCTGATGTCGTGGAGCTGGAGGAGTGGTCTTTGGAGCTGGAGCTGGAGCAACCTGATGGAGCTGTGGGAGGTCTTGAGGCTGTAGTCCCGTGTCATCCTTTGGAATAGCGGTGATCGGGTCTGTGGGAACCGGAGCGATCTGTTCATAAGCATCTGGACTAGGTCATCCTGCATCTCACGCATGAGCTCTTCCTTCTCCCTCTTTGCTTCCTCGATATCTGCCTCAAGCTTGTTGTGATTACTTGCACTTGATCGACTTCACATCGAGCATGGATCTTGTCTTCAACAATCCTCTCAAGACTCTCCTGAGACTGTACAATGCTGGCCAGGCGTTGTTCAATCCTCTGGGTAGCTTCAAGGAGCTGCTCTCCAACACTCTTGGGTTTAGCTGCTACTGCTGCTGCTTCCTTCTCAGCTTTGGCTTTCTTGGCAGCTTCAATCTTTGCTTGACCTTCAACTGACGTTGGGTCCTCCTCATCCATCACAACATCATTGTCCTCATGCTCAGGCTGCAGTGGCAAGTGTGGTCTATCCAACAAGTATGTGCCCGTGCCAAACTTGGCATTGATAAGCATCTGAATGTGCGGGGCAAATCCACACGACCTCTTCTGGTCAGCTGCAGTCCTCTTGATGGTCTCAACTATCAAATCCATCACCTTGAAAGGTGCCTTCTCATCAAGTATATGCAGCATGTTGATAGAGTACCCTCTGATCATGCGATGATCTCCAGACTTGGGCATCAAGGTATGCCTCAGAATAGTGTTTGTAGTAGGTAGACCTGCCTGGAGATGATACACTGAGCCGAGCTTCCAGATTTCCACATCCTTAGCTGGAACCTCTTTGTACATGGTCTTCATAGATTCATGGTTCTTCTTGGGAATACCATACACATCAACATCATCCTCTCTCTGCACTGGAGCATTCAGCAGTGCTGCCCATTCTTCAACAGTTGAAGAGAATCTTTGGCCTTCAGTCATCCATGTGATCTTTCCATCTGGATAGAAATGAGCTGTGGCATAGAATTGCATAATCATTTCATCATTCCAACTTGTCAACTTTTGACCAACAAACTCTGCAACACCACATGCAGTGAAGCTCTCATGCACATGCGGAAAGAAGTCTCTGTGCTCTTCACTGTCAATGTATGCCCGATCAACATAGCGAGTCTGCGCAACTATGGGCTTCTTGTCCATCAAGACAGTCTCATAGAAGTCCTGCTGCTCTCGGTGTGGAATCTTGGATCAACAGCAGTTCTTCTCCTCACTGACATATGGATCAGCTTGTCTCCATAGCACGAGACCTCTATCCTTCCTTTCCTTCATGTTCTCAGCTTGAGGATGAGCATCATTGTGAAGTGGCAGTTTCTGTCGAAGTTTCAGCAAAACTGGTGCCTCATCATCTGACATGGCTGACAACCTGTGAATAGATAAGGTGTAGGCAGAGTAGAAGAGTTATCACAAACTGCAGAATATTTTGCAAACAAATGAGTTCAAATTTCAGTTTTAGGTTTTCACAAAAGACATTTCGGTCAGACCGAGTTTAAAATTCGGTGAATCTGAAGTGTTCAAACAGAACCATTCACACCACTTTCGGTTGGACCGAAGTGGGTTTCGGTCCTGCCGAAAACACTAGGGTTTCACTAAATCCTCATTTCGGTTACACCGATTTGCACAACTTCGGTTGGACCGAAGGTGCGAAGTCAATGGCCAGAGGCCAAATCGGTCATACCGAGAATGTAAAATCGGTCTCACCGAGATGTGTTCGGCGGAAACCTAACCCTAAAACTTTTACTCGAATTTCGTTCAAAGGAACTAATCTGGTGTATAGGAAGATCTCAAACGTGGCAAGATGCTAGGCAAACCAAAGCGTGCATTGAATCGGAGATGAGAGCACGAGGGATCGAAACTCACCCTAACTTGGTGGAGTTCCTCTACCGCGGCAACGGCGGAGAAGATGTCCGTTGACGGCGACGGAGACTGCGGCGAGGGCGCTGGCGATTTAATGAGACGATCCGGAGACCACGGCGCGGCAAAAGGTGTGGGGGCGAAGCGTTTGAAGTAGAAATCAATGCGCGCGACCCTCGAGTATATATACCCTTTTTTGTCGGTGGGACGAGTTGTAAAACTTCGGTGGCACCGAGATGGACAACTCTGCAGGCAGTTATGTACTTCGGTCACGCCGAAAATCACAACTCGGTTTCACCGAGGTGAAAACCTAGATCAATCCAAATGCTTTCGGTTTGACCGAGTTTGAGTGGGTTGGTCGACCGAAATCACTTAGAAGGTTTTGGAAGTTTAGCCTTTGACGGATCGGTGGCTCGAGTGCTCCTCACTCGGTGGGTCCGAAAATGACTTGTTCAAAGTTTGTGATATAAGCATGAATAGAATTTGAGACAAGAAAGCATAGATAGCTAGGGGAGGAACTTAGGCATTCTTGTCCATCCATTTGGTCAGAAAAATCAAAACGACCAAAGCAACAAATGGATGTCCTTGAATGGATAAAATCATGCATCCAACATGCTCACACAATAAGATAGCAAATGAAATATGTGTCAAACATGCACCAACAAAAACTCTAGCTACTAACACACAATTTGTCGATGACTAGGTCATCTTTATATGAGTATATTGACTTAGGAGTCAAATGATAACATTTGATCATAGGTCATACCCATCGTTTAAGCACAAGTGGGGTTACCACTTTTACATAAAGCATTGATGTGTTCACATCATTTGAAGATGCTTTAGCTCAATTCTTTAGAGCAAAGCTCCCCCTAGATGTGAGAACCCCTTTTAAAGGGTCAAACTAACCTTGGGTTGTCGTAGAAGACTTCATGTAGATGTTGAAGATGTGGATGCTCAATGTTGATGAAGATCATCAAGAGTTGGGAGCAATCCTTTGGATTCGGGCACTTTCAATGCCTACATGGGTTAGTCCCACAAGGAACAAACAAGGATATCCATGGACATAGATTGAAGTTCACAATAGATGATGTCCATGAGAGCAATGATTACCTTGTCCCTTGACTTACCAACAAGAGGGTTTGTGACTCCATGAACTAGTGCAAGATGTGGAAGTTGATTGCACAAGTTCTTGCCAAAATGAATGTGAGTGAAGTATGTTGGCGGAGTCACCCTCAAGAACTCTCTAGTTCTTCTTCTTCGGGATCCACATCATCTTGATGGGAATCCTTGGGGTTGTAGTTGAGCTTGACGAAGTAGAACTTGACGTTTCCTTGGGAACCCACTTGACCATGGCTTTAGGTGCTTCAATAAATGCATCAATCTCCTCTTGAAGCTTGTCCTTGCCTTTTAGCTTGTGGTCTTGTGGTGGAAGATCATCTTGAGCTTGTTCCACATTGGAAGAAGTAGGATCGTACTTCTCCTTTTGAGAAACAAACTTTGGAGTGGGATGTTGACCTTCTTCCCATTCAACACCCTCGGCGTTGAACTTTTGCTCAAAACCAATTCCTTGATTCTTCCGGTGTCTTCCTTGCTTGCGAACAATTTCCTCGAAGTTCTTGCTTCCGGCAAGGCTCTTGTAGACACCTTTCTCTATAATCCCTTTCAATAAACTATTTTCTTGCTCAAGTGTAACTTGGCTTGAAACATTGTTAGTGGAATCAAGAGAACTACTAGAACCAATACTGTTGCTTCTAGATGAAGAATTTTTCTTATGCTTGTCATGCTTAGTTTTAATAGGTGGCAAGAAATTAGACAAGAGAAGTCGTTTGGCAAGATATGAAGAACTCTTCTTTGAAGATCGTCATTGATTGCTTTTAGAAACTCATGTTCTTGCTCTAGATTGAGCTTCTCGAGCGTAGCTTCTCATGAGATCTTAGGAGCTCTCTATGATCTTCTTGAGTTGTTTCATGAGCTAACTTAAGAGTGTTTAGTTCTTTAGTTAGACGCTCAATCTCCTTCATAGCATTGTCATTCGACTCTTCTCGACTATAAAGACTACTAGCATGTTCATCATTACTAGGCTCACTAGATTTATCATGTAAAAGCTCATCTTCACCAAGCAAGTCATCCTCATCACTATCAAAGTCAATAAATTCAGGGTGTGATACCTTGGGGCCTTTAGCCATGAAGCATCTTCCAATTCCCTCATTTGGTGAATCAAACAAGTCATAGGAGTTGGAGTTGGAGGATACGAGAGCAAGACCGCAACACCTTCATCTTGATGTAGTCGGAGTTGGAGTGATAGCTTCTTTGGAATGATTGTCGAGTCGGAGCGGAGACCCATTCACCTACATGAGCTTGATGTTTTCTTCTTGTGTAGCTCCTTGATGACTTGTCTTTCCTCTCCGAATCCTTGCTTCTCCGAGAGGGTCTTTGTTCATAACGATCATCTCTACTCCTTCTCTCTTTCCGAGGTGACTCTTCTCTTGAGCTTCTTCTTCTTGGAGATTCTTCTCTTCTCTTGTGGGGAGCCGAACACTCATTTGAGTAGTGTCCGGGTCTTCCACAATTGTAGCAGTTTCGATCACGACTAGAAGATCTCTTTTCATCATATGATCTAGACTTTGAGCTTCTCTCTTTGCTTCTACTCTTGTAGAATTTGTTGAAGTTCTTCACCATTAGGCTTATCTCTTCATTAGAAACTAGCTTGTCACTTGAGGTTGTGAGAGCATCACTTGTAGCTTTGTAAGCACCACTTGACTTGTTGTGAAGCTCTTCCTTATCTTTAAGTGTCATCTCATGAGCAACAATTCTTCCAATGACTTCGGTTGGCTTGAGATTCTTGTAGTTTGGCATCATTTGGATCAAAGTGCACACGGTGTCATACTTTCCATCCAAAGCTCGAGAATCTTCTTGATGATGAATCGGTCGGTCATTTCTTCGCTTCCTAAGCGGCAATCTCATTTGTGATGAGAGCAAGCCTAGAGTACATTTCAGCGACTCCTTCACCTTCCTTCATCTTGAACTTGTCAAGTTGACCTTGAAGAACATCTAGCTTTGATTCCTTCACGGACTCGGTACCTTCGTGCATTTCGACCAAAGTATCCCAAATCTCTTTTGCATTCTCAAGGCGGCTGATTTTGTTGAACTCCTCGGGACAAAAAGCATTGAAGAGAATGTCACAAGCTTGAGAATTGTTTTGCAACATCCGCAATTCATCCGTTGAAGCCACGATCCGGAACTTTTCCTTCCTCGAAGAACTCACCTTGCAAACCAACACAAATAATGCCCCATGCGGCTGGGTTATGGCCAAGAATATGCATTTTCATTTTATGCTTCCAACTAGCAAAGTTTGAACCATCAAAGTAGGGACCTCTCGAAAATTACCCTCACTAGACGCCATACTCTCCTAGGTTGTGAAACCAAGCTTATGGAGTCAATGCAATGGAGACCAATACAATGGAGACCAAAGCTCTGATACCACTTGTAGGATCGAAAATATGTCTAGAGGGGGGTGATTAGACTACTTGACAATATAAAAATTCAGCCTTTTGATAAAGACAAGTTTTTGGCAAGTTCACAATGATGATCAAGTCAAGTATCACCCTACACATGCAATTCTAGAGTATACGCAGCGGAAAGTAAATTGCACATGTATTAAAGAGAGGTGGAGAAGAGCAAACGCAATTTGGAGACACGGAGATTTTTCTCGTGGTTCCGATAGGTGGTGCTATCGTCAATCCACGTTGATGGAGACTTCAACCCACGGAGGGTAACGGCTGCGAGAGTCCACGGAGGGCTCCACCCACGAAGGGTCCACGAAGAAGCAACCTTGTCTATGCCATCATGGCCTACGCCCACGGAGGGCTAGCCTTACTCGGGGTAGATCTTCACGAAGTAGGCGATCTCCTTGCCCTTACAAACTTCTTGGTTCAACTCCACATCTCGTGGAGGCTCCCAAGCGACACCTAACCAATCTAGGAGGCACCACCCTCCAAAAGGTAATAGATGGTGTTGATGATGATGAACTCCTTGCTCTTGTGCTTCAAATGATAATCTCCCCAACACTCAACTCTCCTCACCGATTTGGCTGTGGTGGAAGAAAGGATTGAGTGGAAAGCCACTTGGGAAGGCTAGAGATCAAGCTTCATATGGTGGGAGTGGAGCAACTTGATCTCAACACAAGGGTAGGTAGTTTTCTTCTCGAAATGTAAGGTAGGAGTGGTAGTTCTTTCGATGGCTCTCTCCACGAATGAAGAGGGGTGGAGGGTATTTATAGCCTCCACACAAAATCCAACCATTACACACATTTGACCAATCTCGGTCGGACCGAAGTTGACAACTCGGTGAGACCGAAAGTTCAAAACATGTGAGCGTTGGGATTTTCGGTGGGACCGAAAATACAATCTCGGTGAGTCCGATTCGTAAAGACTAGGGCTTGCCAATCTCGGTGGGACCGACTTCATCATCTCGGTGACACCGATTTGATGACGTATTCTGAAGCTTGGCAACACAAGTTTCGTGAGACCGAGTTCGAATCGGAAAATCCGAGATTTCTAGGGTTTGGCTTTGTGGTGAGGTGGTTCATCTCGGTGTGGTGAGTTTAGGAAATCGGTGGGACCGAGATTACTTATGAGTGTATTATGAAAGTGAGAGTTGCTGATAGTTTAGGAGATGTATCACTAAGCACTTTGAGCAACCAGATCATTATCATAACCTCATCCCCTTTTAATAGTATTGGCTTTCCTATAGACTCAATGTGATCTTGGATCACTAAACCAAAAATGGAGTCTTGAGCTTTTGCCAATGCTTGCCTTAGCATTTTGAGGGGTCCACATCTTCAGTCCTTGCCATACCCATATCACTGAACTTTCTGAAATGATTCTCAAGAAACTATTAGTTCAATGATATATATGTTGTTATTAATTACCAAAACCACCCGGGGATTAGTTGCACTTTCAGTATGCCCCCATAGATTCAGGAGTTGATTAACTCAAGATGGGCACAGGAACTTACTTGCTGGATAAGGAAAATTTTGCTATCTATCCAGACTTTGAGGACAATCAAGTCGTGATGAATGAGAATGAACCATCATTAGTGCAAGCTCAAGAGAAGAAGGAGAAGGCAAAGAGAGAGAAGGCTGCCAAGATGCCAACTCAAGAGGAGGCATCTGAATATTTTTTGAAGAATAAGCAGGAGCAGCTTGGTTACTTGATAGCATCAACACTCAGGATTGAGAAGGGGTTGGCAACCCTAACTCAAAACCAGGAGAGCCTGGAAGAATCATGGAAAAAAATTCTATGATCTAGATGTCAAAGTAACTGAGATTCAGTCAGTTGTGGAGCAGCTCCAGGATGACATGCAGGAGAGGAAGGGCAAGACAACCACTGATGCATTTGCCAGAGTGCCTAGAGCTCATAGGTCAGCTGCAGTGCTTGTGACAGACTCCAGAGCCACATCATCTGCACCAGCTACAGCTCCTACAGCTCCAGTGCAACCAGCTCCAGCACCAACTCCTCCAGCTCCATCCACTTCAACTGAAGCCTTCGTCCAAGGAGCCATCTCTACACCACCACCTGAAGATCAAGCCTGAGAGTCAATCTAGCACTATGCATTTTCTATGAACTTTTTGGTAACTTGTTGCCAAAGGGGGAGAAAAATGTATAGATCATAGGCTTCGAGAGAGAGTGTGTGTGTTGCTTTTGTTCTCTCTTGCTTTGGTGGTTAAACCTTTGTTTACTTTTGATTGCTTGAGATACTATGCTATTATCTGTGAGACATTGATGATCATGTGTTTGATCATAAGCTACACTTATGCTTGTTAGATGATATTATCTTACTTATCCTTAAATGATCATTCATTTTGCTTGGTGATGAGTGCATGTATTCAATCTTTATTATTCTGAGCGCTCCACCAAGATGTATGTGACATGGAAGAGTAACCCATGCGCCTAATTCCTTGTGCATTTGCAGTCCAAAGCAAATTTTAAACTTTGCACAAATTTAGGGGAAGCTCTTGCTTATCACATACTTCTCAAAGCAACGATGTTTTTCAATCTTATTATCTTTTGTCGAAGATTTGATCTATATGTTGTCATCAATTACCAAAAAGGGGGAGATTGAAAGTGCAACTATCCCTAGGTGGTTTTGGTAATTCATAACAACATATAGCTCATTGAGCTAATACTATTCCAAGACTATTATTTCAGGAAAGCTCAATGAATGGCATGGCATGGATGATGAAAATGGATCCCTCAAAATATCAAGGACAAAGGATTGGCTCAAGCTCAAAAGCTCAAGACTCTTCATTTTACATTTTAGTGATCCAAGATCACATTGAGTCTATAGGAAAAGCCAATACTATCAAGGAGGGATGAGGTGTTGCTTAATGAGCCTCTTGCTTCATGTGCTTAGTGATATGCTCCAAATACCCTCAACTACTTTCTCACATCCACTTATGACCTAAACCCAAAGTCAAAATCGGTCCCACCAATTCTTTCTATCCAGCGCCACCGAGTTCAAATGTCATAGCCATTGCCACAAACCCTAGGCAAATTGGTCTTACCGATAGGGATCTCGGTCTCACCGAGATGGGGTTGTAATCTCCCTGTTTCCCTTCGTAACGTTTCGGTCTAACCAAAGTGAGCGATCGGTCCCACCGAGATTGCAATGTAAACTCCCTGTTTCCTTTTCGTAACATTTCGGTCTCACCGAAATGAGCGAATCGGTCCCACCGAGTTTACCTAACCAACTATCTGGAAAGCTTATTACCAAAATCGGTCTCACCGAGCTTGTGTAATCGATCTCACTGAGATTACGTTATGCACTAACCCTAACCATATCGGTCCTACCGAGTTGCATGTCGGTCCCACCGAAAATCCTAACGGTCACTAGGTTTACTAAATCGGTCGGACCGAGTCTGTTGAATCGGTCCCACCGAGTTTGGTAAATTGTGTGTAACGGTTAGATTTTGCGTGGGGGCTATATATACCCCTCCACCTCCTCTTCATTCGTGGAGAGAGCCATCAGAACAAACCTACACTTCCAACTTACCATTTCTGAGAGAGAACCACCTACTCATGTGTTGAGGACAAGATATTCCATTCCCACCATATGAATCTTGATCTCTAGCCTTCCCCAAGTTGCTTTCCACTCAAATCTTCTTTTCACCAGACCAAATCCCATGAGAGAGAGTTGAGTGTTGGGGAGACTATCATTTGAAGCACAAGAGCAAGGAGTTCATCATCAACGCACCATTTGTTACTTCTTGGAGAGTGGTGTCTCCTAGATTGGCTAGGTGTCACTTGGGAGCCTCCGACAAGATTGTGGAGTTGAACCAAGGAGTTTATAAGGGCAAGGAGATCGCCTACTTCGTGAAGATCTACCGCTAGTGAGGCAAGTCCTTCGTGGGCGACGGCCATGGTGGGATAGACAAGGTTGCTTCTTCGTCGACCCTTCGTGGGTGGAGCCCTCCGTGGACTCGCGCAACCGTTACCCTTTGTAGGTTGAAGTCTCCATCAACGTGGATGTACGATAGCACCACCTTTCGGAACCATGACAAAAACATACGTGTCTCCAATTGCGTTTGAATCCTCCAAACCCTTCCCTTTAATTTCTTGCAAGTTGCATGCTTTAATTTCCGCTGCTCATATACTCTTTGCATGCTTGCTTGAATTGTGTGATGATTGCTTGACTTGTCCAAAGATAGCTAAAATCTGCCAAACTCTAAAATTTGGAAAAGGTTAAGTTTTTAATTGGTCAAGTAGTCTAATCACCCCCCCCCCCCTCGAGACATACTTCAAGGTCCTACACCTAGTTTATGCATTGCTTTGTTAGGGGCTGATTTGGATCCATATGTTTAATGTTGTGGTTAGGTTTACTGAGGGAGTCCTGGACTAGGGGGTGTCCGGACAGCCGGACTATCAATATCAGCCGGACTCCAAGACTACGAAGATTGAAGACTCTGGCTCGTGTCCGGATGGTACTTTCCTTGGCGTGGAAGGCAAGCTTGGCAATATGGATATGTAGATCTCCTACCATTGTAACCGACTCTGTGTAACCCTAGCCCTCTCCGGTGTCTATATAAACCAGAGGGCCTTAGTCCGTAGGACGAACATACATCTCAACAATCATACCATATGCTAGCTTCTAGGGTTTAGCCTCCTTGATCTCGTGGTAGATCTACTCTTGTACTACCCATATCATCAATATTAATCAAGCAGGACGTAGGGTTTTACCTCCATCGAGAGGGCCCGAACCTGGGTAAAAACATTGTGTCCTCGTCTCTTGTTACCATCCGCCTAGACGCATAGTTCGGGACCCCTACCGAGATCCGCGGTTTTGACACCAACATTGGTGCTTTCATTGAGAGTTCCTCTGTGTCGTCACCGATAGGCTCGATGGCATCTTCAACTAGCGACGCTGTCGAGGTGAGACTTTTCTCCCGGACAGATCTTCCTATTCGGCGGCTTTGCTGCTGCGGGCAATTCTCTTGGCCATCTGGAGCAGATCGAAGCTACGCCCTGGCCGTCAGTCGGATCTGGAAGCTTAAACTTCACGGCCGATGTCCGCGGAGACTTGATCTTCGACGGACTCGAGCCACAGCCGAGCGTGCCGCACTGTGACGATGGGCATGATCTAGCTCTGCCGCGAGCGGTGCCACGGTGGCGCACATGGATCAGCCGGCAATTAGCCCGAGCCGATCGCCAGATCGAGGGCGGCGGATAGACGCCACAGGGGCTTCAACATCCACGGCGATGGGCGAACACCAATCTTGTCCCTTGCGAAATTCGTGAATCCGAGGCGCCGGACTCCTCGCCGGACTCCGAACCTCCCGCGCCCCTACCAATCAATCGGGATTGGGCGCCGGTTATGGAATTCACCGCCGTAGACATATTCCAACACTCGCCTTTTGGCGATATCCTAAATTCATTAAAGCATCTCTCATTATCGGGAGAGTCCTGGCCGGACTATGGCCAGGATGGTTGGAGTACGGACGACGAAGAAATTCAGAGACCACCCACCACCCACTTTGTAGCCACTGTCGAGGATTTAACCGACATGCTAGACTACGACTCCGAAGACATCGACACTATGGACGACGATGCCGGAGACGAACAGGAACCAGCGCCTACAGGGCACTGGAGGGCCACCTCGTCATATAGCGATACATGGTGGATACCCCAAAAGAAGGGGTGGCGAAGAAGCAGCGGAGGCGAGACTCTTTAAAGAAGCAGCCCAAACGCCCGGCGTCGGTGGCGCCGCTCTAAATCCCGCCACAGCAAGAATAGAGATTCCGGCACAGGAGATAACAATACCCTAGAGAGTGCCGAAGACAACCCCTCCAGCAAGACTCGGTAGCAGGAGGATGCGAAGCAAGCCCTCACGAAAGGGCGGCGATTTAAGGGTCGAGGATCATAACTATATACCTCCCTCCAAGACGAAGGAAGCCTCAATGACGACGAACTCGTCGCGCCGAGGACCCCGTCGAACAAGAGCTTTTAAGCGCAGACTCATCGCCACGGCAAGAAGCTCGAAGAAGGAAAGCGAAGCTCAAAATAGCGGAAGACACGCTCGAATAAGATGGAGCAAAGTACTCAAAACCGCAGATAAATCGGCAATGGCCACCAATCGAAGAGCTACCCAAGCGTAAGCTGCTACGAATCGACGAAGAGGCCATAGAGCCTCCACCGTCAAATGGCCCAGCCAGTCCATCTACGGACCCAAAAAGAAGGCCCAGGAAGCAAAGCAACACGTCAAGTGTCCGTGATAGCGGCACATACAAGTATTGGGCGCCAAGACACCCACTATGTTTCACCGATGAGGTGCTGGACCATGAATTCCCAGCAGGGTTTAAACCCATAAACATAGAGGCCTACGATGGAACAACAGACCACAGAGTGCGGATAGAAGATTATCTTGCATATACGCATGGCGAGGAGACGATCTCCACGCCATAAAATACCTACCCTCAAGCTCAAAGGGCCAGCCCGTCATTGGCTCAACAGGTCTCCCGAAAAACTTGTTGGAAGTTGGGAAGAGCTCGAGGACGCGTTTAGAGCAAATTTTCAAGGGACTTATGTCCGGCCTCCGGATGCAGATGATCTAAGTCATATCACTCAACAGCCCGGAGAGTCAGCGCGGAAATTCTGGAATAGGTTCCTTACCAAAAAGAACCAAATAGTCGACTATCCGGATGCCGAAGCCTTAGCAGCTTTCAAGCACAATGTCTGAGACGAATGGCTCGCCAGCCACCTTGGTCAAGAGAAACCGAGGACAATGTCCGCACTAACAAGCCTCATGACCCGCTTCCGTGCGGGAGAGGATAGCTGGCTTGCAAGAAGCAGCACCAGCGACCCAAGTACATCCGAGATAAGGGATGGAAACGGGAAATCACGGCGCAGAAAAGAACAGCGCCGGAATAAAGAGAAAGGCCCAAAGAGCGCGGCAGTCAACGCCGGATTCAAAAGCTCGCGGCCCAATACTAAGACACAGCCTCTTAAGGATGACAGTGATGAATTGTCCAACTTAAACAAAATTTTGGGTCGGATATGTCAAATCCACAGTACCCCCGGAAGGCCTGCAAATCACACCCACAGAGATTGTTGGGTTTTTAAACAGTCCGGCCGACTAAATGCCGAACACAAGGGGCTCGACGCGTCAAGCGAAGAAGATAAACCCCACCAGCAGGGCACCGGAAAACAAAAGACTTTCCCACAAGGGGTCAAAGCAGTAAAATCACTTCATGTGATAACACGGAAAAATAGTGTGGCACTTCCTAAAAAGAGCTTCGCACGGTCCAACCCAGCAGGCCATAAAGATTGGACATCAAAACCAATCACTTTCGACCACCTGGACTATTCCAGAAGCGTTCGAAACGCGGGACGGACTCCCCTGATATTGAATCCCATAATAGACGGATTACAATTTACTAACGTCCTAATGGATGGAGGCAGTGACTTAAACCTGCTATACTCAAACACAATCCGCAGGATGGGGATAGACCCCACCAAAATTCGACACAGCCGCACTTCCTTCAAAGGAGTGACGCCAGGCCCTTACGCCAAGTGCACAGGCTCTATATTACTAGAAGTCGTGTTGGATCGCGAACAATTGTCGACGCGAAAAATTAATTTTCATATTGTCCCATTTGAAAGTGAATATCAAGCACTCTTGGGGACGAAAGGCTTTTGTCCGCTTCAACGCCATACCGCATTACGCGTCTCTTACACTCAAGATGCCGGTCGCGTGGCGCCATTTGAGGCGAGGGTCACTTTAGGACCCCGGACTCGGATAGACGAATCCGGCCTCGGAAAGCTAGGGGCTCCCTAGCCGCATACCCCTTCACTGGGGCTGCGGCGCTAAACAATCGCGGTTTCATATAAACCTTACTTTAATTATTTATATTTCTTATTTTACATATTTTTCGCACGAATTGTTTCTAAAACTAAATGTTCCTCTCTTTCTACAGATGAACAACGTGCATACCCGTCCAGGATAACGGCGCAATGGAGACACAGGCGCAGACGTGCAGTAGGGACCCGTTGCAAGGATTCTTTTCAGATTAAGACCTGCGTAGACCTTTTTCTGTCTCTTGTTGTTACTCTCCTTGGTTTCTTCCTATAGCCAAAGCGAACTGGCGCTTTGGCATCGGCTCGTCGAAGACCATGCCGTGCGGACACTAGGGGCTTAGGGCATCTTTACGCCCATTATTATAAAGACCGAACACCTTAGGGAGTGTTCGGCGTCTCGAGAGTTAGGCATTATATGCATCAGCTCGAATCATGTCTTTGGTCAAATGTTGCGTTTGCGGCTCCTGTGTTTTGCTGCCTTACGTTCCGTATCATCGGCTAACGCGGCACCGGAGAACTCTGCGATTGTGCCCCGGTTAATTTGGCGAGCACCTCGATGAAAGCAAAACCGATGTCATGATACAGAGAGTCCGGTCAACCACTCGATCGACTATCGGAATGTTTAGAATTCCCGCTTTGATGAAGGACCGTTTCGGTCGGGCACATACGCACCGAATCCGGAGATGTGCGGTGCCACCAGGGCTATATCGTAGCCCCACCCTCGAGCTCCACGGCTAAGTGAAAGTGATAAAGCATTATAGTCCGGATTGCCTCGTTAAGCTACGCTACCACCTCCTTATAAAAGGACCGAGGCGCCGGATTAAGTGTGAAAGCGCTATTTTTGCGAACACCCGCACCGTGCGTGGGGGCTGAAGTCGAAGACTGCAATCTTTCAATTTATACAAAAGTATACGTAAACGGCCGCATAGGAGAAGTTTTACTACTTGGACGCACAAGTATAAAAAGCAGTTATAACATAATCATCGATTTACAAACTACTGCGTTCATTTGAACGTTACATTCTTCGAGCACTGCGACTCTATTACACGAGCGCCACGCATAACTTCCCCGAAGTAGTGCTCGACAGGGAGCCGGCTTTCATCCGGACCCTGGGAGGCAACAGCGGTGGCATCCATCTCCGGATAATGCGCCTTTACACGGGCAAGAGCCATCCGCGCGCCCTCGATGCAGGCCGACCGCTTCATGTCCTTTATATGCGGCACCGCTCCAAGGAATTGCTGTAGCAAGCCAAAGTAGCTCGTCGCCTTGGACCTCTCTGGCCAGACATGGGCCACGATGTCAGACATGGCAAGTCCGGACAATCTATTTAGCTCGGCCCATTCGGCCAACCGGTCCGTCAATGGAAGGGAGCGATCCGGACTGTGGAATTGAGACCAATACAGCTCTTCCGTCTCGTGATCCCCCTAGCTCCGGAAGTGCTTAACGGCATCAGCCGCACTTGCAGCTAAATCCATATACGGATCCTCCGGACTCCACAGCCGCTCATATTGAGCATACTTTGCATCCATAAACCGGCGATGCAGCAGAATAGGCTTGCCAGCCACGATCTCTCCGGCCTGGCGCAGCTCCTCTTTCATAGCCCGCATTGCAGAGCGGGCATCCTTGTCTTCGGTGGTGGCCTTCTTCAGGTCTTCCCGCTCCGATAAGCGCTCCTTCTCAAGAGCCTCATTGCGGTGGGTACCATCCTTTAATTTCCTGGCCAATTCGGCCACCTCCGCCCTGCTTAGGCAGCGCGCAGCCTTTTCGGCTTTCAACTCTTCGACCGCCTTCGAGGCAGCCGCGTCACTCCTTCGGGCTTGCTCCTTAGCCCGAGCAAGTTCGTCCCGAAGGCTCTCCACAGCAGCAGCACCGTCTGTACAACAGCATACAATTTATCAGAGGTGGGCTTCGACCCCCCTTAAATAAAGCAACTGCGGAGAATTTATTTACCTTGCGACTCGTCAAGTTGCCGGTTGACAAGTGCGATGTCAGCATCTGCCACGTCAAGTTGCCGACTTAATTCGGCAAACTCATTAGTCCGGCTGGCCCCCGGACTATCCGCCACCTGTATAAGGACGGCGGTATTCATTACTTGAGATTTTGAGATTTCGATCCTCGGCACGCTGTCGTTTCCGACAACCTACCGAGTCTCAGGGGCTACTATCTATACAGGGCGCATTTTTCATGTGCAAAACTGTTAAAAGACAAAAGGATGCGTCATTTTTGCATACCTCAAAACCCGCCAGCAAACTCATGGCGGCATTACGCAATCCGCTCTCGGCGGACGAAATCCTTCCAATCACCATACGCATTAACGCACGGTGATCTTCTGAAATGGACGCCCTCTCAAGCAGATTCTTGATTCTCGGCGGACACTAGTAGGTGCCGAACACTCAGCCCCTCCGGACTCGGGATACCCTCCGTGATGACACTTCGGGTTCGCTTTGCCTCATCTGGCGGCTGCGGATGGGCGATCGCTCTCCATCATCTCGGAAGAAGGTCCCGAAGATGAACTCACGAGAAGGCTGCAGATCCGAACTACAATATAAATATTTGGTTACCTCTGAAGCACAAATGAAGGTATTTCCTTACTAATTAACTCCCTCTTTCATACTCACGGCTCATTGGAGGCCGATCCTTTAGTGATGATTGTGCGTCGGATTCTCTCCGGGCCGGACCAGGGAAGATCTCTTCCCGCGCTTAGGGGCTTTGGCCTCCGGATCATCGGAGGCGGTCCTCTTCTCCCCCTGAAGGGAGGGATTCTTGGTTCCCTCCTCTTCTGTTGCTCCTTTGGGCGAAATATTAGCTCCTCTATTTTCCCCGTTGCCCCCTTCTGTGGGAGCAACCTCCAACATTCTGACCAGCCACGGGCTCCGGTCACGGTCTCGGGAGGGCGGACACCTTATCAGCCTTGATCGCGCCACCCATTCCTGTAAAGAACAAAGGGTAAGGATGCGAACTCTAGAAAGGCACGTAAACAGAATGTCCGGACTTTGAGCTACTTACCTGAGTATCCGGGCGGTCGCGGCTTAGGCCTGCATCCTCGGCCAATTCCGGACACGCCACCTGCGGTCCGAAGAACAACTTGTACATCTCCACGGGTGTCGCACTCATGAAGTGTTGGAGAATCCGAGGTCCCTCCGGGTTAAATTCCCATAGACGGAGAGGACGGCGTTTGCAGGCGAAGATGCGACTAGCATAACTCGCATCACCTTGATCAGGTCGATCTCCCTCGCTTGGAGATCTCAAATCCGACCCTCTGGTGAGGGCACGTCTTGGACGGCCCCAATTGAGCCTTGGTTGACCCACGACATCGATTGCCGTGGAGGTCCCGGCGGAATGAGGGCGGTGGCTTTTGCCTGCTGCCCCTGGGAGCGGTGATATAGAACCACTCCTGCTGCCACAGTCCAAGTTCCTCCTCAAAGGAACCCTCGAGCCACGGGGCATCGACCTTCTTGCTTATGGTCGCCCCGCCGCACTCCGCTTGATGCCCCCCGATCATCTTCGGCTCCACCTTGAAGGTCATCAGCCATAGGCCGAAGTGGGGGATGATGCGGAGGAAGGCTTCGCAGACGATAATGAATGCGGAGAGACGGAGGATGGACTCCGGAGCCAAGTCGTGAAAGTCAGCCCATAGTAGAACAGGAGCCCTCTCACGAAGGGATCCGTTGGGAAGCCTAAACCCCGGCGGAGGTGGGATACGAAAACGACGTATTCGCCGGGCTCGGGGGCTGGCACAGCCTGCCCTTGGGCAGGCAACCTGTGCAAAACCTCGTAGGCCAGGTACTTGGCCTCACGCAACTTCGGTATGTCCTCCTCCGTGATGGAGGAGGGCATACACCGGCCCTGGAGGTCGGAGCCGGACATGATTGAGGATCCGAAGCGCTCGAATCTGAGGCTCTGGGTGTTGGAACTGGGAGAGGGGAAAAGATTCGATGCGAGATTGAAGAACAAGGGCTGGCCTTGGTCCTCTTATAAAGGGGAAGAAATACCAAGGGCCGTCTCCGTGACCGTTTGGGATTCCCTTCGATAGAGGCGTGGCGGCGACGGAGCGGTTGGGTTACCCACGCGTATTGATGAGAATCCGGAATAAGGGGAACACGATCTCTGCTCCGACGGGGCGTGCCAAGAAACCGCTTCGCTAAACGTGCTAAGGTGGAATAGTAAAAAACGATTCAAACAAAGGCTTGGTAGCGGTGTGATGACGCGCCGCGTAATACGTCAGCAGATTGAACTAAGTGTACATTTTATTCTCTCTACGGTGGAATGTGGAATTTATTTTGCAGAGCCGGACACTATCCTAGTGTTCATGATCTTCTCTGGATTATTCAAGGAAGGAACCCGCCTTGCAATGCCGAACATTATGCATGCCGGACTTATCGTCATTGAAGACTGGTTCAGGGGCTACTGAGGGAGTCCTGGACTAGGGGGTGTCCGGACAGCCGGACTATCAATATCCGCCGGACTCCAAGACTACGAAGATTGAAGACTCCGGCTCGTGTCCGGATGGTACTTTCCTTGGAGTGGAAGGCAAGCTTGGCAATACGGATATGTAGATCTCCTACCATTGTAACCGACTCTGTGTAACCCTAGCCCTCTCCGGTGTCTATATAAACCGGAGGGCCTTAGTCCGTAGGACGAACATACATCTCAACAATCATACCATAGGCTAGCTTCTAGGGTTTAGCCTCCTTGATCTCGTGGTAGATCTACTCTTGTACTACCCATATCATCAATATTAATCAAGCGGGGCGAGGGTTTTACCTCCATCGAGAGGCCCGAACACAGGTAAAAACATTGTGTCCCTCGTCTCTTGTTACCATCCGCCTAGGCCTTGCAGTTGGGACCCCTACCGAGATCCGCCGGTTTGACACCGACATTTACCTTAATACTTCTTTTGTAGTTGCGGACGCTTGCAATAGGGGTTAATCATAAGTGGGATGCTTGTCCAAGTAAGGGCAGTTCCCAAGCACCGGTCCACCCACATATCAAATTATCAAAGTACCGAACGCGAATCATATGAGCGTGATGAAAACTAGCTTGACGATAATTCCCATGTGTCCTTGGGAGCTCCTTTCTCATTATAAGAAATTGTCCAGGCTTATCCTTTGCAACAAAAAGGATTGGGCCACCTTGCTGCACTTTATTTACTTTATTTACTTGTTACTTGTTACAATTTATCTTATCACAAAACTATCTATTACCTACAATTTCAGTGCTTGCAGAGAAAACCTTATTGAGAACCGCTTATCATTTCCTTCTGCTCCTCGTTGGGTTCGACACTCTTACTTATTGAAAGGAATACGATAGATCCCCTACACTTGTGGGTCATCAAGACTCTTTTCTGGCGCCATTGCCAAGGAGTGTAGCGCTTTTGGTGAGTGGAACTTAGTAAGGAAACATTTATTTAGTGTGCTAAAATTTTCTGTTACTTGTTACTATGGAAACTAATCCTTTGAGGGGCTTGTTTGGGGTATCTTCATCCCGACCAGAAGAGCACAGAGTTGCTCCTCAACCTACTGAACTTTTTGAAAATATTCACTTTGAGATTCCTTCGGGTATGATAGAGAAACTGCTAGCTAATCCATTTGTAGGAGATGGAACATTGCATCCCGATTTACACCTTATCTTTGTGGATGAAGTTTGTGGATTATTTAAGCTTGCGGTATTCGATGATGTTGTCAAAGGAAGGTCTTCCTTTATATTTGAAGGAGATGCATTGACATGGTATAGGCTATGTGATGATACGAGATCTTGGAATTATAAACTATTGAAGTTGGAATTTCACCAGAAGTTCTATCCTATGCATCTTGTTCATCGTGATCGTAATTACATATATAATTTCTGGCCTCGCGAAGGAGAAAGCATCGCTCAAGCTTGGGGGAGGCTTAAATCAATGTTATATTCATGCCCCAATCATGATCTCTCCAGAGAAATGATTATTCAAAAAAATTATGCTCGGCTTTCTTTCAATGATCGCAACATGCTCGATACTTCCTGTGCTGGTTCTTATATGCTGAAGACTATTGATTTCAAATGGGACTTATTGGAAAGAATTAAACACAACTCTGAAGATTGGGGTTCCGACGATGGTAAGGAGTCAGGTATGACACCTAAGTTCGATTGTGTTAAATCTTTTATGGATACCGATGCTTTTCGTGGATTTAGCACTAAGTATGGACTTGACTCTGAGATAGTAGCTTCTTTCTGTGAATCTTTTGCTACTCACGTTGATCTCCCTAAATAAGAGTGGTTTAAATATAATCCTCCCATTGAAGTAATAGTACTTGCACCTATTACAGTTGAAGAAAAGACTGTCACTTATAGTGATACTATTGTTCCTACTACTTATGTTGAGAAACCTCCTTTTCCTGTTAGGATAAAGGATCATGCTAAAACTTCGACTGCTGTTCATAAGAGTAATACTAGGACTTATACACCTCCTAAGCAAATCAAAGTTGAACCTAGTATTACTATGGTTAAAGATCTCTTGGATGATGATTTAGATGGGCATGTTATTTATTTCTGTGGTGAGACTGCTAATATTGCTAGACCAGATACTAAGATACATAGACCTGTGGTAGGCACGCCTGTTATTTCCGTTAAAATAGGAGATCATTGTTATCATGGTTTATGTGATATGGGTGCTAGTGCTATTGCAATACCCTATGACTTATATAAAGAAATTATGCATGACATTGCACCCGTTGAATCGGAAGGTATTGATGTTACTATTAAGCTTGCTAATAGGGATACCATTAAACCAGTTGGGATAGTTAGAGATGTTGAAGTCTTGTGTGGGAAGGTTAAATACCCTGCTGATTTTCTTGTTCTTGGTTCCCCACAAGATGATTTTTGTCCCATTATTTTTGGTAGATCCTTTTTGAATACAGTTAATGCTAGGATTGATTGAGAAAAGGATATTGTTACAATTGGCTTAGAAGGTATGTCTCATGAGTTTAATTTTACTAAGTTTCGTAGACAACCTCCTGATAGAGAATCACTTAGTAAGGATGAGATATTGGTCTTTCTTTTATTGATGTGGCTCCTACTGATCCGTTAGAACAATATTTGCTAGACCATGAAAATGATACGTTTATGAAGGAAAGAAGGGAAATAGATGAAGTGTTCCTTAAGCAGGAACCTATGCTGAAACACAACCTTCCCATTGAAATTCTTGGAGATCCCCCTCCACCCAAGGGTGATCCCGTGTTTGAACTCAAACCATTACCTGATAATCTTAAGTATGCTTATCTTGATGAAAAGAAAATATATCCTGTTATTATTAGTGCTAACTTTCAGAGCAAGAAGAAGAAAGATTATTGAAAACTCTGAAGAAGCACCGCGCTGCTATTGGATATACTCTGGATGATCTTAAGGGCATTAGTCCCACGTTATGCCAACACAAAATTAATTTGGAGGCCGATGCTAAACCAGTTAGAGATCCTCAACGACGACTGAATCCCAAGATGAAAGAAGTGGTAAGAAAGGAGATACTAAAGCTCCTTGAAGCAGGTATAAGTTATCCCGTTGCTGATAGTGAATGGGTAAAGCCTTGTCCACTATGTTCCTAAAAAGGGAGGTATTACCGTTGTTCCTAATGATAAAGATGAATTGATCCTGCAAAGAATTATTACAGGTTATAGGATGGTAACTGATTTCTGTAAATTAAATAAAGCTACTAAGAAAGATCATTACCCTTTACCTTTCATCGATCAAATGCTAGAAAGGCTATCCAAACACACTCATTTCTGCTTCCTAGATGGTTATTCTGGTTTCTCTCAAATACCTGTGTCAGCGAAGGATCAATCAAAAACTACTTTTACTTACCCTTTCGGTACTTTCGCTTATAGACATATGCCTTTTGGTTTATGTAATGCACTGATACGTCTCCATCGTATCTATAATTTTTGATTGTTCCATGCCATATTCAACTTTTACATACTTTTGGTATACTATTTTTTGGGACTAACATATTGATCCGATTGCCAGTGCAGTTCACATGCATTGCATGTTTTTGTTTCGCAGAAACCCAATATCAAATGGAGTCCAAACGGGATAAAAACGGACAGAGATTTTTTTTGGAATATTTATGATTTTTGGGAAGTAAAATCAACGCGAGACGGTGTCCGAGGTGTTCACGAGGTAGGGGGGCGCGCCCTACCCCCCCAGGGCGCGCCCCTGACCCTCGTGGTCCACCTGTAAGGTGGTTGATGATCTTCTTTTGGTGCAAGAAAGACAATTTTATGAGAAAGATCCGGCCGAAAGATTCACCCCAATCGGATTACGGATCTCGGATATAATGGAAGCGGTGAAGGGTAGAATCGAGAACGCGAAAAGAGAGATAGATCCAATCTCGGAGGGGCTCTTGCCCCTCCCACGCCATGGGAGCCAAGGACCAGAGGGGAAACCCTTCTCCCATCTAGGGAGGAGGTCAAGGAAGAAGAATAAGAAGGGGGGCTCTCTCTCCCCCTTGCTTCCGATGGCGCCGGAGCGCTGCCGGGGGCCATCATCATCACCGCAATCTTCACCAACACCGTCGTCATCTTCACCAACATGTCCATCACCTTCCCCCATCTATATCCAACGGTCCACTCTCCCGCAACCCGCTGTACCCTCTACTTGAACATGGTGCTTTATGCTTCATATTATTATCCAATGATGTGTTTCCATCCTATGATGTCTGAGTAGATTCCCATTGTCCTATCGGTGATTGATGAATTGCTATGATTGGTTTGAGTTGCATGTTTTATTATTGGTGTTGTCCTATGGTGCCCTCCGTGTCACGCAAGCGTGAGGGATTCCCACTGTAGGGTTTGCAATATGTTTATGATTTGCTTATGGTGGGTTGCGTGAGTGACTGAAACACAAACCCGAGTAAGTAGGTTGTTTGCGTATGGGATAAAAGGGGACTTGATGCTTTAATGCTATGGTTGGGTTTTACCTTATTGAATCTTTAGTAGTTGCGGATGCTTGCTAGAGTTCCAATCATAAGTGCATAGAATTCCAAGTAAGGGATGATATGTTAGCTTATGCCTCTCCCTCAAATAGAATTGCAATAGTGATTACTGGTCTAGTAACATAGTCAATTGCTTAGGGGCAATTCCACAATTCCTACCACCACTTTTCCACACTCGCTATATTTACTTTATTGCATCTTTATCTAAACAGTCCCTAGTTTATATTTACGTGTTCTTTATTATCTTGCAAACTTATCCTATCACACCTTCAAAGTACTTCTAGTTTCATACTTGTTCTAGGTAAAGCGAACGTCAAGCGTGCGTGAGAGTAAATATCGATGGCCGATAGGACTTGAGAGAGTATTTGTTCTACCTTTAGCTCCTCATTGGGTTCGACACTCTTACTTATCGGAAGAGGCTACAACTATCCCGTATACTTGCGGGTCATCAAGACCTTTTTCTGGCGCCGTTGCCGGGGAGTCATAGCGTGGGGTGAATATTCTCGTGTGTGCTTGTTTGCTTTATCACTAAGTAATTTTTATTTGCTGTTCTTAGTTGTTTTCTATCTTTAGCTATGGGTAGGAATTGCAAAATACCAAAAAAAATAGTTGTACCTACTGCTCCAATGGTTGAAGAACCACTCAAAATCTATCACACTACTGAAGCTTTTTACTTGGATCATCTTCGATCCCTATGTGCTCGTGCTGAAACCCCAACTAGCTTAGTTGAGGGCAAATCTTTAGATGAGCATGCTTGTTTTGTGTGACACAGTATATCTGAAAAAGGGAAACTATTATGCGATCAAATTCAACGTTTGCAATGCTATACTTGGAATTTATGTGAAATTTATGATGTTACTTGTTGTTCTAAAAACCCTAAGAAACACCTTCCCTACCAATGTGAGTTTATTGATAATGGAATCGTATCTTCGTATGCTAAGGGTGTTTATAATTACTATGATGTTCAACAAATTGAAGAATTTGTTGCTTTTAAGGGTGCTTTTGAAATTGCTTCTTTGATTGAAAAGTATGATGCTACTCTTTACAAATCTGAAAGTTTTGCCATACTTGAAAATTGTTATGATAATTATGCTTCTAATGCCAATGTTAAACCATATATTGAGAAATTCTCCGCTGTCCAAGAAGAGAATAATATTTTGCAGGAAGCTATGGAAGAAGAAATTGATGAAACTGTGAGCTCATTGGATGAAAAAGATGATGAGGAGAGCGAAGAACAAAAGGAGGAAGAGCGGATTAGCTACCCATGCCCACCTTCTAATGAGAGTAACCCTCCAACTCATACATTGTTTATTTCCCCTTCGTGCTTACCGAAGGATGATTGCTATGATGATTGCGTGATCCCTTGAATTTGTCTGAAATATCCCTTTTCGATGATGCTTGCTATGCTTGTGGCCAAGATGCCAATATGAATTATACTTATGGAGATGAACTTGCTATAGTTCCTTATGTTAAACATGAAATTGTTGCTATTGCACCCACACATGATAGTCCTATTATCTTTTTGAATTCTCCCGACTACACTATATCGGAGAAGTTTGTGCTTACTAAGGATTATATTGATGGGTTGCCTTTTACCATTGCATATGATGATTTTGATGAATGTAATATGCATGTGCTTTCTGCTCCTACTTGCAATTATTATGAGAGAGGAACTTTATCTCCACCTCTCTATGTTTCCAATACGATAGAATTGCAAGAAACTGCTTATACTATGCATTGGCCTTTACTTGGTGTGCATGAATTGTTCTCTTATGACATGCCGATGCATAGGAAGAGAGTTAGACTTCATTGTTGCATGATATATGTTACATTGTGCTCACTACTAAATTACAAATCATTGTTAATTAAAATTGGCTTTGATATACCTTGGGATCCAGGTGGATCCATTACTTGAGCACTAAATGCCTAGCTTAATGGCTTTAAAGAAAGCGCTGCCAGGGAGACAACCCGGAAGTTTTAGAGAGTCATTTATTTCTGTTGAGTGCTTTTATATAGTTTAAAAACAAAAAAATAAAGTGGGGAACCTAAAAACTTTTCAAAAAGGAAAGCGAAAGTAAGAAAGACAAGCATTGTTGAAGTGGGAGCTAGCCTTGAACTTTGTTCATGCTCACGGAAACTTTGTGAATCTTGATTACAAAAAAATTCCAACAAAAATAATTATCCCCTTGTAAAATTCCATTGTATTATAAAAATAATGTGCCAAGGTTTGCCTTTAGGATTGTTTACGATGCTTGTTGGTTTGTACGGTGCAGGACAGAAACTTTGGCTGTAGTGCGCGATTTTACATTTTTAACTGGAACGCCAATTAGTTCTGATTCTTTTTGCACTGTCTTTCTGTACAACTTGTTTATTTTTCCTAATTTGTATAGAATTTTGGGGGTACCATAAGTATTGTGATTGTTCAGATTGCTACAGACTGTTCTGTTTTTGACAGATTCTGTTTTTGATGCATAGTTTGCTTGTTTGACGAATCTATCAATTTATATTAGTGGATTAAGCCATGAAAAAGTTATATTACAGTAGACACAATGCAAAAAGAAAATATGAATTGGTTTGCAACAGTACTTAGAGTGGTGATTTGCTTTATTATACTAACAGATCTTACCGAGTTTTCTGTTGAAGTTTTGTGTGGATGAAGTGTCTAAACGAGGAGGTCTCAATATGAGGAAAAGGAAGAGAGGCAAGACCTCAAGCTTGGGGATGCCCGAGGCACCCCAAGTAAATATTCAAGGAGACTCAAGAATCTAAGCTTGGGGATGCCCCGGAAGGCATCCCCTCTTTCTTCAACAAGTATCGGTATGTTTTCATATTCGTTTCGTTTATGCATTATGTGCAAGTCTTGGAGAGTCTTTTGCATTTAGTTTCCACTTTTCGTTTATGCACCATGCTGGTATGAGATAGTCCTTGGTTGATTTATAGAATTCTCATTGCACTTCACTTATATCTTTTGAGTACGGCTTTATAGAATGCTTCATGTGCTTCACTTATATCATTTGAAGTTTGGATTGCATGTTTCTCTTCATATAGACAACCGCCATTTGTAGAATGCTCTTTTGCTTCACTTATATTTGTTAGAGCGTGGGCATATCTTTTGTAGAAAGAACTAAACTCTCTTGCTTCACTTATATCTATTTAGAGAGATGACAGGAATTGGTCATTCACATGGTTAGTCATAAAATCCTACATAAACTTGTAGATCGCTAAATATGATATGTTTGATTCCTCGCAATAGTTTTGCGATATAAAGGTGGTGATATTAGAGTTATGCTAGTGGGTGACTGTGGATTAGTAGAAACACTTGTGTTGAGGTTTGTGATTCCCGTAGCATGCACGTATGGTGAACCGCTTTGTGATGAAGTTGGAGCACAATTTTATTTATTGATTGTCTTCCTTATGGTGGCGGTCGGGGACGGCGATGGTCTTTTCCTACCAATCTATCCCCTAGGAGCATGTGCATAGTACTTTGTTTTCAATGGCTTGTAGATTTTTGCAATAAGTATATGAGTTCTTTATGACTAATGTTGAGTCCATGGATTATCGCACTCTCACCCTCCATCATTGCTAGCCTCTTGATGCACGTGCATTGCCCTTTCTCACCTCGAGAGTTGGTGCAAACTTAGCGGTGCATCAAACCCGTGATATGATCATACTGTCACACATAAGCCTCATTATATCTTCCTCAAAACAGCCACCATACCTACCTATCATGGCATTTCCATAGCCATTCCGAGATATATTGCCATGCAACTTCCATCATCATCATATACATGACTTGAGCATTCATTGTCATATTGCTTTGCATGATCGTAAGATAGCTAGCATGATGTTTTCATGGCTTGTCCGTTTATTGATGTCATTGCTACACTAGATCATTGCACATCCCGGTACACCGCCGGAAGCATTCACATAGAGTCATATCTTTGTTCTAGATATTGAGTTTTAAGTAAATAAAACTGTGATGATCATCATTATTAGAGCATTGCCCTAGTGAGGAAAGGATAAACGAGACTATGATTCCCCCACAAGTCGGGATGAGACTCCGGACTTCATGAAAAATAAAAGAGGCCAAAAAAGCCCAAATAAAAAAAGAGGCCAAAGAAGCCCACCAAAAAAATATAAAAAAATAAGAAAATGAGAGAAAAAGAGAGAAGGGGCAATGTTACTATCCTTTTACCACACTTGTGCTTCAGAGTAGCACCATGTTCTTCATAGAGAGAGCCTCCTATGCTTTCACTTTCATATACTAGTGGGAATTTTCATTATAGAACTTGGCTTGTATATTCCGATGATGGGCTTCCTCAAATGCCCGAGGTCTTCATGAGCAAACAAGTTGGATGCACACCCACTTGGTTTCAGTTTGAGCTTTCATACACTTATAGCTCCAGTGCATCCGTTGCATGGCAATCCCTACTCACTCACATTGATATCTATTGATGGGCATCTCCATAGCCCGTTGATACGCCTAGTTGATGTGAGACTTTCTCCCTTTTTGTCTTCTCCACATAACCCCCACCATCATATTCTATTCCACCTATAGTGCTATGTCCATGGGTCACGCTCATGTATTGCGTGAAAGTTGAAAAAGTTTGAGATTATTAAAGTATGAAACAATTGCTTGGCTTGTCATCGGGGTTGTGCATGATTAAATACTTTGTGTGATGAAGATAGAGCAACAGCCAGACTATATGATTTTGTAGGGATAACTTTCTTTGGCCATGTTGTTTTGAAAAAACATGATTGCTTTATTGGTACGCTCGAAGTATTATTGTTTTTATGTCAAATGATAGACTATTGCTTTCAATCACTCGTGTCTTAATATTCATGCCATGATTAGACATATGATCAAGATTATGCTAGGTAGCATTCCACATCAAAAATTATTCTTTTTTATCATTTACGTACTCGAGGACGAGCAGGAATTAAGCTTGGGGATGCTGATATGTCTCTGTCGTATTTATAATTTTTGATTGTTCCATGCCAATATTATTCAACTTTTATATACTTTTTGCAACTTTTTATACTATTTTTTGGGACTAACATATTGATCCAGTGCCCAGTGCCAGTTCCTGTCTGTAGCATGTTTTTTGTTTCGCAGAAACCCCATATCAAACGGAGTCCAAACGGGATAAAAACGGACGGAGATTTTTTTTGGAATATTTATGATTTTTGGGAAGTAAAATCAACGCGAGACGGTGTCCGAGGTGGTCACGAGGTAGGGGCACACCCTACCCCCCAGGTGTGCCCCTGACCCTCGTGGTCCACCCGTAAGGCGGTTGATGCTCATATTTTGGCGCAAGAAAGATAATTTTATGAGAAAGATCTGGGCGAAAGATTCACCCCAATCGGAGTTACGGATCTCCGGATATAAAGGAAACGGTGAAGGGGTAGAATCTGAGAACACAGAAACAGAGAGATAGATCCGATCTCGGAGGGGCTCTCGCCCCTCCCACGCCATGGGAGCCAAGGTCCAGAGGGGAAACCCTTCTCCCATCTAGGGAGGAGGTCAAGGAAGAAGAAGAAGAAGGGGGGATCTCTCCCCCTTGCTTCCGGTGGCGCCGGAGCGCTGCCGGGGGCCATCATCATCACCGCGATCTTCACTAACACCGCTGTCATCTTCACCAACATCTCCATCACCTTCCCCCCATCCATATTGTCACGCCCAATATGCGATACTATCCTAAAGAGACTCGAAGGTCCCACCAGAGATAGAACCGCATATTGAAACGCTTTTGCAAGGTGGATATCATTACATCAACATTACATAATAGATGGGGATACATACAAGGCATACAAATGCCACAAGAGTACATCAATACAACATACATAAGATCAATATCCGGCTACGGATGAAACACAAACAGAATCTCAAACAATATCCACCCTGCTAGCCCAGGCTGCAGACCTGGAAACTATCCCCTGGTTGAAGAAGAAGCAGAAGAAGAACTCCAAAACAAGCAAACATCGCTCTCGCGTCATGATCATCGCATAACCTGTACCTGCAACTGTTGTTGTAGTAATCTGTGAGCCACGAGGACTCAGCAACCCCATTACCATGGGTATCAAGACTAGCAAAGCTTAATGGGTAAGGAAGAGGTAAAGTGGTGAGGTTGCAGCAGCGACTAAGCATATATGGTGGCTAACATACGCAAATAAGAGCGAGAAGAGAAGCAACGGAACAGTCGTGAAGCTAGCAATGATCAAGAAGTGATCCTGAACTCCTACTTACGTCAAACATAACCCAAAACCGTGTTCACTTCCCGGACTCCGCCGAAAAGAGACCATCACGGCTACACACGTGGTTGATGCGTTTTAATTCGAATCTGGTGTCAAGTTATCTACAACCGGACATTAACAAATTCCCATCTGCCACGTAACTGCGGGCACGGCTTTGAAAGTTTATACCTGCGGGGTGTCCCAACAGCCCATCACAAGCTCTCACGGTCAACGAAGGATATTCCTTCTCCCGGAAGACCGATCAAACTCGGAATCCCGGTTTACAAGACATTTCGACAATGGTAAAACAAGACCAGCAAGACCACCCGATTGTGCCAACAAATCCCGATAGGAGCTGCACATATCTCGTTCTCGGGGCACACCGGATAAGTGAAGCGTCAGTACAAGCGTAATCCAAGTTGCCAAGGAATGGTCCCGCACGGTGCTCTAGTTTGGACCAACACTCGAAGGAGCACTGGCCCGGGGGGTAAAATAAAGATGACCCTTGAGCCTACAGAACCCAAAGGGAAAAAGGCTTAGGTGGCAAATGTTAAAACCAATGTTGGGCCTTGGTGGAGGAGTTTTATTCAAAGTGAACTGTCAAGGGGGTCCCATAAATCACCCAACCGCGTAAGGAATGCAAAATCAAGGAACATAATACCGGTATGACGGAAACTAGGGCGGCAAGAGTGGAACAAAACACCAGGCATAAGGCCGAGCCTTCCACCCTTTACCAAATATATAGATGCATTAATTAAATAAGAGATATTGTGATATCCCAACATAATCCTGTCCACCATGGAGCAATCTTCAACTTCACCTGCTACTAACAATGCTATAAGAGGGGCTGAGCAAAGCGGTAACATAGCCAAGCAACGGTTTTCTAGGAAGGGTGAAAAGGTTAGAGGCTGACATGGCAGTATGGGAGGCACCGTAAACAAGTGATAGGTAGCACAGCATAGCAATAGAACAAAGCAACTAGCAAGCAAAGATAGAAGTGATATCGAGGGTAATGGTCATCTTGCCTGAAATCCCGCAAGGAAGAAGAACGAGTCCATGAAGAAGACAAACGGACGTAGTCGAACGGATCCTCACAATCATAGCGTAACGGAACTATCAAGAAGAAGCAACACCGGAAAGAAGCAAACAACATGGTAAACAACCAAGAATAATCATGGCATGATGCACAATCAAGTATGATGCATGTCCGGTTTAATGAGGCATGGCATGGTAAAGTGCAACAAACAACACTACAAATTAAGTGGAGCTCAATATGCAACGAGTTGCATATTGACGAAACACCACATCAATTATTTAGTTCTCTCTCGTTTAGGAACACAACAATATTACATGTTGTTATAAACATGGCAAGAGGTGAAGCATAAATAAACTAACTATCTAGGCAAGTTTAAGTGAGGCCGGAAACAACAAATGATAATTCCGGAAAATCCCCATATGTCATTTAGCAATATAATGCAAACACAATTTTAACCATTTAAATGTTGTTAACATGATGGGGATGACATATGCAAGTCTTAAGCAATTTTATGAAAATGTTGACATGAGCATGTTATGAAGCATTTGGTCACCATGGCGGAACAAAATGGGTGCCACGGCAACGAATCCGAAAATGATGCCATGGCAACATATCGGTTCCGGTAACTTGATTGAGATACCGATGCGAAAGAGAAGTGTGCGGATGTGTGGAACACGCAAGAGATGGGGAGTGATCCCGGATACCGGGTGTCCCACATGTCGGTGGCATGGCAAAAGAGGGGCATCGCAAGTGACAATTTGATCACGGTGCAAACATGGACATCTCATTCAACACATGCATTCGGCGGTCATCTCGGCTGTTATACCTTCGAAGCGTGCATTTTCGGGGCGAAACAAGTTCGGTGCAATGAAGAGGAAGTAGACGTTCTCGCAACGGTCGTAGTGGAAGTAGTTGTACACGTTCGTTTCGAAGAGGCACTTGATGAATCCAACATCTTCGGGGCGACGGTAGTGGAAGTAGTGGAAGTAGTGGTACACGTCTCGAAGAGGGACTTGACGCATCCGATGTCTCCGGGGTCGACGGTACTAGTACACTGTCATCATGGTACTTGGCGAGTCCGCGTAGTCGTAGACGTTCCAAGGTACTTGACGCATCAGCAGGTGTAGTCGTACATGGTGTCCGCAGCAACATGTCCATGATGGCCAAACAAACCAATAGCAACCAAAGGCAGCAGGGTGCGAGGCAAAACTTGAGCGGTGGGAATGCCATGGGCGTGCAACAGAGCAAAGGGGGCGGCAGGGCTCATGGGCGGCATGGACGGGCAGAAAGCACCTGGGATTGAGCTCCTCTCGATCCTGAGTATGGCTGCAGCCGCGTGATGGAGGTGGAGGCCCAACGAGGTCGGCGGCTTAGGCCTCCATGGGGCGGCAAAGGACAAAGTGGCCGGCATCAGCCTTGGCACGAAGCAGTGGAGGTCGATGCAGAGGAGGGTCAAAGACGCCGAAAGTGGACGACGGAGGGGCGGTGCTAGTCGAGGCGGAGGTGGCTCTCGGGGAGGCGCGGGGCGACGAGGAGGAGGCACCGGATCACGGGATGGATAGCACGGAGGCGAAGAGGCGCGACGACGGCGGTTTCGGGCCGGATCGAGGAGGAGGGAGGCGAGGGGATCGGGCTCAGGGAGCTCCTCTCCCTGGCTCGATGCGTGTGTGTGAGTGGCGGCGCTAGCAGGGGAACGAGGGAGAGGGGGTCGAGCGAGTGGGTGGATAAGAGGAGATCGGGCAGGCCTCTTGGGCCGGCTAGGTCAGGCCGCAGGTGGGCCTAAGAGGCCGGCTGGGCTGGCTCTCTTCTCTCCCCCTCTAATTTTCTAGCAGAAAAGAAATAGAGAGAGGAAAAGAAAGAGAGGGTTAGGGAAATATTATGCGCATAGGGTTAATTTGTTGGGGAACGTTGCAGAAAATTAAAAAATTTCCCACGGTTTCACCAAGATCCATCTATGAGTTCATCTAAGCAACGAGTCAAGGGAGTGAGTTTGCATCTACATACCACTTGTAGATCGTGTGCGGAAGCTTTCAAGGGTATGGTGATGATGGAGTCGTACTCGACGTGATTCAAATCACCGATGTCCAAGTGCTGAACGGACAGCACCTCCGCGTTCAACACACGTGCGTGGGACGGAGGCGTCTCCTCCTTCTTGATCCAGCAAGGGGAAGGAGAGGTTGAGGAAGATTGCTCAACGGCGAGACGACGGCGTGGTGGTGTTGGTGCAGCAAGATACTCATGAGGCTTCGCAAGCACGTAGCGGAGGAGGATGATGTGTTCGGGAGGGAGGGCTGCGCTGGAAGATGTGTCAGCAGCCCTCCCTCACCCCTCTATTTATAGGGGAAGGGGCAGGGGCCGACCCATCTAGATGGGATCTAGAGGCGGCGGCAGAGGGGGGACTTGCCCCCAAGCAGGCGCCCCTTAGGGTTTCCCAAGCAAGGTGAGGCGCGCCCAGCCCTCCTGGGCTGGCTCCTTCCCTTGCGGCCCATGTGGCCCTCGGGAGGTGGCCCCTCCGGTGGACCCGGAACCTCTCCGGTGGCCCGGTACAATACCGATAGGCCCCGAAACTTTCCGGTGTCCGTATGACAACTTCCCATATATAAAACTTCACCTCCGGACCATTCCGGAACTCCTCGTGACAGGGATCTCATCGGGACTCGAACAACATTCGGTAGTCGGATACTAGTCTTCCTAATAACCCTAGCGTCACCGAACCTTAAGTGTGTAGACCCTACGGGTTCGGGAGACATCTGAACATGACCGAGACCACTCTCGGTCAATAACCAACAGCGGGATCTGGATACCCATGTTGGCTCCCACATGTTCCATGATGATTTCATCGGTTGAACCACGATGTCGAGATTCAATCAAAAACCCGTATACAATTCCTTTGTCAATCGATGCGTTACTTGCCCGAGACTCGATCGTCGGTATCCCAATACCTTGTTCGGTCTCGTTACGCAAGTCACTTTACTAAATACCATAATGTATGATCCGTGGCCAACACCTTGGTCACCTTGAGCTCATTATGATGATGCATTACCGAGTGGGCCGAGATACCTCTCCATCATACGGAGTGACAAATCCAGTTTCGATCCGTGTCAACCCAGAGACACTTTCGGAGATACTGTAGTGCACCTTTATAGTCACCCGATTACGTTGTGACGTTTGATACACCCAAAGCACTCCTACGGTATCCGGGAGTTACACGATCTCATGGTCGAAGGAAGAGATACTTGACATTGGAAAAGCTCTAGCAAGCGAACTACACGATCGTGTGCTATGCTTAGGATCGGGTCTTGTCCATCACATCATTCTCCTAATGATGTGATCCGTTATCAACGACATCCAATGTCCATAGCGAGAAACCATGACTATCTGTTGATCACAACGAGCTAGTCAACTAGAGGCTCACTAGGGACATATTGTGGTCTATGTATTCACACGTGTATTATGATTTCCGGATAATACGGTTATAGCATGAATAAAAGACAATTATCATGAACAATGAAATATAATAATACTTTTATTATTGCCTCTAGGGCATATTTCCAACAGTCTCCCACTTGCACTAGAGTCACCAATCTAGTTACATTGTGATGAATCGAACACCCATAGAGTTACGGTGTTGATCATGTTTTGCTTTCATGAGAGAGGTTTAGTCAGCGGATCTGCGACATTCAGATTCGTATGTACTTTGCAAATATCTATGTCTCCATCTTGAACATTTTCACGAGATGGAGTTGAAGCGACGCTTGATGTGCTGGTCTTCTTGTGAAACCTGGGCTCCTTGGCAAGGGCAATAGCTCGGTGTTGTCACAGAAGAGTTTGATCGGCCCCGACGCATTGGGTATGACTCCTAGGTCGGTGATGAACTCCTTCACCCAAATCGCTTCATCGCTGCCTCCGAGGCTGCCATGTACTTCGCTTCACACGTAGATCCCGCCACGACGCTACGCTTGCGGTTGCACCAGCTCTTGCTCCACCATTCAACATATACGTATCCGGTTTGTGACTTAGAGTCATCGGATCTGAGTCGAAGCTAGCGTCGGCGTAACCCTTCTGACGAGCTCTTCGTCTCCTCCATAAAGCGAAACATGTCCTTTGTCCTTTTCGTACTTCAGGATATTCTTGACCGCTGTCCGGTGTTCCTTGCGGGATTACTTTGGTATCTTGCTACCAAACTTATGGCAAGGTTTACATCAGTGCGGTACACAGCATGGCATACATAATAGATCCTATGGCTGAAGCATAGGGGATGACACTCATCTCTTCTTTATCTTTTGCCGTGGTCGGGGAGTGAGCCGAGCTCAATCTCACACCTTGTAACATAGGCAAGAACCCTTTCTTGGACTGATCCATTTTGAACCTCTTCAAAATCTTATCAAGGTATGTGCTTTGTGAAAGACCTATGAGGCGTCTCGATCTATCTCTATAGATCTTGATGCCTAATATATAAGCAGCTTCTCCAAGGTCCTTCATTGAAAAACACTTATTCAAGTAGGCCTTAATGATGTCCAGAAGTTCTATATCATTTCCCATCAAGAGTATGTCATCTACATATAATATGAGAAATGCTCTGAGCTCCTACTCACTTTCTTGTAAACGAGGCTTCTCCATAAGTGCGCATAAACCAAACGCTTTGATCATCTCATCAAAGCGAATGTTCTAACTCGAGGTGCTTGCACCAGTCCATAAATGGATCGCTAGAGCTTGCATACTTTGTTAGCGTTCTTAGGATCGACAAAACCTTCCGCCACATCATATACAGCTCTTCCTTAAGATGTCCATTAAGGAATGCCGTTTTGGCGTCCATCGCCATATCTCATCATCATAGTATGCGGCAATTGCTAACATGATTGGACGGACTTCACTTCGCTACGGGAGAGAATGTCTCGTCGTAGTCAATCCCTTGAACTTGTCGATAACCCTTAGCGACAAGTCGAGCCTTATAAATGGTAACATTACCATCCGCGTCCGTCTTCTTCTTAAAAATCCATTTGTTTTCTATCGCTCGCCGATCATTGGGCAAGTCTGTCAAAGTCCATACTTTGTTTTCATACATGGATTCTATCTCGGATTTGATGGCTTCAAGCCATTTGTTGGAATCTGGGCCCGCCATCGCTTCTTCATAGTTTGAAGGTTCACCGTTGTCTAACAACATGATTCCCAGGACAGGGTTGCCGTACCACTCAGTGCGGAACATGTCCTTGTGGACCTCTGAGTTTGGTAGCAACTTGATCCAAGTACCTTGATCATCATCATTGTTTTCCTCTTGAGTTGGTGTGGGTATCACGGTACATTTTCCTGAGCTGCAACACTTTTACATCGAGAGGTAGTACTTCATCGAGTTCTACTTTCCTCCCACTTACTTCTTTCGAGAGAAACTCTTTTTCCAGAAAGCATCCGTTCTTGGCAACAAAGATCTTGCCCTCGGATCTTAAGTAGAAGGTATACCCGACGGTTTCCTTAGGGTATCCTACGAAGACGCATTTTTCCGACTTGGGTTCGAGCTTTTCAGGTTGAAGTTTCTTGACATAAGCATCGCATCCCCAAACTTTTAGAAAGCGACGACTTAGGTTTCTTCCCAAACCATAATTCATACGGTGTCGTCTCAGCGGTTTAGGCGGTGCCCTATTTAAAGTGAATGTAGCTGTCTCTAGGCGTATCCCCAAAATGATAGCGGTAAATCGGTAAGAGACATCATAGACCGCACCATATCCAATAGAGTGCGATTACGATGTTCGGACACACCGTTTCGCTGAGGTGTTCCAAGCGGTGTGAGTTGTGAAACGATTCCACATTTCCTTAAGTGTGTGCCAAATTCGTGACTTAAATATTCTCCTCCACGATCTGATCGTAGGAACTTTATTTTTTCGGTCACGTTGATTCTCTACTTCATTCTGAAATTCCTTGAACTTTTCAAAGGTCTCAGACTTGTGTTTCATTAAGTAGACATACCCATATCTACTTAAGTCATCGGTCAGAGTGAGAACATAACGATATCCTCCATGAGCCTCAACGCTCATTGGACCGCTTTTACATCGGTATGTATGATTTCCAACAAGTTGGTTGCTCGCTCCATTGTTCGGAGAAGCGGAGTCTTGGTCATTTGCCCATGAGGCATGGTTCGCATGTGTCAAGCGATTCATAATCAAGAGACTCTAAAGTCCATCGGCATGGAGCTTCTTCATGCGCTTGACACCAATGTGACCAAGGCGGCAGTGCCACAAGTATGTGGGACTATCATTATCAACTTTACATCTTTTGGCATCCACACTATGAATATGTGTAATATTACGCTCGAGGTTCATTAAGAATAAACCATTGACCATCGGAGCATGACCATAAAACATATCTCTCATATAAATAGAACAACCATTATTCTCGGATTTAAATGAGTAGCCATCTCGTATTAAACGAGATCCTGATACAATGTTCATGATCAAACTTGGCACTAAATAACAATTATTAAGTTTCAAAACTAATCCCGTAGGTAAATGTAGAGGCAGCGTGTCGACGGCGATCACATCGACTCTGGAACCATTCCCGACGCGCATCATCACCTCGTCCTTCGCCAGTCTCCGTTTATTCCGTAGCTCCTTTGGTGTTGCCGGCCTTCTTATCCGCTAAGTATTTGGGGCAGTTCCGCTTCCAGTGACCCTTCCCCTTGCAATAAAAGCACTCAGTCTCAGGCTTGGGTCCATTCTTTGACTTCTTCCCGATGGCGGCTTGCGGGCGCGCAACATCCTTGCCGTCCTTCTTGAAGTTCTTCTTGCCCTTGCCCTTCTTGAACTTAGTGGTCTTATTGACCATCAACACTTGATGTTCTTTCTTGATTTCAGCCTCTGCTGACTTGACATCGAGAACACTTCAGAATGGTCTTCACCATCCCCGCATGTTGTAGTTCATCACAAAGCTCTTGTAGCTTGGTGGGAGCGATGGAGGATTCTGTCGATGACCGCCTCATCCGGGAGGTTAATGTTCATTTGGGTCATATGGTTGTGCAACCCGGACATCTTGAGTATGTGCTCCTTGTGAACTGTTTTCCTCCATCTTACAACTATAGAACTTGTCGGAGACATCATATATCTCGACCGGGCATGAGCTTGGAAAACTAGTTTCAGCTCTTGAACATCTCATATGCTCCGTGATGATCAAAAGCGCTTTTGGAGCCCGGTTCTAAGCTGTAAAGCATGCCGCCTGACGAGGGAGTAATCATCAAGACGAATTTGCCAAGCGTTCATAACGTCTTGGTTCTCTCGGGACAGGGCGTCACCTAGCGGTCCTTCTAGGACATATTGCTTCTGGCAGCTATGAGGATGATCTTGAGTTCGGACCCGGTCCGTATAGTTCTGCCATCATCTTTCAACTTGGTTTTCTCTAGGAGCGTTGAAGTTCATGTTGACATGGCGTTGGCCATTTGATCTACAAGACATATTTGCAAAGGTTTTAGACTAAGTTCATGATAATTAAGTTCATCTAATCAAATTATGAACTCCCACTCAGATTAGACATCCTCTAGTCATCTAAGTGTTACGATCCGAGTCGACTAGGCCGTGTCCGATCATCACGTGAGACGGACTAGTCATCGTTGGTGAACATCTTCATGTTGATCGTATCTTCCATCGACTCATGTTCGACCTTCGGTCTCCGTGTTCGAGGCCATGTCCGCACATGCTAGGCTCGTCAAGTTAACCCTAAGTGTTTTGCTGTGTAAAACTGTCTTACACCGTTGTATGTGAGCGTAAGGATCTATCACACCCGATCATCACGTGGTGCTTGAAGCGACGATCTGTAGCAACGGTGCACGCAGTTAGGGAGAACACTTCTTGAAATTGTTGTAAGGATCATCTTATTTACTACCGTCGTCCTAAGTAAACAAGATGCATAAACATAATAAACATCACATGCAATTATATAGTTGTGACATGATATGGCCAATATCATATAGCTCCATTGATCTCCATCTTCGGGGCTCCATGATCATCCTGTCACCGGCTTGACACCATGATCTCCATCATCGTGTCTTCATGAAGTTGTCACGCCAACGACTACTTCTACTTCAATGGCTAACGCGTTTAGCAATAAAGTAAAGTAGTTTACATGGCGTTCTTCAATGACACGCAGGTCATACAAAAAATAAAGACAACTCCTATGGCTCCTGCGGTTGTCATACTCATCGACATGCAAGTCGTGAATCCTATTACAAGAACATGATCTCATACATCACAATTCATCATTCATCACAACTTCGGCCATATCACATCACATGAACAATCGCTGCAAAAACAAGTTAGGCGTCCTCTAATTGTTGTTGCATCTTTACGTGGCTGCAATTGGGTTCTAGCAAGAACGTTTTCTTACCTCGAATAACCACAACGTGACTTTGTCAACTTCTATTTACCCTTCATAAGGACCCTTTTCATCGAATCCGCTTCAACTAAAGTGGGAGAGCAGACACCGTCACCACCTTATGCAACTAGTGCATGTCAATCGGTGGAACCGGTCTCACGTAAGCGTCACGTGTAAGGTTGGTCGGGCGCTTCATCCCACAATACCGCTGAAGCAAGAAAAGACTAGTAGTGGCAAGCAAGTTGACAAGATCCATGCCCACAACAAAATTGTGTTCTACTCGTGCATTAGAGAACTACGCATAGACCTAGCTCGATACCCTTTGTTGGGGAACGTTGCAGAAAATTAAAAAATTTCCTACGGTTTCACCAAGATCCATCTATGAGTTCATCTAAGCAATGAGTCAAGGGAGTCAGTTTGCATCTACATACCACTTGTAGATCGCGTGCGGAAGCTTTCAAGGGGATGGTGATGATGGAGTCGTACTCGACGTGATTCAAATCACCGATGTCCAAGTGCTGAACGGACAGCACCTCCGCGTTCAACACTGTGGGGACCCCGACTCGCAAGTCGTGATCACCGAATGCACGTGTACAGTGATCCCAGAGATCAATGCTCACTGAACACACAGAAGCTGAATAACAAGAGTCTTACATCCATACATATCGTCTTACACAAATAGTGACCAACATGGTCAAGTCTTACATCGATAAAGCCTTAAGGGCTGAACATCAAATGAAACAAAGCAGCGGAAATAAATCGTTGATAAGTAGAACCCATGCCATCTGCCTTAACCCTACGGGCATTACTTTGGGAAGCGTCCTAGTTAGCATGATCGTCTCCAAGGAACTCTTCTTGAACTCCGGTTCTTCCATGCCCGGTCAATTAAATAACCGTTGGCAAGCCAATGAGTACTTTGAATGTACTCGCAAGCAACCCATGATTTGGTTCAAGGTACGATAATGCATGACATAGGTAAAGTTTTGCATAAAGCTAGTTTTGAGTGCAATGACATGTTCAACATCCTATAAAGCATGCATCAAAAGAATTTAAGCAACCATGAGATCTGGTCACCGATATCAACATAAATAGAGTGGGCACCAACCCATTTATCATAAACAGAGTGGGCACCAACCCATCTCAATCGTGTCAAGTCCTCTGACTTGATCCAAGACAACACCATCATCTCACGCACACCGGTTTGAAAACAAGTGGACGTAGCCCAAGAGCGATTACCCAACTGTCCTTGACTGTGGACACGGCTATTCGAATAGTTTTACACTCTGCAGAGGTTGCACACTTTACCCACTAGATCCGGGGAACTTCCGTGTCATCCACGACCCGCGGTACCTCAAGTACCCGGGGTAAGCACCCGATCACTACCTTTCCCTAGACGACACTAACATGGAGTCCACTCGATTGGTAGTAACCCCCGTGCCAAACATTTCTCATCATAAAGTTGTGGAGCCTCGCTCCCATATTCATCACATACCACAAGCACGGGTACCAGCGGTGTGTCCGGTGCCACTGTGAAAACAGTCATGGCCGCCCTACAGCACGACCCGTCCCAAGAGAGAGCACCAACTCTCCCCGTCACTAATGTAATGCGGGCTCCAAGCTAGTATCGGTCTAGGTACTCAATAATGCCCTTTCCCATATAAGGGTAGAGTGGTCGCGCATGTAAGGTTGGAATAACGGTCGCAACTCCGACCAATCCGTTTTGAAAACAACACACACTTTCCTTGGCACACCACTTCGTCATCAAGTGGTCACCCATCTCATCATCTCCCTCGGGCATAAGTGGCACCCGACGGGGTTTTCGAAAAGACTATTGAATTCACATTGCCTCCTTCACCATGCACAAACCCATCCCATTTGCGTAGCATCTACATTTGCATCCTATCTACTCCCATCGTCATAACCCTCATAAGAAGGTAGGGTCATGCACAATGCAAGTGTCAACGAGAAAAGTAACGGAGGCAACCCACCAAAGTGGTTACCCATCCTTCATGATTCGATGCAACAATAATAAGTGCTATATGACATGCATAAAAGGGTTTCATAGACATGGTCAAAGGGCTGCTTGCTGGCTCAACAAAGTCTTGGGGTCTTCAAAGTCTTACGGTCCAACTCCTTCGTCAAGAACGCAATCTATAAATCGCAAAATAATAACGGAAAATAAGGCAATAATAAAACAGAAAAATCAAAGTGCTTAGAAAAATGTCAACTCTTTTGTAAAATATTAGATGGAAATATAAGATGGGGAAACTTGCTAGTTTTGGATTTGGAGTGGTGGAACAGGAGATATGGATTTTCAGAGGCACATTTAAATGATAAAATCACATTTAAATATTTTTAGTGAAGAAAGGTTGGTTGGATTTGAATGGAAGTTACACCATTAAATAGGTTGCAATATTCTAGGAATTTAGAAATTGGAATCAATGCATTTGGATTATTATTTAATCCTGTGGAATATTTGGAATATTGACAGAAAAGAAAAAGGAAAGGGCACTATGCCTTTGGGCGGAAACATGCCAGGCGGCGAGGCCCGGGGAAAAAAGGCCCAGGCGAGCCAGCCAGTAGGCATGCAGTTTTAAACCCGGCGGGGCCAGCTGCCGATGGGAGAGAGAGGCGAGAGAGGTGAGGATGACAGGCGGGCCCGCTGTCATCTCGACCATGCGACGAGAGGGGCAGCGTGCTCACCGGCGGCAATGCAGGGCACGGCGGGTTGAGCTGATAGCACCGCTGGGCTCCTCGTCGAGTCGCCATTCGGGTGGTGCCGGAGTTGGTCGCCGGAGTGCAGGGGTTCGCCGGCGACGAGGTTCGCGGAGGAGGAGCTTCGGGTGTCGACGGCTCCGGTCGTTTCCGCTGCAAATTAGAGGGAAGCGGAGGGAAAGGATCAGGAGGTGAGGAGAGTTCATATCGGCGGAGAGAAGGGGGAGGAGCCGTACCCGAGATCGACGGCGACCAGCGGCGGAGCTCGGTCGATTCCGAGCTGAGAGGCTCTCCGGGGTGATTGGGTGGTGCGGGCGTGCTCTGAGGCGTGAGGAGGAGGCGAATGCCTTTGGAGCGCCCGAGGCGAGCTTATATAGCCGACGGTGGTCCCGTGGACTGTCTTGCCGGCGAGCTTGTTGCCGTCGCCACGGGTCACGGGGCCTGCTGGGTTGTGTGCAGGGTGTTCGTGGGGTCGACTACGCCTGTGGGAAGAAGAGAGAGAGAGAGCGAGGGGCGGAGGCCTGCTGGCGTGTGAGCACGCTCCACCGGTGCACTCAGGCGGCCCTTGTTCGCTAGCTGAGGCTTGGGAGGAGGAGAGAGGAGACAGGGACAGCGCCGTGGCGGACGGGCGAGGCGCCTCGGCGGGCGCGAGGAAGGCCCGAGGTGGCGGAGCCGTTAGGGAGGGCGGCTACTGATCGGGAGCCTCAGAAGCGCAGCTCTGAGCGCCCAAATGGCTGCCATGGCATTGTTTATGCCCTGGGGACGCGGCCAACCATGTCCAGTAGTGCCAGGGGGTAGTAAAGAAGGAGGGGGAGGCATTGGATGCCCTGGTAAGCCAGTGGAGTGAGGAGGGAAGAAGAAGAAAGGTTAAAAAGGGCTGACCAGAGAGAGAAAGAGGGGGGTTTCACCCCTCAATTATTGAGCTGGGACTTGCCATTGTTACTAGAGGTGAAAGGGGTCTAGGAGGAGCTGTGGTAAAAATTGGAGCTCACCAAGAATAGTGGAAGGGGTCAAAATAGTGGTTTTTGCAAAATGTCAGAAGGTGTTTGATAGAGTTTTGAGCAAGCAAATGGACTCCAATTTCCATGATACTCCACAAGGTGAAATGACTCATATAAATATAGCCCTCCACCAATTAGGAGATTATTTGGGCAAAGTTGCCAATGCAACTTTTGTGAACCCTAGAAATGAGCAGAAATAGACTTGAGTAGATCTAGTTGAGCATAACACTTCTCCTTGATGAACCACTTTGTGTAGTGGCCTCATTTGGTCATGTGAACATGCTCACAAAAGTTGGGGTCTTGGAGAAGAAGTTGGTAGAACAAAGTTGTTCAAATTTGATTCTGGTCAGAGAGGGTTTTGAGGCACTTTGACCAAGATTTCCTCTTCTCCAACCGGTGCCACTTGGTCCAGATGCATCATTAGACCAATGAAGCATGTCCACCAAGTTTGAGCACATTTGGTCATACTTGGCAATGTAAAGTTGATCAAACTTTAGAATGGACAGAAATAGTTTTGAGGGGTTTTGATGGTGTTATCTTGTTCTCCAAGTCATGAGACTTGGCAAGATCATCTAATTTGTCATATGGGACATGATAGAATTTTCCTATAATTTTTGAAGAATATTTCCTTTGTAAATATTTCAAAAGCTTGAAATATCCAGGAAGGGTTTTAGAGGGATTTGACCAATATTTTGAACATGACCATGTGTTGAAACTCTTATATATGGACAATATATGTCCTATGGGTTTCCCTAAATTTTGTCAAATATTTTTAAAACGATAAAATAATTTTTTCCCTATTAAAGACCATTTCTCGCCTTAAGAAAAAGCTTTTAAATAAAATAGTAAAACAACTTTTAAAATTATATTTTTGTGGTTTCTGGGTATCCTATATCTAATAGGAGTCAAATATTTTTTTGGAAAGATTTTTACTGCCCTTAATCAAGTACTTGCAGTGCAAAACCTCAATTCAGGGGTTTTTGGAAAACTAAATTTAGAAAATACTTTCTGGCCAAATTATTTTTGTAAGAAAATTCTATATTGCTTTACACACATGGCATGATCATTGGACAGAAGTTTGGGGCAAGGAGATGAAGTATAGAAGGTGGAGTGGTTGACTATTAAGAGCACTTGAAAACCACATAGGAAAACCAACACCAAATAAAAGCCAAATAAAGCAAAAAGTTTTGTTGGTCCAAATTTTCATGCTTTATTAATGAAAAAGAAATGTTACAAAATGCAGGGTGTGACAGACCTACCCCCTTACAAGAATCTAGTCCCGAGATTCCTAAACTAAACTTTAAAGAGATACGGAATTCGGATCTAAGGTAGTCTTCACGCTCCCAAGTTGCTACCTTGATGTGGTTGCTCCATTGGACCTTGAAGTACTTGATGGTTCGGCTTGAGTGCATCGCTCGGCCTCATCCGAATGCAGATGGGCCTCTCACGATAAGTCAAATCAGGTTGAAGATCAATGGCTTGGTGATTGGCGTCCTTGTAGAGGTCGGGCTTATGCGGAACTTGGAGACACTTCGGAGTTGTGACACGTGGAACACGTTGTGCACATCGAAAGTTCGTGGAAGTTCAAGCTGGTAAGCCACTTCTCCTCGTCGCTCAGTGATCTTGAAGGGGCCAATGTATCTCGGAGCGAGCTTTCCTTTGACATGGAAGCGCTGGGCTCCTTTGAGAGGGGTGACCCGGAGATAGACATGATCTCCAACTCGGAAGTTTATGTCTCTGCGACGTGAGTCAGTGTAGCTCTTCTGTCTAGACTTGGCAGACTTCAGACGCTCTCTGACAAGCTGGACTTGCTCTTCGGCTTCACGGAGGATATCCGGTCCAAAAACAAGTCCTTCACCGGTCTCTGACCAATTGAGAGGTGTACGGCACTTCCGCCCGTATAACACTTCAAATGGTGCCATCTGAAGGCTTGCACAGTAGCTGTTGTTGTAAGAGAACTTCGGCGAAAGGGAGGCAATCTTCCCACTTAGCTCCATAAGCTAAGACACAGGCTCGAGCATGTCTTGAGTATTTGATTCACTGCTCGGTCGACCTCCGATGCTGTGGGTGGAAAGCGATCTTTGAAGGACAACTTGGTCCCCATGGCCTCCTGGAATTTCTTCCAAAATCTTGAGGTGAACTGGGTTCCACGATCTGACACAATCTCCTTGGGAATACCATGAAGGCTCACGATTCGGTTGATGTAGAGACTGGCTAACTGGTTCCCCTTGTAGGTTGTCTTGATAGGAATGAAGTGGGCCACCTTGGTCAAATGGTCAACGATGACCCATATTGAGTCATGTCCCTTGCTTGACCTGGGTAAACCGGTGATGAAGTCCATCCCGACTTTGTCCCACTTCCATTCAGGCACCTTGAGGGATTGCAACAATCCAGCGGGTCGCTGATGCTCAGCTTTGACTCTCGGCATCGTCGCATTTTGCAACATAGGTGGCAATCTCCTTTTCATCCAATGCCACCAAAATCTTTCCTTGTGTCTTGATACATCTTGGTGCCTCCGTGGTGGATGGAATATGGGCTGTCATGAGCTTCTTGCAAGATCAGGTTCTTGAGCTCAACCTTGTTGGGCACGCAGATGCAATTCCCAAACCACACAATTCCTTCCTCATCCTCTGAGAATCCTGAGGCTTTGCCTGCCTTGATCTTCCTCTTTATGCCTTCAATACTCTCATGCCCCTTCCGAGCTTTCTTGATATCATCCATCAAGGTAGGCAACTTCGAGGTTGGCCAAGAATCTGGTGCAACCAGTTCCAACCCAAGCTTTCAAGTTCTTCATACAAGGCGGGTAGCTTGTGCTTTAGCATAGCATTCAAGGAGCAATCCTTCCCGCTCAACGATCTGCTACCACATTAGCCTTTCCAGGTGGTATTGAACACGAGGTCATAATCCTTTATCAACTCCAGCCATCTTCTCGCCTCATGTTCAATTCCTTTGGTGAAAATATACTTGAGACTTTTGTGATCTGTGTATATCTCACATCGCTTCCCCAAGAGGTAATGTCGCCAAGTCTTGAGCATGAACCATCGCTGCTAGCTCAAGGTCATGAGTAGCATAGTTCTCTTCGTGAGGTCGTAGTTGCCTTGAAAGGTAGGCTACGACTCGCCTTCTTGCATCAAGACACCTCCCGATCCGATTCTTGGCGCATCACAATATATCACAAACTCCTTGTGTATATCGGTGTGGCGAAGCGGGCGATGGTTAGCCTCTTCTTGACTCTGGAAGCTCTCTTCGCACCGGTGTCCATTGAACTTCTTGTCCTTCTTCAAGAGCTGAGTCATGGGTCGGGCAATGCTCGAGAATCCTTCAACGAACTTGCGGTAATATCCTGCGAGTCGAGGAAGCTTCGACTTCCTTCACATTGCTCGGGATTGCCATTCGATCCACGGCTTCAATCTTAGCGAGGTCGATCGACAATCCCTCTTCGTTAGAACATGACCCAGAATCCAACTTCACGCAGCCGTAATTCACACTTGCTGAACTTGGCATCGGTTGGTGCTCTCGAAGCTTGTCTAGGACCATCCTCAAGTGTTGCTCGTGTTCTTCTTCCGACTTTGAGAAGACAAGGATGTCATCAATGAAGACAACAACAAACTTGTCCAAATATTCCATGAAGACCTTATTCATGAGATACATGAAGTAAGTGGGGCATTGGTCAATCAAAGGACATGACCGTGCATTCATCTGAGCCATATCTGATTCTGAATGCCGTCTTGGAATATCTTGGGGTCTCGATCTTGATTGGTAGTACCCAGATCCGAGGTCGATCTTGGAGAACACCTTGGCCCCATTGAGTTGATCAAGCAGATCTTCAATCTTGGGAAGTGGGTACTTGTTCTTGATTGTAACCTCGTTGAGGGAGCGATAGTCAATGCATAAGCGGATGGTACCGTCCTTCTTCGCCACAAGCGAGCAGGTGATCCCCAAGGGAGGCACTAGGGCGGATAAATCCCTTCCTCAACTGCTCTTCCATTTGCTTCTTCAATTTCGCTAACTCCTCCGATCCCATTCTATAAGGCTTCTTATAGATGGGTCTGCTCGAGTATGAGCTCGATGATGAACTCAATGTCCCGATCGGGAGGCATTCTGGTAGCTCATCGGGAAAAACATCGGGATACTCGCATACTATCGGCACTTGCTCCAATCCAACGGTCAGACGGTTGACTTGGTTGGCTTGAGCAGAGGAGGGTTGGAGGCAAACTTAACCGACTCCTCGGTCATTGGTCATAGTGACCGTCCGGTTGGCTTAATCAATCAAGCCTTGGTGCTTCTTGAGCCAATCCATTCCCAAGATCACATCAAGCCTTGTGATTTTAGGATGATAAGGTCGCTAGGAAGTCTACCCGTTAATGGTAATCCCGACTCCCTTACATCCTATCTTGGCTCTCATCTCTGCTCGGGGTTTGTACCACCATGGGGTTATTCAGGTGTAGGGTCATGCCACTTTTAATGCAAAACTTTGGGTGACAAAAGAATCGTGGCTCGAGAATCAAACAAAACGATTCAGGGTCTTTGAGTTGACAAGGAACGTACCAAAGACGACGTCCGGGTCTTCTGGGCTTCTTCATGGTGACATGATTCACACGACCCCGCCATTGTTGGGCAAGTTCGGGGAGCTTGGTTCCTCGGTGGCATTCCTCGGCCTTGTCTGGGTTCTACGCATTGGGGCGCGGGCGTCGGGCTTCTTGTTGGGGCAATTCTTGGAGTAGTGTCTGGCTGTCCACATCAAAGCAAGTGACTTGGTTGGGGATGGCGCCCTTGCCAAAGACATTGTTATTGGGGTTGTTGTAAGCAGGCTGGGGTTGGCATCTACTTTGAGGTGGATAGTTGGTGCGGGGTGCAGGAGCTCTTGGTTCTTGATAGGTTGGCTTGACCGGGTTTGGCTGCCACAGGCGAGGCTTACAGTTCTTGGAGCTACCCTTGCCGATCATCTTGCGCTTACGAGTGTCATCCAAGGCACGTCGCTTGTCCTCAAGCATGAGTGCCTTGTTCACCGAATCGAGGAAAGGTCGGGCGATCGCACACAACAAGCTTAGTCTCGCAGAGTCTGGTTAAGGCCTTCCATGAAGCGCTCCCTTTTGGCAACATCGGTCTTGACATCCTCGAGGGCATACCTTGAGAGAACACCGAACTTCGCATGTACTCCTTGACGGTGCTACTACCTTGCTTGAGGCTCGGAACTCACGCTTCTTGATGGCCATGATTCGGAAGGAATGTGGGCCTTGCGGAATTCCGTCTTGAAGGTGTCCCAAGTGATGTCTTGCTCAACATGCATAGCCTTGAATCCATCCCACCAAGCTCTGGCAGACCCCCGAGACAGTGGGCAACATACGCCACTTTATCACGGTCCTCAGTGCATCCGACTAGTGCCAGCAGATCCTCAATGGTGCGGACCCAGTCGTCTACATCCAGGGGTTCAGCAGTCTCGATGAAAGTGGGTGGTGCATGCTTCTTGAACTCCACCAGTGTGGAACGTCCATGGCCGTGCCCCGCCAGCTGGCGATTGACAGCTTGAGCAATCATCTGGAGGGCTGCAGTGTTGGCTTGGCGCTCCTCTCGAAAGGCTTGGAGAAGCTAAGCCATATCCATGCTTGGAGGAGGTGGTGGTGGTGGAGTCTGTCCTTGGGCTTGGTCCTGGCTGGCTCCGCCTCGCAGAACCTCCGGCTTCTTCGGCTGGGTAGAGGTACCAAGACGTGTTACAACAGCATCTGTTGGAGTGGTCAAGGTTCATGATTGGGGAAAGATGGGGAAAGCAACATAGATGGGATGCCTAGTAAGGGGTTGGTATGACACTAATTGTTTTCATGCAAGGGCCAAAAGGGCCAAACACATTCATTAAAATCCAAATGGGTGATGTAGTGGTTTACAAGTTCGAAGGAAAACACGACATCCATCAAACACAACAAAAGCAAACACAACACTACATGGTTTCATAAGAACCATTACATGGACTCGACTTAAGCTTAGGGGTACACGACCTATCCTACCGTAGGGTTACTAACGGGCATATCCAAGTTGTGAATGATGCCTAAGTGGTGGAATGCTCGTCGCGTAGTCCTGCTCTCTCTGGGTCTTCCTCCTCTTCATCGATGGCGGCTTTCTTCATTGCTTGAAGGGGTGGGGAGTGGAGGAGCTCAAGCGTTGCTTTCTTTGGTGGGGTGAAGAGCCTGCGGTAATCCCTTGCGCTCATCGGGGTTCTTGTGGTGGTTCTCCATCCTTTGGGGTCTTCCGCCTCTGTATGCGATTGCGGGCTGTCCAGGGGGAGCACCCTCCTTCTTGATCCTATCCGTCTTCTCTTGTGCTTGGCAAAGAAGTGCCTTGGTCTCATGAAGTTCCTTTCGGAGTTCCATTGATTCCGCGGCCAAGTGTTGCGCCAAACTATCGGCACAAAGGCTGAAGTAGGTCTGGAATCGGAGTGGAAGTCCTTCTTCTAGTGGTGGAGCTGGTGCATTGCTCTCATCCTCACCTTCCTTCCAATAAGGCAAGAAGCGGGTTGCCAACTCGTCTGCCATCTCTGGAAGAAGGTCTCGGAGGCGGGTGAGTGCCTTGAGGGTTGCCGTCTCGACGGCAAGAACTAGTGTTGCCATCTGGGGTCCCTCGAAGAACCAGCTTGTTGGAGAGTCATTGGCCTTCACGATCACTTCCACATGATACTCCGTCTCGGCGTCATTGATCCAATGCTCATGGTAGGTGAAAGTGGGGGCTCGGTGGAACTGGCACCTCTTGAGGCTATCCTCGAGAAGCACGGGAAATCCGGTGGTCAGGAAGTCTTCGGGTACGGCAGCCATCTACAAAGGTTGAATGGGAGAGGTCAATAAGGGAAAATGCATCTTGGGTGGGGTAAGCTTCAGAAAAGAAGAGAGGTTTAGATGGTCTCAAGTTAACTAACGTCCATGCTAACTAAGGCTTCCCTACGGTCAGGATGGCTCGATACCAGCTCTGTGGGGACCCCGACTCGCAAGTCGTGATCACCAAATGCTGCGTGTCTGATGATCCCGAGATCAATGCTCACTTGAACACACAGAAGCTGAATAACAAGAGTCTTACATCCATACATATCGTCTTACACAAATAGTGACCAACATGGTCAAGTCTTACATCGATAAAGCCTTAAGGGCTGAACATCAAATGAAACAAAGCAGCAGAAATCGTCGTTGATAAGTAGAACCCATGCCATCTGCCTTAACCCTACAGGCATTCTGACTGGGAAACGTCCTAGTTCGCATGATCGTCTCCAAGGAACTCTTCTTCGAACTCCGGTTCTTCCATGCCTGGTCAATTAAATAACCAGTGGCAAGCCAATGAGTACTTTGAATGTACTCGCAAGCAACCCATGATTTGGTTCAAGGTACAGTAATGCATGACATAGGTAAAGTTTTGCATAAAGCTAGTTTTGAGTGCAATGACATGTTCAACATCCTATAAAGCATGCATCAAAAGAATTTAAGCAACCATGAGATCTGGTCACCGATATCAACATAAATAGAGTGGGCACCAACCCATTTATCATAAACAGAGTGGGCACCAACCCATCTCAATCGTGTCAAGTCCTCTGACTTGATCCAAGACAACACCATCATCTCACGCACACCGGGTTTGAAAAACAAGTGGACGTAGCCCAAGAGCGGTTACCCAACTGTCCTTGACCGTGGACACGGCTATTCGAATAGTTTTACACTCTGCAGAGGTTGCACACTTTACCCACTAGATCCGGGGAACTTCCGTGTCATCCACAACCCGCGGTACCTCAAGTACCCGGGGTAAGCACCGATCACTACCTTTCCTAGACGACACTAACATGGAGTCCACTCGATTAGTAGTAACCCCGTGCCAAACATTTCTCATCATAAAGTTGTGGAGCCTCGCTCCCATATTCATCACATACCACAAGCACGGGTACCAGCGGTGTGTCGGTGCCCTGTGAAAACAGTCATGGCCGCCCTACCTAGCACGACCCGTCCCAAGAGAGAGCACCAACTCTCCCCCGTCACTAGTAATGCGGGCTCCAAGCTAGTATCGGTCTAGGTACTCAATAATGCCCTTTCCCATATAAGGGTAGAGTGGTCGCGCATGTAAGGTTGGAATAACGGTCGCAACTCCGACCAATCCGTTTTGAAAACAACACACACTTTCCTTGGCACACCACTTCGTCATCAAGTGGTCACCCATCTCATCATCTCCCTCGGGCATAAGTGGCACCCGACGGGGTTTTCGAAAAGACTTTTGAATTCACATTGCCTCCTTCACCATGCACAAACCCATCCCATTTGCGTAGCATCTACATTTGCATCCTATCTACTCCCATCGTCATAACCCTCATAAGAAGGTAGGGTCATGCACAATGCAAGTGTCAACGAGAAAAGTAACGGAGGCAACCCACCAAAGTGGTTACCCATCCTTCATGATTCCGATGCAACAATAATAAGTGCTATATGACATGCATAAAAGGGTTTCATAGACATGGTCAAAGGGCTGCTTGCTGGCTCAACAAAGTCTTGAGGTCTTCAAAGTCTTCGGTCCAACTCCTTCGTCAAGAACGCAATCTATCGTCGCAAAATAATAACGGGAAAATAAGGCAATAATAAAACAGAAAAATCAAAGTGCTCAGAAAAATGTCAACTCTTTTTGTAAAATATTAGATGGAAATATAAGATGGGGAAACTTGCTAGTTTTGGATTTGGAGTGGTGGAACAGGAGATATGGATTTTCAGAGGCACATTTAAATGCTAAAAATCACATTTAAATATTTTTAGTGAAGAAAGGTTGGTTGGATTTGAATGGAAGTTACACCATTAAATAGGTTGCAATATTCTAGGAATTTAGAAATTGGAATCAATGCATTTGGATTATTATTTAATCCTGTGGAATATTTGGAATATTGACAGAAAAGAAAAAGGAAAAGGGCATTGTGCCACTGGGCTGTAATGCCATGCAGGCAAAGCAGGCCTGTGGGGAAAAGAGGCCAGGCGAGCCACAAGGCTTGCTATCAGTTTTAAACCCGACAGGCGGGGCCCAGCTGCTGATGGAGAGAGAGGGCGAGAGAGGTGAGGATGACAAAGGGCCCTTTGTCATCTCATTCGACTCATAACGGAGGGGCGGGCGTGCTCACCGGCGGCGATGCTGCGAGGCACGGTGGTCGAGTGATAGCACCGCTGGGCTCCTCGTCGAGTCACCGTTCGGGTGGTGCGGAGTTAGCCGCCGGAGTCTGGGGTTCGCCGGCGACGAGGTTTGGCGGAGGAGCCGGGTGTCGACGGCTCCGGTCGTCTCCGGCTGCAAATGAGAGGGGAAGCGAGGGAAAGGATCAGGGAGGTGAGGAGAGTTCATATCAACGGAGAGAAGGGGCGGAGGGAGCCTGTACCTCGAGATCGACGGCGACCAAGCGGCGGAGCTCGGTCGATTCGAGCATGAGGCTCTCCGGGGTGATTGGGTGGTGCGGGCGTGCTCTGAGGCGTGAGGAGGAGGAATGCCACCGAGCGCCAGGCGAGCTTATATAGCCGCACGGTGGTCCACTATGGACTGTCGGCGCCGGCGAGCTTGTTGCCGTCTGCCACGGGTCACGGGGCTCTTGGGCTGTGTCTGGGTGTTCGTGGGGTCGACTACGCCTGTGGGAAGAAGAGAGAGAGAGAGCAGGGGGGGAGGCACAGCGCGTGTGAGCACGCCCTTTGGTGCACTCAGGCGGCCCTTGTTTCGCTAGCGAGGCGGGAGGGAGAGAGAGGAGGGGACAGCGCCGTGGCGTGTCGCGGACGTCGAGGCGCCTCGGGCGCGAGGAAGGCCCGAGGTGGCCGGAGCCGTTAGGCGGAGGGCGGCTACAGTCGGGAGGATCAGATGGCAGCCTCAGAGCGCCCAAATGGCTGCCATGGCATTGTTTATGCCACTGGGACGCGGACAACCATGTCCAGAGTGCTGGGGGTAGTAAAGAAGGAGGGGGAGGCATTGGATGCCCTGGTAAGCCAGTGGAGTGAGGAGGGAAGAAGAAGAAAGGTGAAAAAGGGCTGACCAGAGAGAGAAAGAGGGGGGTTTCACCCCTCAATTATTGAGCTGGGACTTGCCATTGTTACTAGAGGTGAAAGGGGTCTAGGAGGAGCTGTGGTAAAATTGGAGCTCACCAAGAATAGTGGAAGGGTCAAAACAGTGGTTTTTGCAAAATGTCAGAAGGTGTTTGATAGAGTTTTGAGCAAGCAAATGGACTCCAATTTCCATGATACTCCACAAGGTGAAATGACTCATATAAATATAGCCCTCCACCAATTAGGAGATTATTTGGGCAAAGTTGCCAATGCAACTTTTGTGAACCCTAGAAATGAGCAGAAATAGACTTGAGTAGATCTAGTTGAGCATAACACTTCTCCTTGATGAACCACTTTGTGTAGTGGCCTCATTTGGTCATGTGAACATGCTCACAAAAGTTGGGGTCTTGGAGAAGAAGTTGGTAGAACAAAGTTGTTCAAATTTGATTCTGGTCAGAGAGGGTTTTGAGGCACTTTGACCAAGATTTCCTCTTCTCCAACCTGTGCCACTTGGTCCAGATGCATCATTAGACTAATGAAGCATGTACACCAAGTTTGAGCACATTTGGACATACTTGGCAATGTAAAGTTGATCAAACTTCAGAATGGACAGAAATAGTTTTGAGGGGTTTTGATGGTGTTATCTTGTTCTCCAAGTCATGAGACTTGGCAAGATCATCTAATTTGTCATATGGGACATGATAGAATTTTCCTGGAATTTTTGAAGAATATTTCCTTTGTAAATATTTCAAAAGCTTGAAATATCCAGGAAGGGTTTTAGAGGGATTTGACCAATATTTTGAACATGACCATGTGTTGAAACTCTTATATATGGACAATATATGTCCTATGGGTTTCCCTAAATTTTGTCAAATATTTTTAAAACAATAAAATAATTTTTTCCCTATTAAAGACCATTTCTGGCCTTAAGAAAAAGCTTTTAAATAAAATAGTAAAACAACTTTTAAAATTATATTTTTGTGGTTTCTGGGTATCCTATATCTAATAGGAGTCAAATATTTTTTTGGAAAGATTTTTACTGCCCTTAATCAAGTACTTGCAGTGCAAAACCTCAATTCAGGGGTTTTTGGAAAACTAAATTTAGAAAATACTTTCTGGCCAAATTATTTTTGTAAGAAAATTCTATATTGCTTTACACACATGGCATGATCATTGGACAGAAGTTTGGGGCAAGGAGATGAAGTATAGAAGGTGGAGTGGTTGACTATTAAGAGCACTTGAAAACCACATAGGGAAAACCAACACCAAATAAAAGCCAAATAAAGCAAAAAGTTTTTGTTGGTCCAAATTTTCATGCTTTATTAATGAAAAAGAAATGTTACAAAATGCAGGGTGTGACAAACACACGTACGGGACGGGAGACGTCTCCTCCTTCTTGATCCAGCAAGGGGGAAGGAGAGGTTGAGGAAGATTGCTCCAATGGAAGCACGACGGCGTGGTGGTGTTGGTGCAAAGATACTCGGCTGTGGCTTCGCAAGCACGTAACGGAGGAGGATGATGTGTTGGGGAGGGGAGGGGTTGCGCCTGGAAGATGTGTACAGCAGCCCTCCCCTCACCCCTCTATTTATAGGGGAAGGGGCAAGGGGGCCGACCCCTCTAGATGGGATCTAGAGGGGGGCGGCGGCCAGGGAGGGGGGACTTGCCCCCCAAGCAAGCGGGGCGCCCCCCTTAGGGTTTCACCCCCAACCCTAGGCACATGGGCCCAAGGTGGGGGGCGCGCCCAGCCCTCCTGGGGCTGGCTCCCTCCCCTTTGCGGCTCATGTGGCCCTCCGGGAGGGGTGGCCCCTCCCGGTGGACCCCCGGAACCTCTCCGGTGGCCCCGGTACAATACCGATAGGCCCCCGAAACTTTTCGGTGTCCATGTGACAACTTCCCATATATAAAACTTCACCTCCGGACCATTCCGGAACTCCTCGTGACGTCCGGGATCTCATCCGGGACTCCGAAAAACATTCGGTAGTCACATACTAGTCTTCCTAATAACCCTAGCGTCACCGAACCTTAAGTGTGTAGACCCTACGGGTTCGGGAGACATGCAGACATGACCGAGACCACTCTCCGGTCAATAACCAACAGCGGGATCTGGATACCCATGTTGGCTCCCACATATTCCACGATGATTTCATCGGTTGAACCACGATGTCGAGGATTCGATCAAAAACCCCGTATACAATTCCCTTTGTCAATCGGTACATTACTTGCCCGAGACTCGATCGTCGGTATCCCAATACCTTGTTCAGTCTCGTTACCGGCAAGTCACTTTACTCGTACCGTAATGCATGATCCCGTGGCCAACACCTTGGTCACCTTGAGCTCATTATGATGATGCATTACCGAAAGGGCCCGAGATACCTCTCCATCATACGGAGTGACAAATCCAGTTTCGATCCGTGTCAACCCAATGAGACACTTTCGGAGATACGTAGTGCACCTTTATAGTCACCCGATTACGTTGTGACGTTTGATACACCCAAAGCACTCCTACGAAGATCCGGGAGTTACACGATCTCATGGTCGAAGGAAGATATACTTGACATTGGAAAAGCTCTAGCAAACGAACTACACGATCTTTGTGCTATGCTTAGGATCGGGTCTTGTCCATCACATCATTCTCCTAATGATGTGATCCCGTTATCAACGACATCCAATGTCCATAGCCAGGAAACCATGACTATCTGTTGATCACAACGAGCTAGTCAACTAGAGGCTCACTAGGGACATATTGTGGTCTATGTATTCACACGTGTATTATGATTTCCAGTTAATACAGTTATAGCATGAATAAAAGACAATTATCATGAACAATGAAATATAATAATACTTTTATTATTGCCTCTAGGGCATATTTCCAACATAATTTCCCTAGACTCACAAAAATAAGCTTGATCCAAGAAAATAGAAAGTGAGCGTGGGCGTGGAGTTGAATTCCACCTCATTTGAATTTAATTCAAATGAGTGTGAGAAAGAAGTGGGTATTCGGTATGTCCAAAAATGTTGAGAAATTTGGTGGAGCTTGGGAAAATGATGAAAGAATTTATGGCAAGGTTGGAGACCAAGAATTAAGATAACAAAGGCATTGGAATATTTTGCAACTGTGTTATGGTGAATTCCAAATTAATGAAATATTTAATTATAGCTCCCTAATATTGGGAAGATATGTTATAAAGAGAAGTCACCCTTCCCTCGATTTAAATAGATCAACCATCTATGCAATTTATTAGTTGAGTTGAGATGCAAAGATTAATGACATGATGGCATGATGACATGATGCAATGCAAAAATAAAAGAGCAAGCATAAATGAAACACACGGTTGATCACGGAAAACATGGAAGGCATCTGGAGCGTCGGTCTTGGGGCGTTACAACACTCCACTACTACAAGAGGATCTCGTCCCAAGATCTAGGATGGCACCGGAGAGAAACAGAAGAGGAAGAGAGGAGGTAGAACTAAGTTGCTTCTTCGACAAAATAGTGAAACCAAAGAACCTTGAGAGGTTGAAAAGTTGAAAGAAAGAACACAACAAAGTTGAACACAATTGAGAGCACTGCGGTAGAAAATAGAAACAAGGAACACCATGTGAACCTTGGAGGTTGCAAAGCTATGAATGACGAATACAATGGACAAGAAGGAATTGGAACCACTCTGGTTGAAACGAGAGGCAAAACTTGATAAGATGAAAGAACTTGAATGAGAACACAACACTCCGGTTAAATGGATAAACAAGAAAATAACATGATCTTGACAAAACGAGATGATGGGTCAACGAGAGCAACATCACAATGCCTCCGGAAGAAAGAATAGAAGATAGATCATTGGAATAACAGAATGGAGAAGAAAATGCCAACTTCTGCCACAAATGAGTTTGGAAAGCACCCTTCCAAGAAGGTTAAAACGGGGTTGTTGGAAAACCAACAACGAAACTAATAAGCTTGTAGTGGGCTCATGGAAAACATCTCAAAATTGAGGCGAAATTCTGCCACTACGGAAACAAATAATATAATTGATAACACCGACGAGATGAAAAAATTCTTCCACCAAGATGATAGAGAGATAACTTGGATCATTGATAAGCACCACAAAAGCAACATTCCTTAGGGAAGGCTTTAGGTGAAATATGACACAAGATAACTCCAACAACGAGGTTGATGGTTGAAAAGATCTCTTGAACAGAGAGAAAATGATGGATTTAAATATCTCATTCTTAACAACTTGCGAATCATGAAACACGAAGTGAAATTGTCAAGAATGACATAAGACCACCTCAAAAGGTAGAAAGAATTGCACTTCGGGATGCACGATGAAGAATGCTTGAACTCCTCAAAACAAAACATGTGTTGAGCACCATGTTTAATTTTGAGTATAGCTTGGCTGATCTTAACTTCAAGAGAAATCTTGAAGAACAATTGAAGAATGAAAAGAATCCTTGACAAACCACCATGTAGAGCCTCCATGAAGAACTCCGGTAATAAAAGGATGATAAAAAGAAAGGGAAGTTGAAAACACAAGGTGAAGCCTTGCCATGATTTAGATGGAGCTTCGCGATGATATAACCGAGAGAACTTGGAACTCCGAAAAGAAAAGATGATCTTAGAACCGAGAATTTATTCCTCAAGAACAAACTCCAAAGGAAACAATTAATCACTTGGATGAAACAATAATAAGAATTACGTTATGCCTATCCTTCACCAATTTAAATTGATGACAAGCAACGGATTTGGCATACTACTTATTCTCGTAGAAAGGATTAAGAGGGATATAGCATAAACTAGAGAAAAGTCTTCAACGATCCACCGGTAGGATTTGGAAACAACGAATAAATTGATATGAGAACATAGGAAGAGTAATCTTCAACAAACCGCCGTAAGAATTTAAAATGAAAGTAGCAAAGGCACAAATCACCGAGAAGAATTGGAAAATGAATGAAGATACTTGAGGGGATTTAGATACATGAGAACGAAGAGATCATGAACTGATTAGAGGATATTTGAACGATGCACCGGTAAGATTTGGAGAACGATAGCTACACGCTGAGAATGAAGAATTATGGCATGAAGCTAGAACCATGAATCTTCAAGAGAATGGACCAAGATTTTTGAAGAAATCTCTTCCTCGGTCTTCAAGTGTTGAGAAAGACGATGAGAAACACCACCATGAGTTGTTGAGACACTCCAAAAGGATTAAAAGAAAAAGGTTGAGCCAAAGATGAAAAGAATTTGAAAACGATCTTGAAAAACATATGACTGACGAAATTCATTCTTACGTCAAACTTCAAAAAGATTTTGGGAATAGCTTCGGGAAAATTAGAAGAGTCGGGTAAGTTCCTGGAAAAAGACCTGTGGGTTAGGGCCCACTCGAAAGAAACATCGTTGAAGGATTGCTTGAAATAGAGATTGCACCGGTAGAATTAAATAGGTTGAATGAGAGAAAAAACCTCGAAGTACTCGAACGGATTAAGAATGGAAACATGATTCTTTCGAGTTGTCTTCAACACTCTGGATATGAACTGGGAGAGGTGAATGAATAAGAGAGCCTTGGATAAGAAATTCACATGGGAAGGTATGTGAAACAAAAGGAAGAGATATGATCAACAATGAAACTTGAAATTAAACCACCGGAGAAGAAAAGAGACGAAGAATAATCAACTTGAAGCTCCGTTAGTATCTTCCTAAGAATCACCGGATAAGAACATTGACGGAAAAGAATGGAGAGTCTTGCCATCAATAAAATGGATACCCGATTAAGAAATCTGGGTCTTTGAAGAAAAAGGGTGGGAGGGCGGGAAAACAAAGGCAACTTGGGACGAATGAAACAAACACCGTTGAGAAAACTTAGAATTGATCTTGCGGATGCTGAAAATGATCGGATCCACTTGAAGAGAAGCACACCGTTGGAAAGAATTGACATGACAATCTCGATGATCAAAAGGATTAGTACTCCCATAGAAATATGAGAACACCGCTTGAAAGGTATGGAATCAACACTTGACATTGAAGAAACTTGAATACCACAGCGAAACAAAACAAGGATTGGCTTGCAAAATAAGCTGGAACAAATATATATGATAGAGATTTACCCAATCCCATATCATGCATCTGTCGGAAAGATATTCTAAGAGCTACTTGAACTCCCACCTATAAACTCCCGAAACTTTCTGGTTATGCAATCTGGTGTTGGGATACAGGGGAAGCAATATATCTCACCCAAACTAACAATCCCTACATCTAGTTGTATCCATCCATCAACACATAACCAAGAAAACTCTGGAAATCGTGTACCTCAACCTTCGAAAAGCATCCATCATACGAGCTATGGCAATACTCCTGAACTCCCCAGTACTGGGTGGCGTCGAGGTTATCTCACCAACAACTGCATAAAAGAGATTTTCGATGTCGACAAAACTCGGTATTCGAATCGCAACGATAAAATTATGGCGACAACACCTCGAAGCTCAACTCCCCGGGACACTGCCACAACCCCTAAATGTCAGGAGGCACCAAGAACACTGTTCTCGTCATAAGAATATCGGAACGATCCCAAGATACCCGCGTGAACCTAAAAAAATTTTAGTGAAATCTGAGACGAGGAAAGACAAAACATCTACGTCAGGAGTCCTCACCAGAGCAATGAAGGGGGCTGAGGAGTAAAAAGAATCCTACTCTCCGATATATATAATCCTAAGACTCAAAATAGTTTTTTTCTAGACTCGACAATGGCCAACAATCAAGGGGGCTCCTATGGTTGGTCGAGGCTCTGATACCAACTTGTCACGCCCAATATGCGATACTATCCTAAAGAGACTCGAAGGTCCCACCAAGGATAGAACCGCATATTCAAACGCTTTTGCAAGGTGGATATCATTACATCAACATTACATAATAGATGGGGATACATACAAGGCATACAAATGCCACAAGAGTACAACAATACAACATACATAAGATCAACATCCGGCTACGGATGAAACACAAACAAAAGCTCAAACAGTATCCACCCTGCTAGCCCAGGCCGCCGACCTGGAACCTATCCCCCGATCGAAGAAGAAGCAGAAGAAGAACTCCAAAACAAGCAAACATCGCTCTCACGTCATGATCATCGCATAACCTGTACCTGCAACTGTTGTTGTAGTAATCTATGAGCCACGAGGACTCAGCAATCCCATTACCATGGGTATCAAGACTAGTAAAGCTTAATGGGTAAGGAAGAGGTAAAGTGGTGAGGTTGCAGCAGCGATTAAGCATATATGGTGGCTAACATACGCAAATAAGAGCGAGAAGAGAAGAAACAGAACGGTCGTGAAGCTAGCAATGATCAAGAAGTGATCCTGAACCCCTACTTATATCAAACATAACCCAAAACCGTGTTCACTTCCCGGACTCCGCCAAAAAGAGACCATCATGGCTACACACGCGGTTGATGCGTTTTAATTCGAATCTGGTGTCAAGTTATCTACAACCGGACATTAACAAATTCCCATCTGCCACATAACCGTGGGCACGGCTTTCGAAAGTTTATACCCTGCAGGGGTGTCCCAACTTGCCCATCACAAGCTCTCACGGTCAACTAAGGATATTCCGTCTCCCAGGAAGACCCGATCAAACTCGGAATCCCGGTTTACAAGACATTTCGACAATGGTAAAACAAGACCAGCAAGACCACCCGACAGTGCCGACAAATCCCGATAGGAGCTGCACATATCTCGTTCTCAGGGCACACCGGATAAGCGAAGCGTACAGGTACCGACGTAATCCAAGTTGCCAAGGAATGGTCCCAAGACGGTGCTCGGTTTGGACCAACACTTAGAGGAGCACGGCCCGGGGTAAAATAAAGATGACCCTTGAGTCTGCAGAACCCAAGGGAAAAAGGCTTAGGTGGCAAATGTTAAAACCAATGTTGGGCCTTGCCGAGGAGTTTTATTCAAAGCGAACTGTCAAGGGGTCCCATAAATCACCCAACCGCGTAAGGAACGCAAAATCAAGGAACATAATACGGTATGGCGGAAACTAGGCGGCAAGAGTTTAACAAAACACGGGCATAAGGCCGAGCCTTCCACCCTTTACCACATATATAGATGCATTAATTAAATAAGAGATATTGTGATATCCCAACATAATCCTGTCCACCATGGAGCAATCTTCAACTTCACCTGCAACTAACAATGCTATAAGAGGGGCTGAGCAAAGCGGTAACATAGCCAAGCAATGGTTTGCTAGGAAGGGTGAAAAGGTTAGAGGCTTACATGGCAATATGGGAGGCATCGTAAACAAGTGATAGGTAGCGTAGCATAGCAATAGAACGAAGCAAATAGCAAGCAAAGATAGAAGTGATATCGAGGGTAATGGTCATCTTGCCTGAAATCCCGCAAGGAAGAAGAACGAGTCCATGAAGAAGACAAACGGACGTAGTCGAATGGATCCTCACAATCGCAACGTAACCGGAACTATCAAGAAGAAGCAACACCGGAAAGAAGCAAACAACATGGTAAACAACCAAGAATAATCATGGCATGATGCACAATCAAGTATGATGCATGTCCGATTTAATGAGGCATGGCATGGCAAAGTGCAACAAACAACACTACAAATTAAGTGGAGCTCAATATGCAACGAGTTGCATATTGACGAAACACCACATCAATTATTTAGTTCTCTCTCGTTTAGGAACACAACAATATTACATGTTGTTATAAACATGGCAAGAGGTGAAGCATAAATAAACTAACTATCTAGGCAAGTTTAAGTGAGGCCGGAAACAACAAACGATAATTCGGAAAATCCCCATATGTCATTTAGCAATATAATGCAAACACAATTTTAACCATTTAAATGTTGTTAACATGATGCGGATGACATATGCAAGTCTTAAGCAATTTTATGAAAATGTTGACATGAGCATGTTATGAAGCATTTGGTCACCATGGCGGAACAAAACGGGTGCCACGGCAACGAATCCGAAAATGATGCCATGGCAACATATCAGTTCCGGTAACTTGATTGAGATACCGATGCAAAAGAGAAGTGTGCGGATGTGTGGAACACGCAAGAGATGGGGAGTGATCCCGGATACCGGGTGTCCCACATGTCGGTGGCATGGCAAAAGAGGGGCATCGCAAGCAAAAATTTGATCACGGTGCAAACACGGACATCTCACTCAACACATGCATTCGGCGGTCGTCTCGGCTGTTATACCTTCGAAGCGTGCATTTTCGGGGCGAAACGAGTTCGGTGCAATGAAGAGGAAGTAGACGTTCTTGCAACGGTCGTAGTGGAAGTAGTTGTACACGTTCGTTTCGAAGAGGCACTTGACGAATCCAACATCTTCGGGGCGACGGTAGTGGAAGTAGTGGAAGTAGTGGTACAGGTCTCCAAGAGGGACTTGACGCATCCGATGTCTCCGGGGTCGACGGTAGTGGTACACGGTCATCGTGGTACTTGGCGAGTCCGCGTAGTCGTAGACGTTCCAAGGTACTTGACGCATCAGCAGGTGTAGTCGTACATGGTGTCCGCGGCAACATGTCCATGATGGCCAAACAAACCAATAGCGACCGAAGGCAGCAGGGTGCGAGGCAAAACTTGAGCGGTGGGAATGCCATGGGCGTGCAACAGAGCAAAGGGGTGTCGGGGCTCATGGGCGGCATTGACGGGCAGAAAGCACTCGGGATTGAGCTCCTCTCGATCCAGAGCATGGCTGCGGCCGCGGGACGGAGGTGGAGGCCCAGCGAGGTCGGCGGCTTAGGCCTCGATGGGGCGGCGAAGGACGAAGTGGCCGGCATCAGCCTTGGCGCGAAGCAGTGGAGGCCGATGCAGAGGAGGGTCAAAGACGCCGGAAGCGGACGACGGAGGGGCGGTGCTAGTCGAGGCGGAGGTGGCTCTCGGGGAGGCACAGGGCGACGAGGAGGAGGCACCGGATCACGGGATGGACAGCGCGGAGGCGAAGAGGCGCAACGATGGCGGTTTCGGGCCGGATCGAGGAGGAGGGAGGCGAGGGGATCGGTCTCAGGGAGCTCCTCTCCCTGGCTCGATGCGTGCGTGTGAGTGGCAGCGCTAGCAGGGGAACGAGGGAGAGGGGGTCGAGCGAGTGGGTGGATAAGAGGAGATCGGGCAGGCCTCTTGGGCCGGCTAGGTCAGGCCGCAGGTGGGCCTAAGAGGCCGGCTGGGCTGGCTCTCTTCTCTCCCCCTCTAATTTTCTAGCAGAAAAGAAATAGAGAGAGGAAAAGAAAGAGAGGGTTTGGGAAATATTATGCGCATAGGGTTAATTTCCCTAGACTCACAAAAATAAGCTTGATCCAAGAAAATAGAAAGTGAGCGTGGGCGTGGAGTTGAATTCCACCTCATTTGAATTTAATTCAAATGAGTGTGAGAAAGAAGTGGGTATTCGGTATGTCCAAAAATGTTGAGAAATTTGGTGGAGCTCGGGAAAATGACGAAAGAATTTATGGCAAGGTTGGAGACCAAGAATTAAGATAACAAAGGCATTGGAATATTTTGCAAGTGTGTTATGGTGAATTCCAAATTAATGAAATATTTAATTATAGCTCCCTAATATTGGGAAGATATGTTATAAAGAGAAGTCACCCTTCCCTCGATTTAAATAGATCAACCATCTATGCAAATTATTAGTTGAGTTGAGATGCAAAGATTAATGACATGATGGCATGATGACATGATGCAATGCAAAAATAAAAGAGCAAGCATAAATGAAACACACGGTTGATCACGAAAAACATGGAAGGCATCTGGAGCGTCGGTCTTGGGGCGTTACATATATCCAGCGGTCCACTCTCCCGCAACCCGCTGTACCCTCTACTTGAACATGGTGCTTTATGCTTCATATTATTATCCAATGATGTGTTTCCATCCTATGATGTCTGAGTAGATTCCCATTGTCCTATCGGTGATTGATGAATTGCTATGATTGGTTTGAGTTGCATGTTTTATTATTGGTGCTGTCCTATGGTGCCCTCAGGTATCGGCATAGCGTGAGAGATTCAGCTGTAGGGTTTGCAATATGTTTATGATTTGCTTATGGTGGGTTGCGTGAGTGACTGAAACACAAACCTGAGTAAGTAGGTTGTTTGCGTATGGGATAAAAGGGGACTTGATGCTTTAATGCTATGGTTGGGTTTTACCTTAATGAATCTTTAGTAGTTGCGGATGCTTGCTAGAGTTCCAATCATAAGTGCATAGAATTCCAAGTAAGGGATGATATGTTAGATTATGCCTCTCCCTCACATAGAATTGCAATAGTGATTACCGGTCTAGTAACATAGTCAATTGCTTAGGGGAAATTCCACAACTCCTACCACAACTTTTCCACACTCGCTATATTTACTTTATTGCATCTTTATCTAAACAGCCCCTAGTTTATATTTACGTCTTCTTTATTATCTTGCAAACTTATCCTATCAGACCTACAAAGTACTTCTAGTTTCATACTTGTTCTAGGTAAAGCGAACGTCAAGCGTGCGTAGAGTCGTATCAGTGGCCGATAGGACTTGAGAGAGTATTTGTTCTACCTTTAGCTCCTCATTGGGTTCGACACTCTTACTTAGCGAAAGAGGCTACAACTATCCCGTATACTTGCGGGTCATCATGCACCTGCTACCTTTCAAATATGTATGATGGCTATATTCTCTGACTTTTGTGAAACGATTTGTGAGGTATTCATGGATGATTTCTCCGTTTATGGATCCTCTTTTGATGATTGCTTGAGCAACCTTGATCGAGTTTTGCAGAGATGCGAAGACACTAGTCTCGTCCTGAATTGGGAAAAGTGTCACTTTTTGATTAATGAAGGCATTGTCTTCGGGCATAAGATTTCCGAGAGAGGTATTGAAGTTGATAAAGCTAAAGTTGATGCTATTGAAAAGATGCCATGTCCCAAGGACATAAAAGGTATAAGAAGTTTTCTTGGTCATGCCGGTTTTTATAGGAGGTTTGTAATAGCCTGGCTTAATAGGGATGATAGACTACTCATATCAATAAGGAATTCCTTCTTTTCCGGGATCCCATTCGGACAGAACTCCAAAGTTAAGCATGCTCAGCTTGGAGTAGTTTCAGGATGGGTGACCGACCGGGAAGTTGCTCCCGGGTGCGCACGAGTGAGGACAAAGTGCGCAGAAAAGACTAGTATTGATCTGTGGGGCCGATCTAGATCCCGCCAGAATAACGACCACCGCGGGTATGTCCGGTGTTAGAAGTTGGTATCGAGCCGACCCTCGCGGTTACGGATGGTTGCGACAGGTCTTGTGATCATGTTGTTCATGACGTTTGTGACTGTCATGGCACACGGCATGGCACATGTACCGGATGGATGCACTGACGGTTGTGCCAAGAGGGAACGTTCTCGTGGCCCAACGAGGGCGTCGGTTCCTCCGAGTGGGGTGTATGTAATAGCTTTGGCTTAATAGGGATGATAGACTACTCATATCAATAAGGAATTCCTTCTTTTCCGGATCCCATTGGACGTAACTCCAAAGTTAAGCGTGCTCAGCTTGGAGTAGTTTCAGATGGGTGACCGATCGAAGTTGCTCCCGGGTGCGCACGAGTGAGGACAAAGTGCGCAGAAAAGACTAGTATTGATCTGTGGGGCCAGTCTAGATCCCGCCAGGAGTAACAACCACCGGCGGGTGTGTCCGGGGCGTTAGAAGTAAATAACGGAGATGACCAACTTGTAACGCCCTCGATGCGGCTATATCTCCCACGTGTCGAAGCACGACTTAGAGGCATAACCGCATTGAAAGCAATGTCGCAAGTGAGGTAATCTTCACACAACCCAAGTAATACATAAGGGAAAGAGATACATAGTTGGCTTACAATCGCCACTTCACACAATTACATGAATAAAGCATTACATCATCCAGATACAATCAAGGTCCGACTACGGAACCAAAATAAAATAAGAACCCCAAATGTGATAAACGGTCCCCGATCGACCCCAACTGGGCTCCACTACTGATCAACTAGAACGAAACAACACAAAGGGCAAGATCTTCATCGAGCTCCTCCTTGAGCTTGGTTGCATCACCTGCTCGGTAACGTGGGCACCTGCAAACTGGTTTTGGAAGTATCTGGTGAGTCACGAGGACTCAGCAATCCCATTACCATGGGTATCAAGACTAGCAAAGCTTAATGGGAAAGGAAGGGGTAAGGTGGTGAGGTTGCAGCAGCGGCTAAGCATATATGGTGGCTAACATACGCGAATGAGAGCGAGAAGAGAAACAAAGGAACGGTCGTGAACTAGCAATGATCAATAGGTGATCCTGAACACCTACTTACGTCAAACATAACACAGAGACCGTGTTCACTTCTCGGACTCCGCCGAGAAGAGACCATCACGGCTACACACACGGTTGATGCATTTTAATTTGGATCAAGTGTCAAGTTATCTACAACCGGACATTAACAAATTCCCATCTGCCACATAACCGCGGGCACGGCTCTCAAAAGTTTATACCCTGCAGGGGTGTCCCAACTTAGCCCATGACAAGCTCTCGCGATCAACGAAGGAATAGACCTTCTCCCAGGAAGACCCGATCAGTCTCGGAATCCCGGTACATCAAGACATTTCGACAATGGTAAAACAAGACCAGCAAAGCCTCCCGATGTGCCGACAATCCCGATAGGAGCTGCACATATCTCGTTCTCGTGGCACACCGGATGAGCAGACGTCGGGTTGGCATAGACCTGGTTGCCAGGGCGCCGGACATCGCTCGGTTTGGACCAGCACTTAGACAAGCACTGGCCCGGGGGGGCTAAAATAAAGATGACCCTCGAGAGAGCGACTCCCAAGGGAAGAGATAGGTGGTGGTGAGGCAAATGGTAAAAGTCAATGTTGGGCCTTGCTGGACAAGTTTTATTCAAAGCGAACTGTCAGGGGGGGTCCCATAAATCACCCGACCGCGTAAGGAACGCAAAATCCGGGAACATAACACGGTATGACGGAAACTAGGGCGGCAAGAGTGGAACAAAACACCAGGCATAAGGCCGAGCCTTCCACCCTTTACCAGATATATAGATGCATTAATAATATAAGAGATATTGTGATATCCCAACCAAAATCCTGTCCACCATGGAGAAATCTTCAACTTCACCTGCAACTAGCAACGCTATAAGAGGGGCTGAGCAAAAGCGGTAACATAGCCAAACAACGGTTTGCATAGGAAAGGTGTCAAAGGTTAGAGGTTCATGGCAATTTGGGATGGCTTGATAAACAGGTAATAGGTAGCGCAGCATAGCGATAGAACGAGGCAACTAGCATAGCAATGATAGTAGTGAGATCCAAGGTAGCGATCATCTTGCCTGAAATCCCGCAAGGAAGAAGAACGAGTCCATGAAGAAGACGAACGGATGAAGCGGAACCAATCGTAGACGAACGAATCCTCACGATCGCGACGAAACAGGAACTAACAAGAAGAAGCACACAACATAGGTAAACACACCACACATAGACAAGACATGATGCACAACAAGCATGATGCATGACCAAGCTACATGAAGCTATTCATGGCAAGATAAGATGCAAACAAGAACAACACATCAAGGCAAGTTTAAATGAGGCCGGGAACAACATATAACAATTCCGGTAAGTCCTCATATGCATATTTCGAAATTGGTCCAGAACTGAATAAACCTTATGTTCAAGTTGTTAAACAGCAAGTTAAGATGCACCATGATGATCTACACGAAATTCTAGTCAAGTTACATATAAAGTTCATTAGATTTGGAGCTACGGTCTAAAAGATATGAGCAAAACAAGTTAAGCATGGCATTAATGCAAAATGTACCCAAACATCAAGCAAACACACCAAAACAAGGATGCAACATGATAATATGAAGCTACATGCAAAATCAAGCAAGTTTCATATAGAGCACACTCAAAACGGAGCAACGGTGTAACACATACACTCTATACAAGTCATAACAACAATCTGTCTATAACAGCAACTAGACATCTTACAAGCATCAAAACAATATGCTACAGAACCCCAACATAATAACAAAAGGCATGGGCATGAAGTAGATGTAAAGCATAACAAAACATGAACACTGAGCTATCTCCAGAAACAACTAGAACATGCTCAAAAAGACATGGAGATATTGCAAATAATAACAGTTTCAGACTTTAGCAGAAATAACATCAGGTTGCAATGTTTAGAGCTATCAAACAACATGCTACAGGAACATATCATGGAAAACAAAGGCATGGCATGAATCTACTAATAGCATATATCAAAAGTCCCTTACTGACCATGAGCCAAAAAGGCATAGAAAATATGATGGCACCCATGTAAACATGGCAAGTTATATTACAGATTTATACATGGCAGGAACAACAATAAGTAGGCATGTTCGTGAGCTCGAACCACTCACTACAGAGCAATACATGGCATGGCAAGGCAACCAACAGCAAGAAGGCATGTTTATGAAGCTAAGCATGGCAAGAGCAAGTTCATAGCATACACGGATCAACTACAACGACCTCGTGAAAATTGAATCTCATGCAAACAATCTGTGAGGAAACATTTTCAAGCAAAAGTAGAGCACGAAAGTGACATGCTAGACTACTCCATAAATGCCAACAAAGACATGGATGGATAGAGCACATCCATATGTTCAAAACACCCTTACTGATCATGCTCAAAAAGGGCATAGATCTCTCTGTAACAACATGAACATATGGCATAAAAATAACAGCAGGACATGTCTTGGTGAAAACACTAAGTTCCTGAAATCAGCAACATCATCATCCCTAGTTTGCATGCTTGTTCTAGTCACCACATAGATCACAAAAATACATGGCATACACCCCTGGAAAGATGGCATGGCATAGTTCAACATTCATGTAGAGCTCAACCTCATAGGATGCACACATTAATCATGGCAAAAATGATAAAACAACAAGTTATAACAGTTTCAGCAGATTCACATCAACATGCACTCTTCCAACAGCATTTCGGGCATCAAGATGAGCTCAAATGAAAATGATGCAATGGAATGAAATGAAGTACTCGTCGAGACGAACAATTTGACATATTATACGCACGAAACGGAGCTACGGATGCAGAGATGTGATGGCATGAACATGGCATGATTTTGCATGAAATCTGGGACTTGGAAGAACGGGGGCAACCTTGCACGGATTACGAGGTCGCCGGAGCTTCGCCTGAGATCGGCCGGAGAAGACGAGGGAGAGGTCGGGGGCGCCGGGGAAGGGCGGATCCGGCGGGTCCCTCGCCGGATCTAGCCGGGAGGAAGTGGCCATGTCACGGAGGGCTGGCGGCCCGAGGCGCCTCGGCGGCATGGGGAGGACTCATGATGGCGGCTGCAGGAGGCGGCGACGGCGAGCAGCAGGGCGGGGGCAAGGGCGGGCGGCAAGGGCGGCGGGCAGTGGGAGACGACGGGCGGAGGGCGGCGAACGGCGGCGGCGAGCAGCGGCCGGAGGGCGGCGGAGCCGGAGATGGTGGGCGGCGGCCGAGCACGCCGGGAGGGCGGCGGCGGCGGGGATCCGGGCGCGCGGGCCCGGATGGGCTCATGTCGCCGCGCGGCGGGAGAACGCGCGGGTGCCACGTGGCGCGTGGGGAGTGGAGGAGAGGCGGCGAGCGACGTGGCGGCCTATGATTGGCGAGGCGGCGTGGTGGCGTGTACGTGTCCGGCGGGAGGACAGCGTCCGTGCGGAGAGAGGAAAAGCTAGGGTTTCGGGGGGATTAGACCGCGAATTTGGAATGGAGGGTGTATATATAGGCATAGAGGGAGCTAGGAGAGTCCAATTGAGGTGCGGTTTTCGGCCACGCGATCGTGATCGAACGACCGAGAGCATGGAGGGGAGTTTGATGGGTTTTGGGCCACTTTGGAAGGGGTGTTGGGCTGCAACAAAAGAGGACATTACGGTTACCCGGTTAACGTTGGAGTACCAAACGACCTCCAAATGGCACGAAACTTGACAAGCGGTCTACCGGTGCTATGCCAAGGCCGCTTGGCAAACCTCGGGCCATTCCGAGAAAGTTCAACACCCGCTCGCGACGAGAGACGAAAGGGGAACGCCGGAGGTCATAGGAGTGCCGGATTGCAAAACGGACAACGGAGAAAATGCTCGGATGCATGAGATGAACATGTATGCAAAATGAAATGCACATGATGACATGACAAAATGCAAATGATGACATGGCAAAGTGCAACACGCAAGCAAATGACATAGCAACAACGACGAATAACTGGCAGACACCTGGCGCAACGAATCCGGGGCGTTACAAGGTTCATGGAGGACTTTTCTAAAATCTCTAGGCCTCTGACTAATTTACTGCAAAAAGATATTCCTTTTGTCTTTGATGATGATTGTGTAGAAGCATTTGAAATACTTAAGAAAGCTTTGATTACTGCACCTATTGTTCAGCCACCTGATTGGAATTTACCTTTTGAAATTATGTGTGATGCTAGTGATTATGCTGTAGGTGTTGTTCTAGGGCAAAGAGTTGATAAGAAATTGAATGTTATCCAGTATGCTAGTAAGACTCTTGATACTGCCCAGAGAAATTACGCTACTACTGAAAAAGAATTCTTAGTAGTTGTGTTTGCATGTGATAAGTTAGACCTTATATTGTTGATTCCAAAGTTACTATTCACACTGATCATGCTGCTAATAAATATGTTATGGAAAAGAAAGATGCTAAGCCTAGACTCATTAGATGGGTTCTCTTGCTCCAAGAATTTGATTTGCATATTATTGATAGAAAGGGAGCTGAGAACCCCGTTGCAGACAACTTGTCTAGGTTAGAGAATGTTCTTGATGACCCACTGCCTATTGATGATAGCTTTCCTCATGAACAATTAGCGGTTGTTAATGCTTCTCGTACTGCTCCTTGGTATGCTGATTATGCTAATTATATTGTTGCTAAATTTATACCTCCTAGTTTCACATACCAGCAAAAGAAAAAGTTCTTTTATGATTTAAGACATCTCTTCTGGGATGACCCACACCTTTATAAAGAAGGAGTAGATGGTGTTATTAGACATTGTGTATCTGAGCATGAACAGGAACAGATCCTACGCAAGTGTCACTCTGAATCATATGGAGGACACCACGCTGGAGATAGAACTGCACACAAGGTATTGCAATCCGGTTTTTATTGGCCTACTCTCTTCAAAGATGCTCGTAAGTTTGTCTTATCTTGAGATGAATGTCAAAGAATTGGTAAGTAGACGTCAAGAAATGCCTATGAATTATTCTCTTGTTATTGAACCGTTTGATGTTTGGGGCTTGGATTATATGGGACCTTTTCCTGCCTCTAATGGTTATACACATATTTTAGTTGTTGTTGATTACGTTACTAAGTGGGTAGAAGCTATTCCAACTAGTAGTGTTGATCATAACACTTCTATTAAGATGCTTAAGGAAGTTATTTTTCTGAGGTTTGGAGTCCCTAGATATCTTATGACTGATGATGGTTCACATTTTATTCATGGTGCTTTCCGTAAGATGCTCGCTAAGTATGATGTTAATCATAGAATCGCATCTCCTTTTCATCCGCAGTCTAGTGGCCAAGTAGAGTTGAGCAATAGAGATCTCAAATTAATTTGCAAAAAACTGTGAATAGATCTAGAAAGAATTGGTCCAAAAAACTTGATGAAGCATTATGGGCCTATAGAACTGCATACAAAAATCCTATGGGTATTGACGGTGTCCTGGACTAGGGGGTACTCACCACGTCGTCTCCCGATCAGTTGGATTGGGCCGAGGACCCCCACGGCCGTATACTCATGGGCCAGTCCGGACAGGTGCCGCATACAAGGAAGATTCTACAAGACTTGGCGATCAAGACAAGGACTCCTCCCCCACCGGCGTATTCGGCTAGGACTCTTGTTATCCTAGGCTTCCGGTGCATTATATAAACCGAGGCCAGGCTAGTCGATAAATATATACAACAATCATACCATAGGCTAGCTTTTAGGGTTTAGCCTCATGAATCTCGTGGTAGATCTACTCTTGTACTACCCATATCATCAATATTAATCAAGCAGGACGTAGGGTATTACCTCCATCAAGAGGGTCCGAACCTGGGTAAACATCGTGTCCCTTGTCTCCTGTTACCATTGATCCTAAGACGCACAGTTCGGGACCCCCTACCCGAGATCCGCCGGTTTTGACACCGACATTGGTGCTTTCATTGAGAGTTCCGCTGTGTGATCGGCGAAAGGATCAATGGCTCGACTGCAGGTCAACTGCGACGTCGGCATCTTCGTCACCAGCTCGACTGGTCACCTTGGTTTAACCGAGGACTGTGCCCTACCTCCGATCGTCATGTTCAGATGAGGGCCTTCATCAACACCAACTCCGATCTCTATCAAGATCATGGAGGATTCATCCATGGAGCTCGGGGGCTCAACGTCAACATTGCCCTCAAGCGACCGTGCTGTTTTTCTGGACAGCGAACTCGTATCTGCTGCCACCACCTCCTCGAGTATCGCTTTGACGATCTCTTTGGTGAAATTGTGCGGAATTGAGTCTACAACAACCCCGCGAAAATTTCGTCGAGTTCCGATGGAGGAATCTCCGGCAATCCCCGATATACCGAAGCCCTGTTGAATCTGGACGAGAATCTGGAAGAGTTTAGGGCGTGGTGTCCGGCATCTAGCTCGGATGTCCTTTGGAAGATCCAACTGTTGATTTACTGCGGAATTCCTATATCTACCACCCCTCCAAATTTCAGCTCGATCCGACCGTAAGAACTCCGGGAACCTTCCGATTAGTGCATCACTTTTCGGATCTGTTTTCTGCGCGAGAACGAATCCGACCCGAATTCATCTTTTTTATGAACGGGATTTCGGACATCCTTTCTGAAGGAAGTTTTGTATGGGATATTGTGTATTGTTCCCGAACACATCCCACTAACTTTAAGATCTTTTGAACATGATCTTCAACATCATGCCGGTGTCAAACCAGTCCGGCAATATTGTTCCACGGCTGCCGACCTGCGCTAGACACGTCGTCACTTTGTTGAGCCGAGCTCAACTTCTTCGGATCATCATCTCTGCAAGCCGAACAAGAGTCCAGCATCGCGAAGAACAAATCATCATCAACATCGCCGCCCCACGGATTACACGGAGCGGGAATATCGGCATCACCGCACGGTCGCTTCATCAAGCCGGCATCGACCACGTCACGACCTGCATCGGCAGGGCCGCACTGTTGCTCCTTCAAGCCGGTGTCCATTACGCCGAACTACTTCGACATCTCGGCTGGACCGGAGGATTCATCATCTCTTCATCAACCTACTCCGGACACTTCGGCGTCACCAGCCGACCAACCGTCATGATTAGCTGGACCGAGGGCCTTGCCTCGGCAAGCCAACCTTGCCGGCATCATCCTCCTTGATTGCTACAACAAATAAACCAGGTGCTATTAATCCTAATATTTTTGTTTGCTTGGGCTCATTTTTCCCAAGGAATTATTACTCTGGTTTGTCCATCATATGTTCACAGGTCTATCAAGCGGTGGCCGCTTTAACGACGGTCGCATCATGGTTCGGTCGGTCTCAGTACATAGTCCGTGAACGCCCGATCCGAGCACGGACTGACACTGTGAATTCAGGCTTTGCCACGCCTTTACCGCAAGCACGCCGACGCCTGCATCGACATCGACCTCGGCGCTAGGCCATATTTCTTTATTACTCACTTTGCATAAATTATTCATTATGCAACGATTTATTTTTAATTATTATCACTATTATCTCGGTTCGCACTATTTTTGTGCACGGAAAATGATCCAGCGGACTATATCCTTTAGCGTCACCTCGGCTGGACGGGGCTTCGTCAACACTTCATTACCCCATGCCGGGGACTTCGCATTACTCTGCCGTCCTGCATTGACCATGCTATGTCATCACTTCGGAGTGCCGAGCTCTTTTGCTCCTCCACCTCGTGACCGGCTTGGGGGATGGAACCTTGTCCCGCACCAAGCTCGGACCGCGTCATCAATACCGAACACATTAACCAGCTAAGTTGCCTTCATGCTCAAAGTTTTGAAATTTCTAACTTGTGTTCGGTTCGACCAAGCATTATACTTTCTCGGAAAAAAAAGTTGCTTGTAAAAATTTCCCTTGTTCAAACTTTGTTTGCACATACTTGACGCGCTACCCGCGCTCATTATACCTGGGGGCTTCTTTAACTGAAGCTTATTAATACGGGCTTTATGCCCAACACATGTGTCACACTTCCGCATGTACCTTTTATTCACCATTATATGCATCGATATGACTTAAGTTTTGGCCAAGCTGGGTTGCTCGGCTCTGTGCTTACCCCACGTTCCCGATTGTTCGGCTAGGTGGTAAAGGAGCACCTCTGCGATTATTCTTGCGGGTCGGCGGATGTGTACCTCGGTGGGTGAAGTCGAAAAGCTAGCGTTCTTAAGGGAATACTCGGTCGGTGAACTAAAAGATGATTTTAATTATTTACCCATCTGCCCCGGATGATTTTCGCTTTCATAGCAGCTTTGACATGCACTTTAGGGCATGCATCCCAAATAAAGGAACCCTTAACGGAACTATTCTCCTGGAAGATGTTTCTTACTACACATGTAATATAACATAACTAGTTGGGCACTTGTCTGATACAGCACTAATGACCCCTACGCCTTGTCTCCATGCATACCACGGTTCTTATATAACTGCGAGGGTATACGGACACACTCCGGACTATTGGGTCCAGAGGTTGAAGCGAAAAGGTTCGCTACGACAAACAATCTACAATCCGGCTAGAAGGCATTCTACATGTCACCTTACATTATCAACTTTTACCCAAGTCACTTGGGGGCTCTTAAATTTATATGAGCCGTTTTATGATAAGTGTTTTTTTTCTTAGTCGTTGCAAAGTTTTTATTATTGTTTATCACTCCTTTTTTCGACACAAGTGTGTGGTCACTAGCCGGGGAGCCTAATTTCTCTCTCGAAGCGGCTAGGAGTTTAGTTTGCTAAACTGGCCTAGTAAGCCGTAGGCTGGCCCGCTTGAAGTTTTGAGATAGGATGTGTCATGTTAAAGCACGGCAGAAGCACCCTTTTTTTCTAAAGTCCAATTTTCAGATTGGCACCGAACACTTGATCTAGTTCGGACATTAATCTTTTGAATAATTTTTTTTGGCTTTTCTAGCCCATGGCACTTTTAAACTATTTGTGTGCTTTCCGCACAAGTCTCGCAGTGCAACGCCGGACACCTTTTGAGATCCGGCAAAAACATTCTCGGATATTGCTATATATGCATCAGTTTCGAATTGTGTCTTTGGTCAATAGTTGGGTTGCCCGGCTCCCGCGCTTGCCTCCTCTGTTCCGCTTTGTTTGGCTAGATGTGCAAAGGGAGAACCACTGCGATTGTGCTTCCAGCTCGCATGGTCAAGCACCTCAGTGGAGAAAGCCGAAAACTGACTGACACGATAGGTGTAAACTGGTCAGCGATCCGATGACTATATTAAATGATGGGCCATTCATAACATTGGCCGAAGTGTTTCCGGCTTGACCTCGACTGTCGCAGAACACTACCAGGGGCAATTAACTGGCCTCCCAAACTAAATCCTCGGTCTTTTGCTCTTACATTGGAGCTGAGGTTTTATGATCATGCTTAGCATGACAACCCAAAGAAAGGAACCGATAGCGGGACTATTTTCTTTGGAAGACATTTCTTCTGTTAAACAGTAATATAATATATCTCTCCTCGTACCTTTGTTTTTAAAACCGTATGGCCAGATGGCGTTGTTTGTTGTAAATCTTTGCCCTCATAAAGGCTTTATAAAGTAAGACAAACACTCCTCGGCTACTGGCCGAGGAGGTGGAAGCCGATGGTCGGTCAACAAAGTTTTGTATAATGCGGATCCAAGCATTAAATGACGTAAAGTACTAGGATACATAGAGTCATTGCACACAATTTGTGATTTTACTATGGATATTGATCCTTAATTCGGCCACCCGTGCCCGCATTAAGGCTCGGGGGCTACTGGGCTTCGGGCTTATTATTTATACAAATATTAAAGAGGCACATCGATCCCCGATCCGTATTGCCACCCGACCCGGTGTCTTGGGGGCTACTTCATTGCTGTTCTATGCTAGAAAATTTTAAGTGCAATCAGTTTCGAGGAGATTTTGATCCTCGGGTTGGTCGGCCGCACCCAACCCGAGTCTCGAGGACCGAGCACGCCGCTTTTGTGTCCCAAGTATTTCGCCGAGCTAGGACTTGATCCTCAGACCGATTTTGCAAATCAACATAAGTCTCAGCGGCTACGGGGATCAGCGGTCTTATGTCATCCTTCATGTGCATCTCGGGTTTTAGACCGATACCCACCTTGAGGGCTAATGGCACCAATCAAAAATATTGACAAAAATCGGTCCACATTCGGGGTGGTGCACCACCTCAGAAGTAGTCCGGCGTAAAGCTCGGGCGCTAGTGGCTGGCTCCATAGAGGGCACTTCCAGCATTAAGCTCGGCTAAACTCCTTCAAACTTCTTTGAACCAAGGTGATTTACACCTCGGATCTGATCCGGCGTTGGAGCTCGGATACACAGTCCGGCGTTGGAGCTTGGATACATAGTCCGGCGTTAGAGCTGGGAAGCAGTCCGGCATTGGTGCTCGGCTGCCAAAGATACCTCGAATGCAGTCCGGCGTTGGAGCTCGGACGCAAGAGGACGTTGCCGCCCGGGAACAACTTCAAACCCGAGGTGTGGCATACAAATAACAAGGCATTGATAAAGGCCGGAAACTTAAAGGGGCTCCTCTGATACCCGACGTGTAAACTCGTCGAATGCATTTCGGCGATCCTCAAGATCGAAGATAAGAAGATTTGTTGAACCAGTTTTCAAGACCGACGACCGAAGATGAAGAACAGTTCGGAAGAATCGAGGAGCGTCCCCAACTTGAAGACCGGTTCAGGGGGCTACTGACGGTGTCCTGGACTAGGGGGTACTCACCACGTCGTCTCCCGATCAGTTGGATTGGGACGAGGACCCCCACGGCCGTATACTCATGGGCCAGTCCGGACAGGTGCCGCATACAAGGAAGATTCTACAAGACTTGGCGATCAAGACAAGGACTCCTCCCCCACCGGCGTATTCGGCTAGGACTCTTGTTATCCTAGGCCTCCGGTGCATTATATAAACCGAGGCTAGGCTAGTCGATAAATATATACAACAATCATACCATAGGCTAGCTTTTAGGGTTTAGCCTCATTGATCTCGTGGTAGATCTACTCTTGTACTACCCATATCATCAATATTAATCAAGCAGGACGTAGGGTATTACCTCCATCAAGAGGGCCCGAACCTGGGTAAACATCGTGTCCCTTGTCTCCTGTTACCATTGATCCTAAGACGCACAGTTCGGGACCCCCTACCCGAGATCCGCCAGTTTTGACACCGACAGGTATGTCTCCATATAAGATGGTTTATGGAAAAGCTTGTCATTTACCTCTTGAACTTGAACATAAAGCATATTGGGCTATTAAAGAGCTCAACTATGACTTCAAACTTGACGGTGAGAAGAGGTTGTTTGATATTAGCTCACTCGATGAATGGAGAACCCAAGCCTATGAGAATGCCAAGCTTTTCAAAGAAAAAGCCAAACGCTGGCATGATAAAAGGATACAAAAGCGTGAGTTTAATGTAGGTGATTATGTGTTATTATTCAACTCTCGTTTAAGATTTTTTGCAGGAAAATTTCTCTCTAAATGGGAAGTTCCTTACGTTATCGAGGAGGTCTATCGTTCTGGTGCCAAAAAAATCAACAACTTCGAAGGCACAAGTCCGAGGGTGGTGAACGGTCAAAGAATTAAACATTATATTTCAGGTAATCCTATCAATGTTGAAACTAATATTATTGAAACTGTAACCCCGGAGGAATACATAAGGGACACTTTCCAGAATGTTCCAGACTCTAAAAAGGAATAGGTATGTGGTAAGGTAAGTAAACCGACTCCAAAACAACTCCCATGGAAATTTTTATCAGTTTTGGAATATTTAAGAATTTTCGGAAGAAAGTAGTCTAAGAGGGACACGAGGCCCCCACGAGAGTGGAGGGCGCACCCCTGTCTCGTGGACACCCCGTGTGCCTCCCGGACTCTGTTTTCTTGTACGTTACGTATTTTGGTCGGTAAAAATTCATTATATAAACTCCCGAAGGTTTTGACCAACATATCCCGCAAATATCCTCTGTTTTCGTTTCGAGCTGTTCCTCTTTCAGATCTAGAGCATCATGGCGTCTCCAAGCGCTCCCAAGGACAAGTTTTTAGAGAGGGTTATCAACTGTAGGATCGTTGAAGGTAAGAGTGTCTCTAGGGGGGTGATTAGACTACTCGACAAGATAAAAGTTTAGCCTTTTAACAAGGACAAGTTTTTGGCAGATTTTGCATATCACACAAGTCAAGCAGCTTACTACACATGCAATTCTAGAGTATGGGCAGCGGAAAGTAAATTGCACAAGTAGTAAAGAGGGGCGGAGAAGATCAAACGCAGTTTGGAGACACGGAGATTTTCTCGTGGTTCCGATAGGTGGTGCTATCGTCAATCCACGTTGATGGAGACTTCAACCCACGGAGGGTAACGGCTGCGAGAGTCCACGGAGGGCTCCACCCACGAAGGGTCCACGAAGAAGCAACCTTGTCTATGCCATCATGGCATACGCCCACGGAGGACTAGCCTTACTCGGGGTAGATCTTCACGAAGTAGGCGATCTCCTTGCCCTTACAAACTTCTTGGTTCAACTCCACATCTTGTGGAGGCTCCCAAGCGACACCTAACCAATCTAGGAGGCACCACCCTCCAAAAAGTAATAGATGGTGTTGGTGATGATGAACTCCTTGCTCTTGTGCTTCAAATGATAATCTCCCAACACTCAACTCTCCTCACTGATTTGGCTGTGGTGGAAGAAAGGATTGAGTGGAAAGCAACATGGGAAGGCTAGAAATCAAGTTTCATATGGTGGGAGTGGAGCAACTTGATCTCAACACAAGGGTAGGTAGTTTTCTTCTCGAAATGTAAGGTAGGAGTGGTAGTTCTTTCGATGGCTCTCTCCACGAATGAAGAGGAGGTGGAGGGTATTTATAGCCTCCACACAAAATCCAACCGTTACACACATTTGACCAATCTCGGTCGGACCGAAGTTGACAACTCGGTGAGACCGAAAGTTCAAATCTTGTGAGCGTTGGGATTTTCAGTGGGACCGAAAATACAATCTCGGTGAGTCCGATTCTTCCAAAGACTAGGGTTTGCCAATCTCGGTGGGGCCGACTTTATCATCTCGGTGACACCGATTTGATTCTGAAGATTCTGAAGCTTGGCAACACTAGTTTGGTGAGACCGAGTTTGGAATCGGAAAATCCAAATTACTAGGGTTTGGCTATATGGCTGAGGTGGTTCATCTCGGTGTGACTGAGTTTTGGAAATCGGTGGGACCGAGATTACTTATGAGTGTGTATAGGAAGTGAGAGGTGTTGATAGTCTAGGAGATGTATCACTAAGCACTTGAGCAACCAGATCATTATCATAACCTCATCCCCTTTTAATAGTATTGGCTTTCCTATAGACTCAATGTGATCTTGGATCACTAAACCAAAAATAGAGTCTTGAACTTTTGCCAATGCTTTCCTTAGCATCCTAGGGGTCCACCTTTCCAGTCCTTTTGCCATGCCAAAGTGATTGACTTTCCTGAAACATACTTGATAAAAGCATTAGTCCAACCACAAAGTATGTTGTCATTAATTACCAAAACCACCCAGGGAGCAAATGTGCTTTCAATCTCCCCCTTTTTGGTAATTGATGGCAACACACAAAAGAAGATATCAAAGCTTACTGAAAGAAGGACAGAATTATCATTGAAGCTTTGACAAACATGTAGTACACAGACTCCCCCTACAAGTGTGCAAGATTTTAGATTTTGGTTTTGGACTACCACAAGCACACAAGAGAGAAGAACAAGATGTGCTACATGTAGCTTGGCTATATGCATCAGAGCAGATGAGGATAAGTGAAAGATGATGCATATGTGCATGGTGGTTTCTTGCAAACAAGTATTCACAAGCAAGTCACCATCATGCGCATTCTGCAAGATGCATATACTTACCTTGAAGTTCCTTGGTATTGTACCTGAAGAAATAAACTTGGGAAAACAAGGTTAGATAACACAAGAGTATTATTTCAACCAACAGCAAGAACATCAAGAGTACCAAGCCAGGGATGACATGGATAAGGGGTGTCTCATATTGAGCACAAGCTTGAATCAGCAAACATGTCTCCCAAGACTAAAAGATTTTCAATGAGCTCTGAGAAATTTTGCTTTTCATAAGATACCAATTGTGCTTTTCATAAGATACCAATTGTAAGAGTGAGGAAAGCAAAATCAAAAGAATGATGCCAAATGTAATATACAATATGGAACACGGCAAAGCTTTGATGTGATTCTCTCCCCCTTAAGGTAAGATTGCTCTTCTTCTCCCTTTAAATCTTCTCTTCTCCCCTTATCTCCCAATCTCCCACTAAGCTCCCCCTAAATCTTCTCCCCCTTTGACATCAAGTGCCGAAAAGGACAGTAAACTAGGAAGGGCAGGAAAGATGGAAGGAAAGAAATGGGATCCTTAAGAATCACAACTTGTTCAATAAGAAACATGCATAGAGAATCATTGAGTTGAGCTGCAGAAGATGCTATCCTGAAAGGAAATCGGTGACACCGAAGCGAGATGGATCGGTGGGTCCGAAAGTCGGAGACTTAGGACAGATCCTTTTTCGGTCAGACCGAAAGTTTAAAGTCGGTGACGCCGAGTTTAATTCCAGGAAATTCAGAAATAATTCAGCTCACTTTGCAAAGAATGTTTCAGAAGATTTGCAATGAACTTGTAAATGATTTTCAGGGAATTGATCAGAGCCAAAATGATATTCACAAAAACAAAAGAGTAAAAATAAAAAGATTGCTAGATGAAGTTTTTTTTGATTAAAAAGGAAACTCAACGAGAAAATCAAAAGAGACAATAGCAAAACTCCAAAACATATGTACTTCATCTAGACAGGGGTCGGCAACAAAGTCACCTATGTTTGAGTATATTGACTTAGGAGTCAAATGAGGACATTTGATCATAGGTCATACTCATCGTTTAAGCTCAAAATGGGGTTGCCATTTTTCGATTAAGCATTTGATGTGATCACATCTTATGAAGCTGCTTATACTCATAACTTTGAGCAAAGCTCCTTCAAGATGTGAAGAACATACCTTGGGCTTGTTGTTGCTTGTACTCATGTAGGTGAACTTGATGTAGATGCTCATAGAATGTGAAGGTGAAGCACCATTTCCAATTATATAGTTCATCTTCCTACATGGGTTAGGCAAGCAAGGAAATACTCAAGAATATCCAAGATGACAAGAGTGAAATACTAGGTGTATTAGGTGTCAAAAAGGATATGTGGAATCTTGTTCCTTGAACTCAACATCCCAAAGAGCTAGATACTTGGTCAATGACAAGATTACTCATGATTTGAGTGTGTGGTAATCTTGTGGAATGTAGATCATCCAAGTACCTGCAAGGAGTTAGATGCAATACAAGGGGGCAAATGTGTCCAAGACATATGATCATCATCATAAGAGAAATATCAAGGATTAGTCAATAAGGCTCATGCCTTGCATGCATCAATGGAGTTTTCACTCCAAGTTTGAAGCATCAATGATGTTCAACTCACTCCTTAGGCGACAAAACACTTTCTCATCAAGTGGTTTTGTAAAGATATCTGCAAGCTGTTTGTCAGTACGAACATGCTTAAGATCGATGTCACCCTTGGCAATGTGATCACGAATAAAATGGTGACGAACTTCAATGTGTTTCGTGCGAGAGTGTTGCACTGGATTGTGTCCAATCTTGATCGCACTCTCATTGTCACAAAGTAAAGGAACATGTCTTGCATGTATCCCATAATCCTTAAGCGTTTGTGTCATCCATAGCAACTGAGCACAACATGAACCAGCAGCAATATACTCGCTTGGCGAAGTAGATAATGATACCGAATTTTGTTTCTTGGAGGACCAAGATACAAGGGATCGACCAAGGGATTGACACGTACCGGAAGTTGACTTTCTATCAACCCTGTCTCCGGCATAGTCTGAGTCGGAATAGCCAACAAGATCGAAAGAGGCCCTCTTAGGATACCAAATGCCAAAGTTAGGTGTATGTATCAAATATCTCACAATTCTTTTAACAGCTATAAGATGACATTCTTTAGGGGCTGCTTGATATCGAGCACACATGCATACACTCAACATTATGTCAGGACGAGAAGCACAGAGATATAGTAGAGAACCAATCATGGATCGATAAACCTTTTGATCAACAGGTTATCCATCTTTTGTCAAGTCATTATGTCCACTAGTAGGCATGGGGGTTCTCATACCTTTGCTTTCTTGCATGTTGAACTTCTTGAAGAGATCCTTAGTGTACTTTGTTTGTGAGACAAAAGTACCCTCCTTAGATTGCTTGATTTGCAACCCAAGGAAGAATTTGAGTTCACTCATCATGGACATCTCATACTTCTCCAGACATAAGCTTTCCAAACTTCTCACTAAAATGAGGGTTAGTTGAACCAAAGATAATATCATCAACATATATTTGGCACACAAATAGTTCACCATCAACCCTTTTCGTGAATAGTGTTGAGTCTATTTTTCCAATCTCAAATCCTTTTTCAAGAAGAAAACTAGTCAAGCATTTGTACCAAGCTCTAGGGGCTTGTTTAAGACCATAAAGAGCTTTGTGCAACTTGTAAACATGATTAGGCTTTTTAGGGTTCACAAATCCGGGAGGTTGTTTCACAAATACTTCCTCCTCAATTTCACCATTAAGGAAAGCACTTTTAATGTCCATTTGATAGAGAGTAATATTATGGTGGTTGGCATAAGCAAGGAGAATGCGAATGGACTCAAGTCTAGCAACGGGGGCATAGGTCTCACCATAGTCCATACCTTCGACTTGTGTGTAACCTTGAGCTACGAGACGAGCCTTGTTGCGGATGACTTGTCCATCTTCATCTTGCTTGTTCCGAAACACCCATTTGGTTCCAATGACGTTTTGGTCATCATTAGGCTTCTCTACCAAAGTCCAAACGTTGTTCCTCTCGAAGTTGTGTAGCTCTTCATGCATAGCGTTCACCCAATCCGGGTCTTCAAGCGCTTCTTCTACCTTCATAGGTTCAAGACTAGAGATAAATGAGTAATGCTCACAAAAGTTAGCTAAACGAGTTTTAGAGCGAGTAATTCTCCCGGAGTCGATGTCGTTCATCATTTGTTCCACGGGATGATTCTTCTTGACTCTTGCTCGAACTCGGGATAGCTTTTGTTGTGGTCGCGGTTGAGCTTCCTCATCCTCCTCATCTTCTTCTTCTTCTTCATTGTTGTTGGTGTTGTCTTGAGGTGGTGGAGAAGGAGGTTGTGGTGGATCTTCTTGTCGCACTTCCTCATCTTGGTGAGTTCCACTTGTGGAGGCCTCCATGTTGCCTTGAGGTTCATCTTGCCGTGAGGTAGGGGGCTCCACATATGTAGATGAGGTACTCTCCTTCACTTCCATGGGACGGATCTTTCCAATAGATAAATCTCGAATGGCTTCCGATGGGTCCTTGTCTCCTACATCAATAGGCATTTGCTCTACTTGCGAGCCATTAGATTCATCAAACTTCACATCTACCGTCTCTTCAACCTTTCGGGTGAAATTATTGTAGACACGGTAGGTGTGGGAGTTTGATCCATAACCGAGGAAAAAGCCTTCATGAGTTTTAGGAGCAAATTTAGACCGACGATGCTTATCAAGGATATAGCATTTTGAACCAAAGACACGAAAGTATCCCACTTGGGGTTTGTTACCAGTGAGGAGCTCGTATGAAGTCTTGCCGAGGAGCTTGTGAAGATAAAGCCTGTTGATAGCATGACAAGCTGTCTCGACGGCTTCATCCCAAAAGTGCTTCGGTGTCTTGTATTCATCAAGCATCGTTCTCGCCATCTCAATGAGCGTTCGGTTCTTCCTCTCAACAACTCCATTTTGTTGAGGAGTATACGTAGCCGAGAACTCATGTAGAATCCCTTCCTCATCGAGAAAAGAGTCCACATGGGCGTTCTTGAACTCCGTTCCATTATCACTCTGAACTTTCTTGATCTTCACCTCAAATTGATTTTGGGCCTTTCTAGCAAAGGTTTTGAAGATTCTCTGAACCTGCGATTTGTCATCAAGGAAAAATACCCACGTAAATCTGGAATAATCATCAACAATAACTAGACCAAAGGAGTTACCACCAAGGCTTTTGTAAGCATTGGGACCGAAGAGATCCATATGAAGAAGCTCAAGCGGTCTCCTTGTGGTCATGATGTTCTTCACGGGATGACTTCCACCTACTTGTTTTCCTGCTTGACAAGCACTCTGAGTCTATCTTTGTCAAAGAAAACATCTTTAACACCAAGAATATGATCACCTTTGATTAGCTTATCTAGATTACGCATACCAACATGTCCAAGCCTTCTATGCCAAAGCCAACCTTTAGCAGATTTAGCAATGAAACAAGTTCTAGGTTGAGCTTTCTTAGTGAAATCAACAATGTATAGATCACCTCTACGGATACCGGTAAAGACCATGTTATGATTGTCACGATGAAAGACTTGGCAATCTACTTGATGAATAGCACATTAAATACAAAGTCACTAATCTAGACACGGAAAGTAAATTGTATCCAAGTGATTCAACAAGCATGACATTTTTAATGGAGCTATCATGAGATATGGCCACCTTACCAAGGCCAAGTACCTTACCCTTGGAGTTGTCTCCAAAAGTCACATACTTGCGTGGACCATCGTTCTTTGCAAGCTCTCGAAACATGTCTTCATCTCCGGTCATGTGATCGGTGCATCCACTATCAAGAATCCACTCTTTTCCACCGGATATGTAGTCTCTCAGATTTGCCATAAGATTGAGACTCTTCATGATCTTGTCTAGCACGGTGTCCGAATCAGAGTAATCGTCATCATGCTCATGCTCATCATCATATTGACCCATAGATAATTCATCATCAATACCTAGGTCAATTTGACAATGACTTGCATTAGTTTTGTCAATGTGACAATAATCATCTTTATGCAATACAAGAGCATTTCTTATTAGGACATTGATAAGTCCGGGATCACCCTTCTTTTTCATAAGATCACGAAGCTCAAAGAAGCATTTATCAAAGTTGGGATCATTGGGGCGCATCATATCAAATTCAATAGTCTTGTATAGAATTTCATCAAGACCTCTCAAAGAGTAGTCCGGATAAAGTTCTTCCAAGAACTTCCACATAGCATAGGCGCACTCAAAGTTTGTGATAAGCTCAAGCAAGTTATCGGGCGAGCCTCTAATGATGAGATTTACAGTTCTAAGGTTGCGAAGCAAATCAAGCTCTTCATCCATAGTAAGGTGCAAGGGGTCAAATGGAGGTACATATGGGGTTTCAACATATTTGCGCAAGTTGTACATCTTAAAGATAGCAAGCATTTCAATCCTCCATGAGTTGTAGGACACTCCATCAAGAATAGGCACTCTATGACTAACACTCCCAAACGTGGACACGTCCATCTTCCTCCAATGGTGTGCAAACCAAAGCAATGGAGACCAAGGCTCTGATACCAATTGTAGGATCGTTGAAGGTAAGAGTGTCTAGAGGGGGGGTGATTAGACTACTCGACAAGATAAAAGTTTAGCCTTTTAACAAGGACAAGTTTTTGGCAGATTTTGCATATCACACAAGTCAAGCAGCTTACTACACATGCAATTCTAGAGTATGGGCAGCGGAAAGTAAATTGCACAAGTAGTAAAGAGGGGCGGAGAAGATCAAACGCAGTTTGGAGACACGGAGATTTTCTCGTGGTTCCGATAGGTGGTGCTATCGTCAATCCACGTTGATGGAGACTTCAACCCACGGAGGGTAACGGCTGCGAGAGTCCATGGAGGGCTCCACCCACGAAGGGTCCATGAAGAAGCAACCTTGTCTATGCCATCATGGCATACGCCCACGGAGGACTAGCCTTACTCGGGGTAGATCTTCACGAAGTAGGCAATCTCCTTGCCCTTACAAACTTCTTGGTTCAACTCCACATCTTGACGGAGGCTCCCAAGCGACACCTAACCAATCTAGGAGGCACCACCCTCCAAAAGGTAATAGATGGTGTTGGTGATGATGAACTCCTTGCTCTTGTGCTTCAAATGATAATCTCCCCAACACTCAACTCTCCTCACCGATTTGGCTGTGGTGGAAGAAAGGATTGAGTGGAAAGCAACTTGGGAAGGCTAGAAATCAAGTTTCATATGGTGGGAGTGGAGCAACTTGATCTCAACACAAGGGTAGGTAGTTTTCTTCTCGAAATGTAAGGTAGGAGTGGTAGTTCTTTCGATGGCTCTCTCCACGAATGAAGAGGAGGTGGAGGGTATTTATAGCCTCCACACAAAATCCAACCGTTACACACATTTGACCAATCTCGGTCGGACCGAAGTTGACAACTCGGTGAGACCGAAAGTTCAAATCTTGTGAGCGTTGGGATTTTCGGTGGGACCGAAAATACAATCTCGGTGAGTCCGATTCTTCCAAAGACTAGGGTTTGCCAATCTCGGTGGGACCGACTTTATCATCTCGGTGACACCGATTTGATTCTGAAGGTTCTGAAGCTTGGCAACACTAGTTTGGTGAGACCGAGTTTGGAATCGGAAAATCCAAATTACTAGGGTTTGGCTATATGGGTGAGGTGGTTCATCTCGGTGTGGTGAGTTTTGGAAATCGGTGGGACCGAGATTACTTACGAGTGTGTATTGGAAGTGAGAGGTGCTGATAGTCTAGGAGATGTATCACTAAGCACTTGAGCAACCAGATCATTATCATAACCTCATCCCCTTTTAATAGTATTGGCTTTCCTATAGACTCAATGTGATCTTGGATCACTAAACCAAAAATAGAGTCTTGAGCTTTTGCCAATGCTTTCCTTAGCATCCTAGGGGTCCACCTTTCCAGTCCTTTTGCCATGCCAAAGTGATTGACTTTCCTGAAACATACTTGATAAAAGCATTAGTCCAACCACAAAGTATGTTGTCATTAATTACCAAAACCACCCAGGGAGCAAATGTGCTTTCATCAACCCCTATCTCACGGAGGTGCTGCAACACCCTCAAACCATTGAGATGTGTGAGGGGGTGCTGCACATCCGCTATGTGGAGGGACCAAGGCGTACCGGAAGCGTGGAGACAAAGCTCGAAGCCATGGAGCAGCAAGTTTTCAAGTGCCAAGGGATGGTGGAGCGTGGACTCAACGCTAACCAGATGATGATCACGGAGTTCACCAACAACCACAAGCTAGATGCCAAAGTCATTGGGGAGACCATCTTCATGCTTCAAGAGAAAATCGAGCACCTCCAAGCCCATATCTATGACCTGCAAAACCAGAACTGTGAGTATGAATATACATTCAAGAGGATGAGTTTGGCTGCAGATTTAAGGATCCCGGAGACTCGATCATCCTTCTATGATGGTGATCCTATGCCTTGGAAGACGGACGACAAGCCTACATTATCAACAACTCCTACTTCACCACCTCTGAGGACATAATTACATGGGTATGGGCACTCCCCTTGGCAACTGCCAAGCTTGGGGGAGGTGCCCTGGTATCCTATCACCATCACACTCCTATCTTTGCGTTTTATTTAGTTCGATCCTTTTAGTAGTATCTTGATCTAGTAGATTGAAGTTTTAGTATCAAGTAGTTTTGAGTTTTGCTTTGTGATCTCTTTATGTAATCGAGTCCGAGAGCTATTGAAAGCACAAGTGCTCCCTGGGTTGTTTTGGTAATTAATGTCAACATATCTCTTGTTGGACTAACACTTTTACATAGTATGTTTCAGACAAGTTCAACAAATGAAGTGGCATGGACTAAAGGATGTGTGTCGGTGTCAAAACCGGCGGATCTCGGGTAGGGGGTCCGGAACTGTGCGTCTATGCGGATGGTAACAGGAGACAAGGGACACGATGTTTTTACCCAGGTTCGGGCCCTCTCGATGGAGGTAAAACCCTACTCCTGCTTGATTGATATTGATGATATGGGTAGTACAAGAGTGGATCTACCACGAGATCAAGGAGGCTAAACCTGTAATAGCCTGGCTTAATAGGGATGATAGACTACTCATATCAATAAGGAATTCCTTCTTTTCCGGGATCCCATTCGGACAGAACTCCAAAGTTAAGCGTGCTCAGCTTGGAGTAGTTTGAGGATGGGTGATCGACCGAAGTTGCTCTGTGCGCACGCAGTGAGGACAAAGTCTTGCAGAAAAGACTAGTATTGATCGTGGGGCGATCTAGATCCCGCCAGAGTAATGCTGACCACCGGCGGGTGTGTCCAGGCGTTATAAGTTGGTATCGAGCCGACCCTCGCGGTTACACAGATGGTTGCGACAGGTGCGCGCGGTCATGTTGTTCATGATGTTTGTGACCCGTCGTGGCACACGGCATGGCACATGTACCGGACTGGATGCTGAGACGGTTGTGCCAAGAGGGAACGTTCTGTGGCCCGGCAGACGTCGGTTCCTCCGAGTGGGGTGTATGTAATAGCTCGGCTTAATAGGGATGATAGACTACTCATATCAATAAGGAATTCCTTCTTTTCCGGATCCCATTGGACGTAACTCCAAAGTTAAGCGTGCTCGGCTTGGAGTAGTTTCAGATGGGTGACCGGCCGAAGATTGCTCCCGGGTGCGCACGAGTGAGGACAAAGTGCGCAGAAAAGACTAGTATTGATCTGTGGGGCCAGTCTAGATCCCGCCAGGAGTAACGACCACCGGCGGGTGTGTCCGGGGCGTTATAAAACCCTAGAAGCTAGCCTATGGTATGATTGTTGTTGTGATTGTTGTTCTACGGACTAAAACCCTCTAGTTTATATAGACACCGGAGAGGGCTAGGGTTACACAGAGTCAGTTACAATGGTAGGAAATCTACATATCCGTATTGCCAAGCTTGCCTTCCACGCCAAGGAAAGTCCCATCCGGACACGGGACAAAGTCTTCAATCTTGTATCTTCATAGTCTTGGAGTCCGGCCGATGATGATAGTTCGCTATCCGGACACCCCTAGTCCAGACTCCTCGGTAGCCCTGAACCAGGCTTCAATGACGACGAGTCCGCGGCGCATATTGTCTTCGGCATTGCAAGGCGGGTTCCTCCTCCGAATAATTCATAGAAGATTGCGAACACCAGGATAGTGTCCGGCTCTGCAAAATAAATTCCACGTACCATCGTAGAGAGAATAATATTCACACAAGTTCAATCTGCTGACGTATTTTGTGGCGTGACGTCACACCACTACCAAGCCTTTACTCGAATCGTTTTTATTATACCACCTCAGCGCGTTTAGCGAAGCGGTTTCCTTGGCACGTCTTGTCGAAGCAGAGATCATGTTCCCCTTATCCCGGGATTCCCATCAATACGGACGTGGGTAACCCAACCGCGCCATTGATTGTGGCGCTTGGGAGATAAGCGAGTTTTTACCAAGCCGGTGGGGGACGTATAGTTTCGTCCGCACATATATAAGGGGATAAGGATCCACCTCTTTTACCTACGCCTTCTTCCTCCTTTGCTTATCCATCTGCGCGCACTCGAGCTCCAGCGCCCAAGCCCGCACATCTCACCTTCTCCAGCCATGTCCGGAGCGGGAGGCAAGTGGATGGCCTCCTCCGTTCTGGAGGGGCACATAGAGAAGCTGCCGCGGCGCGGATATCGTCCAAGCGACATCACAAGACCGGTCGCCCGACGAGGGGCAGCTCATCCCCACCCCTGTGCCTCATGAGAGGGTCGTATTCCTTCCCCACTTCCTCCGCTGGATTGGGCTTACCACTTCACCCCTTCGTCCGGGGGCTCATGTACTACTACGGCCTGGATTTCCACGATCTAGCCCCAAATTTCATCCTCAATATCTCGGCGTTTATCGTCAGGTGCGAAACCTTCCTCGCATCCAGCCCCACTTGACTTGTGGCTAAAGACCTTCAATGTCAAGTGAAGGTTGTGAAGGGCAGCCAAGCGGAGTCTTGAGGCGCCATGGTGGGCAAAATGCCCAACGTCACTTGGCTTGAGGGTGCCTTCGTGGAATCCATCAAAGGGTGGCAATCGGGTGGTTCTACATCACCGAGCAGCGTGACCCTAAATGGGCAGCGGCCCCGAATTCGATCGGCATCCCCATGCAGCTCACCTCCGGAAAGAGAAGGGCTTGCTATGGGGTAGTTTGAAGAGCCGACCGACTCGATCCTGTCTCCAGACCTCAGTGAACAAGAAGCTTAAGCTTGTCAACGTGATCCGTGTCATGCTCATCCGCCGGATTCTCTCCCGCAAACAAAGGGCCTTCAATTTGTGGAGTTCGATCCGCACAAAGACGGACCTTGAGCGGGCTCTTGACACTACGCAAGCTGCACGGAAGGTGCTGTTCAAGGGCGCCAAGCTCCCCGCATCCGCCATCAAGATCGCGGATTCAAGACGCAGCGTCCCGTGGCGAGGTAAGCTATGTTATCCTTTATGGGACACTTGCTTTTCATAGTGTGACTCTATGCGGGATCTAAACTCCCAATACCTTTAACAGGACTGGCAGAAGACGTCCGGACAGGTTAACTGTCCGGTCCCCCTCCCAGAAGACCCAGCGGACACCCGTTTAACGAGGCTGCTGGTCCCGGCACATTACGTGGTGCCTGAGAAGAAGGCCAAGAAGAAGGCCACGGGAACCCGAAGGAGTTCCCGGTGTCAGGTGGTATCGGACTCATCGTCCGATGACTCCAAGGCAGACTCCTCCCATGACGAGGAGGAGAAGAAAGAGGCCTCTCCCCCAGCGGGGGGAGAGAAGAAGAGGAAGGCCTCCCCAACGAGGGAGGCCAAAGGGTCCAAGAAGGGAAGGACCCTTCCCCCGGACTGCTCCGCCAACGTTGGCAACGGCAACGAGGAGTGGCCCTCAAGGGCCAAGCCCCTGGCGAGATCGTAAGTATCCGGACTCCTAGATAATTTATAATTTTTCTTTTTGCCACACGGTGTCTTTCTAATGCCGCATACAACCTGTAGTCCGGCCAAGGACGATCTTCCCGCTTCGTCGAGCGGGTCCTTGGGCACGTCGGATATGGATTCTCTTCCACCGCCCCACCCCTCGTGACGCCGACGATGTCAAGGTGGGATCTGGGAAGGGACCCGCCGGAGGAGGAGCCCCGGAGGTGCCGCAGGCAACCTCCGGACATTTTGCACGGACTCGCACCGAACCGCAGTGGTTCCGAGTCCGCGAGCGACCCTTCGTAAGAAGGGCAAGATCGCGACACCGCGGCCTCCGCCCAACCGGAGGCACCGGATAACTTGCCGGAGGCGTTCAACGGCGCTTCCATCAAAGAAGAACACCGCACCGTCATGAGTGCGGTGATTGAAGGTCGGCTCGCCAAGAGCGGGTGACCGAAGCTCGCAGCAGACCTTCTAACGAGCTTTGAGGTAAGAATTTTAAGATGTGTAATATAATACCGCATAGACAGCAGCCCTCGATGCTCGGTTCGGTGTTCGGAAAGAAAAGCCGGGGTGAGGATCTAAAAGATATACGCAGGAGTCTAAAAATATGTCAATATGGGTTTGCGGGGCTGCGCCTGCCGACCTCTGCAGACCGATCTGCGGAGGTCAATGCTTTGAAGCGAGCCTCGGCGGTCCGAGAGCGAGCTCGGCCGCAAGAAGCAGCTCGAGGACAACGAAGGTGAGTAACACCGTATTAAATTTGTACCTTCTGTAAAAGGATTTGGTTGCAAGAGAAATAACAAGGATAACGTGGGTACTCCAGGGGCCACGAATGAGGTGGCGACCCTGAAGGAGGCGGTGTCTCGGCTGAACGCAATGCGGCCGTGGAGCGAGTCGAGCGAGAGAAGCAGGAGGCGCGGGTGGCGGAGGTGCAACAAGAGCTCCAGGCTCTCATGGAAAAACATGAGAGTTTGGAGCGCGACTCAAAGACTCGAGAGTCCGAGCTTGCATCGGCTCTTGAGAGTGCCAAAGCCGCTAAGGCTGAAGCCCACAAGGCCCTCCAGGAAATCGAGGCGTTGAAGAAGATAGCGGCTGGTAAGGCATTTTTCATGCAAAGCAAGCATGTGAATGTGAATTACCTATTACTTACCCGAATTCAGAGCTCTCCAGGAGCGTTCGCAGATTTGCCCCACAGCGTGTCCGATGCTGCCGCTTTCTACCGGGCCGAGGAGGGGAGCTCGACGGAGAAGGTCTTCTGGTCTCAGTATGCTGAGGCCGAACATCCGGTGCCCCTTAGCGACTAGCTGAAGCAGCTGGTCAAGCTCCACAAGGTGGCCGAATAGGCCATGAAGGGCCTCATAGTTCGGTTGTGGCCCAAGGAGGCCATGCTTGGGAGCTACTTTGGCCTGGTGCGGCAGCTGGTGGATGCGTGTCCCTGGGTTGAAGTCATCAAGCACTCCGCCTGCATTAAAGGTGCCCGTCGGGCCCTTGCCGTGCAAAGGTGCTTTGGGCAGGATGGACGCTGAGAAGCTTGTGATGGACGCGCCACCGACGGGCAAGGAGTATCGCATGCCCGAAATGTATTATAAGAGTGTCCTGAAGGGTGCCCGCATGATTGCGGGTGAGTGCTCCAAAGATGTAATATTTGAGTAGACTCGCATTTTGTTATCCTATGCACTGAAAACTTTGTTCATATGCGCTAAGCAACGCTTGTTAATTTAAAATATTACCTTCTTTATGGCGTTTATCAAATCGAGAGATGGCAAGTCGTCGGCTTCACCCCCATGCCACAAGTCTTTGGGGTGTTAGGGATAAACTTGAGCGCTCTTGTTCCCATTTTTGGATCCATCTAGGGAGGCGTTCAACACAACGAACGAGGAAACCGGACTTATAATGCTTGAACACTCTCACTTAGCCATAGAATTCTATAATTTTAAATTTCGGCGAAGCCCCTAGTGTTCGGAAGACCGAGTTCGGGGCGCTATCCACGCCTGGGCCGGACAAAGCCGGTTCCTCGCTCTAAGTGGCATAAGTCTTTAGGGACTCGAAAAAACCTCTCGAACAGCGACCAGCTCTCGCCTTATCATGACGGTCAGTTTTAGCTTTCTCCACTAAGGCGCTTGCCCAGCTCAACCGGGGCGCAATCGCAGTGGTTCTCTGAGTGCTACCTTAGCCGATACAACGGAACGTAAGGTACCAAAACATGGGAGCCGGGCAAACCCAACTATTGACCCAAGACATGATTCGGAGCCGATGCATATAATGCTATAAGTTCGGGGTGCCGCACTTGTGAAAGTGTTCGGACTTATCACACCATAATGTGGGGAACTTAAGCCCCTGGTGTATTCAGCCGTACCAAAGTGTACGGATGCAATATGTCATATATGAACATATGTATAAGAAAGAAATGCAATTATAAGCAAAAAGCGATGCATTGTTTATTCAAGAAATACTGCATGAATGCAGGACGATACAAATAGTGCGGTAAGCAAGGGATGGGACTATTAAACATGTCCCCCTCTAGGGGTAGGCTGCGGAATGGTGTATAAAACAGATTTAATGCTCGTAATGGAGACCACCTAAGTGCTCGTCGTAGCCTTTCTCCTTCCCTGGCTGTTGCATCGTGAGTTCGGCAGGTCTACTGCCGGACAGGGCCTCTAGTAAATGGAGTCCTGTGGATAAGAAAAGAGAAAAAAAAAGATGACACACTTGGGAGCCCCTGGTGTGGTTGAGCCGCACTCTGGGCCTGTCGTGGTCGTGCCCCTCCCCTATGCCCATGGTATCTCCAGAGCATAATGATGTATGTGAAGGACCGGTCTTGCCATTTTGCAAGGGCGGGGGTTGGGGCCGCATTACTCTGGCGATGCTCGGAGCGTGCTGTGGTCTAGTTGTAGGTTACTCGGGCGCGTTTAGCCGTGTCCGCCGCTTAACGGCCGGACTCGAGAATTGCCTTAAGAGGCTGCTCAGATTTCCGCCGAGAGCATTGTGTGTTCCTCCGTTCGGAGGGAGCGTTGATGTTTCCGTTGACCGTGATGACTCCTCGAGGGCTGGCATCTTGAGCTTGAGGTATGCGTGAGTGCGGCACGCGTTGAACTTTGTAAACGCGGTTCGTCGAAAGCGAGCATGATAGCCGCCATGAGCGGGACTATATCAAGATTAACTCCTTGCTTTGGAAGTTATCCGGGATCCAAGACCACTTCGGTGTAATCGAGCCTGCATAATTGGCCTCTACACCTAGTATGACGCCTTTGAAGGTCGTCTTTGTGGGTTTAATCCTTGAGGGTCTATGCCCATCTTGCGATCTTGATATCGATAAAGCAGGTTTCGCTCTTGCCGCCAAATCCATCGAGGACTCGGTGAGGTGAAATCCATCAACGATTGGGTCTAAAACCAATGCGGCGAATCCGCCGTGGCGGATATTGGTGGGTGGTCCTTCAATCAAAAGTGATCGGGCGGGAGGACCATGGGTTGAACTTGAGGCGATGGCTCCATCGCATATCGCCCCTCGAGTGCATGCTTCCGCTCCCTCTTGGGTATGTGGGTTGCGTATATCATGTTTACCGTCCGCACTTGTGGGGGGAAACCCTTCTATCCTCTATTGTTTGGCGGCCGGGTCTCTTCCTCGTCATCGCTATGCAGCACCTTGTCATTGTTTTCGGCAATTAATTTGCTGCGCTGCTTGAATACCCAACAATCCTGTTGGTGTGATTAGTGGCTTTTGAAGTGCCATGTATCCGCAAGAGCGGTCGAGTATTCGGTCCAAATTGGACGGACCCGGAGTAGTTCTTTTGAATGGCTTTTTCCGCTGACCGGGTTTAGAGCCTCTGAATCCGGCGTTGATTGCCGTATCCTCAGTGTTATCGCCGTTAACGCGGCGTTTGTTTTATTGCGATGCGACCGCCATTGCGGTCCTTGGTATCCGGACTGCGGAACTTTTCTTTGAGGTTATTCTGCGGGCTATCCAGCTCTCCTCTCCCGCGCAGAAGCGGGTCATAAGTGATGTGAGGGCTGCCATGGATTTTGGCTTTTCCTGTCCTAGGTGCCGAGCAAGCCACTCGTCGCGAGATGTTATGTTTGAAGGCTGCGAGGGCCTCTCGCATCCGGACAATCGGCGATTTGATTTTCTTTGTTAAGAACCATGTCGAAGCTATCGCCGATTAAATCTGCTGCTGAATTATGTGGCTTAGGTCATCGGCGTCTCGGTGGTCGCACATATGTGCCCTGGAAGTTGTCAAGGAATGCGGCTTCGTGTCTTCCCAACACCCAATTGATTCTGGCGGCAAGCTGTTAAGCCAATGCCGAGCTGGTCCTTTAAGCTTGAGTGGGAGGTATTTGATGGCGTGAAGATCGTCACCGCGGGCCATGTGGATATGAAGGAGATAGTCTTCGATCCAAACCGCAGGGTCTGTTGTGCCATCGTAGGGTTCAATGTTCACGGGTTTAAACCCTTCGGGGATTTGATGATCCATTACTTCATCTGTGAAGCATAGTGGGTGTGCGGCGCCTCTATATTGGGCTATATCACGACGTAGTTCCAGCGAGCTTTGTCTACTGTGTTTGGCCCGGCTGGAGTTGTTGTATCCGGCGCGACGATCGTCGTCGCGCATCGTGGGGCGCCCACGCGATCCGTAGATCGATCTTCATTGTCTTGCCTTATCCTCCAATATGTCTCGAAAGTCCGGCGCATTCCCCCGTGGCTTCGTACTTTTCGAGCGATGCCGGGGTACGGTTCTGGTGGAGGGCCTAGAGGCCTCTCTGTCGCGGCCACGAGGTGGTCGGTCAGCCGTATTGTGCGCTAGTGATGCAGATTTATATGCCTCATCCTCTAATCGGGGGAGCAACTTGCGTTTGGGGTAGCTTTTGGAGGGGCATTCGAGTTCATACTCTTGACGCAAGGACTTGATCCATCTGTCGGCTAGCGTGTCTTGATCAGCTCTAAGTCGTTGCTGCTTTTCTTTAGGCTGTTCGCCGTGGCCCTTAGCCTGCGTTTGAAAGCGCTCTTGTTCGACGGGATCCTCGGGCACGACAATTTCGTCGTCGTTGAGGCTTGCCTCGTCTCTGAAGGAGGCATGTAATTATCATCCTCTACCTCTTAAATGCCGCTCTCATGAGGGCTGGCTTCTCCGTCCTCTGTCTTTGAATCTTCTTTGGAGGGGTTGTCTTGGCACTCTACGGGGTGTTATTATCTCGGTGCGGAATCTCCATTCTTCTTTGTGGCGGGATTTAGAGCGGCGCCACGACACGGCGCTTGGGCTATTTCTTGGAGGAGTCTTCCTCCGCTGCTTCCTCGCCATTCCCATCCTTTGGGATGTACACCATATATATGTTGTATGACGAGGTGGTCTTCCAGTGCCCCGTAGGCGCTGGTTCTTGGTCGTCTCCAGCATCATCGTCCATACCGTTGATGTCTTCGGAGTCGTAGTCTAGCATGTCGGTTAGATCATCGACAGTAGCTACAAAGTGGGTGGTGGGTGGGCTTTGAATTTCTTCATCGTCCGCATCCCAGCCATCCTGACCGCAATTCGGCCAGGGCTCTCCTGATAACGAGTGATACTTTAGCGAATTCAGGATGTCGCCAAAAGGTGAGTGTTGAAAAATGTCCGCGGCGGTGAACTCCATGATCGGCGCCCAATCGAATTCGATTGGAGGGGGGCGGGAGGTTCGGAGTCCGGAGAGGAGTCCGGCACCTCGGAGTCACGAGCCTCACAAGGGACAAAGTCAGTATTTGGCTCCATCGCCGTGGAGGTTGCAGCCCCCGAGGCGGTGTCTAGCCACCATCCTCGTCTGCGCGGTCGGCTCGAATTAAGGGTTGAGCGGACTCATGCGCGACCTGTGGCCTTGTCCGGCAGCAGAGCTAAATCCGCCCATCGTGATAAAGGTGGCGCTCGGCCGTGGCTCGAATCCGTCGAAGATCAAGTCTCGCGGATGTCGGCCGTGAAGTTCACGCTTCAAATCTGACCGATGGCGGGCGTAGCTTTCAATCTGCTCCGGATGGCTGCTTAATTGCCCGCAGCAAAGCTGCCGAATACGAAGATCTGTCCGGGGAGAAAAGTCTCACCTTGCACCGGGTCGTTGTTGATGATCGAAGGAGCCATCAAGCCTATCAGTGACGACACAGAGGAACTCTCAATGAAAGCACCAATGTCGGTGTCAAAACCGACGAATCTCGGGTAGGGGGTCCCGAACTGTGCGTCTAGGAGGATGGTAACAGGAGACAAGGGACACGATGTTTTTACCCAGGTTTGGGCCCTCTCAATGGAGGTAAAACCCTACTCCTGCTTGATTGATATTGATGATTTGGGTAGTACAAGAGTGGATCTACCACGAGATCAAGGAGGCTAAACCCTAGAAGCTAGCCTATGGTATGATTGTTGTTCTACGGACTAAAACCCTCTGGTTTATATAGACACCGGAGAGGGCTAGGGTTACACAGAGTCAGTTACAATGGTAGGAAATCTACATATCCGTATTGCCAAGCTTGCCTTCCACGCCAAGGAAAGTCCCATCCGGACACGGGACGAAGTCTTCAATCTTGTATCTTCATAGTCTTGGAGTCCGGCCGATGATGATAGTTCGGCTATCCAGACACCCCCTAGTCCAGGACTCCCACAATGTGGAACACCTTCAAGATGCTAAGGATAAAGGATTGGCTCAAGCTTCAAGCACAAGACTTTACATTTTTTATTTTAGTGATCCAAGATCACATTGAGTCTATAGGAAAAGCCAATACTATCAAGAGGGGATGAGGTGTTGCTTAATGGCTTACTTGCTCAAGTGCTTAGTGATATGCTCCAAAGACCTCAACTACTTTCTCACATCCACATATGTCCTAAACCAAAAGTCTAACTTGGCCCTATCGATTCTTTCTATCCGGCGCCATCGAGTTCAGATGTCATAGCCACTGCCACAAACCCTAGGCAAATCGGTCTCACTGATAGGGATCTCGGTCTCACCGAGATGGGATTGTAATCTCTCTGTTTCCCTTCGTAATGTTTTGGTACCACCGAGATGAGCGATCGATCCCACCGAGATTGCAATGTAAACTCCCTGTTTCCTTTTCGTAACATTTCGGTCCCACCAAAATGAGCGAACCAGTCCCATCGAGTTTACCTAACCAACTCTCTGGTTAGCTTATTACCAAAATCGGTTCCACCGAGTTTGTGTAATCGGTCTCACCGAGATTACGTTATGCCCTAACCCTAACCATATCGGTCCTACCAAGTTGCATGTCGGTCCCACCGAAAATCCTAACGGTCACTAGATTTGCTGAATCGGTCTGACCGAGTTTACCAATTCGGTCCCACCGAGTTTGGAAAGTTGTGTGTAAGGGTTAGATTTTGTGTGGAGGCTATGTATACCTCTCCACCTCCTCTTCATTCGTGAGAGAGCCATCAGAACGAACCTACACTTCCAGCATACATTTTCTGAGAGAGAACCACCTACTCATGTGTTGAGGCCAAGATATTCCATTCCTACCATATGAATCTTGATCTCTAGCCTTCCCCAAGTTGCTTTCCACTCAAATATTCTTTCCACCAAATCCAAATCCTGTGAGAGAGAGTTGAGTGTTGGGGAGACTATCATTTGAACCACAAGATCAAGGAGTTCATCATCAACACACCATTTGTTACTTCTTGGAGAGTGGTGTCTCCTAGATTGGCTAGGTGTCACTTGGGAGACTCCGACAAGATTGTGGAGTTGAACCAAGGAGTTTGTAAGGGCAAGGAGATCGCCTACTTCCTGAAGATCTACCGCTAGTGAGGCAAGTCCTTCATGGGCGACGGCCATGGTGGGATAGACAAGGTTGCTTCTTCGTGGGCCCTTCATGGGTGGAGCCCTCCGTGGACTCACGCAACCGTTACCCTTCGTGGGTTGAAGTCTCCATCAACGTGGATGTACGATAGCACCACCTATCGGAACCACGACAAAAACATCTGTGTCTCCAATTGCGTTTGAATCCTGCAGTCCCTTCCCTTTACATTCTTGCAAGTTGCATGCTTTACTTTCTGCTGCTCATATACTCTTTGCATGCTTGCTTGTTATGTATTGTGATTGTTAAACTTGTGCCAAAACTCCACTTGAACTTAAAGAAGTTAAAAACTACAACTTTTGGTACTTAGTGTCTAATCACCCCCCCTCTAGACACCTCTGCTCGATCCTTTCAATTGGTATTAGAGCTTTGGTCTCGATTGCTTTGGTTTAAACACAATTGGGGGAAGATGGATGAGTCTACTATTGGGAGTCTTAGACATAGAGTGTCTATAATTGATGGAGAGTACTTTCATGAGTGGAAAAATGAGATGCTTGTGATTTTCAGTCATTAACATTTGAACAAGTACATTGCTAGCCCTTGTGCACCTCATGTTGATCCTATGCATCCTACTCTTGATGAGTCAATTGACATGATTCGCAATCTTAGAACTGTTGAACTTATCACTAGAGGCTTACCTAGAAACTTGATTGGATGTTTACCTACTCTTAAGTGTGCCTACATTATATGGAAATTTCTTGAGGAACATTTTCCAAATTATTCCTTGAAAAATCTAGATGAAATTCTCCATAAGTCTATTGCCTTGAGTAAAATGAATTCTAGTGATCCTATGATTGGTGATTGTCTATTGGAGCTCACAAACCTTATGCGTGCCGAAGGAGATGTTGGAATTATTAGTGATATTATTTACGAAGCTATAAAAATTCATAAACAAGATCATTGTCAAAATCACTCTAACGAATCACCCTCTCTAGGATATGATCCACCACATGACGATGTTGAACATGGATACTATGATGAGGATGATGATAGTGACTTTGATCTTGATGATGCAATGAGACACTTTGGTCTTATGGCAAATCTTCGGGGATATATGGCAGGAGGAAAGGAATGGGTCCTTGATAGTGGATGTACCGATCACATGACCGGAGATAAAGATATGCTTCGCGAGCTTGCTGAAAACGATGGTCCTTGAAAGTATGTCACTTTCGGTGACAACTCAAAGGGTAAGGTGGTTGGCCTCGGTAAGGTGGCCATATCACATGATAGCTCCATACAAAATGTCATGCTCGTTGAATCTCTTGGCTACAACTTACTTTCAGTATCTAGACTTGCTGATTTCGGTTTCAATGTCTTATTTACTGAAGTAGATTGCCAAGTGTTTCGTAGAGATAATCATAAAATGGTCTTTACTGGTGTACATAGAGGTGATATATACATTGTTGATTTCACGAAAAAGGCTCAACCTAGAACTTGCTTTGTTGCTAAATCCTCTAAAGGTTGGTTATGGCATAGACGATTAGGTCATGTTGGCATGCGAAACCTTGACAAGCTTATTAAAGGAAATCATATCCTTGGAGTTAACGATGTCATATTTGATAAGGATAGACTTTGCAGCGCTTGTCAGGCAGGTAAACAGGTTGGAGGGAGGCATCCCGTGAAGAACATCATGACCACAAGGAGGCCACTCGAGCTACTTCACATGGATCTCTTTGGTCCCAATGCCTACAAAAGTCTCGGTGGAAATTCTTTTGGTCTAGTTATAGTTGATGATTTTTCAAGATTTACGTGGGTGTTCTTTCTCGATGATAAATCGCAGGTTCAAAAGATCTTCAAAAACTTCGCTAGGAAGGCCCAAAATCAATTTGAAGTGAAGATCAAGAAGGTTCGTAGTGACAACGGAACGGAGTTCAAGAACACAAATGTGGACACCTTTCTTGACGAAGAAGGGATTTCACATGAGTTCTCGGCTACGTACACACCTCAACAAAATGGAGTTGTTGAGAGGAAGAACCGGACGCTCATCAAAATGGCAAGAACGATGCTTGATGAGTACAAGACGCCGAAGCACTTTTGGGCGGAAGCGGTTGAGACAGCTTGTCATGCAACAAATCGCTTGTATCTTCACAAGCTACTCGGCAAGACGGCATACGAGCTCCTCACCGGTAACAAACCCCAAGTTGGATACTTTCGAGTATTCGGCTCAAAGTGCTACGTTCTTGATAAGCATCATCATTCTAAATTTGCTCCTAAGTCTCATGAAGGTTTCCTACTTGGTTATGGCTCAAACTCTCACACATACCGTGTCTACAACAATTTCACCCAAAAGGTTGAAGAAACGGTAGATGTGAAGTTTGATGAATCTAATGGCTCGCAAGTAGAGCAATTGCCAATTGATGTAGGAGACAAAGACCCCTCGGAAGCAATTCAAGACTTGTCTATTGGCAAGATTCGTCCAATGGAGGTGAAGGAGAGTACCTCGTCAGTCCAAGTGGAAGCTTCTACCTCACGACAAGGTGAACCAAGAGTTGATACAGAAGCATCCACAAGTGGGACACACCAAGATGAAGAAAACGAGGAAGTGCACCAAGACGGACGTCAACAACCTCCTTCTCCACCACGACAAGAGAACGACAACGTCAACAATGAAGAAGGCCAAGAAGAAGAACAAGATGAAGAAGATGTTCAACCAAGACCCAAGCAAAATCTCTCACGAGTTCGAGCAAGAATTGCTAAAGATCATCCCGTCGAGCAAATCTACAAAGATATCCAAACCGGGAGAATCACTCGCTCTAAAACTCATTTAGCTAACTTTTGTGAACACTATTCATTCATCTCTAGCATTGAACCTATGAAGGTTGAAGAAGCATTGGAAGATCCGGATTGGATAAACGCTATGCATGAAGAGCTACACAACTTTGAGAGAAATCAAGTTTGGACATTGGTTGAGAAGCCCGACAACAACCACAACATCATTGGTACCAAATGGGTGTTTCGCAACAAGCAAGATAAAGATGGACAAGTAGTTCGCAACAAAGCACGTCTCGTTGCCCAAGGCTACACACAAGTCGAAGGTATGGACTATGGTGAGACTTATGCTCCCGTTGCTAGACTTGAGTCCATTCGCATCTTACTTGGCTATGCTAATCACCATGATATCACCCTGTACCAAATGGACATTAAAAGTGCTTCTCTAAATGGTGAAATAGAGGAGGAAGTATATGTTAAGCAACCTCCCAGCTTCGTTAATCCTAAGAAACCTGATCATGTTTACAAACTTCACAAAGCTCTTTTAAACAAGCTCCTAGAGCGTGGTATAAACGCTTGACCAAGTTCTTTATTGAAAAAGGCTTTGAAATAGGAAAAATAGATTCTACTCTTTTTACTAAAAGGGTTAATGGAGAACTATTTGTGTGCCAAATCTATGTTGATGATATTATATTTGGTTCTACTAACCCTCATTTTAATGAAAAGTTTGGAAAGCTAATGTCGGAGAAGTTTGAGATGTCTATGATGAGTGAACTCAAATTTTTTCTTGGTTTGCAAATCAAGCAGACTAAGGAAGGTACATTTGTCTCTCAAATGAAGTACACCAAGGACTTATTCAAGAAGTTCAATATGCAAGAATCCAAAGGTATGACTACACCCATGCCTACTAGTGGACATCTTGATTTGACCAAAGATGGTGAACCGGTCGATCAAAAAGTGTATCGCTCTATGATTGGTTCATTGTTATATCTATGTGCTTCACATCCCGATATCATGCTAAGTGTGTGCATGTGTGCACGATATCAAGCTGCTCCTAAAGAATGTCATCTTAAGGTCGTGAAAAGGATAGTGAGATACTTAATCCATACACCAAATTTTGGCATTTGGTATCCTAAGAGGGCGTATTTCGATCTTGTTGGCTACTCCGACTCGGACTATGCCGGTGACAAAGTTGATAGAAATTCCACTTCAGGTACTTGTCAATTTCTTGGTAGATCTCTTGTGTCTTGGTCTTCCAAGAAACAAAACTTCATATCCTTATCCACCACCGAAGCGGAATACATTGCCGCTGGTTCATGTTGTGCTCAATTATTTTGGATGACCCAAACTCTTAAAGATTATGGGATATATGTGAAACATGTTCCATTACTTTGTGACAATGACAGTGCTATCAAGATTGCTCACAATCCCATGCAACACTCTCGAACTAAGCATATTGAAGTTCGTCATCATTTCATTCGAGATCATGTTGCTAAGGGTGACATTAATCTTAAGCATGTTCGCACCGAAAAGCAATTAGCGGATATATTCACTAAACCACTTGATGAGAAAGTGTTTTGCAGGTTAAGAGGTGAATTGAACATCATTGATACCTCAAACTTGGAGTAGGAACTCCATCTGATACATGCAAGGCATGAGCCTATGACTAATCCTTGATATTTCTCTTATGATTTATGACTATCTTATGTCTTGGATATATTTGCACCTTGCATGTTATCTAACCCTTGTAGGTACTTGGATGAATCTAAGTCTATGAGATTGCAACTCACTCACATCTTGAGCAATCTCTACATCACCAAGTCTCTACACAACGGTGGTTGAAGTGAAGGAAGCACGAAACCATTCAAACATATCCTTTGACAAATTCTATGATTGGTTTTCACGATTGTCATCTTGGATACACAAGTGCTCTTCCTTGCAAAAACTAACCCATGTAGGTAGATGAACTCAAATTCCAAGTGGTGCTCCCAACTCTTGATGAGCTACATCAACCTTGAGCAACCCACACAAGTTCAACTACATGATCACAAACAACACCACCACCCAAGGTATGTTTTTCCATCTTAGAGAAGCTTTACTCCAAGTCATGAGTCAAAGCAACTCGACAAGATGTGAATACATCAAGATGCTTAAACGAAAAATGGTAACCCCATTTTGAGCTTAAACGATGAGTATGACCTCTGATCAAGTGATCTCACTTGACTCCTAAGTCAATATACTCTAACATAGGTGACTTTGTCGCCGACCACCTCTAGATGAAGTTTTCTTGTGTTCTTTTCTATGCTCTTGCATTTGTCTCATGCATGTTTGTTTCCCCTTTCAAAAAAAACTTCATCTAGATTCCTTTTCTTTTCCATTTTGTTCTGCATTCCCTGCATCCAAATCATTGCAAATCTTTCAGTTAATTCCTTGCAAATCCTTGTGAGATCTTACTTGTCTAGTGAGCTGAGGTGACAAGTGTTTTCTCTGTGATGAACTCAGTCACGCTGGTCTCTTGTTTTTGGTCTCACTGAATTCATTTGGTGCAACCGAAGCATATCACTCGGTGCCACCGATTTTACTACAGGAAAGACATTATGCCACTTGTTCCTGCATTACTCTTGATCCAGCTCCACTCAATGAATCTTGTCCTCTACAAGCATCACATTTACCTTAGTGCTTTGTGCTGTGACTCAAGGACCAAACCCATTCACGACAAATTCCAGAAGACCCTTCCTGGAAATTGATGTCAAAGGGGGAGAGAGAGATCACATCAAAGCTTAATCACATCTCTAGGGGGAGAGAATACTCACATCTCTAGGGGGAGAGAATACCCAAGGAGAGAGTAATCTCCAAGGATCCCAGATGCTTGGTGTTCAAGAGGAGAGATGTCACATGTCTTCTTGAGGGGAAAGACATGTTCATATGTGCTTATTTGCATTAGCTCTATTCATTTGTTTCTTTGAGTTCTGATTTTTTTGTTCCCTATCTTCTCCCAATATCCCATGCTAGATTCAGGGGGAGCAAGACATCTAAGGGAAAGAAATTCTTAAATTCATTGCACATCTTTACCTTTGGGGGCATGTCTATATCCAATGTGGTACTTAGTATTCACTCTACATGTCATCCCAGTCTTGGTACTCTTGTGGTTTCTTTCTGTTTGCTCTGGCTAGTAAGTGCATCTGTGTTATCTAACCTTGTTTACGCAGGTTCATTCCAACCTAAGCTAACTCAAGACCACAAGGTAAGTATATGCATCACAACCATGTGAATGAGGAATTCTTGCTGATGTACATATTGTTTGCAAGAAGGACTCATGAGCATGAAGGTACATTTCCCATATTCACGTCATTTGCTCTGATGCATATAGCCAAGATACATGTAACACATTGCCTACTCTGTCATTGTTATGCTCTGACATGCTTCTATATTCCATATTCACATGATTGCATACATGTAAGGGGAGCCTATGCTTGTTACATGTGTTTTCCAAAGCTTTACTTGCTATTCTCTATATCCTTATCTAAAGCTTTGATGTATGTTGTCATCAATTACCAAAAAGGGGGAGATTGAAAGCACAAGTGCTCCCTGGGTGGTTTTGGTAATTAATGTCAACATATCTCTTGTTGGACTAACACTTTTACCTAGTATGTTTCAGACAAGTTCAACAAATGAAGTGGCATGGACTAAAGGATGTGGAACACCTTCAAGATGCTACGGATAAAGGATTGGCTCAAGCTTCAAGCACAAGACTCTACATTTTATATTTTAGTGATCCAAGATCACATTGAGTCTATAGGAAAAGCCAATACTATCAAGAGGGGATGAGGTGTTGCTTAATGGCTTACTTGCTCAAGTGCTTAGTGATATGCTCCAAAGACCTCAACTACTTCCTCACATCCACATATGTCCTAAACCAAAATTCTAACTCGGCCCTACCGATTCTTTCTATCCGGCGCCACCGAGTTTAGATGTCATAGCCACTGCCACAAACCCTAGGCAAATCGGTCTCACTGATAGGGATCTCTGTCTCACCGAGATGGGATTGTAATCTCTCTGTTTCCCTTCGTAACGTTTCGGTACCACCGAGATGAGCAATCGGTCCCACCGAGATTGCAATGTAAACTCCATGTTTCCTTTTCGTAACATTTCGGTCCCACCGAAATGAGCGAACCGGTCCCACCGAGTTTACCTGACCAACTCTCTGGTTAGCTTATTACCAAAATCGGTCCCACCGAGTTTGTGTAATCGGTCTCACCGAGATTACGTTATGCCCTAACCCTAACCATATCGGTCCTACCGAGTTGCATGTCGGTCCCACCGAAAATCCTAATGGTCACTAGATTTGTTGAATCGGTCTGACTGAGTTTACCAATTCGGTCCCATCGAGTTTGGCAAGTTGTGTGTAACGGTTAGATTTTGTGTGGAGGCTATATATACCCCTCCACCTCCTCTTCATTCGTGATAGAGCCATCAGAACAAACCTACACTTCCAGCATACATTTTCTGAGAGAGAACCACCTACTCATGTGTTGAGGCCAAGATATTCCATTCCTACCATACGAATCTTGATCTCTAGACTTCTCCAAGTTGCTTTCCACTCAAATCTTCTTTCCACCAAATCCAAATCCTGTGAGAGAGAGTTGAGTGTTGGGGAGACTCTCATTTGATGCACAAGAGCAAGGAGTTCATCATCAACACACCATTTGTTACTTCTTGGAGAGTGGTGTCTCCTAGATTGGCTAGGTGTCACTTGGGAGCCTCCGACAATATTGTGGAGTTTAACTAAGGAGTTTGTAAGGGCAATGAGATCGCCTACTTCGTGAAGATCTACTGCTAGTGAGGCAGGTCCTTCGTGGGCGACGACCATGGTGGGATAGGCAAGGTTGCTTCTTCATGGACCCTTCGTGGGTGGAGCCCTCCGTGGACTCGCGCAACCGTTACCCTTCATGGGTTGAAGTCTCCATCAATGTGGATGTACGATAGCACCACCTATCGGAACCACGACAAAAACATCCGTGTCTCCATTTGCGTTTGAATCCTCCAATCCCTTCCCTTTACATTCTTGCAAGTTGCATGCTTTACTTTCCGCTGCTCATATACTCTTTGCATGCTTGCTTGTTATGTATTGTGATTGTTAAACTTGTGCCAAAACTCCACTTGAACTTAAAGAAGTTAAAAACTGCAACTTTTGGTACTTAGTGTCTAATCACCCCCCCCTCTAGACACCTCTTTTTGATCCTTTCAGCTATCTATAATAAAGATTAGTGTTGAGTCAAGGGCTTTGCTATGTTGCTATGATCTTGAGAAAGTAGAAAGAATAAAAGAGTTCATATTGATCTTATGGTTAGTGATGACTTCACACATAGAAAGTATGAGGCATAAAAGTTGTTGAGAGTTGATAAACGTAGTTTTGGTCATCATTGCAATTAATAGGAAGTAATAAGGAAAGAGAGGTTTCACATACAAATATATTACCTTGGACATCTTTTATGATTGTGAAGCACTCATTAAGTATGACATGCTAAAAGAGTTGATGTTGGACAAGGAAGACAACGTAATGGTTTATGTTTTCTCACATCTCAGTTAAAGTATATTGTCATTGACCTTCCAAACATGTTGAGATTGCCTTTCCCCCTTGAAAGGATCGATATGGTTGACTAGAGGGGGGGTGAATAGGCAACTAACAATTTTTAAGCTTTTCTTTACCAAATTAAACTTTGCAACAAATAGGTTGTCTAGATATGCAACTAAGTGAGCAACCTATATGATGCAATATCAACTAGCACGCAAGCAAGCAAGAGATGTAACAATAAGTAAGCTTGCGAAAGTAAAGGCACGAAATAACCAAGAGTGGAGCCGGTGGAGATGAGGATGTGTTACCGGAGTTCCTTCCTTTTAAGGGGAAGTACGTCTCCGTTAGAGCGGTGTGGAGGCACAATGCTCCCCAAGAAGCCACTAGGGCCACCGTATTCTCCTCACGCCCTCACATGATGCGAGATGCCATGATTCCACTATTGGTGCCCTTGAAGGCGGCGACCGAACCTTTACAAGCAAGGTTGGGGCAATCTCCACAACAATCGGAGGCTCCCAACAACAACAACACCACGAAGCTTCACCACAATGGAGTATGGCTTCGAGGTGACCTCAACAAATCTAGGGTGCTCAACACCCAAGAGTAACAAGATCCGCAAGGGATAAGTGGGGAATCAAATATCCTTTGGTGGAAGTGTAGATCGGGCCCTTGTCACCCAATCCCGAGCAAATCAACAAGTTTGATTGGCTAGGGAGAGAGATCGGGCGAAAATGGAGCTTGGAGCAACAATGGAGCTTAGAGGTAGAAGAGGTAGTCAACTAGAGGTAGAAGACATCCCTTATATAGTCGTGGAAAAAATCCAACCGTTATCCACAAGTTCGCTTGCGACTCACGGTACTACCGCTCCAAGGAAGCGGTACTACCCATGACGCCATGTGATACTACCGTGGAAGACCATGGTACTACCGTGGCAAGCTGCGCAGGCGGAACAAGCTGGCGAAGGAGCGATACTACGCTTGCTGGCGGTATTATCGCGCCCTTGCGCGTACTACCGCAAAGCGGGAGGGTCACGGCACAGGAAGGGCGCGGATGAAATAAATTACATCCGTGCCTACTTACGCAGAAACTAGGGTGGTGCAAAACCCGACGGTACTACCACCAGCCAGGCGGCAGATTACCGTGGTCGGGCGGATGTAAAATTACATCGCGCCTACTACCGCGACATCGCGGTACTAGGCGAAGGGCCGCAGTACTCGACTCAAGGGAGCGGTACTATCGTGGGCCTCGCGGTACTACGCTACTGGACGAGCGGTACTACCGTGGGGGGCGCGGATGTAAAAAATTACATCCGCCCCTACTACCGCACCGGAGTGGCACTAGGTTGAGTACTGCGGTACTACCGCACCAAAGGGGCGGTACTACCGTGAGGGGCACGGATGTAAAAAATTACATCCGCCCCTACTACTGCACCGGAGCGGCACTAGGCCAGGGTGCCGCGGTACTACCGCACCAAAGGCGGAACTACCGTGACGCTGGCTGGTACTACCGCTTGTACTGCGGTACTACCGCAAATACAGCGATGGTCGCCGATTTTCCACACAACCAAGATAACGACGGGTAGCTCCGAAGTGCAAGGAAAGGAGGGACAAGTGTATGTGTGATTCCACCCTACCTTTCCGACGCGGACCCCCTCTTAATAGTACGGCTCTCCTACGACTCAACTCCACCAAAGAGAAACGTAGAACAACGCCGGCTTCAACAGTCTCCGAGGGGCACCGAATCGTCTTGTGCCTAATGATGAAGTATTTGAGGGACTCAAGGCACACAATTAGTCCGCACGAGCATTGTCATCAATCACCAAAACACTTAGGGATAAATATGCCCTTACAATCTCCCCCTTTTTTGGTGTATTGATGACAAAACGAGATTTGCACATAGATAAGATAATTTAGAGCAGTGGCAAACCCCACTTCTCTAAAATATAGACGGGGCTCCCCCTAGATGTGTGCACTTTAGATGAATGCTTTGGACTGCATGGCACAGAAACTAGGATCAACACTCCCCCTATATTTTAGAGACCAAGACATGATAATAAGCATAGCATAGCATGAAAGTAGCACAATATAACACAAGCTAGCTAGGATAGATAGAGTGCATATGTCTTACACCATACGAGGTAAGATAACCAAGGTTCAAACGAGAAAAACAGCAGAGAGTTCAACTGAAAGCAGCAAACACACGACACACAAACTCGCAAATCCCTACACTCTCTCCCCCTTTGGCATCGAGACGCCAAAAAGGCAGAGAGGACACCTACACACACAAGAGGTGGCTCAAGCAGAGAAGGCGTCCCACGCCTCTTTGTCAGACGCCTCTGCAGCTGGAATGGACTCCTCGACCTCCTCCTCAGAATCAGTCTACCTGTATCCTTGCTTCTCCATCCACTCGGTCTCAGGAGTGATTTGCTCGTCAGACCCGCCAGACACATCCTCGCCATAGAGCTGCAAAACCTTGTTGTGCCGGCGACGACTCTCCTTGGACTCCACGTGAGCCCTGTACTGGCCCTTGGCTTGCATGCAGAAAAGAGACTTCATCTTATCCTTCAACTTCTTGGCCCAAGATGGCCTAGAGTCACTCTGAGAGGGCCTAGCGAGCGGCCCTCGGCGCCAAACAACATCCTCATCAACAGCAGCAGCCCTAGCAGCAGGCGCCTCAACACGAGTAGCGGTGTTAGCCAGTTGGTTTGACCCTGAGACAAATGGGCTCATGGCGAATCCATCTGGAGCAGGGAACTCCTCCTCGTGGTACATATTCTCCCAAGTCTTGAAATCAGCGAGAAGCAGGTAGGGCCCATAAATAGGCACCTTGCGGTTGAACACAACAAACCGAAGCTCACACCACATGATGTGAGAGACATCAAGTGGTGAGTGCGAGACGAGCGAGCCTCTGGCAAATAAGCATCATGTCCACCATATAGGCATGAACCTTGTCTTTGTCACCAATGCGTGGGAACAAGGAGTTGCGGAAGATGCGGTACATGATATCCGAAGGGGTTGAGAACCAAAATTGTCTTGCTATTGGCGGCGTCTTCTCAACCATGAGCGGGTGAGCTTGTCCTTGTTGGCGAGTCGGCATTGCCATAAGGGCTAACGCCCACAGAGTGTCAAGTCCATCATCGCGACTTGAAGCAAATCCATGAACTCCTTCGGTGTAGAGCACTTGCGGCCATTGGTCATCAGGTCATCCTCCTTTCATCATTGGTGTGAAAAACACCGAGGCAAAGAACCGACAGATGATCTCGGGGTCATAGTCCGGTGGAAAGAGATCACATGCTCAATTCCAAACTGCTCCACCAAGTCGAGCCTCCCCAAAGTAGTCACGAAACTTGTCCTTCCTCATGTGGTGCATATCAATCCACTTCACCTCCACATCGTTTTCGCTTGTTCTTGATGACATCCAAGTAGATCTGGGTTTGGGTCTTGTTCGAACAGTTCACACCCTCGGCAAAGGAGCGAGGGGTCACATAAGGGTGAAGCTGCCGAGACGGACATACTCTGAGGGCCTATCTCATCCATACCCTGGCGGGCTCCTTGTGCTTGCTAGCGGTGGTCTTGACATTGCGCTTGGGCCGAAGACCCTCGGGAACTTCTCTGGGTTGCGCAGACGCTTGGAGCCAGTGTCACGAATGGGATTGGACCGCGAGAGCCACCACCTGAGACACACACGCAAAGCACCAAAACAAAAGGCGAAAAGAATCAATGCAAAGGCCATAAGACAGCACATGAAACCCATAGAAGATAAACGAGAAAGTTGGCATGCGATAGATGTAAGCCACGGTAGATCTGCCATGGTTTGCGGTACTAAAGGCTTAGTACAGCTCCAGACGCGGTAGTACCGTGCGGTGTCATGGTAGTACCGTGGCTGGTGCAGTAGTAAATTTTAGTATCAAGACGGTCTTGTGGTAATACCAGCGCCCTAGGGCGATAGTACCGTGCGGCGGTAGTACCGCTCACGGGCGTAATACAGCGTCGCGTCGATCTAACAGATTTGAATTTGAAAAAGAACTGCGAAGCCATGGCGGTGCTACGGTGATCAGATCTAGCACAAGACAACAATACAAGTGTAAATCCTATGCAATACCACACTCCTTCATCCTACTCTTGCAGAGATTTAGTCTAGGAATCTCAAGAACATACAAGCCTCCCCAAAACCTAGAAGAACCAAACACAATCAAAAGGAGAAGGATTTGGGGAAAACCTTGGTCCATAGCAAAACACGTGGTGAGAACGATCCCACGGACGGAATCACGGAGAGCAGCCGGTGGAGGAGATCCGGCGACGAACGCCGGCTCCGTTCGTGAGCACGGGAGAGGAAGAGACGACGTGGAGAGAAAGAGGATGAAAGGGTATGGGGAGTTAGAACTCCCCCTGCCCGGCCTTATCCCCACGCGCTCGAACTGGCGCGGTAGTACCGCCCGGGCGGAAGTACCGCGCCGAGGCGGTAGTACTGCTCAACCAGGCGGCAGTAAAAAAATACTACCGCTTGGGGACGGTAGTACCGTGCTCACATCAGCGGTAGTACCGTGGTTGGCCGCGGTAGTACCGTGGCCGACCGCGGTAGTAACGTGAGCTCACGCCACCGAAGGTTCAAACAAGAGAAAAAGACGCCTTTGCACGAAAAACAGACACAGCCCAAAACTACACAAAAACAAGCACATACCAAGGGAACAACAGGAACTCCCTAAGTGACAAAACCTCTCGAGGAGAGAGGGCGGTGGCCGAAGCCACCTATGTTTGAGTTGGATGGTATGGCACCGCGAAGAATTATCCTTGGGCCCATGACCAAAACTCGTCTTTGAAGCACAAGTACCATCAAAAATGGCTAATGTGAAAGAGGTGATCTATTTATGCATAATGGGGGGAGGGAGAGTTCATTGAGAGAACAACACTCCCCCTATGTCCATGCCTACACCGAAACTAGACAACAAGTTGAGTGTGGTGGGGGTGTGCAGGTTCAAGTCACATTGCTCAAATCAATGATATTTAGCTCATGCCTTAACTCGCGAAATCTTGCTTCATCCAAGGGCTTCGTGAAAATATCTGCAAGGTTATCATGAGTGTTGACATACTTGAGCTCGATCTCCCCTCGCCTAATGTGGTCCCGGATGAAGTGATACCGAATCTCAATGTGCTTCGTCTTGAAGTGTTGCACCGGGTTGAGAGAAATCTTGATGGCACTTTCATTGTCACACCAAAGAGGCACTTTGTCACAAATGACACCGTACTCCTTTAAAGTTTGCCTCATCCATAGGAGTTGAGCACAACAACTACCGGCCGCCACATACTCCGCTTCGGTGGACGAGAGAGAGACACAACTTTGCTTCTTGGAAGACCAACTTACCAAGGAGCAACCAAGAAATTGGCACCCTCTCCGAAGTGGACTTCCTATCCACTTTGTCTCCCATAATCGAATCCGTGAAACCTTCAAGCTTGAAGTTTGCTCCTCTTGGGTACCATAAGCCAAAGTTTGGGGTATGAGCCAAATATCGAAAGATTCGCTTGACCGCCACAAAGTGACTTTCCTTTGGTGCGGCTTGAAAATGTGCACACATCCCCACACTCAACATGATATCCGGTCTAGATGCACAAAGGTAACGCAAGGAGCCAATCATGGAGCGATATACCTTTTGATCCACCGCTTTACCATTGGGATCGATGTCAAGTTGGCACTTGGTAGGCATTGGTGTAGTAGCCGGCTTGACATCACTTAGCTTGAATCTTTTAAGCATGTCTTGAGTGTATTTGGCTTGGTTGATGAAGGTTCCTTCTCTTCTTTGTTTGATGTCGAAACCAAGGAAGAACTTCAACTCTCCCATCGAAGACATCTTAAACTTGGAGGTCATGAGAGCAGCAAATTCTTCATTGAAAGCTTTGTTAGGGGAACCAAAGATAATGTCATCAACATATAGTTGGCATACAAACAACTCCCCGTTGACCTTCTTAGTAAAAAGAGTGGGGTCGATTAGCCCTACTTCAAATCCACGATCTTGTAGCAACTCGGTAAGGTGGTCATACCATGCACGTGGGGCTTGTTTAAGGCCATAGAGTGCCTTATCGAGTTGATACACATGATCCGGAAAGTAGGGATCCTCGAACCCGGGGGGTTGCTTGACATAGACCAACTCATTAATAGGACCATTAAGAAAAGCACTTTTCACATCCATTTGTTGCAACTTAAAGTTGTGATGGGAAGCATAAGCAATCAACAAACGAATGGATTCAAGACGAGCAACGGGAGCAAAGTTTTCACCGTAGTCGATACCCTCGACTTGGGAGTAGCCTTGTGCTACCAATCTTTCCTTGTTGCGAATGATGTTCCCATGAGCATCTTGCTTGTTCTTGAAGATCCACTTGGTTCCAATGACGTTGTGGTTCCCGGATGGTCTTGGCACCAATCTCCACACCTTGTTGTACTCGAAGTTGTTGAGTTCTTCATGCATGGCATTGAGCCAATCCGAGTCTTCGAGCGCCTCATAGACCTTTTGGGGTTCGACACAAGAGACAAATGCGTGATGTTCACAATAGTTTGCCAATTGTCTACGAGTGCTTACCCCCTTTCTTAGGCTTCCAATCACATTTTCCATGAGATGGCCTTGGGTGGTGAGCTTGGAAGCAATCTTCGCGGCACGACGCTCTAATTCCTCCTCGGGTGTGGAAAGAGGAGGGTTGAATTGATCATTTTGAGCGCCGTCTTGAGCTTGTTCTTGATCTTGAGGTTGCTCTTGATCTTGAACTTGCTCGAGGGGAAGAACTTGACCTTGGGCATCATTTAGAGGTTCACCACTGTCTTGAGGTAGATCTTGCCCTTGGTCTTGTTCACGAGGTTGAGGGCCTTCACTTTGTTCTTCGGAAACGTGTGGGTCTTGATGAGGTTATGGCTCTACTTGAGTAGAGCATTGTCCTTCTCCTTCGGCCACAAGGGGTTCCTCAATGGGTAGGATTTGACCAATACCCATTCTTCTTATGGCTTGGGGAGGAATTTCATCACCTATATCACAAGTACCACTTTGCTCCACTTGGGAGCCGTTATTTTAAATCAAACTCCATGTTACTCGTCTCCTCAATGAGTCCGGTGGACTTGTTGAGGACACGATAACATGAGAGTTTGTAGCATAACCAACAAATATGCCCTCATGAGCTCTAGCCTCAAATTTAGACAACCGAACACCTTTCTTGAGAATGAAACACTTACAACCGAACACCCGGAAGTACTTGAGGTTGGGCTTGTTGCCGGTGAGGATCTCATAAGGAGTCTTGTTCAAGCCTTTGCGAAGATAGAGCCGATTGGATGCATGACATGCGGTGTACGGAGACTTGAACTCCGCCATCATGGTCCTTGCCGCATCCATCAACGTCCGGTTCTTTCTCTCCGCAACACCATTTTGTTGAGGGGTATAAGGTGTCGTGTATTGATGCTTGATCCCCTCATCACTAAGAAACTCATCCAAGGTGTAGTTCTTGAACTCGGTGCCGTTGTCGCTTCTTATTGTCAAAATCTTTGCATCATGTTGACGTTGAGCTTCATTTGCAAAGTTGATGACGGTTTGTTGGGTCTCACTCTTCCTCTTGAAGAAGTATACCCAAGTGTATCTTGAATAATCATCCACAATCACCAAGCAATACTTTCTTCCTCCAAGACTATCAAAGATGGAGGCCGAAGAGATCCATGTGAAGGAGCTCCAAGGGTCTCTTGAGTAAATGATGGTTGAGGAGGGTGAGCCTTTCATGAAGCTTTCCTTCGATACAAGCCTTTGCAAGCACAATCTTTGGCAAAACTAACATTTGTTAGTCCACGAACATGGTCCCCTTGAGAAGACTTTGCAAAGATCTCATATTGGCGTGGGCTAAGCGGCGATGCCAAAGCCATCCCACGTCAACTTTAGCCATTAGGCATGTCGCGGTCTTAGTGGGTTGCTCGAAAAGTTAACCACATAGAGGCCGTTCTCGACATGTCCAACAAAGGCTACTTTAAGAGTCTTGCTCCACAAGAGGGCCACAGTATCAATATCAAAGAATGTAGCAAAGCCCATGAGTGCAAGTTGACGAGCGGAAAGTAAATTGAATGCAAGGGACTCAAAAGCATGACTTTCTCGATCGTTAGATCATGAGAAATGACAACCTTGCCGAGACCCAATACCTTAGAATGTGATGCACCACCCCACTCGACATTGGTGGGCATAGATGGAATCTCTTGCACGTCCACCACCAAGTCCTTGCTCCCGGTCATATGATTTTTTGCTCCACTATCGAGCAACCATGATCCCCCACCGGAAGCAAACACCTACACGAGATCAATGCTTGGTTTTAGGTACCCATTTAGTAATGGGTCCTTCGATGTTAGTAACAAGGGTCTTGGGAACCCAAATAGACCATTCAATGTATTCATAAGAGGAACCAACAAATCTAGCATAAACATGTCCATCACTAGCACGGCACAACACATATGAAGGGTTAAAGTCGCCGGCTTTGTTTGAGGAAATGCTTTTGCCCTTTTGGACATCAACTTCCTTTACTTTCTCCTTCTTCTTCTTAGAAGCACCCTCTCCCTCTTTCACGAACGTTTGTTTGAGGGGAGGAGGACGATTGGCCTTGTTGTTCTTCTTCTTCTTGCTATTGGACTTGGGTGCAAACCCAATTCCTTCTTTGGCCACAACTTCCTTTTGATTGCTCAAAAGATCGTTGAGGTTTTTCTCACCTTGAATGCATGTCACAAGGCCTTTCTCAAGTTGATCCTTCAACTTGGCATTTTCCTCCACAAGATGCACATGCTCACAACAAGGGTTAGTAGCACATGCATTATCAATTAATACCATACGAGGAAAGGTGGCCTTTTCCTTGATTAGCTTAACTTGGAGTTGAGCATGAGACTCTTTGAGGCTAGAATGAGTGCCCTTCAAGACCTTGTGGGCCTTGTCAAGTATCTCAAACTCCTCTTTGAGTCTAGCATGATCAACCCCAAGTTTAGCCTTCTCGGAGGTTAGCACACGAGACATGACAAGAGCATGATCAAGATCTTTCTTTAACTTAGCATGGTCATCATTGTGTGACTCCTCAAGAGTCAAACGATGCACACGCTCTTCCTCAAGAGCATTAGAGAGATCCGATATCTCATCGGCATAGTCACGACTATGACCTTCCATCTTGGAGATGGTTTCTTCGTGAGCCTCGATCATGTCATTGGCCTCACCAAGTTGTTCCAAGAGAGCAACAAAGTGCTTCTTGGACTTTCCCTTGAGCTTACTCATAAAAGACTCAAATTCATTCACTTCCTCATTAGACTCAACATGTTCATCAATGCAATCCTCCACGGAGGGATTAGTAATGATGGTGGTTGTGATGTTGGGAGTTACCTTGTTTGAAGCCTTAGTTATGAGGCATCTAGCGATGATGTTTTCGTTGGGTGATTCGAAGAGAGACACCCGAGGAGTAGCAATGGCAATGGACGCCATGGCCGTTGCTTCTTCATTCTCATCATCATCGTCATCCTCTTGGTATTCTTCTTGAACCACCAACCCACGAGTGGGAGTCTTCTTGGCGAAGTTGTTCTTGTTGGGGAAGGACTTGGCTTTGTCTTTCCGAATGAACTTGCCACCATTGTCTTCCCGCTTCTCGTAAGGACAATCCGCAACAAAATGGCTCACATTGCCACAGTTGAAACAAGTTCTAACTCGTTGCTTGCCCTTGACGCCACTTGAGTTGTTCTTGTTGAAGTTGGGTCTTGAGCTCTTCTTGCTCCAAAATTGTCTTGAAGCAAGGGCCATGTGCTCATGGTAGTCAAACTTGGTGTCTTCGGGGTTGCTTTCCTCATCTTCCACTTCTTCCTCTTCTTCCACAATAACCTTGGCCTTCAAAGCAAGGTTAGGCTTCTTTGCTCTTTGAGAGCGGAGCACCGCATTGTCGGTGGTCTTGTCCAAGATGCTCATTGCAGCGAACTCATCCAACACTTCACTTGAGGTCATGGTGTGGAAGTCCGGTCGTTGACAAATGACGGAGGACATGGCTTTGTTGTAGGGTATCATGGCCTTGAGGAACTTCCGCTTGATCCAATTGTCATCCGTGTCCTTGCTTCCATGATATCGAAGTGCCACCGTGAGTTTGGTCACTCGTCGAAAGAGCTCACGAGGTTCTTCATCTTCTTTCATTGCAAACTCATCGGCTTCATCTTGCACCACTTCATAGTTGGACCGTTGAATGCTAGCACTTCCACGATAGAGACCCTCGACACATTTCCATGCTTCTTTAGCCACGACATGGGGTCGAAGGTAAGGGAGATCTTCGGGAAGGATTGCATCTTGGATGATGAAGAGAGCACTCTCATTGAATTGATTGTCCACGGCTTCTCGAGGGGTGAAGTTGCTTGAGTCATGAGGATTAAAACCTTCTTCAATGATTCTCCAAAGGTTAGTGTTCACATGTTTCAAATGACGCTTAAAGCGATAGACCCAATTATCAAAATCTTCATGTTTCTCATATTTAGGAGGTGGACCGGCATGATTCAAATGAGTGGAGGGGATAGGCCCTCCATAAACCGGGGGTTCCACATGGGCAAAGATGCTGGTGCCATTTCTACCACTAGCAGAAGGACTCTTTTCATTGTTAGCTTCCCCCTTGTTGGAGATAGCATCCGTCACCTTGTTAGTAGGATCACCCACTTCCATAGGTGCGGTAGATAGTTTAAGTCCCTCTAGGAAATCATTAAACATGCTTTTAACCTCGGCCGTCATGGAGGTTTTCAATGTGTCTAAAGCCACATTGAACTCCTCACGAGAGACCGAGGTTCCCCCTTCGGCCGAAGATGAGATGGGATTCACACCGGAGTGTTCCTCCGCACCATCGTTGGTGTCAACCATACTCTTCGGACGGCAAAGTCCTTAATAAAGAGACGAGGCTCTGATACCAATTGAAAGGATCGATATGGTTGACTAGAGGGGGGTGAATAGGCAACTAACAATTTTTAAGATTTTCTTTACCAAATTAAACTTTGCAACAAATAGGTTGTCTAGATATGCAACTAAGTGAGCAACCTATATGATGCAATATCAAATAGCACGCAAGCAAGCAAGAGATGTAACAATAAGTAAGCTTGCGAAAGTAAAGGCACGAAATAACCAAGAGTGGAGCCGGTGGAGACGAGGATGTGTTACCGGAGTTCCTTCCTTTTAAGGGGAAGTACGTATCCGTTAGAGCGGTGTGGAGGCACAATGCTCCCCAAGAAGCCACTAGGGCCACCGTATTCTCCTCACGCCCTCACATGATGCGAGATGCCGTGATTCCACTATTGGTGCCCTTGAAGGCGGCGACCGAACCTTTACAAGCAAGGTTGGGGCAATCTCCACAACAATCGGAGGCTCCCAACAACAACAACACCACGAAGCTTCACCACAATGGAGTATGGCTTCGAGGTGACCTCAACCGTCTAGGGTGCTCAACACCCAAGAGTAACAAGATCCGCAAGGGATAAGTGGGGGGAATCAAATATCCTTTGGTGGAAGTGTAGATCGGGCCCTTGTCACCCAATCCCGAGCAAATCAACAAGTTTGATTGGCTAGGGAGAGAGATCGGGCGAAAATGGAGCTTGAAGCAACAATGGAGCTTAGAGGTAGAAGAGGTAGTCAACTAGAGGTAGAAGACATCCCTTATATAGTCGTGGAAAAAATCCAACCGTTATCCACAAGTTCTGCCCGCGACTCACGGTACTACCGCTCCAAGGAAGCGGTACTACCGCGACGCTGCGCGGTACTACCGTGGAAGACCATGGTACTACCGTGGCAACTGCGCAGGCCGGAACAAGCCTGACGAAGGAGCAGTACCACCGCTTGCGCGGTACTACCGCAAGGCAGGAGGGTCACGGCCTGGGAAGGGCGCGGATGAAATAAATTACATCCGTGCCTACTTCCGCAGAAACTAGGGTGGTGCAAAAACCCGACGCGGTACTACTACCATGAGGCGCAATACTACCGTGGTCGGCGCGGATGTAAAATTACATCGCGCCTACTACCGCGTTTCTTGCGGTACTAGGTCAAGGGACCCACGGTACTACGACTCAAGGGGCGGTACTACCGTGGGCCCCGCAGTACTACCGCTGCTGGACGAGCGGTACTACCGTGGGGCGCGGATGTAAAAAATTACATCCGCCCCTACTACCGCACCGGAGCAGCACTAGGCAGTGGCCGCGGTACTACCGCACCAAAGGGTGGTACTACTGGTGGGCGCGGATGTAAAATTACATCCGCCCTACTACAGACTGGGCGGCACTAGGCAGGGTGCAGCGGTACTACCGCACCAAAGGCGGTACTCATTGTGACGCCAGCAGTACTACCGCTTGTACTGCGGTACTACCGCAAGTACAGCGAGAGTCGCCAGATTTTCCACACAACCAAGATAACGACGGGTAGCTCCAAAGTGCAAGGAAAGGAGGGACAAGTGTACGTGTGATTCCACCCTACCTTTCCGACGCGGACCCCCTCTTAATAGTACGGCTCTCCTACGACTCAACTCCATCAAAGAGAAACGTAGAACAACGTCGGCTTCAACAGTCTCCGAGGGGCACCGAATCGTCTTGTGCCTAATGATGAAGTATTTGAGGGACTCAAGGCACACGATTAGTCCGCACGAGCATTGTCATCAATCACCAAAACACTTAGGGATAAATATGCCCTTACACCCCTCATGCTAGCCAAATTCCTTGCACCAAGTAGAGATACTACTTGTGCTTCCAAAAATCCTTAAACCCAATTTTGCCATGAGAGTCCACCATACCTACCTATGGATTGATCCTTCAAGCAAGTTGTCATGTTGCAGGCAATAAAAATTGCTATCTAAATATGTATGACTTATTAGTGCAGAGAAAATAAGCTTTATACGATCTTGTTGTGGAAGCAATAAAAGCAACGGACTGCATAATAAAGGTCCACATGCAAGGGGCAATAAAAAGTGGCATTCTTTTGCATTAAGATTTTGTGCATTCAACCCTAAACGCACATGACAACCTCTGCTTCCCTCTGCGAAGGGCCTATCTTTTACTTTATGTTTTTATTTTATGCTTGAGTCAAGGTGATCCTCACCTTTCCCATTTTTCATTTTATCCATTGGCAAGCTCCTCGTGTTTGAAAGATCATGATATATATATATCCAATTGGATGTAAGTTAGCATGGACTATTATTGTTGACATCACCTAAAGGTGAATACGTTGGGAGGCAACACAATAAGCACCTATCTTTCTCAGTGTCCGGCTGAAACTCCATAACCACAAGTATTGCGTGAGTGTTAGCAATTATAGAAGACTACTTGATAGTTGAGTATGTGGACTTGCTGAAAAGCTCTATTGTTGACTCTTTCTGATGTTATGATAAATTGCAATTGCTTCAATGACTGAGATTATAGTTTGTTGGTTCACAATGAAGTTTCTGAACCATACTTGACGTTGTGAATTGATTGTTACTTGAGCATAAGAAATCATATGATAAAATCTATATATGTTGTTGTTATAAGAATGACCATGATGCCCTCATGTCCGTATTTTATTTTTATCGACACCTCTATCTCTAAACATGTGGACATATTTTTCGATTTGGCTTCGCTTGAGGACAAGCGAGGTCTAAGCTTGGGGAGTTGATCGTCCATTTTGCATCATGCTTTTATATCAATATTTATTGCATTATGGGCTGTTATTACACATTATATCCCAATACTTATGGCTATTCTCTCTTATTTTACAAGGTTTACCATGAAGAGGGGAATGCTTGGAATTTGGAATTCAGGTGGAAAAGGAGCAAACATTGAAACCTATTAAGCCTTTGCTCCAAAAATCCTAAAACTCCACGAAACTTATTTTTGGAATAAATAAGAATTATTGAGCGGAAGAAACACCTCAAGGGGCCCACACCTGGCCAGGGAGGTGGGCGCCCCCCCTATTGGGCGCGCCTGCCTCTGGGCCCCGGTACCCCCAGTGTCCATCTTCTGCTATATGAAGGCTCTTACCCTGGAAAAAATCGTGGGCAAGCTTACGGGACGAAACTCCGCCGCCACGATGCGGAACCAATCTAGGGCTCCGGCGGAGCTGTTCTACCAGGGACACTTATCCGGGAGGGGGAAATCATCACCATTGTCATCACCAACGATCCTCTCATTGGGAGGGGGTCAATCTCCATCAACATCTTCATCAGCACCATCTCCTCTCAAAACCCTAGTTCATCTCTTGTATCCAATCTTGTATCCAAACCACAAATTGGTACCTATGGGTTGCTAGTAGTGTTGATTACTCCTTGTAGTTGATGCTAATTGGTTTACTTGGTGGAAGATCATATGTTCAGATCCTTAATGCATATCATTACTCCTCTGATTATGAACATGAATATGCTTTGTGAGTAGTTACATTTTTCCTGAGGACATGGGTGAAGTCCTGCTATTAGTAGTCATGTGAATTTGGTATTCGTTGGAAATTTTGATGAGATGTATGTTGTCTTTCCTTTGGTGGTGTTATGTGAACGTCGAATACACGACACTTCACCATTATTTGGGCCTAGAGGAAGGCATTGGGAAGTAATATGTAGATGATGGGTTGCTAGAGTGACAGAAGCTTAAACCCTAGTTTATGCGTTGCTTCGTTAGGGGCTGATTTGGATCCATATGTTTAATGTTGTGGTTAGGTTTACCTTAATACTTCTTTTGTAGTTGCGGACGCTTGCAATAGGGGTTAATCATAAGTGGGATGCTTGTCCAAGTAAGGGCAGTACCCAAGCACCGGTCCACCCACATATCAAATTATCAAAGTACCAAACGCGAATCATATGAGCGTGATGAAAACTAGCTTGACGATAATTCCCATGTGTCCTCGGGAGCTCCTTTCTCATTATAAGAAATTGTCCAGGCTTATCCTTTGCTACAAAAAGGATTGGGCCACCTTGCTGCACTTTATTTACTTTATTTTCTTGTTACTCGTTACAATTTATCTTATCACAAAACTATCTATTACCTACAATTTCAGTGCTTGGAGAGAAAACCTTATTGAAAACCGCCTATCATTTCCTTCTGCTCCTCATTGGGTTCGACACTCTTACTTATCGAAAGGACTATGATAGATCCCCTACACTTGTGGGTCATCAGGAACCCCTTCAAAATGCTAAGGACAAAGATTAGCAAATGCTCAAGACTCTTCATTTTCATTTCAGTGATCCAAGATCAGATTGAGTCAATAGGAAAGCCGATACTATTAAAAGGGGATGAGGTGTTGTTTAATGGTCTACTTGTTCAAAGTGCTTAGTGACATTGCTCCAAAACCCTCAATCACTTTCTCATTTCCACATTTGTCCAAAACCTAAAGTCAAACTCGGCCTCACCAATTTGATTTATTCGGCGCCACCGAGTTCAGTTAACATAGCCACTGCCAGAAACCCTAGAGAATTCGGTATCACCGATACGGATCTCGATCTCACCGAGATGGCCTTGCAAACTCTCTGTTTCCTGTTGTAATTATTTTGGTCTCATTGAGATGGGCAATCGGTCCCATTGAGTTTGCCTGACCAACTCTCTGTTTGCTCTTTGCTGAAATTGGTCTCACCAAGTTCATGCAATCGGTCTCGCCGAGATGAGGTTTTGCCCACATCGCTCCCACCGAGTTGATCATGTCGGTCCCACTGAGATTCCTAACGTTCACATTTTGAACTGAATCGGTATCACTGGGTTCTTCTATTCGGTCTGACCAAGTTGGGTCAAATGTGTGTAACGGTTGGATTTTGTGTGGAGGCTATATATATACCCCTCCACCCCTTATCTATTCAAGAGAGAGCCATCAGAACGTGCCTATACTTCCACTACTCATTTTCTGAGAGAGAACCCCCTACTCATGTGTTGAGACCAAGACATTCCAATCCAACCACTAGAATCTTGATCTCTAGCCTTCCCCAAGTTGCTTTCCACTCAATTTTTATTTCCATCATAGCCAAATCTGTGTGAGAGAGTTGAGTGTTGGCAAGACTATCATTTGAAGCACAAGAGCAAGGAGTTCATCATCAACACACCATCTATTACCTTTTGGAGAGTGGTGTCTCCTAGATTGGTTAGGTGTCACTTGGGAGCCTCCGACAAGATTATGGAGTTGAACCAAGGAATTTGTAAGGGCAAGGAGATCGCCTACTTCGTGAAGATCTACCCGAGTGAGGGAAGGTCCTTGTGGGTGATGGCCATGGTGGGATAGACAAGGTTGCTTCTTCGTGGATCCTTCGTGGGTGGAGCCCTCCGTGGACTTGCGCAAGCATTACCCTTGTGGGTTGAAGTCTCCATCAACGTTGATGTGCGATAGCACCACCTATTGGAACCACGCCAAAAATCTCCATGTCTTCATTGCATTTGCACACTCCTATCCCATCCCTTTAACTTCTTGCAATTAGCATGCTTTACTCTTTCCTCTACTTATAATCTTTCCATGCTTGCTTGAAATGTATTGTGAATGCTTAAACTTGTGCTAAAACTCCACCTCAACTTGAAGAACTTAAAAGTTGCTACTTTTGCTTGTTGAGGGTCTAATCATCCCCCACTATACACCTCTTCTTGATCCTTTCACCTCGTTAGCAGTACCTACACACAAAATAACAAATACTTGCACCCAACGCAAACAAGAGGTTGTCAATCCCTTGGTGGTTAATTGCAAGGATCAAATCTCGTAGTGATAGATAGATAAACAAAACACAAAATAAAATAAATTGCAGCAAGGTATTTTTGGATTTTAATATATGATAAAGAAAATTTTGTTTTTGCCAATTTTCCTTATGCCACGCTAGATTTTGACATTTCACTTTTGCCACTCTTAGCTTTTGACAATTATCACAATTGCCATTCCCGTGGCAAAAGCAAAATTTTCGGAGTGGCAATTGTGATAATTGTCAAAAGCTAAGAGTGGCAAAAAGGAAATAAAATTATTTTGCTTTTGGCACTGGGAGATAGATCACCACAAGATTGAACCCATCACAAAGCACCTCTCCCATTGCAAGATAAATCAATCTAGTTGGCAAAACCAAATCAATAGATCAGAGAGAAATACAAAGATATAATAATCATGCATAAAATAGTTCATAGAAGACTCAAATAATATTCATGGATAATCTGATCATAAACTCACAATTCATCAGATCCCAACAAACACACCGCAAAAAGGATTACATCGAATAGATCTCCACGAACAACATTGTATTGAAGATCAAAGAGAGAGAAGAAGCCATCTAGCTACTAGCTATGGACCCATAGGTCTGAGGTAAACTACTCACACATCATCAGAGGGGCAGCACGGTTGATGTAGAAGCCGTCCATGATCGGTTCCCCCTCCAGCAGAGTACCGAAAAAGGCCTCCAGATGGGATCTCACGAGAATAGAAGTTCGCGGCGGCGGAAAAAGTGTTTTGGGTGGCTCAACATTGGTTTCCCGATTCTAGAGAATTTATAGAGGCTGAACTAGGTAAAAATGGAGCAAAGGTGGGCCCACGAGGCAGCAGGGCCGCCTTGGTGGCTCGTGGTTACCTACTTCACCTGCTAACTTCCTCCCAAAGCTTCTAGTGTCACTTATGTCTAGAAAAAATCATCAAAAAGTTTCGTGGCATTTGGACTTTTTTTGGTACTGATTTCCTGGAAAACCAAAACAGGCAAAAAATAGTCCCAAAAAATGGCATATAATTGCATATAAAACATTCAAAATCGATATTATAATAGCATGGAACAATAAAAAATTATAGATACATTGGAGATGTATCACTGCCCCTTTATATATAGGATAGGGGCAGGGTAGGGCGTCCAAAACCCTCCTAGGGCCGGCCACATGGGAGAAATCCCTTTAAACTTGGAGATAACATCTTATCTCTAGATTCAACCGTTATTTAGAGATAAGACCTTATCTCCAGATTTAAACGACATGTGCCTTGGGGAATTGTGCGACCAGCCCATGTGGGCTGTAGCCCCACCCTTGGTCCATGTGGGTCCTTTCCGAGTCATTGGGCCCCACGGTGGAACCCCCGGAACCTTCTAGAACCTTCCCGGTACTCTACCAAAAATTCCTGAATTTTTCTAGAACCCTGAATATGAATTTCCATATATAAAACTTTACCTCGGGACCATTGCGGAGCTCCTCGGGATGTCCTGGATCCCATCCGAGACTCCAAACTACTTTCAGACTTTCCACTGTTAATATCTCAACATTACCCTAACGCTACTGAACGTTAAACGTGCGACCCTATGGGTTTGGGAATCATGTAGACATGACCGAGACACCTCTCGTATCAATAACCAATAGTGGGACCTAGATGCCCATATTGATTCCTACATATTCCATGAATATCTTTATCGGTTTACCACGATGTCGAGGATTCAGATAATCCCGTATGCAATTCCCTTTGTCTGACGATATGTTACTTGCCCAAGATTCGATCGTTAGTATCTCCATACCTAGTTCAATCACATTACCAGCAAGTCTCTTTACTCGTTTCATAATACAAGATCCCATGACTAAACTCATTAGTCACATGAACCTCCTTGTGTTGTTGTATTACCGAGAGGGACCAAAGATATCTCTCCGTCACACGAAGCTACAAATCCTAGTCTGGATCCATGCAACCCAACAGACACCTCCGGAGATACCTATAGAGCACCTTTATGATCATCCAATTACCAAGTGACGTTTGATATCACATAAAGTATTCCTCAGGTATTCAGTAGTGGCATGGTCTCATGGTCTGAGAAACCGATACTTGACATGAAGAAAGCTATAGCAAATAACTAAGCGATATGATCTATTGCTAAGCTTATGATTGTGTCTCTCCATCACATCATTCTCCTAATGATGTGATCCCGTTATGAAATGACAACTCATGTCTATGGTTAGGAAACATTAATCATCTTTGATCAGCGAGCTAGTCCGGTAGAGGCCTACTAGGACATGGTGTTGTTTATGTATTCACACATGTATATAAGTTTCCGGTCAATACAATTCTAGCATGAATAACAAACATTTATCATGAACAAGGAAACATGATAATAACCAATTTATTATTGCCACTAGGGCAAATTTCCAATATCTTGTAGGAGTGGTTGGGTAACCCCAAGTGTAAGGCCGACGTAACCTAGCAATAAGTATTTCCCTTGATTGAAAAGCAAGGTTTACCGGACTCGTAGGACTTATTTCTGCAACGACTAGTGATCTGTACCCACTCACAGCTCACAAAATAAACTTGCCCCCAATGATTTATGAAGGTTGTCAATAGATGTAATAAATAAAAACTAGCAGGCGGAGGCGCTACGGCACGATGCGCCAGTTAGGAAACCCGTGTATGTGCTTGTGTTGCTTGTCTTTGCATGACAAAAAGTGGTGGTGGGCTTTAAATGGGCTACTTGAGTGATACTTTTTGTTTAAGTGGATTCATGCAAATATGTGCATTTTTTGCGTGGTACATAAAGGTCCTTGTTGCCATTTTGGATAATTTTTTGGTATGTCTAACTTATTGTCTTGTGTTCTAGTTTTGGCCAACTTGGTGGTGCTGATACTACTATGACGGGCTTGCCTCCCACACTAGACCGGGAGATAAGGGGCGTCTATGGGAAGAAATCAGGAGGGAGAAGGGCACCGCTAGGAAATTAGGTTAAGTACGCCAGATACAAAGTACGGAAAAGTATATAGAACTTCCCCTGGCCCTACTCCCCAACCTGGAGTATCTAAGTGTGGAAGTAAAATCAACCCTTGTTCATCATGGGCTTTTCTGGTATGAAATGGGCCACTTCAAATAGGTTCATTGCTTCGGCCCAGAATACGATTAATCCGGCATGGGCTACATGAGCTCCAAGTAGTTTATAGAACAAATTGATAAGTCTTGCATTCCCAAGCCATTAAGCAAAGCCGATGGTTTCTTGGTCACGGCCAGCTAAAATGAAAGTTCCATTAAAGAGCATTTCCACGTGGTAGAACCTCCTCAGGGACTATAAGTTTTTCAACGATTGGTACTAAGGAGGGGACTGAGATAGTTGGGGATAGTTTTTACTATCGGTCGAGGCTTTGCCCGGGTCATTACCAACCAACACACGACGTCCCTCCACCCGCCGTGCTGGTCTCCACCAGAGGCAACTCTCTGTGTCGGCCACAACTCCTCTAGTAATCGTCGTCAGCGATGGATCTGCTAAAAGTCAAGGGATAGGATGGGGATGGAGACTGGAGAGGCCATGGTGTTGCTGCCATGTTGTCGCTTTGGGAACACCATCACTGCTTTGCCCTCGTCACTATAGCCGACGTCGACGATGCGATTTTTATTTTTTTGAACTGGCAAGAACTGAGAAAGATAGGATCTGAGAGAGCATTTTGTAGAGCAGTTTTTTATAGCGTGGAGTTGGGAAGTTGTGGGTGCTTAAAAAGGCCTCAATTTTGGTAAAACAAAGCAAAAATCCCTTAGATCCTCATAACCCTGCCACGTAAATCATCACAAAGTAAGAAAAAGTCAAAAAGTGACAAAAGGCTAGCGTGCATCCTTGGCTTGGTGTCGTTGACCATCTCTGCTTCCACCCCTCACCAGTGACGCTTTGTGCACATCAATGTGAATCTAGGGATGTCTGGGGAGGTAGCACCAGGTAGGGAGAGGTCAAGTTGGCGCACGGGCGACGTACGCCGGCCCCATCACCAGACACATCATGAACCAGACCCCGCCCAGGGTGTATCTCATCGCTTGCGTGGTCTCATGCACGTATGACTAAGCTAACCCGACGTATGCATAGGGCAGGAGATATGGCACCGGCATCACGCTTGCAAGAAGCATGGGGATAGCATGTCGATTGAGTCATGCGCCCAAAAAGGTGTGCTTGAGGTCTCCATTCTACATGGAATGGAGCCTAGTGCGGCTTGAGCAAAGGTGGATGGTGGTAGTGGCCCGAGGCTTGACTCTAGTGGGGAAAACGAAAGGGAGCGCAATGAAGATGGGCTACAAAGGACACAGATGGAGTATGTGTCCCGTTGCGTCTGAATCGTCTGCATTGAGCGCCGAGGAGATGTGGGTCATCTCCTAGCGGCCACATAAAAAATGGCTATGACAGCGACATGTGGATGTCCATTTGTGGCAGGTGCAGGGATGCCGAGCACAATGATGACGTACTGGTGTAACGACAGAAGAGGTAGGGCAATGATGGGGAAGAAGTAGAGCTAAGTTGGAGCATTTATAGGCATACACAATGGTGGAGCATGTAAGTGCATCAAGTGCTCCCTTAGTGGCTTTGGAGTATTGAATACAAATGGATTGAGGGGACTAATGTGTTTGTGAGTGCACACAAGAGTTATAATCCCTGAAGATTTGGTTTAACCCATAGAAGATGACCCCTAAAAATGTATTTCTTCAAATGAAGAACTTAGTGATGAAATCGGTACAACCTTTGAAGAAATTTATGTGAAGACTATGAAGCTTGAAGACGTTTGTTTTTGTAGTTTCTTTCTTCTCATTTTGAGTCATAGGAAAAACTATACTGTTAAAGGGGGTCTAGGTGAATCATAGTTCACATTTCTAAAGTGATGCTCAAACATATACATACACAAGCCGCTTTGAGTGAAGCCTTCGGCAATCTCCAGAACAACTGACGAATTTGCTGGCGACAGTGATGAAGTTCATCTGGTCACCGACGAATTTGGTCAGGCTGAGGAGTCAGGAGTTTGCTAGTGCGATCTGCCTGTCATGGTGAAATTGAGTGCCCCAACGAAATTGAGTTTGATTTCTGACCGTTGCTGCGCCGCGTGCCAGCTGTCAAGTGGATCCTTATCCTGACAACGGTAATGTCTGAGAAGGACATTTATGACAATTCATGTTGGGTTGCCCCTGGCTATAAAATAGCCGCCCCCACAACCACTTGTTGGTTGGATACTCTAGAGAGAACTTGACACTTGTCATTTGAGAGCAACCCATCCTTTGACGACTTTTAGAGAATCCTAAGTGAGGAAAAACCCAACCGGAGCCAAAGTGATTGAGAATCACTAAAGAGATTGATCTGTGTGATCCGACGCCTGTTACCTTTGAAGAATGTCATTCTTCCAGACGGCTAGGCGTCATCTTCTGAGCATTCAAGAGTCACTGTGGTGTGCTGATGAACAAGTTTGTGAAGGTTTTGAAAGTCTACCTTGAAGACTTACCGCAAATGACTAAGCGAGGTCTAAGTGACCTTGGCTCACACTACAAAAAAAGACACATCCGTGGCATTTTGGGCCGAACGATTTTTTTTTCTGTCATGCTTAGGACACTTCTATGATGATAATTATGACAAAACCCGGTATCATCATAGATGTGGTGGGCTCCTACTTCTATGAAAAAAATCATGACAGTAAATGGGCTTTTCATCCTGGGCGGGCCGAAGACACAGGTGCATGACATTATTTGGGCCGTCCATGACGAAAATACCCGTGGTAGAAGCGAGGGCGAGGAAAATATCGGGGAGTTCCCGGTTACGGTGGGTGGTCGGGGCCGAGCGATGCGCGGAGGTTTCCGCGTTTCTCTCGTGTACGTGCGTATGTTCAAGGCATCGGCTAACTGAACCCGAGCAGTCGCACATTACTGAACCCGAGCGATCGATCCCTTGGTTGTTAATTGAACTCGAGCGATTCATTCACTGCTGACTGAACCCGAGCAATTCATTCGTTGCTGCTGCTAACTGAACCCAAGCGATCGATCACTTCTACTGCTTATTGAAGCCGATCGAGCCCCCGTGCGAGACGTAGCCATCCGGTGTTGGGTTGCCTCTCGATGAACAGTGACCATTGCTACCGTGCGCACGGTACGTAGAACGAGTCGAGACGTGGTGAGTCGAGCCGGTTTGTTGGCTGTGGATGAACAGTTCCCGGTGGGGGTTGGACGAATAGGACTCCGTAGAAGTAGGCCATTGCCGCTAGATGAACAGGACCCCGAGGAGGCCGCCGCACCCCAGCCGGTTGGGGGTGGATGAACATGACCCCGTGGAGGCTCTATGAACAACAGTTGATGGAGGCTGGATGAACAGTAGCCGTGGAGGCTGGAGGAGGTCGACGGTGGTTGAACAGTAGCCCGTGGAGGCTGGAGCTAGGCAGTAGACAGTGGATGAACATGACCCCCTTTCGACCGTAGGCGCTCCAACACAAGTCCGTTTCCTCCATTTTGCGGTACGCCACACCCCTCCCGATCAACAGGACCCCGTTTCGACCATAGGCACTCCAACACAAGTCCGTTTCCTCCATTTTGCGGTACACCAGACCCTTCTCTATGAACAGGACCCAGTTTCGACCGTACGCGGTCGAACAAAAGGCCCATTTCCTCCGTTCTGCGGTATGGCAGACCTCGTTTCGGTTGTTCCGTCCAAGCTGGTTGGCTCCCTATGAACACGACACCGTTGCTGCCGTCCGCGCTGCAGGAACCGCCGAGGGAGGAAAAGATCCCCGGTGGCGCGCGCCGGCGGAGGCGAGAGGGAGGGTCATGAGGAGGACGGTTGGCAGCGCGATTTAGGGTTCGCCCCTCCCGCTCGTGGGAGCGGGTCGGGACGAGGAAGCCTCCGATCCGCATATGCATCTCGAGGTATTAAGTTCATAAAAACAGAGCATTGCAATAAGCATGATGACATAATGTAGACAATGAAACTATCATCCAAGCATGATAAAGAAATCATCATTTTATCCTTAGTAGCAACAGTACAATTCATGTCTTGTCCCCTCCTTTCACTAGGATATATAAAATTACAAGATTGAACCCACTATCCTGCACCGTTCTCTTTGATGAACTACCCATTAAACTTCACCAAAGAAGACAAAAATATCGGAGAGCATATATGACTACTTAATTATGCAGCAAAGAAATCATAGGAAACTCGATAAGATTCATGAAAACATCCAATAATAAAGTAACAATTCATCATATCCCAACAAACACAACACCGATTATATCAAATTGATCACAATCATGTGAGGCAGCTCACATGAACTTTCTATTGAGGCATAAGGGAGGGAGGATACCATCTAGTTATTGATATGGATCTAATGTACTAAGAAAAATACTCACATCTAGACATGCTGCCATCAAGGTTGATGAAGATGGCTTCGGTGATAGATTTCCCCTCCTACAGCACGGTAGAACAAGCCTTATAACTGGATCCCCCAGAAATAGAAACTTGTGGCAACAGAAAAAATCGCGTAAAATCTGGTAAGGTGAGGTGCCCCGAGGACGTAACAACTTCATGGCGCAAGAGGTGTGTCAAGCCAACACATGCAACAACATCAATTGGGTACACAAGCACCGGACATGGCAAAGGTGGTTCGCCTGCAGATCAATTTTGAATGATTACCGTGTTGTGAAATGGACTGCATCCTATGTGACCCGTGCAGGGTCCCCCTTGACATTCTGAGCCTTGTGTCTGTGCATCGGTTGTACATGATCCGACCCTGGCATCGTCCGATCATATTTTATTTGCATCAACTCCAAAGAACAACAAGATAATGGAATTTCTTCAAAAATGCATGGAAATTTCTCACGGATAAAAGATTTGATATTGCCATGTTCGCTTGAAGGAATTGTCATACACTCGACACATAAATTGCCTAAAAGAACTTTTGTTTTTCCATGGTCCCTCAGCAAACATTCGTTGAATAACATTAGCGAAATGTAAAAGCACAAGGATAAAACAAATACAAGAATCGACAAGAGTCTCATATATGACTGCAACATATAATTATATAAACTAAAAGCTAAAATCAAAAGGTCATAAGCCAAAAACCATAATCAAATTATCTTAACTCAAAAAAATATAGTGCTCTATTCCATCATACAGACATTGGAGTGCACTCGTGCAAACCTTTGAAATACTTTTGAGTCAAGCAGCACGCCCATCCTTTATCGCTCCATTGGACCACGGAGTAGTCTGTTCGGATGGTTATTAAAGTATGCCTTGAGGGAGTCCTGGATTCAGGAGTCCCCAGGTGTCTGGTTTATCCAATGTGGGCCGAGCTGGTGGACCGTGAAGATAGAGTGGAGAATCATCCGCTGTGTCCGGGTAGGACTCCTGTATGCATCGATGGCAAGATTGGTTTTCGAATATGTCCTTTCCTTCCCCTGTAAACCGACTTGGTGTAACCCTAGGCCCCTCCAGTGTCTATAAACTGGAGGGTTTAATCTGTAGGGGAGATAATAATATTCATAGGCTAGACAAGCTAGGGTTTAGCCATTACGATCTCGAGGTAGATCAACTCTTGTAACCCTAATCATCGAATATAATCAAGTAGGACGTAGGGTTTTACCTCCTTTAAGAGGGCTCGAACCTGGGTAAACATTGTGTCCCTTTGTCCACCATAGATCCTCAGACGCACAGCTTGGGCCCCCCTACCCGAGATCTGCCGGTTTTGACACCGACATGCCTCACCAATTTTTTGGTCATAACCAAAAGATTGACCTTTGTTTGGATGAAGACCAATTTTCTAACAAGCCAATGTTTGCTTACCAATTCTAATACATTTTATAGTCTAAATTGATCAAAAGCATAAATCTCAACTACTCCCTCGTCCCATAATATAAGAGCGCTCATATTATGAGACGAAGGGAGTAAAATTTGAAACTAACTTCGATACCCCTAAAAATACCCTTGTAGTGTATAAGAGCATCTCTAGCAGACCCTGTATATCGCCGACCCGCAAAACTCATTTACAGTTCACGAAAAACGGTTTTGCGAGGGTATGAGCGTCGACGAAGCAGACCCAAGATAGCTTAAATCAGAAACAGCAGTATCACGGATATTCCATTTTACAGTTCCGCTATGGGGTGTCTGCTCTGCTGGCGCCCGCGCCGGCCCGCATATCAGAGGCGTTTTATCAGAATTTGACATATATGCTTCATATTCAGAATTACTAATTTAATATAAGAAAAAATGTGAATATTACAATACATCAACCATCCAAATTACAATAATTATTCAAATCACCAAAGCAAACTAAATAATTCAATAGAAAACTCGTCCCGAAGACAAATCACACATAAATTGAATGAAATGAATGGGAAAAAGGAATGTGTTACTGCCTAGTCCTGTGCGAATGGTGCTCAATGAGATCCTTCTGAAGCTGAAAGTGGGTGTTTGCATTTTCAATCTCCCTGTAGATCTAAAGAAAAGCTCTAATATGGTTAGGGTCTCTAGCTGGTTTGACACGGCTACCCACATTGTCGTAGAAGAACTCCAAATTCATGCCTCTCTCATCTTCGAGAATTATATTGTGAAGAATAACACATCATGTCATGATGTTTTTCATGGATCGTTTGTCCCAAAAACAAGCAGGATGGCGAACAATGGCAAACCTAGATTGCAAAACCCCGAATAATCTTTCAATGTCTTTTCGGGCTGCCTCTTGTACCATTGCAAATTCATATTGTTTCCTAGTTTGGGGGTCTTTGATGCTCTTGACAAATGTGCACCAAGAAGGGTAGATACCATCTGCAAGATAGTACCCCTTTGTGTATTCATGCCCATTGATAGTGTAGTTGCAAGTAGGAGCATCACCACTAGCAAGCCTAGCAAACAAATGAGACCGTTGCAACACATTGATATCATTGAGCGTACCCGACATACCAAAAAAGTAATGCCAAATCCATAGATCCTCGGATGCTACGACCTCTAGCACAATTGTTGCATCACGAGACATGCCATAATACATTCCCTACCATGCCTTCGGCCAGTTTTTCCAAGCCCAATGCATACAATCAATGCTTCTTAGCATGCCAGGCCAACCTCTTCTCTCACTAGATGCCATCAATTTTTTTGTGTCTTCCCTATTGGGTGCCCGAAGATATTCAGGACCAAATACACGGATGATCACTTTGACAAACCTACACACTGACTCAATTGTAGCATCTTCACCAGTGCGAAGGTACTCATCGACATAGTCAGCCGGAATGCTGTATGCAATTACTCGCATAGCTGCTGAGATTTTTTGATATGCACTAAATCCCTTCAAGCCCGCGCCATTTCTTCTTTTAGTAAAATACCGACAATTGGCCTCGCAAGCTTGCACTATTTTTACAAAGAGGGATCGACGCATTCAGTACCTTCTCCGGAAGAGGTGCGACGGATATGTTGGATTGTCCGCGAAGTAGTCTTGCATCAACATCTCGTTCCCGAGATGGCGATTTGGAGGAATGCAAAGACGGCTGACGGTCGATCCTCGCCGTCTCTTTCGGTTCTCATCCTCGCGCTCCTTCACGGCGAGGTCCATCACGAACTTCGCTGCCGATAGTTGACAAGAAGCGTCTCAACATCCGAGTCGTCCGAATCAGATGAATCATCGAGTAAAAACTTCTCACAGGGGCTCAATTCCATCTGAATTCACAAATACGAACGCCACATTAACCAACTAGCATACCGCATCCCAAAGCATAGGCACAAGTACTCACTGGCAGCTCTGCGGTGGTGGATCCCGGGGCGGCGACGACGACTAGGGTCGGCTCAGGGCGGTGGCTCTGTGGCGGTGGATCCCGGGGCGGCGACGGGGACTAGGGGCGGCTCGGGGCGGTGGCTCTGCGTCGGTGGATCCCGGGGCGGCGACGACAACTAGGGGCGGCTCGGATCGGCGGGTCCGGGGAGCCGGTGAAGCGGCTAGGTGGAACAGGGGAGTGGTGCCCCCTCGCGCGCGATTCCTCTCGCAAATTTGGCCGGAATCGCCGGCGACGGACAAGCGGAACCAATGGCGGGCGTCGGCCGAAGGGGGTGGGGAAATGGCGCGGGGTGAAATGTCCCTCCTGCCAACCGCTTTCCTGGGATATGGGGCACCGTCGGCCGAGGGGGAAACCAGCGTTTTCACGGGTTGGGGATGAGATTTTACCGCATCCCTTAGGGCATGTACGATGGTTGATAAGGTAGTCTTATCTTATGTCTTGCATGTAATTTAGAGATGACAAAAAATATTGTCTACAACGGGTTATCTCTTAGCCTTATCTTCAATAACTAGTCATTCCTAAAAATATGGTGAGACATATTGTGCTAAGAGATCATCTCTTGTCTTCTCTTAAATAAGAGAAGACAAGCCTTTTCTTATGAGTTCTCTCTCCTCCACCTCATCATTTATCCTACATGGCACTGCTAAGATAGCATCATTGTACATGCCCTTAAATTTTTTACGGGTCCGACGCGATTGCGGGGTCTGATCGGGCAACATTTTATGTGGCGATCCGTATTTTGACGGTTATTTTACGGGTCGTGGTATTTTACTGGATTTGCTAGAGATGCTCTAGAGTTTTTTTAGAAGGGTACTGTATAAGAGTTGAAGCCATGACGGTGACGCAGGAGAGCCGTCCATCGGTTAGCCCGACGCCCTCGTACCCTTCTTCCTCGTGCGCTCCGCCAGACTGCGACGCGCCCGCCGTGCTCCTCGCTCTTGCTTGAGCTTCCAAAGCCCCAAAGCCGCCGCTTCCCCACCCGCCGCTACAAATAACCCCCTTCCTCCTCGCACGCCACGCTGCCCCCTCTGGCTTACCGCCTCTCCTCCGCCTCCGCCTCCGCCTCCCTACGCCACCTCATGGCCTCCGCCACCGCAGCCGCCGTCTCCTCCCCGGCGGTCACCGCCCCCTTGCCTCGCGCCGCCTCGTCCGCGGCGCGCCGGGGCTTCGTCTCCTTCAGCGAGGCCGCCGCCCGTCCGTCCGCGCTCCGATCCGACCGCCTCCGGGCAGCCGCCGCCGGCTTCTCCTCCGGTAACGGCCCTTCTCTTCGGTTGTCGTCGCGCTGGTTTGGTTAGGCCACTCGGGGTCTGAGATCTAGCTGTTGTAGCGTGGCGCAGTGAGCAATCTAGCCCGGGGATGTAACATGTTTGCTCGTGAAATTTGGGGAGGATCTAATACGAGTCCATGAGCACTGGGAGCAAACACTACTGTTGTGCGTCGTTAAGCTTTATCAAGTGTCCCCGTTTAAATTTTGTGAGAAATGGTACTCTTGTACAGTGAGATCAGGGTTGAAAATATGATATTAGAGCATCTCCAGCAGATTTTTACTAGGAGAGACACGTAGCCACACCCTTAACTTATATGAGCTGACTTGGACATATTGGGGTTTTAGATAGCTTACCACATATGTCATGTGGTGAGCATCTCCAGCAGATGATGAAAAAACGCCGCTGTGTTGTAAAAATGGTGTTTACGCCACTTTGGGCCCAAAAAGCCTGCTCCAATAGCTGTTGTATATGTAACGTTGTTGCAATTTTTTTTAGGCAAGCCTAAATTTTGCCTCCTGCTGCTGCATATTTGCAACGCGGCTACGGCTGTTGTAAAAATGCAGGGCCACATGAAAAACGGCCGTTTAGGCCACACTGCCAAAAATGCCGCTCCAACAGATGATGAATATGCAAAAACGCAGCCGTGATGAAAAAAAGGCTGTTTAAGGCACCACTTTTACATCATGCGGTGATTTAAAATCTCTCTCTCCTACCCATAGTGTTTACATCACCAACTTATTCATCACTTGTTGGAGATGCTCTTAGAGCATGTAATGGAGGTGCTTGGGTGTGTTGCTTACTTAAAATTAAAAAAATTCTGGGTTTATGAAATGTTAGATGCACCAGATGAATTTATTGTTTATGTAGTGCTCCACTTTGTTGTGGCTCTCACTGAGTGTTAAGCTTAAGCACTCCCTCTGTACACAAATGTAGGATGTTTTTGCAGTTTAAATTAAAATGCAAAAGTGTCCTACATTTGTTTACAGAGGGAGTAGATGGTTGAACAATTTAAGCACCATTATAACATTGCTAGCATTGGAGGTCTCTCTCTAAGCACTCATGCAGGTGTAATTCAGGCTTAAATTCTGTGTTGGGAGCTTCTTTGTCTGTACATTTTGCAGTACTAATCAAATGTATCTGTAGGTGTGCGCACCCACGTTGCTGCTGTTGAACAAGCAGTTGTGCAAGATGCTACAGAGGTGGAAGCTCCAGTTGTTGTTGTTACGGGTGCTTCCAGAGGGATTGGAAAAGCCGTTGCATTGGCTCTTGGAAAAGCTGGCTGCAAGGTGAGCTACTTCGCTGTCTTAGATATTCATTTTCTGTGTGCAGAAAGAGTCGGTTTCTTTGTGCCCCCCCCCCCCCCCTCTGCAATTATCGGTGTCAGTTATTTCTCAAAGATGCAAACTCAAGGCAATAGTTACTCCTAGATATGTGGTTGTATAATTAGAGCTTCTGTTTTTTTAATGAAAGGTGTTCCACCCTTGTTCCATCTTTTTTGTTATAGCTATCTGCCTGCATATGCAAATGGCTATTTACTCCCATAACCCCACGGACCTAACACCGAGTTTACCTGCAGGTCCTAGTGAATTATGCACGATCCTCGAAAGAGGCTGAAGCAGTCTCCGAAGAGGTGAGCTGGTTAATTAAAACATAATATTGGCATATATATTTTGTTTAATATCTGTTTGCGTGTTTGTTAAATTGCACCATACAGTTAGAAGATATACAAAGACACAGTAACTGGTGATTGCCGTAAGGATTATTAAATAGTTGTTTCAGTCGGCAGTGCAGCTAGATCAGATATTTTCCTTGCTGAACTTTTCTCAGCAACTTGAGATATTTTAGTCTGCATTGTTCTTTCATGGTTGGCCTCGTGCAGGAATGCATACAATTATTATCGTTTCTGACCTCCTATCCGAGTAAGCAACAACACAGTTGTGCTGAATTTCCGTTCTCATTTATGATCAAGTAAACAGCACCCTTGTGTTATCACTTTCAGAAACCATCCAATGCAATGTGAAATATAGTCGTTGGGTATTAGTTTCAATAAATTTCATTGGCCCATTGTAATTTCGTTTTTAGACTAGTGTATGATAACAATAATAGTTCACAAAAGCTAAAAGAAATAAATTGTGATTCTCTAATGTCGATTCACAACATCCAGATTTCCATTTTGCATAAACGAAAGTTTATAGCTATTTTAGCTCAGTTATGATTGAAATTTGGTGATAGTTATCTACCTAAAAATATATGGATACCAGCATTCAGAAAAACGTTATTGGTTTCCGGAGAGGTATCTAGTTTTTTTGTTTATTAAATTACTTCCTTTTTCTTCATTTTTCTCTTTGCTAAGCCTAAATGCACTGATATATTTATAACATAATGCTATTTTTTCAGATTGAAGCATCTGGTGGTCAGGCTATTACCTTTGGAGGAGATGTTTCTAAAGAAGCTGATGTAGAATCTATGATGAAAGCAGTAAGTGCAATTTTTTCATGGATGAAAAATGTTTTTCCTTTTACCTATATATTGATCAGATTATATAAAACTCGGTTATGATTAGTTTATTTATTTTACCAGGCTCTTGATAAATGGGGAACAATTGACATCCTGGTAAATAATGCAGGTAGGCACCAATGGTTAGTTTGCACCAGTTTAGTGTTCTCTTCTGTTTTTTTTTCTGTATGTGAAATAACATTCTGTAAACAGGGATTACGAGGGATACATTGTTGATGAGGATGAAGAAATCTCAGTGGCAAGATGTAATTGATCTAAATCTTACTGGTGTTTTCCTCTGTACACAGGTAGGGTTTTGCCCCTTTATTTGTTCTTTAATTTTTTGAAAATTTTGCTACTTGAATTATGTTTATGCTTCTTACACCTGCACATTACAGGCTGCCACAAAAGTAATGATGAAGAAGAAAAAGGTATATTTTTTGTTTCATTCTTTGAATTGGTTTGAACAATTTTGCTACCATGGGTTACTTCATTGGAGTTTAACTTTTTTTTTTTGGTATGCATTAGCTACCGGTCCTATTAAGAATATACTGCAAATACATACGACATATTTTGTCCATTGTTCAATAGATGTGTTCGTTACTTTGCGCACTCTCTGATATGCAACTTTTGGCCTCTAATTTTTACATGAATATACATAGAGAATATATTGTGAAGTCATTATTCATGGCAAACATAATGGTACCGTTACCACCTACCAAACATTTTTTTCCGTTAGTTGTCAATGTCGGAGAAGTTTGACTGCACTCTTTCTGAAGTGTCATCTATTTTTAGAACAAAGTTAGTATGAAAAATATGAGCTTGTAGTATATTATTAGGGTGTGTTTGGTTCCAGAACCAAGTGGAATGCCATGGAACCGTTCCATTCCTAAGGAATGGAATGATTCCATCTTGGTGTTTGGCTAGAAGAGAAGGTAGGATGGAACCAAAATTTGATGCGACGCCCGGACTTGAGGAAGAACGCCAAATTGACCACGACGGGTGGCATGACCTGGGCGTCAAGGTCAATTTGGGCAGCGGCCTGACCTGAGTCTCTGGCCCTCTCGTATCTCCCCACGGCGGCCCGGTAGAGAGGCCGCACTGCCCAGCTTTCCGCCTGCTGACGCGGAACGGCGGGGGCTTGGTGGCGTAGAACTCGGGGCGGTGGTCACCGGATGGATTTCTGCAGCCTCCTGGAGGAGATGGCCGGCTACTTGCACCGCCTCCACGCGCAGGTGCAGCTCAAGCGCGGTGTCTGGCTGGATACGATGCTCCCGGCGGTGCAGGACCGTGGCTCCTGACGCTTGGAGCGGCTGCTCCTGACGGCGCACGAGGCCATGGTGGCAATGGGCGAGGAGGGGAGGTCGTGGGAGCGAGCTGTTCCGCGTGGTCCGCTCGGAACGGCATAAACACGGAATATGCCGTTCGCTGGAATCGGTCGGCTCCGGTTCCTTTGACGATCCAAACGTGGGAATGTGCCCTGGGGACAGAACTGATCCTTGCCGTTCCACTTCATGACAGAAACCTAACACACCCTTAGATCTACACTTAAGTTCTGTCATGCTTCAAATAGCAAGTCGCCGAGTCTCCGTTGACCCCCAGACCCCTCTCCTCAGTTACAAGCTTACATTGTTTTAGTTCAGGACTAAGCTTAATTTCTTAGCTGAAGGAAAAGGAAGGCCTCCTTACATTGGTTTATTGTGTTTCTGAGCTGAAAGATAAAAATTATAAGGCCTTACCATGTTGCTAGTGCATGAGCTATGTGTATGCCTGTAAAGAGCCTGTAAAAAGAGCTACACTGCCAAAGTAAGAGTAGTAGTTTGTTCCTTTTAGTTGGGACTTGGGATACTTTTTTTCTTGCTCTGACATAAAATAAGCTCTGCGCAGAAGGCACCTCATTAAATTTTCTTTTATCGGTTGTAAGATGCTTATTTTATGTTTAATGCAGGGAAGAGTCATCAACATAGCATCAGTTGTTGGTCTTACTGGCAATGCTGGCCAAGCTAATTACAGTGCTGCCAAGGCTGGAGTCATTGGTTTCACTAAAACAGTTGCTAGGGAATATGCAAGCAGGAATATCAATGTGCACTCTCTGTCTTTTCATCATTAGCTCATAAATCATAAAATTGTAAGCCAACTTCTGAATAGTTGTGAATACTCAGGTGAATGCAATCGCACCTGGATTCATAGCATCAGACATGACCGCGGAACTTGGAGAGGAGGTTGAGAAGAGAATCTTGTCGACTATTCCCTTGGGTATGCATCTTAAGCTGTAACCTCTGATTAAATAGCATTGCTCACATTCTGCTCCATTGTTCATACATCGTAGGTATAGCGAAAGAAAAAAAAACCTTTGGAAAAACCTAAATGTTATGTTATGTACGTGTGTGTGTGTGTGCGTGTGCGTGTGCGTGTGCGTGTGCGTGTGCGTGTGCGTGTGCGTGTGCGTGCGCGTGCGTGCGCGTGCGTGTGCGTGCGTGTGTGCGTGCGTGTGTGTGTGTGTGTGCGTGCGTGCGTGCGTGCGTGCGTGCGTGGTGCGCGCGCGTGCTCATGTGCACTGTATCTACCAAGTGAATGTTTTCAGTCAGCACTAATGCCTCATTCAACTTCACAGGGAGGTATGGCCAGCCAGAGGAAGTTGCTGGGTTGGTTGAGTTCTTGGCCCTGAATCCCGCGGCCAGCTACATTACTGGACAGGTTGGTGCAACTTAGACGCTGTTTGTGCCATTTGGTTATATGAATTCTGAAATTTGACAGGTTTATTATTGAACTATCTCTTGGCAGGTGCTTACCATCGATGGTGGGATGGTAATGTGAAACCTTTGAGCAAGTTTGATGGAAGGTTGACATTTGCCCTGTGTAGCGGACGTTTTAGTAATTTGCATCGAACAATTTTGAGCTGTAGATTTAGGTTTCCTTTTTCGAACTTTGTAATCCCATGTAGAATAAATCAGGTGTGACCATGTGGGGAAGTTCAGATGTGTTATGTCTTCAGCATCCTTTTTACTATTTCTCCGTTGGTTTTCAGACCAATTTTCGAAGATCTGTAGGTTGCTGGATGGTTATTTTCTGTTTTTATACAGGTGAGGTATGCAGTGAAAACGCCCCTTCAGTGAAGACTTAAAAACTATTGTTGTAGGCCATCGGATCGCGATCAGAGGTGGGAATTCCACAAGCCACTTTACAGTTGTGCTGAAACCGCCCTACTAACAATAATTTGCTGAAGCTCATGCCCTGTTGAATGCCATCCGGCTAGCCGAGCAACTTGGTATGGATCGTGCTATTTTTGAAACCGACTGTTTGGCTTTGAAGCGGGCAATTGATACTGATTCAGCTGATCGGGGCCCTCTTGGCGTTTTATTTCGGGAAGCAAGATTTCAGCTTAATGTAGGCTTTATTGATCATATTATGTCCTACACCCCCAGGACTTGTAATTCACCAGCGCATGTGCTGGCCTCCCTTGGTGCAAAGGGTCCCCCAGATGGCCAACAAGTTTGGTACTCGGGTATCCCAGGAGATGTATCTCGTGCTGTGACTGCCGATTTGGTCGGTCCGCTGTAATTGGAATGCCAGGTGTTCCAGCTCAAAAAAAAAAAAAAAAAACAATAATTTGCTGAAGAGGAAATCTCCCCTTCCTAGTTTTCCACCGCCCTCCTGGAGGCCGCGTGATTCAACGGCCACTGGCGCCGCAACTGCCGGCCACTGACAGTGGCGCCGCAACTGCACCCTTGCACCGTCCACCGCGTGATTCAACGGCCACTGAGTGGTGCCGCAACCGCAACCCTGGCAATGACAAATCGCTGGTGGCGCGGCGCTCGCCCCACGCAACGACGACCTGATAGCCATGGTGATGCCCTCGCGCGACAGCAGCCTCTCTGGCCCGGCGGCCATGCTGATGCCCCCGCGCGACTGACGATGACGCATGGGGCAACATTAACTAAGGGATATTAAGGCGCTTCTTTTAGTAAAGAATCCAAAAAAGAAACAAGAGTGAATTGTGAATATATAAACTCCTTAAATTGCAGTCATCCTCGGAGAGTATCCATTTATTGTTTGTTGAATCGAAAGGGCTTGCCCCCCTGCCCCAACTTTTTATTAAAAAAGCAAAGGCAACCAAAGCAAACTGTTTAACAGCTCTCGGCTCCAGCCAAAGGTAGCTGTAGCAGACTTATTACAAGGCGAAGTGCACTAAAAGTCTGAAACATACTAGAGCGAGTCTAAGCGAAAAGCTCCTTTGGTGCACGGCGTCTAGTGGTATGCTTATTTGCACCACATCTCTGCATGTGGATCGCCATAGCGCATTTATGAACCAATGTATAACAACGCAACGGTTCTTTTACAACAGGTAGTATATCATGGGTGAGGCACATGGTTTGGTCCTGGATTCGTTCACTAGTAGTAGCAAATGTTCCACGATCCACCCCCTTAGTATGGCGAAATCTGGCACTGGTATTAACTTGGACCAAACCTGGCACACATTACCTGCTCGGCTACTTGCACATCGGGTCCTGGTTGGGCCATGCACTCAATCAATGCGTGCCGCTGCCTACTAGTCTGGCCCCACACGATATGTCCCCCCCCACCAACACACAAATTCTTGCGCATCCAATAATTTTGATTAGTTCACGACAAACAGTCATTTGGCTCATCATAGTACTGTAGATCTTGCCCTCGCATAATGACTGATCGTGGATGCCGTGCATTTTTTTAACAATCCTCCCGTAGTACATGCACCGCGTGCTAAACATGTTTAGCCAGTGTTTTAGTGCGTCGATAGGATGAACTAAGAGTTTGATTTATTTAGCCAGCGCTTGAGCCAATTCCACTTTCACAAGCTCGTAGCACTTTTTGTTTTGTCTAGTATGTTCCGCCCGACGCACCAGCAGTACACCTCATTTACTGTTCTTCTCTCCCTTCATCAGCACCCACCTACCCATAGGAGCTCACTCTGTGTTGAAGAACAAGATGACCATGGATCCACGCCGCACACCAGCCGCCCATAAGGCTCATGATCCATAGCCCCCGTCTCGATGCAACGGATGAGCTGCTTCAAGCACCAGTCCTCCACCCCCCCTTATCAGGTATGTAGAAGCTATAGATCGAAACGAAAATCCATTTTGATTTCACCCTAGATCCCAAAAACCATGTTGCATGCCCAACTTAATCCATTTTAGCATCATAGCACCCCTTAAATCGACCAGCAATTGCATAGTTTTAGCACATTGCTATTCTTATAATATTCACCTTAATGGTTAATTTGCTAGCCGTCTCACAAATATTTATCTTCATAGAGACAGATCTTCAAGTGTTTGCCTGATGTCCAGCCGCAGCAACTCTCTTTAAGCCCCCCCTCCAATCTAGATGCAGCCCCCCAATATATGACAGAGTGGGAGAGCAAACCAGGACCAAGCTGGCATATATTCAACACTTACTTCTTGCATATCTATTCAGAAGTTTTGTTGCGTCGTCTCCCAGTTTAGTAATTTCAAGCGCGGTCTTGTGTTAGAGACTGGTTTCGGAGGGTTAATGCATCTAAAAATAGCTCACAAGCTTAACTTAATATTCAGTGCATCCTTGATGGTCAGAGTAAATCCAGATGAATGCATTTTAGCATTGGACCAAACAAGGAAAATACCAATTACAGACCAGGAAATAAATGATGCATTTGGTCTGCCACAAGGAAGCATGACCATTCCTCTAGGCCACTCAGATTTATCTGAAGTTTGTATAGAGTTCAGCAGGTTGGCATCATCCATTAGTACCGAAGGCGTACATAGTTTGAAGGCTGCTGAATTTATCTTATCTAAGGCAGTAGATGAGAATCCAAGCAAAGTGGAGTGTGAATACTTCAAGATAGTTTTTGGAATTTTCTCGTTTGGTCATGTTCTGAACCCGTGCGCCAAGCACGACTACACTAGTGTTGATTACTGGGCAGCACTGGTTATGCCGTCGGAGATAAATTCCTACAACTGGTGTAGGCTTGTCAAATACAGTTTGATGAAAGGGGTTAGGAAAATGAAGACTGCCATTCACAATGGGAACACAACAATCCACATTATTGGTTGTCACCTTCTCCTCTAGGTATATTGCACAACAAGATAAAAATTGTGTTACTATTGCAGGGGAATATTATACGTGACCAGATCATTGGCAAAGAGGCAACAAGCTATGAATGCATGACCCTTATTCTTCGCCGCTTAGCACAAATCGAGCAGAAAAATTCAACAAATGGAGATGGTGCAATTTGTCGAAAGTTCATGGAACCAGACTTTACGGTACATCCCTGTTTTTTTGTAAATTTTTGCGCATTCTCCGATATGAATACCCATCTTTGCAGACACTTGTCATCCGCAACATAGACCCATTGTTTGCCGTTTCAGTCCAAACCGAACTATTAATGGAGAAACACATCGACCAATGCTGAATGGTACGTTACATCTATCAGATCTTGCCCTTCTCCTACATTACATGTATTATCACCATTCATTAACTACCACATTTCAAGTGCAGTTCATTTTCCACACCACTCTTCAGTACGGCTGGTGCTATTATACCTTAGATATGTTGAAGAAAAGGATTGTCGTTCTCGACCCCCAAGCAGGCCCATTTGGATTTACGACCGATCGAGTCAAATTTCCATGAACAAGTCAATCATGCCATCTACTGGATGGACAAGAGAGTTCCCTACATTGATGATTGAAAAAATCCCAAGGTATTGTTCAACCTTGATGTGCTTACGTAAGAAAATGTTTATCCTCAACTATATATTCATGTCAGGAACCGTTAACATCCATTACATCGTCACTAGTGAGCAGTTCGGCATCTATTCGTTGTTCATGGCAAGGCACTACGACGGCGAGTCACTACGGGTCCCGACCACGAAGGTTTGTGTATAAAAATATCTCCTCAATAGTTTTCACAAAACACACTAATCATCCCAGTCATCATTTTTCTGCGAGGGAAACATAATGATAAAAACAACAACTATTCAACAGTTCTCAATAAACACACTGATCATCCAAACAACAACTCTTCAACATTTTTCAATGAACACACTAATCATCCATGCCTTTAATTTTTTGCCAGGAAAACATATGTTCTTTTATGATATTTGTGGCAATGCCACCGTTCATCATTGTTATACATGTTACGCTAGATCTTTGCACATCTTGGTACACTGCCAGAGGCATTCATATAAAGTCATATTGTTTCAGTTTATCGAGTTGTAAGTAAACAAAAGTGTGATAATCATCATTATTAGAGCATTGTCCGAGTGAGGAAAAGGATGATGGAGACAATGAATCCCCCACAAATCGGGATGAGACTCCAGACTTAATTAAAAAAGAGGCCAAAAGAGCCCAACAAAAAATGAGATAAAAAAGAGAGAAGGGGCAATGTTACTATCCTTTTTCCACAATTGTTCTTTATAGTAGCACCGTGTTCTTCATATATAGAGTGTCCTGAGTTATCACTTTCATATACTAGTGGGAATTTTTCATTATAGAACCTGGCTTGTATATTCCAATGATGGGCTTCCTCAAATGGTCGAGGTCTTCATGAGCAAGCAAGTTGGATGCATGCCCGCTTAGTTTCATGTTGAGCTTTCATACACTTATAACTTTAGTGCATCCGTTGCATTGCAATCTGTCGGATTGCGGGTTTTGCAAACCCTTGAGAGGTTCGAACTCTGGTGTGCGTGCGGAGATCTCAACCTACCCAGCCTGCCTACTCGCGATCCTCCTAGGCCTAGCGCGACAAGCTCAAAGAGACAAAGAGACACAACAGTTTATCCTGGTTCGGGCCACCTTGCGGTGTAATATCCTACTCCAACATTTTGGTGGATTGCCTCAGAGGGCTGAGGATGAACTAGTACAGTGGATGAACTGGCCTCAAGAGGTGAGGTGTTCTTGAGCTCAAGAGAGCTGGTGAAGTGGTCAGGTGAGAATGGATCCCATTCCCCCCTACGGTGGTGGCTAAGTCCTATTTATAGTGGCCTTGGTCCTCTCCCCAAATGTTGGCGGGAAGGGATCCCACAACGGCCGGATTTGAAAGGGGACAAGTAGTACAGCTTATCCTGACAAAAGTAGTCTTCGCCTGCGAAAAGCCTCTGGCCATGACACTGCGGTGGGCTCGTCGATGACCTCCGTCCTGCCGTCCTGGCGGTCTTGGTCTAGTTGCACAAGAATGGAAACCTTTGGCTGATGTAACGCCCAGGAACTGATGCGCCAGGTGTCTTCCAACTACTCGTCGTTGTTGCCATGTCATTTGCTTGCGTGTTGCATTTTGCCATGTCATCATCTGCGTTTCATCTGCATGTTTTTCAAAACTTGCATCCGTTCGGGTTCCCCCGGTTCTCTTTGTTGTCCATTCTGAGCCCAACCACACTCGCACGCGCCCGTCGCACCTCTCAGACCTTGTTTCGTGAGTGGGGGAAAATGTTCTCGGAATGGGATGAAACTTGGCGTGCGGTGTTGTTTTAGAGTAGGTAGACCGCCTGTCAATTTTCGTCGCATTCGGAGTCCGTTTGACACCCCAACGGTTAACCGCGTAGCCCGAAACCCCATTCTCTTTGCAGCCCAGCCCCTCTTCACCACAACCCATGAGCCCATCCAAACCCCCTCCACGCTCTCGGTCGTTCGATCACGATCGTGTGGGTGAAAACCACTCCCCATTTGGACTCTCCTAGCTTCCTCTAGCTATAAATAGGTCCCTCCCTCCATTTTTCGCGGATGAACCCTAGCCTCCTCTTCCTCCGCGCCGCCGGACGTTTCTTCCCCGCCGCACCGGACATGTCCGCCACCGCCCTCAGCGAACCGAAGCGCGCCACATGGCCTCCCGCCGGCCTCTCTCTCCTCCCGCCGCCGAAGCCCGCATGCCCATCGCGAGCCCTCGCGGCCCATCCGCCGCCACCGCCCATGGCGCTTTGCCCGTCTTGGCGCGCCCTTCACGCTGCGGCCTCCGCCGCCTCCTCGCCAGCCGGTGGCCGCCACCTGCCGCCGGCTGCCCTCGCCGCCGGCCAACCCAGCGCCGCCGTGTCCGTCCCCAAGCCCGCCCCAGCGCGGCCGCGCGCGCGCCGCCGCCGGCGGATCCGGCCAATCCGGTCTGGGACCACCTCCCCGGTGCTTCCTCGACCTCGCCGGAGGCCCCCTCGGCTCCAACTCCAGTGAGCCGCCGCCTGCCTCGAAACCCGTGCCAGATCCAGATCCAGACGAGGTTGACCCCATTTTTCTTCCAAGTCCTTTTTTCCAACATTCTGATGCTATGTTCTACGTGCCATAACTTCATGTGTGCTGCTCCATTTCGTGCATATAATATGTCAAAATGTTCATCATTTTATTACATTGTGCCATGCTTGTTTGAGTTCATATTGATTCCCTAATCATCGTGGCAAGAGTGCTATATGATGTTAATCTGCTGTCTGTTAACAGAACTTGGTGAATTGTCTTTTTCATTGCATTTTGTGTGTGCATCCTATGAGCTTGATGTCTACATGAGTTTTGAGCTACATCATGCCATCTTTACAGTGGCGCAATCCATGTATTTTTGTGAATCTTTTAGTAAGTGCATCAAGCTCGTGAAGTAGGGTACTTGCTGTTACTGTTTTGCTAGTCTGAATCTGTTATATCATGATGCTATGTAAACCTGCTGCTACAAGTCATTCTATGCATAATCTGGAGATGTTCACTAAGGATGTTTTTTTATACATGTCATGATCTATCCATCCATGCCCCTGGTTGCATTTATAGCCTGTGTAGGTTGTTGTAATCTTGCTCTCAAATTGCTAAATAATGTTGCTGTCAGCCTGTTAACATTAAGTTCAGTTTTTCCATGAGCTTTACTAGTGATCCATGAACCCTATGAACTTACTCTTGCCATGCTTAGCTTCATAAATATGTCATATTACTATTGGTCACCTTATCATGCCATGTATTGCTCTGTGGTGAGTTTTACAAGCTCACCAACATACCTACTTATCGTTGTTCCTGCCATGTCTGAATCTATCATATCACTTGCCATGTTTGCATGGATGCTACCATCTTTTCTTTTGATCTTTGGAATTAGTTCAGTAAGGGAGTTTTGTTCTTTGTCTTAAGTATTAGCATGCCATGTCTTTGTTTGCCATGTTAATTTCCTGTAACATGTTGTTTGATAGCTCTGAACATTGCAACATGATGTTATTTCTGCCATGTCCAGTGCTTTCTGCAAAGTCTGCGGAACTGTTATTATTTGCAATCTTGCCATGTCCTTTTGATCATGTTATAGTGTTTTCTGGAGATAGCTCAGTGTTCATGTTTTGTCATGCTTTACCTATACATGCCCATGCCTTTTGTTTTCACATTGAGATGATGTAGCATATTGTTTTGATGCTTGCTAGATGCCTAGTTGCTATTTTGGACAGCTTGTCCTTTAAACTTGTTTCATGTGTATGTGTTGAACCGTTTTGAGTGTGCTCTATATGAAACTTGCTTGATTTTGCATGAAGTTTCATATTATCATGTTGCATACTTGTTTTGAGGTGTTTGCTTGATGTTTGAATGCATTTTGCATCGATGCCATGTTTAACTTGTTTTGCTCGTATCTTCTAGGCCGTAGCTCCGAACTAAATGAACTTTATATGTAACTTGACTAGAATTTCGTGTAGATCATCTTGGTACATCTTAACTTGCTGGTTAACAACTTGAATATAAGGTTTATTCAGATCTGGACCTATTTCTAAAATTTGCATATGAGGACTTACCGGATTTATTATATGTTGTTTCCGGCCTCATTTAACCTTGCTTTGATGTGTTGTTCTTGTATGCATCATACTTGGTTGAGCATCATGTCATGTATATGTGTGGTGTGTTTACCATGTTGTGTGCTTCTTCTCGATAGTTCCTGTTTCGTTGCGAACGTGAGGATTCGTTCGTCTACGCTTGGTTCGGCTTCATCTGTTCGTCTTCTTCATGGAATCGTTCTTCTTCCTAGTGGGATTTCAGGCAAGATGACCGTTACTCTGGATCTCACTACTATCATTGCTATGCTAGTTGCTTCATTCTATCACTTTGCAGCGCTACCTATCTCTTGTCTATCAAGCCTCCCAGATTGCCATGTCAGCCTCTAACCTTTTTCACCCTTCCTAGCAAACCGTTGTTTGGCTATGTTACCGCTTTTGCTCAGCCCCTCTTATAGCGCTGTTAGCTGCAGGTGAAGTTGAAGATTGCTCCATGATGGACAGGATTATGTTGGGATATCACAATATCTCTTATTTTATTAATGCACCTATATACTTGGTAAAGGGTGGAAGGCTCGGCCTTATGCCTGGTGTTTTGTTCCACTCTTGCCGCCCTAGTTTCCGTCATACCGGTGTTATGTTCCTTGATTTTGCGTTCCTTACGCGGTTGGGTGATTTATGGGACCCCCTTGACAGTTTGCTTTGAATAAAACTCCTCCAGCAAGTCCCAACCTTGGTTTTACCATTTGCCTCACCACCACCTATACTTTTCCCTTGGGAGTCACGCTCCCGAGGGTCATCTTTATTTTAGCCCCCCCAGGCCAGTGCTTCTCTAAGTGCTGGTCCGAACCGAGCTGCATGCGGGGCCACCTCGGGGAAACTTGAGGGCTGGTTTTACTCGTAGCTAGTCTCATCCGATGTTGCCCTAAGAACGAGATATGTGCATCTCCTATCGGGATTGTCGGCACATCGGGCGGCTTTGCTGGTCTTGTTTTACCATTGTCAAAATGTCTTGTAAACCGGGATTCCGAGACTGATCGGGTCTTCCTGGGAGAAGGAATATCCTTCGTTGACCATGAGAGCTTGTGATGGGCTAAGTTGGGACACCCCTGCAGGGTATAAACTTTCGAGATCCATGCCCGCGGTTATGTGGCAGATGGGAATTTGTTAATGTCCGGTTGTGGATAACTTTACACCTGATTCGAATTAAAACGCATCAACCGTGTGTGTAGCCGTGATGGTCTCTTTTCGGCGAAGTCCGGGAAGGGAACACGGTTTTGGGTTATGTATGAATGTAAGTAGTTTCAGGATCACTTCTTGATCATTGCTAGCTTCACGACCGTTCCGTTGCTTCTCTTCTCGCTCTCATTTGCGTATGTTAGCCACCATATATGCTTAGTCGCTGCTGCAACCTCACCACTTTACCCCTTCCTTTCCCATTAAGCTTTGCTAGTCTTGATACCCATGGTAATGGGATTGCTGAGTCCTCGTGGCTCTGATTACTACCACAACGATTGCAGTGTACAGGTTGTGCGATGATCATGAGGCGAGAGCGATGTTTGCTTGTTTTGGAGTTCTTCTTCCGCTTCTTCTTCGATCGGGGATAGGTTCGGTCGGCAGCCTGGGCTAGCGAGGTGGATGTCGTTTGAGTTCTTGTTTGTGTTTCATCCGTAGTCCGATGGTGCTCTTATGTAAGATGATGTTGTATTCGTGTGGCATTGTATGCCTTTTGTATGTATCCCCATCTATTATGTAATGTTGATGTAATGATATCCACCTTGCAAAAGCGTATCAATATGCGGTTCTATCCTTGGTGGGACCTTCGAGTCTCTTTAGGATAGTATCGCATATTGGGCGTGATAAGTTGGTATCAGATCCTCGACCGACCATAGGAGCCCCCTTGATTGATCGTGTAGTTTGGCCGTTGTTGAGTCTAGAAGAAAACTGTTTTCGGAGTCTAGTTATATCAGAGAGTAGGAATTCTTTTTACTCCTCAGCCCCTCCGTCGCTCTGGTGAGGAATCTTGACGTAGGTGTTTTGAATTACTCCTCTTCCCTTTTCAAACTTTCTTTAGGTTCACGCAGTTGGTTTTCCGATCGTTGGTTCTCAGCTCTTTTCATCCGGTGCATTTCTCGTCAAGTTGACTCGAGTCTCTTCATCCTTGAGTTCAATCCTCAGTTGTTTTATTTTTCCCTCCCGCCCACCCCTTTTTCATCTCGGAGCCGGAGTCCGTAATCGAGTATCCATCCTACTCATGTGAAGCCTTTGATTTCTTTCAACCGGTGTTTTCTCTTCAAGATATTCGTCGGTTCCCCCTTCCAAGTTGCCTTTGTTTTCCCGCCCTCCCACCTTTTTCTTCTTCCCGGAGTTTGAGTCTCTTTCGACCATCAATTTCATTCGTGCGGAACCTCTTCAGTCTTTCGTAAATTATCTCAACCGGTGAATTCTCGTTTTGTTCGACATTCTTCATCTCTTTTTCTTTTCCGGTGGATTCAATTCAAGTTTTTTGGTGTTGATTGTATTCTTTCCCTAGGCTCAAGTGTTCTCCCTGCTCGTTCGTCTCTCGCCAGTTTATCATTCCGGAGTTTGGAAGACATCTCAGGAGATTTGTCTGTGTTCCAATTAAGTCGAGGTTGTCACCTCATTCAAATATTTCAATTGTTCCAGTGTATCATCTATCTGTTCAACATCCCTTTCCAACGGTATTTTTCTCTTCAGTGGGCCCTAACCCACAGGTCTTTTCCCAGGATCTTACCTGACTCTTCTAATTCCCCCAGAGTTATTCTCAAATTCTTTTCAAAGGGTGACATAAGAATGGATTTCATCAGTCAGATCTTTTCCAAGATCGATTTCAAATCATTTGCATTGTTGCCTCAACCCTTTGCTTTTTCGTTCCCCCGGAGTGCCTTAACAAATTGTGTGGTGTTTCTCGTCGTCATTTGAAGACCGAAGAAGAGTTTTTCCTCTAAATCATGTCTGTTCTCTCGAAGTTTCATGGTTCTAGCTTCATGTTATCCTTGCGAATTATTCCATTTGTCAGATATTCTTTTCATCCATCCGGAGTATTTCAAGAGTTGTTTTTTTTGTCTCGATCATCCGGAGGTCATCTTTTTGGAATATTTCTTCGTTCCTAGTTTTCAGATTCGTTCTCCAATTATTCTATATCCATGCCCCTTCGTTCATCTCAATATTCTTCCAGTGCTTCGTTCAAGTATTCTTCAATCAGTTCGCGATCCCTTCATTATCTTGTCTCTTAATTCCCTCAAGTATCTTTGTGCTTTTCTAATTCTTCCCGGTGATTCATTCTCCTTAATCAGTCATTTTCGAATTTTTAGGGTGGTTCGTTGAAGATTCTTTTTCTTTGATTATCATATTAATTCATTCGTTCTTGCCAATCCTACCGGTGGTTCATGAAGACCTTCTCAAGTTTGCGATATGTCACTTCTTAATCCTTATCAACAAGAATAAGTAGTATGCAAAATTCGTTTATCATCAATTAAATTTGATGAAGGATAAGCATACAATAAATCTTATTCTTATTTCATCCAAGTGAGTAATCCCTTCCTTCGGAGTTTGCTTGTGATGAATAAATTCTAGTTCCAAGTGTTATCATCTTTTCTTTTCCGGAGTCCAAATTTTCCTCGGCCATTTCGGCGGAACCTCCATCTAAATCACCGCAAGGCTTGAATCTTTATTCTTTCATCCTTCATTTCTATCTCATCATCCTTTTGTCACCAGAGTTCTTCATGGTGGTTCTTCATGATTTAATTCATTCTTCAAGAGTTCATCAAGATACTTGTTGGAGGAGTTCAAGTATCGTTCCTCTCGTGTCTCGAAGTGCGAATAATTCTCCGTGTTCTTTGAAGTGGAGTTTTGCATTTCTTCGTTCTTCTCAGCTATTCAGCCATTGGTTGTGGTATAATTTCACCTCAAGTTTTGAGTTGTTTTTGATAAGTCCACAACAAGTTTATTCTTTCGTTGTTGTTTTCCTCAACAACTCCATTCAATCCTTCCTTTTACGTTCTTTTCATTCCATTCTTTCAATTCTCCCGGAGGCATTGCATTGTTCATCTCATCAAGTGCCTTCTCATTGGGTGAAGTTCATGTTCTATTCCTCCCATTTTCAGCCGGAGTCCTGCCTAAATTCTTCCATTCTTATTCCTTTTCTATCTTGTTCTAATCGGAGTGGTTTCAGAATCTGTCTTATTCCATGAGCTTTGATCCTCGTCATACTCGTCATTCCTCTTTTTCTAACCGAGTGCTCTCGACTTTGCTCATCTTCTCTCTTGCGTTCTCACTTCACCTCTTCCTCTTTCTCTTCCATCTCGTTCCTAAGATCTCGGGACGAGATCTCTTGTTAGTGGAGGAGAGTTGTAACGCCCCGGAACTGATGCGCCAGGTGTCTTCCAGCTACTCGTCGTTGTTGCCATGTCATTTGCTTGCGTGTTGCATTTTGCCATGTCATCATCTTCATTTCATCTGCATGTTTTTCAAAACTTGCATCCGTTCGGGTTCCCCCAGTTCTCTCCGTTATCCGTTCTGAGCCCAACCACACTCGCACGTGCCCGTCGCACCTCTCAGACCTTGTTTCGTGAGCAGGGGAAAAATGTTCTCGGAATGGAATGAAACTTGGCATGCGGTGTTGTTTTAGAGTAGGTAGACCGCCTGTTAATTTTCGTCGCATTCGGAGTCCGTTTGAAGCCCCAAAGGTTAACTGTGTCGCCCGAAACCCCCTTCTCTTTGCAGCCCAGCCCCTCACCACAGCCCATGAGCCCATCCAAACCCCCTCCATGCTCTCGGTCGTTCGTGTTGGGGAATGTAGCATAAATTGAAAATTTTCTACGCATCACCAAGATCAATCTATGGAGTAATCTAGCAAGGAGGGAAAGGGGAGTGCATCTACATACCCTTGTAGATCGCTAAGCGGAAGCGTTCAAGTGAACGGGGTTGATGGAGTCGTACTCGTCGTGATCCAAATCACCATTATCCTAGTGCCGAACGGACGGCACCTCGGCGTTCAACACACATGCGGCCCGGTGACATCTCCCATGCCTTGATCCAGCAAGGAGAGAGGGAGAGGTTGGGGAAGACTCCATCCAGCAGTATCACGACGGCGTGGTGGTGGTGGAGGAGCGTGGCAACCTTGCAGGGCTTCACCAAGCACTCCGGGAGAGGAGGAGGACTTGGCAGAGGGGGAGGGCTGCGCCAGAACTTGGGTGCGGCTACCCTCCCACCCTCCACTATTTATAGGTGGAGAGAGAGGGGGCCGGCCCCCTAGATCTCATCTAGGGTGGGGGCGGCGGCCAAGGGGGGGGGGAGGAGTGCCTCCCAAGTCAAGTGGAGGCCCTCCCCCTTAGGGTTTCCCCTCTCCCATGCGCATGGGCCTTGGGGGGGGGGGCTGGTGCCCTTGGCCCATTAAGGCTAGGGCGCCCTCCTATAGCCCATGCTTTTGTATCGGACGTGGTGAAACATTTTCCGGACCTCCGGACCCCTCTGGAATCCTCTGGAACCTTCTGGAAGCTTCCCGGTACAATACCGGAAAAAACCGAACTTTTCCCGAAACCCGAACAACAACTTTCCATATATAAATCTTTACCTACGGACCATTCCGGAACTCCTCGTGACGTCCGGGATCTCATCCGGGACTCCGTACTACATTCGGTAACCACGTATATCTATTTCCTATAACCCTAGCGTCATCGAACGTTAAGTGTGTAGACCCTACGGGTTCGGGAGACACGCAGACATGACCGAGACAACTCTCCGGCCAATAACTAACAGCGGGATCTGGATACCCATGTTGGCTCCCACATGTTCCACGATGATCTCATCGGATGAACCACGATGTCGAGGATTCAATCAATCCCGTATTCAATTCCCTTTGTCTAGCGGTATAGTACTTGCCCGAGATTCGATCATCGGTATCCCAATACCTTGTTCAATCTCGTTACCGACAAGTCTCTTTACTCGTTCCGCAACACATCATCCCGTGATCAACCCCTTGGTCACATTGTGCACATTATGATGATGTCCTATCGAGTGGGCCCAGAGATACCTCTCCGTCACACGGAGTGACAAATCCCAGTCTCGATTCGTGCCAACCCAACAGACACTTTCGGAGATACCCGTAGTGTAACTTTATAGCCACCCGATTCGTTGTGGACGTTTGGTACACCCAAAGCATTCCTACGGTATCCGGGAGTTGCACAATCTCATGGTCTAAGGAAATGATACTTGACATTAGAAAAGCTATAGCATACGAACTACACAATCTTTGTGCTAGGCTTAGGATTGGGTCCTGTCCATCACATCATTCTCCGAATGATGTGATCCCGTTATCAACGACATCCAATGTCCATGGTCAGGAAACCGTAACCATCTATTGATCAATGAGCTAGTCAACTAGAGGCTTACTAGGGACATAGTGTTGTCTATGTATCCACACATGTATCTGAGTTTCCTATCAATACAATTATAGCATGGATAATAAATGATTATCATGAACAAGGAAATATAAAAATAATAACTAATTTATTATTGCCTTTAGGGCATATTTCCAACAGTCTCCCACTTGCACTAGAGTCAATAATCTAGTTCACATCGCCATGTGATTAACACTCACAGGTCACATCGCCATGTGACCAACATCCAAAGAGTTTACTAGTGTCACTAAACTAGTTCACATCATCATGTGATTAAGACTCAATGAGTTCTGGGGTTTGATCATGTTTTGCTTGTGAGAGAGGTTTTAGTCAATGGGTCTGCAACATTCAGATCCGTATGTACTTCGCAAATCTCTAGGTCATATTGTAAATGCTGCTTCCGCACTCCACTTGAAGCTATTCCAAATGGTAGCTCCACTATACGTATCCGGTTTGCTACTCAGAGTCATTCAGATAGGTCGCTGTCTGGTAATCCACTCCTTGATCACCTTTGTACCCTCTTGCCAAACATGTGGCAAGGCACACATCAGGTGCGGTACTCAGCATGGCATACCGTATAGAGCCTATGACAAAAGCATAGGGGATGACCTTCGTCCTTCCTATTTCTTCTGCCGTGGTCGAGCTTTAAGTCTTAACTTCATACCTTACAACTCAGGCAAGAACTCCTTCTTTGACTGATCCATCTTGAACACCTTCAAGATCATGTCAAGGTACTTGCTCATTTGAAAGTACCATCAAGCGTTTTTGATCTATCCTCATAGATTTTGATGCTCAATGTTCAAGCAGCTTAATCCAGGTTTTCTATTGAAAAACACTTTTCAAATAACCCTATATGCTTTCCATAAATTCTACATCATTTCTGATCCACAATATGTCAACAACATATACTCATAAAAAATTCTATAGTGCTCCCACTCACTTCTTTGGAGATACAAGTTTCTCATAAACTTTGTATAAACCCCAAATCTTTGATCATCTCATCAAAGCGCATATTCTGACTCCGAGATGCTTGCTCTAGTCCATGGAAGGACCGCTGGAGCTAGCATACCTTTTAGCATCCTTAGGATCGATAAAACCTTTCTGATTGTATCACATACAACCTTTCCTTATGAAAACTGGTAAGGAAACTCGTTTTGACATCCATCTGCCAGATTTCATAAATGCAGCTAATGCTAACATGATTCCGACGGACTTAAGCATCGCTACGGATGAGAAAATCTCATCGTAGTCAACTCCTTGAACTTGTGAAAAACTCTTCGCCACAAGTCGAGATTCATAGACGGTGACATTACCGTCCACGCCCGTCTTCTTCTTAAAGATCCATTTATCTCAATGGCTTGCCAATCATCGGGCAAGTCCACCAAAGTCTATGCTTTGTTCTGATACATGGATCCTATCTCGGATTTCATGGCTTCTAACCATTTGCCAGAATATGGGCCCATCATCGCTTCTCCATAGCTCATAGGTTCATTGTTGTCTAGCAACATGACCTTCAAGACAGGATTACTGTACCACTCTGATGTAGTACGCATCCTTGTCACCCTACGAGGTACGGTAGTGACTTGATCCGAAACTTCATGATCACTATCATAAGCTTCTACTTCAATTGGTGTGGGTGCCACAGGAACAACTTCCTGTGCCCTGCTACACACTAGTTGAAGTGACGGTTAAATAACCTCATCAAGTCTCCACCCTGCTCCCACTCATCTTTCTGAGACAAACTTTTCCTCGAGAAAGGACCTGATTCAAGAAACAATCCCTATTGCTTTTGGATCTGAATTAGGAGGTATACCCAGCTGTTTTGGGTGTCTTTTGAAGATGCATTTTATTCGCTTTGGGTTCGAGCTTATCAACCTGAAACTTTTTCACATAAGCGTCGCAGCCCCAAACTTTTAAGAAATGACAACTTAGGTTTCTCCAAACCATAGTTCATACTTGTCATCTCAACGGAATTACATGGTGCCCTATTAAAGTGAGTGCGGTTGTCTCTAATGCCTAACCCATGAACGATAGTGGTAATTTTATAAGAGACATCATGGTACGCACCATATCCAATAGGGTCCAACTATGACATTCGGACACACCATCACACTATGGTGTTCCAGGTGGTATTAATTGTGGAACAATTTCCACAATGTCTCAATTGCGTGCCAAAGCTCGTAACTCAGATACTCATCTCTATGATCATATGATAGACATTTTATCCTCTTGTCACGATGATCTTCAACTTCACTCTGAAATTACTTGAACCATTCAATAATTCAGACTTGCGTTTCATCAAGTAAATATACAGTATCTACTCAAATCATCCGTGAAGTAAGAACACAATTATATCCGATATCCACTGCGTGCCTCAGCACTCATTGGACTGCACACATCAAAATGTATTACTTCCAACAAGTTGCTTTCTTGTTCCATTTTACTGAAAACGAGGCTTTCAGTCATCTTGCCCATGTGGTATGATTTGCATGTCTCAAGTGATTCAAAGTCAAGTGAGTCCAAACGGTCCATTTGCATGGACTTTCTTCATGCATATACACCAATAGACATGGTTCGCATGTCTCAAACGTTTCCAAAAACGAATGAGTCCAAAGGTCCATCAACATGGAGCTTCTTCATGCGTTTTATACCAATATGACTTACATGGCAGTGCCACAAGTAGGTGGTACTATCATTACTCTCTTATATCTTTTGGCATGAACATGTGTATCACTACAATCGAGATTCAATAAACCATTCATTTTAGGTGCAAGACCATTGAAGGTATTATTAAAATAAACAGAGTAACCATTATTCTCCTTAAATGAATAACCGTATTGTGATAGACATAATCCAATTATGTCTATGCTCAACGCAAACACCAAATAACAATTATTTAGGTTTAACACCAATCTCGATGGTAGAGGGAGCGTGCGATGCTTGATCACATCAAGCTTGGAAAAACTTCCAACACATATTGCCAGCCCACCTTTAGCTAGTCTCCGTTTACTCTGCAGCCTTTTATTTCGAGTTACTAACACTTAGCAACCGAACTGGTATCTAATACCCTGGTGCTACTAGGAGTACTAGTAAAGTACACATTAACATAATGTATATCCAATATACTTCTATCGACCTTGCCAGCCTTCTCATCTACCAAGTATCTAGGGTAATTCTGCTCCAGTGGCTGTTCCCCTTATTACAAAAGCACTCAGTCTCGGGTTTGGGTTCAACCTTGGGTTTCTTCACTAGAGCAGCAGCTGATTTTCTGTTTCATTTAGTATCCCTTCTTGCCCTTGCCCTTCTTGAAACTAGTGGTTTCACCAACCATCAACAATTGATGCTCCTTCTTGATTTCTACTTTCTCGGTGTCATACATCACGAATATCCAAGGATCATCATATCTATCCCTGATATGTTATAGTTTATCACGAAGCTTTAGCAGCTTGGTGGCAATGACTTTGGAGTAACATCACTATCTCATCTGGAAGATCAACTCCCACTTGATTCAAGTGATTGTTGTACTCAGACAATCTGAGCACAAGCTCAACGGTTGAGCTTTTCTCCCTTAGTTTGTAGGCTAAGAAAATCGTCGGAGGTCTTATACCTCTTGACGTGGGCACGAGCCTGAAATCCCAATTTCAGCCCTTGAAAACATCTCATATGTTCCGCGACGTTTCGAAATCATCTTCGGTGCCTCAACTCTAAACTGTTTAACATTACTGAACTATCACGTAGTTATCAAAACGTGTATGTCGATGTTCGCAACATCCATGCACGACGCTCGAGGTTCAAAGACACCGAAGCGGTGCATTAAGGACATAAGCCTTCTACGAAGCAACGAGGACAATCCTCAGTTTACGGAACTAGTCTGCATAATTGGTACTATCAACTTTCAACTAAATTTTCTCTAGGAGCATATATAAAACAGTAGAACTAAAGCGTGAGCTTACGACATAATTTGCAAAGACCTTTTGACTATGTTCAGGATAATTAAGTTCATCTTATGAACTCCCACTCTGATAGACATCCCTCTAGTCATCTAAGGGATTACATGATCCGAGTCAACTAGGCCGTGTCCGATCATCACGTGAGACGGACTAGTCAACGTCGGTGAACATCTTCATGTTGATCGTATCTTCTATACGACTGATGCTCGACCTTTCGGTCTTCCGTGTTCCGAGGCCATGTCTGTACATGCTAGGCTCATCAAGTCAACCTAGGTGTATTGCGTGTGTAAATCGGCTTACACCCGTTGTATTGAATGTTAGAATCTATCACACCGATCATCACGTGGTGCTTCAAACAACGAACCTTTGCAACGAACACGATTATGGGGAACACTTTTCTTGAAATTATTGCGAGGGATCATCTTATTTAAGCTACCGTCGTTCTAAGCAAATAAGATGCATAAACATGATAAACATCACATGCAATCAATAAGTGACATGATATGGCCAATATCATTTTGCTCCTTTTGATCTCCATCTTCGGGGCTCCATGATCATCATCGTCACCGGCATGACACCATGATCTCCATCATCATGATCTCCATCATCGTGTCTCCATGAAGTTGTCTCGCCAACTATTACTTCTACTACTATGGCTAACAGTTTAGCAATAAAGTAAAGTAATTACATGGCATTGTTCAATGACACGCAGGTCATACAATAAATTAAGACAACTCCTATGGCTCCTGCCGGTTGTCATACTCATCGACATGCAAGTCGTGATTCCTATTACAAGAACATGATCAATCTCATACATCACATATCATTCATCACATTCTTTTTGGCCATATCACATCACATAGCATACCCTGCAAAAACAAGTTAGACATCCTCTAATTGTTGTTTGCATGTTTTACGTGGCTGCTATGGGTTTCTAGCAAGAACGTTTCTTACCTACACAAAAACCACAACGTGATATGTCAATTGCTATTTACCCTTAATAAGGACCCTTTTCATCGAATCGATCCGATTAAAGTGGGAGGCGGCACCGCTAGCCACCTTTTGCAACAAGTGCATGTCATCGGTAGAACCTGTCTCACGTAAGTGTACGTGTAAGGTCGGTCCGGCCGCTTCATCCCACAATACCGTCAAACAAGATTGGACTAGTAACGGTAAGCATATTGAACAAAAATCAACGCCCACAACAACTTGTGTTCTACTCGTGCATAGAAACTACGACAGACCTAGCTCGATACCCTTTGTTGGGGAGCGAGCAGAAATTCAAAATTTTCTACACATCACCAAGATCAATCTATGGAGTAATCTAGCAACAAGGGAAAGGGGAGTGCATCTACATACCCTTGTAGATCGCTAAGCGGAAGCGTTCAAGTGAACAGGGTTGATGGAGTCGTACTCGTCGTGATCCAAATCATCGATGATCCTAGTGCCGAACGGACGGCACCTCCGCGTTCAACACACATGGAGCCCGGTGACGTCTCCCATGCCTTGATCCAGCAAGGAGAGAGGGAGAGGTTGGGGAAGACTCCGTCCAGCAGCAGCACGACGGCGTGGTGGTGGTGGAGGAGCGTGGCAATCCTGCAGGGCTTTGCCAAGCACTGCGGGAGAGGAGGAGGACTTGGGAGAGGGGGAGGGCTGCGCCAGAACTTGGGTGCGGCTGCCCTCCCACCCCTCCACTATTTATATGTGGAGAGAGAGGGGGCCGGCCCCCCTAGATCTCATCTAGGGTTGGGGGCGGCGGCCAAGGGGGGAGGAGTGCCTCCCAAGTCAAGTGGAGGCCCTCCCCCTTAGGGTTTCCCCTCTCCCATGCGCATGGGCCTTGGGGGGGCTGGTGCCCCTGGCCCATTAAGGCTAGGGCGCCCCCTTACAACCCATGCTTCTGTATCAGACATGGTTAAACATTTTCCGGACCTCCGGACCCCTTCGGAATCCTCCGGAACCTTCTCGAAGATTCCCAGTACAATACCGGAAAAAACCGAACTTTTCCCGGAACCCGAACAACAACATTCCATATATAAATCTTTACCTCCGGACCATTCCGGAACTCCTCGTGACGTCTGGGATCTCATCTGGGACTCCGAACAACATTCGGCAACCACGTATATCTTTTCCCTATAACCCTAACGTCATCGAACCTTAAGTGTGTAGACCCTACGGGTTCGGGAGACACGCAGACATGACCGAGACAACTCTCCGGCCAATAACTAACAGCGGGATCTGGATACCCATGTTGGCTCCCACATGTTCCACGATGATCTCATCAAATGAACCACGATGTCGAGGATTTAATCAATCCCGTATTCAATTCCCTTTGTCTAGCGGTCTAGTACTTGCCCGAGATTCGATCGTCGGTATCCCAATACCTTGTTCAATCTCGTTACCGGCAAGTCTCTTTACTCGTTCCACAACACATCATCCCGTGATCAACCCCTTGGTCACATTGTGCACATTATGATGATGCCTACCGAGTGGGCCTAGAGATACCTTTCCATTACACGGAGTGACAAATCCCAGTCTCGATTCGTGCCAACCCAACAGACACTTTCGGAGATACCCGTAGTGTACCTTTATAGCCACCCAGTTATGTTGTGACGTTTGGTACACCCAAAGCATTCCTACGGTATCCGTGAGTTGCACAATCTGATGGTCTAAGGAAATGATACTTGACATTAGAAAAGCTATAGCATACGAACTACACGATCTTTGTGCTAGGCTTAGGATTGGGTCCTGTCCATCACACCATTCTCCTAATGATGTGATCCCGTTATCAATGACATCCAATGTCCATGGTCAGGAAACCGTAACCATCTATTGATCAACGAGCTAGTCAACTAGAGGCTTACTAGGGACATAGTGTTGTCTATATATCCACACATGTATCTGAGTTTCCTATCAATACAATTATAGCATGGATAATAAACGATTATCATGAACAAGGAAATATAATAATAATAGCTAATTTATTATTGCCTCTAGGGCATATTTCCAACAGTTCGATCATGATCGTGTGGGCGAAAACCGCTCCCCATTTGGACTCTCCTAGCTCCCTCTAGCTATAAATAGGTCCTCCCCCTCCATTTTCGCGAATGAACCCTAGCCTCCTCTTCCTACGCGCCACCGGACGTTTCTTCCCCGCCGCACCGGACATGTCCGCCGCCGCCATCAGTGAACCGGAGCGCGCCACGTGGCCTCCCGTCGGCCTCTCTCTCCTCCCGCCGCCGAAGCCTTCCGCGGCCCTTCCGCCACCACCGCCAGGCGCTGGCTCCTTGTGTCGCGCCCAGCGCCCATGCCTCCCGTCGCCTCCTTCGCCGCCGGTGGCCGCCACGCCTCGCCGGCTGCCCTTGCTGCCTCCCACCCCAAGCGTCGCCGTGTCCGTCCCCAAGCGCCGCCCCGCGCGCCGCCGACTACCCCCGCCTCCGGCCGGATCCGGTCCCGGGCCACCTCCCCGGTGCTTCCTCGACCTCGCCGGAGGCCCCATCGGCTCCAACTCCGGCGGGCCGCCGCCTGCCTCGAAACCCGCGCCAGATCCAGATCCAGACGAGCTTGACCCTGTTTTTCTTCTAAGTCCTTTTTTCCAACATTCTGATGCTATGTTCTACGTGCCATAACTTCATGTGTGCTGCTCCATTTCATGCATATAATATGGCAAAATGTTCATCATGAGATGCTCTTCATTTTATTACATTGTGCCATGCTTGTTTGAGTTCATCTTGATGCCCTAATCATCGTGGCAAGAGTGCTAGTCTCATCCGGTGTTGCCCTGAGAAGGAGATATGTGCAACTCCTATCGGGATTGTCGGCACATTGGGCGGCTTTGCTGGTCTTGTTTTTACCATTGTTGAAATGTCTTGTAAACCGGGATTCCGAGACTAATCGGGTCTTCCTGGGAGAAGGAATATCCTTCGTTGACCGTGAGAGCTTGTGATGGGCTAAGTTGGGACACCCCTGCAGGGTATAAACTTTCGAGAGCCGTGCCCGCGGTTATGTGGCAGATGGGAATTTGTTAATGTCTGGTTGTAGATAACTTGACACTTGATTCGAATTAAAATGCATCAACCATGTGTGTAGCCATGATGGTCTCTTTTCGGTGGAGTCCGGGAAGGGAACACGGTTTTGGGTTATGTATGAACGTAAGTAGTTTCAGGATCACTTCTTGATCATTGCTAGCTTCACGACCATTCCGTTGCTTCTCTTCTTGCCGTCATTTGCGTATGTTAGCCACCATATATGCTTAGTCGCTGCTGCAACCTCACCACTTTACCCCTTCCTTTCCCATTAAGCTTTACTAGTCTTGATACCCATGGTAATGGGATTGCTGAGTCCTCGTGGCTCATGATTACTACCACAACATTGCGGTATAGGTTATGCGATGATCATGACGCGAGAGCGATGTTTGCTTGTTTTGGAGTTCTTCTTCCGCTTCTTCTTCAATCGGGGATAGGTTCTAGGTCGGCAGCCTGGGCTAGGTGGTGGATGTCGTTTGAGTTTCTGTTTGTGTTTCATCCGTAGTCGGATGGTGCTCTTATGTAAGATGATGTTGTATTCGTGTGGCATTGTATGCCTTTTGTATGTATCCCCATCTATTATGTAATGTTGATGTAATGATATCCACCTTGCAAAAGCGTATCAATATGCAGTTCTATCCTTGGTAGGACCTTCGAGTCTCTTTAGGATAGTATCGTATATTGGGCGTGATAAGTTGGTATCAGATCCTCGACCGACCATAGGAGCCCCCTTGATTGATCGTGTAGTTTGGCCGTTGTTGAGTCTAGAAGAAAACTGTTTTTTGGAGTCTAGTTATTTTAGAGAGTAGGAATTCTTTTTACTCCTCAGCCCCTCCGTCGCTCTGGTGAGGAATCTTGACGTAGGTGTTTTGAATTACTCCTCTTCCCTTTTCAAACTTTCTTTAGGTTCACGCAGTTGGTTTTCCGATCGTTGGTTCTCAGCTCTTTTCATCCGGTGCATTTCTCGTCAAGTTGACTCGAGCCTCTTCATCTTTGAGTTCAATCCTCAGTTGTTTTATTTTTCCCACCCGCCCACCCCTTTTTCATCTCGGAGCCGGAGTCCGTAATCGAGTATCCATCCTACTCATGTGAAGCCTTTGCTTTCTTTCAACCGGTCTTTTCTCTTCAAGATATTCGTCGGTTCCCCCTTCCAAGTTGCCTTTGTTTTCCCGCCCTCCCACCTTTTTTTTCTTCCCGGAGTTTGAGTCTCTTTCGACCATCAATTTCATTCGTGCGTAACCTCTTCAGTCTTTCATAAATTATCTCAACCGGTGAATTCTCGTTTTGTTCGACATTCTTCATCTCTTTTTCTTTTCCGGTGGATTCAATTCAAGTTTTTCGGTGTTGATCGTATTGTTTCCCTCGGCTCAAGTGTTCTCCCTGCTCGTTCGTCTCTTGCCAGTTTATCATTCCGGAGTTCGGAAGACATCTCAGGAGATTCGTCTGTGTTCCAATTAAGTCGAGGTTGTCACCTCATTCAAATATTTCAATTGTTCTAGTGTATCATCTATCTGTTCAACATCCCTTTTCAACGGTATTTTTCTCTTCAGTGGGCCCTAACCCACAGGTCTTTTCCCAGGATCTTACCTGACTCTTCTAATTCCCCCAGAGTTATTCTCAAATTCTTTTCAAAGGGTGACGTAAGAATGGATTTCATCAGTCAGATCTTTTCCAAGATCGATTTCAAATCATTATCATTGTTGCCTCAACCTCTTCGCTTTTTCGTTCCCCCGGAGTGCCTTAACAAATTTTGGTGGTGTTTCTCGTCGTCATTTGAAGACCGAAGAAGAGTTTTTCCTCTAAATCCTGTCTGTTCTCTCGAAGTTTCATGGTTCTAGCTTCATGTTATCCTCGCGAATTATTCCATTTGTCAGATATTCTTTTCATCCATCCGGAGTATTTCAAGAGTTTTTTTTTTCATCTCGATCATCCAGAGGTCATCTTTTTGGAATATTTCTTTGTTCCTAGTTTTCAGATTCGTTCTCCAATTATTCTATATCCGTGCCACTTCGTTCATCTCAATAATCTTCCGGTGCTTCGTTCAAGTATTCTTCAATCAGTTCGTGATCCCTTCGTTATCTTGTCTCTTAATTCCGTCAAGTATCTTTGTGCTTTTCTAATTCTACCCGGCGATTCATTCTCTTTAATCAGTCATTTTTGAATTTTTATGGTGGTTCGTTGAAGATTCTTTTTCTTTGATTATCATATTAATTCATTCGTTCTTGCCAATCCTACCGGTGGTTCATGAAGACCTTCTCAAGTTTGCGATATGTCACTTCTTACTTCTCAACAAGAATAAGTAGTATGCAAAATTCGTTTATCATCAATTAAATTGATGAAGGATAAGCATACAATAAATCTTATTCTTATTTCATCCAAGTGAGTAATCCCTTCCTTCGGAGTTTGCTCGTGATGAATAAATTCTAGTTCCAAGTGTTATCATCTTTTATTTTACGGGGTCCAAATTTTCCTCGGCCATTTCGTCGGAACCTCCATCTAAATCACCGCAAGGCTTGAATCTTTATTCTTTCATCCTTCATTTCTATCTCATCATCCTTTTGTCACCGGAGTTCTTCATGGTGGTTCTTCATGATTTAATTCATTCTTCAAGAGTTCATCAAGACTCTTGTTGGAGGAGTTCAAGTATCGTTCCTCTCGTGTCTCGAAGTGCGAATAATTCTTCGTGTTCTTTGAAGTGGAGTTTTGCATTTCTTTGTTCTTCTCAGCTATTCAGACATTGGTTGTGGTATAATTTCAACTCAAGTTTTGAGTTGTTTTTGATAAGTCCACAACAAGTTTATTCTTTCGTTGTTGTTTTCCTGAACAACTCCATTCAATCCTTCCTTCTATGTTCTTTTCATTCCATTCTTTCAATTCTCCCGGAGGCATTGCAATTTTCATCTCGTCAAGTGCCATTTCATTGGGTGAAGTTCATGTTCTATTCCTCCCATTTTCAGCCGGAGTCCTGCCTAAATTCTTCCATTCTTATTCCTTTTCTATCTTGTTCTAATCGAAGTGGTTTCAGAGTCTGTCTTATTCCATGAGCTTTGATCCTCGTCATACTCGTCATTCCTCTTTTTCTAACCGAGTGCTCTCGACTTTGCTCATCTTCTCTCTTGCGTTCTCACTTCACCTCTTCCTCTTTGTCTTCCATCTCATTCCTAAGATCTCGGGACGAGATCTCTTGTTAGTGGAGGAGAGTTGTAATGCCCCGGAACTAATGCGCCAGGTGTATTCCAGCTACTCGACGTTGTTGCCATGTCATTTTCTTGCGTGTTGCATTTTGCCATGTCATCATCTTCATTTCATCTGCATGTTTTTCAAAACTTGCATCCGTTCGGGTTCCCCCAGTTCTCTCCATTGTCCGTTCTGAGCCCAACCACACTCGCACGCACCCGTCGCACCTCTCAGACCTTGTTTCGTGAGCGGGGGAAAAATGTTCTCGGAATGGGATGAAACTTGGCGTGCGGTGTTGTTTTAGACCGCCTGTCAATTTTTGTCGCATTCGGAGTCCGTTTGACGCCCCAACGGTTAACCGCGTAGCCCGAAACCCCCTTCTCTTTGCATCCCAGACCCTCACCACAACCCATGAGCCCATCCAAACCCCCTCCATGCTCTTGGTCGTTCGATCACGATCGTGTGGGAGAAAACCGCTCCCCATTTGGACTCTCCTAGCTCCCTCTAGCTATAAATAGGCCCCCCTCCATTTTTCGCGAATGAACCCTAGCCTCCTCTTCCAACGCGCCGCCGGACGTTTCTTCCCCGCCGCACCGGACATGTCCGCCGCCGCCCTCAGCGAATTGGAGCGCGCCACGTGGCCTCCCGCCGGCCTCTCTCTCCTTCCGCCGCCGAAGCCCGCCGCTGCCCATCCTGCCGCCACCGCGCGGCAGGGCCAGCTGCGGGCCCCCCCAGCGCGCGGCCTCCGTCGCCTCCTTCACGCCGGTATACCATCGCCCTGCCGGCTGCCCCTAACCGCCGGCCACCCGTGCACCGCCATTTCGTCCCCTAGCGCCGCCTCGCCGCCGCCCTGCGCCCCGGCCCAGGCTGACGACGACTACCCCCGCCTCCGGCCAGATCCGTCCGGATCCGGTCCGGGGCCACCTCCTCGGTGCTTCCTCGACCTCACCGGAGGCCCCATCGGCTCCAACTCCGGTGAGCCGCCGCCTGCCTCGAAATCTACGCCAGATCCAGATCCAGACGAGGTTGACATTGTTTTTCTTCTAAGTCCTTTTTTCCAACATTCTGATGCTATGTTCTACGTGCCATAACTTCATGTGTGCTGCTCCGTTTCATGCATATAATATGTCAAAATGTTCATCATGAGATGCTCTTCATTTTATTACATAGTGCCATGCTTGTTTGAGTTCATCTTGATGCCCTAATTGTTGTGGCAAGAGTGCTAGTCTCATCCGGTGTTGCCCTGAGAACGAGATATGTGCAGCTCCTATCGGGATTGTCGGCACATCGGGCAGCTTTGCTGGTCTTGTTTTACCATTGTCGAAATGTCTTGTAAACCGGGATTCCGAGACTGATCGGGTCTTCCTGGGAGAAGGAATATCCTTCATTGACCGTGAGAGCTTGTGTTGGGCTAAGTTGGGACACCCCTGCAGGGTATAAACTTTCGAGAGACGTGCCCGCGGTTATGTGGCAGATGGGAATTTGTTAATGTCCGGTTGTAGATAACTTGACACCTGATTCGAATTAAAACACATCAACCGTGTGTGTAGCCGTGATGGTCTCTTTTCAGCGGAGTCCGGGAAGGGAACACGGTTTTGGGTTATGTATGAACGTAAGTAGTTTCAGGATCACTTCTTGATCATTTCTAGCTTCACGACCGTTCCGTTGCTTCTCTTCTCGCTCTCATTTGCGTATGTTAGCCACCATATATGCTTAGTCGCTGCTGCAACCTCACCACTTTACCCCCTTCCTTTCCCATTAAGCTTTGCTAGTCTTGATACCCATGGTAATGGGATTGCTGAGTCCTCGTGGCTCACATATTACTACCACAACAGTTGCAGGTACAGGTTATGCGATGATCATGATGCGAGAGTGATGTTTGCCTGTTTTGGAGTTCTTCTTCTGCTTCTTCTTCGATCAAGGGATAGGTTCCAGGTCGGCAGCCTGGGCTAGCAGGGTGGATGTCGTTTGAGCTTCTGTTTGTGTTTCATCCGTAGTCGGATGGTGCTCTTATGTAAGATGATGTTGTATTCGTGTGGCATTGTATGCCTTTTGTATGTATCCCCATCTATTATGTAATGTTGATGTAATGATATCCACGTTGCAAAAGCGTATCAATATGTGGTTCTATCCTTGGTGGGACCTTCGAGTCTCTTTAGGATAGTATCGCATATTGGGCGTGACAGCTGATTCCTTGGGACTCCGCGCCTGTAGCTTGCCTCCCTTGCACTAGAGTGGAAACCTGCGCCCTGCGCCTGCCTGGCGCCTGCCTGGCCTTGGTCGTCATGGCTCATGTCAGCTGAGCCTCATGAGGTAAACCTTGCATAAAACTCTCCGCCCCTCGGGAGCCAGCTTGAGGAGGACGATCCCCTTGGGGGTCTTGGCGTTGTCCGTATCGCGAGGCTTGGCCCCTCGCGAGGGTCTTGAGTTGTTGATGTTGAAGCTGGGCCATACTAGGCCGTTGATGGAGCCACGTGGTGGGCTGCAGGTAGGTAGGGCTGGATACCCCCATATCCAGGACGCCGACAGTAGCCCCCGGGCCCAAGGCGTGCTCGGACTTGGCTTCCAGGCAAATCCAAAGGGCAAGTGCGGAGCACCGCGGGCCCTAACCGCTTGCGGCCTTGATGACGCATGGCGATTGATGGGACGTGGGCGACTCCGCTTCCCCACGCCGCCTCGGCAACTGTTCGACTTGAGGGGACGATGCGGCATGCAGAAGATCATGATGGCTCGAGGTCGTGGAGGCCGTCGGTTGGCCTCCCTTGGCTATAAATGCGAGGGAGGGGCAGAGCCCCTCGCCCATCTCTCCTTCGTCTTGCTCTCATCTGCTTCTTCTCTTCTTCACCTCATTCCCATGGCGCCGATCAAAAGGTACTCTGCGGCTGAAAAGGGGAAGGCCCCTAAGGAGGGGCCCTATCCTCTCCCGCCGAAGAAGCGGCTCTGCCTTCCTCATGATGCCGGCGCGGGGCGAGAGGTGGCCAGGCCTTGGCAATCGAGGCCTCCGCCTAGATTCCCCCTCCCCATATACGCCCGTGCTCAGGATGAAGGTGTGCGCTGTCGAGTGGCGCCTGACGATGACGGCAGGGCCGCCATTGCCCTGCCGACCGCACCACAGACCCACCCCAAGGGTAGCTCGCGCGAGTTCATGGTGTGGGCGGCGATGCCTCCCGACACCTGGATCTGACTCCCGCGAATCTTCGCCAGCGAGCTGCCTCCGAGGGGGGCGGTTGAGCTGTGGCTGCAGCAAGCTGGGTGCTGCAGCTTGGCCACCGGAGCTGAAGTCGAGGTGGTGCCCCCGGAGACATCTTCATGACGCGCGGATGGGGTGAGGTCGCCCGGGTTTGCCGCGTGGAGGGAGCCCTGGTGATTCACTTCGAGTATGACGGCGCGGCCACCTTGTTCTTCAAGGTCTTCAATGAGGAGGGCAAACGGCTGGAATGCTTCCCCGGAGGAAGCAGTCTGTGGAACGCTCTAGCGGGCACCTCATCCAGCAGCAGCGGTGACTCCTGGGAATCCAGTGACTCTCCTGAGCCCAGTGAGTCTTCAGAGTCGAGTGTCGACAGCTATGTGCCGCCCAGCTCCCGCCGGAGTTGGAGTGCAGCAGCAGCTGTCGCCCGGCATTGCCAGAGATGTTCTAGGGCTTAGTAGATGCCTTATTTATTTTGTTTTCGTTGCGCGGAATGGAGATCAGCCCCCATGGGGTTTGTAAGGATCAAAGTATACTTACTACCAGCGTTGCTTCCTTTTGATTTTGTGATGAATTTGCGTATCCCTGTTCGGCAAGGTTCCTCCCTTTTCTTTTCCTTAGGGAGCGCGACACTCTACGCCGACAGGACCCAGTCCTCAGGCAGGCTTCAGCCGTCACTAGTATGCTAGGTCGCGATGTCGTGGTCAAGGCTAGGAGGTGAGCGGCCCGAGGTCCGGTAAGATCTCATGAGATGCGATGCTCATGAGGTCCCCCTTGGCGTGCAAGCAGCTGCCCAAAGAATCAATAAGGGGAGTGGAACTGCCAAATGGAACTGCGAGGCGGGGTGTGCGGGGAGCGAAGCTGGTGCCGCAGTGGATCGGGACTTATCTTTTGGTGTCTTGGTCCACCAGTGGAGATGGTGCTTGCCCCTACGCTTGTGGTGCCATTGGGCGTAGCCTGCAACCGCCACCTTCATGCCTCGCTCGCCTAGGTGCTCTACGTCCTCGGGACCTGGCTCTTGAGTGAGCTCAGCCGCTGCTGGTACGCCAGATCACGATGCCGTGGTCAAGGCTAGGGGGTGAGGGCTGGAGTGCTAGTGGGAACTCCCGAGGCGCGATGCTTGGGAGGCCCCCCTTTAACGCGCAAGTGACTCGGGAGGCCAGGAGGCGGTCATCCAAGCCGACCCGCGGACCACTGCTGGATGAGCCTGCAGGTTAGTGACAAGAAAGACCGAGGGCTTAGCGGAGCGGGCCTAATGCCCAAGGCCCAGGGCATAGAAGAGAGGCACCAAGGACCTGGCGAGGTGGTGTGCACGAGGCGGGTCGCGAACCAGAACTCGATCCTCGGGTTTATTAGCATTGCAGGGATGGACCCGGGCACAAGTGCCGTGCCTACGTGAGTTGTCATGCAGCGATGCGGGAGAGGTGCAAGCCAGCGAACGCATGGGGGGCCGCGAGGCGGCTAAGACTCGTGGCCGTAAGGTGGCGATCACAGGTAAACTCACAGAAATGGTTAGATAGTCCTGGCAAATGCAAAACGATACATGCCGTAGGGCCGGACCCACATGGCCTGGGGATGATGCAGCCCGAGGGGCGCCCCCAGACTGAAGGAACTAGAGAGATGTCACCTGGTACCGTCGCTGAAGAGGTGTTGAAGTAGCCCAAAAATGCGCGCCGCTGGAGTCGTTCCTCATGAGCCACTCCAGTGCCGAGCCTCGGGAGGCTCAGAGGGCCCGGGAGGCTCCTGAAGGTGCTCCTCCATCTCCGCCAAGATCGCCTGATGCCTGGCCTCATGAGCCGCCAGGGCGTCCTCATGTAGCACTGGAACACCACAGCCGTGCCCGGCAGGCCGAAGGGCATGCGAACGTAGCTATGAGGTGGACCCTCGCATCGGCCGACACGAGACGGTCAGATGAGCTGCCGAGACGCTGCCCTGTTGAGCCCGGGGATGTCAATGCAGACGCGGAACTCCTTACCCTCGCCAGGGCAGTGAGCTGCGTCGCGCGGTAGGCGGCGATCGCCTTGCAGGACCCTTTCTTCTTGAATCTCCTCGATTGCCTTGCTGAATGAACTCCTGACCACCTGGGGCCTCCTGCCTATCGCCTTCTCCTGGGAAGCGTGCTCTGAAGAGCGCCTCCACATGGTGCCCGAGCACCTCCCTCGTGACCCTGGCTAGGTCTAAGGCCCTCCCGAGGAGAGCCCCCGAGCCCAGCCTGAGAGGGGCGCCGGGCGCGCCTTCCTATGCGATGGGTGAAGGTGCCGCGTTCGAGGATGTGAGGCTCAGCGCAGCGTCCTCGAGCGATGCTCCTTCACAAGACCCCTGTCCCAGCTACAGCTTCTTCGTCTTGGGGGCGACCTCAGGAGAGAGGGCGCCGCCCTCGTCTTCAGGGTTCTCGTACGATGCAGCCTGGAAGGCGCGCTCGAGGGAGCACACCACATCCTTCTCTTGGCACGCGACTGTGATGACGCCGCCGCTTCCTGGCATCCTGAGGACGTTGTAGCCGTGGTGCATAGCTGCCATGAACTTGGCAAGTGTTGGTGTAGGATCGAAGAAGGTGAGAGTGTCTAGAGGAGGGGTGATTAGACTACTCGACAAGATAAAAATTATGCCTTTTGACAAAGACAAGTTCTTGGCAGATTTTGCATATCACACAAGTCAAGTAGCATACTACACATGCAATTCTAGAGTATGGGCAGCGGAAAGTAAATTGCACAAGTAGTAAAGAGAAGTGGAGAAGATCAAACGCAATTTGGAGACACGGAGATTTTTCTCGTGGTTCCGATAGGTGGTGCTATCGTCAATCCACGTTGATGGAGACTTCAACCCACGGAGGGTAACGACTGCGAGAGTCCACGGAGGGCTCCACCCACGAAGGGTCCACGAAGAAGCAACCTTGTCTATGCCATCATGGCCACGCCCACGGAGAGCTAGCCTTACTCGGGTAGATCTTCACGAAGTAGGCGATCTCCTTGCCCTTACAAACTTCTTGGTTCAACTCCACATCTCGACGGAGGCTCCCAAGCGACACCTAACCAATCTAGGAGGCACCACCCTCCAAAAGGTAATAGATGGTGTTGATGATGATGAACTCCTTGCTCTTGTGCTTCAAATGATAATCTCCCCAACACTCAACTCTCCTCACTGATTTGGCTGTGGTGGAAGAAAGATTGAGTGGAAAGCAACTTGGGAAGGCTAGAGATCAAGCTTCATATGGTGGGAGTGGAGCTACTTGATCTCAACACAAGGGTAGGTAGTTTTCTTCTCAGAAATGTAAGGTAGGATTGGTAGTTCTTTCTGATGGCTCTCTCCACGAGTGAAGAGGGGTTGGAGGGGTATTTATAGCCTCCACACAAAATCCAACCGTTACACACATTTGACCAATCTCGGTCGGACCGAAGTTGACAACTCGGTGAGACCGAAAGTTCAAATCATGTGAACGTTGGGATTTTCGGTGGGACCGAAAATACAATCTCGGTGAGTCCGATTCGTGTAAAGACTAGGGTTTGCCAATCTCGGTGGGACCGACTTCATCATCTCGGTGACACCGATTTGATGATGAAGGTTCTGAAGCTTGGCAACACAAGTTTCGTGAGACCGAGTTCGAATCGGAAAATCCGAGATTTCTAGGGTTTGGCTATATGGTGAGGTGGTTCATCTCGGTGTGGTGAGTTTAGGAAATCGGTGGGACCGAGATTACTTATGAGTGTATTATGGAAGTGAGAGTTGCGATAGTTTAGGAGATGTATCACTAAGCACTTTGAGCAACCAGATCATTATCATAACCTCATCCCTTTTAATAGTATTGGCTTTCCTATAGACTCAATGTGATCTTGGATCACTAAACCAAAAATGGAGTCTTGAGCTTTTGCCAATGCTTGCCTTAGCATTTTGAGGGTCCACCTCTTGATCCTTTTGCCATGCCAAAGTGATTGACCTTCTGAAACATACTTGATAAAAGTATTAGTCCAACCACAAAGTATGTTGTCATTAATTACCAAAACCACCCGAGGAGCAAATGTGCTTTCAATCTCCCCTTTTGGTAATTGATGGCAACACACAAAACAAGACATCAAAGCTCTTGAAAGAAAGGCAGAATTATCACTAAAGCTTTGACAAACATGTAGTACACAGGCTCCCCCTACAAGTGTGCAAGATTTTCATAAATTATGGTTTTGGACTACCACAAGCACACAAGAGAGAAAAGCAAGATGTGCTACATGCAGCTTGGCCATATGCATCAGAGTAGATGAAAAGAAGTGAGTGATAATGCATATGTGCATGGTGATTTCTCGCAAACAAGTATTCACAAGCAAGTCACCATCATGCACATTCTGCAAGGTGCGTATACTTACCTTGAGGTTCCTTGGCATTGTACCTGAAGAAATAAACTTGGGAAAACAGGGTTAGATAACACAAGGGTATTTCTTCAACCAACAGCAAGAACATCAAGAGTACCAAGCCAGGGATGACATGTATAAAGAGTGTCTCATATTGAGCACTAGCTTGAATCAACAAACATGTCTCCTGAAACTAAAAGATTTTCAATGAACTCGAGAGATTTTGCTTTCCATAAGATATCAATTGTGAAAGTTCCTCTCCCTTTGAGGAAAAGCAAAATCAAAAGAATGATGCCAAATGTAATAACCAATGTGGAACACGGCAAAGCTTTGATGTGATTCTCTCCCCCTTAAGGTAAGATTGCTCTTCTTCTCCTCCTAAATCTTCTCTTCTCCCCTTATCTCCCCCTCCCCCTAAATCTTCTCCCCCTTTGACATCAAGTGCCGAAAAGGACATCAGACTAGGAAGTTCAGGAAAGATGGAAGGAAAGAAGTGGGATCCTTAAGAATCACAATTGGGCAATAAGAAATATGCAAAGAAAATCATTGAGTGGAGCTGCAGAAGATGTCATCTTGAAAGAAGTAAATCGGTGACACCGAGTTGATATGGATCGGTGTGTCCGAAAGTCTGGGACTTAGGGCAGATCCTTTTCGGTTAGACCGAAGTATTTAAGTCGGTGAAGCCGAGTTTAATTCCAAGGAAATACAGAAATAATTCAGCTCACTTTGCAAGGAATGTTTCAAAGGATTTGCAATGAATTTGTAAATGATTTTCGAGGAATTGATCAGAGCCAAAAGGATATTCACAAAAATAGAAGAATAGAAATAAAAAAGATTGCTAGATGAAGGTTTTTTTTTTCATAAGAGAAAATAGAAAGATTCCAAAACATATGTACTTCATCTAGATAAGGGTCGGCGACAAAGTCACCTATGTTTGAGTATATTGACTTAGGAGTCAAATGAGGACATTTGATCATAGGTCATACTCATCGTTTAAGCTCAAAATGGGTTGCCATTTTTCGGTTAAGCATTTGATGTGTTCACATCTTATGAAGCTGCTTGTACTCATGTCTTTGAGCAAAGCTCCTTAAAGATGTGAAAAACATACCTTGGGCTTGTTGTTGCTTTGCTCATGTAGATGAACTTGATGTAGGTGCTCATCGAATGTGAGGTTGGAGCACCATTTCCACTAGTGTAGTTCATCTTCCTACATGGGTTAGGCAAGCAAGGAAATACTCAAGGATATCCAAGATGACAAGAGTGAAATACTAGATGTATAAGGTGTCAAAAAGGATATGTGGAATTTTGTTCCTTGAACTCAACATCCCAAAGGGCTAGATACTTGGTCTATGACAAGACTACTCATAATTTGAGTGTGTGGTAATCTTGTGGAATGTAGATCATCCAAGTACCTGCAAGGAGTTAGATGCAATACAAGGGGGCAAATGTGTCCAAGACATATGATCATCATCATAAGAGAAATATCAAGGATTAGTCAATTAGGCTCATGCCTTGCATGCATCAATGGAGTTTTCACTCCAAGTTTGAAGCATCAATGATGTTCAACTCACTCCTTAAGCGACAAAACACTTTCTCATCAAGTGGTTTTGTAAAGATATCAGCAAGTTGTTTGTTAGTTCGAACATGCTTAAGATTGATGTCACCCTTGGCAATGTGATCACGAATAAAATGGTGACGAACTTCAATATGTTTCGTTCGAGAGTGTTGCACAGGATTGTGTCCAATCTTAATCGCACTCTCATTGTCACAAAGCAAAGGAACATGTCTCGCATGTATCCCATAATCCTTAAGCGTTTGTGTCATCCATAGTAATTGTGCACAACATGAACCAGCAGCTATATATTCTGCTTCAGCAGTAGATAATGATACCGAATTTTGTTTCTTGGAGGACCAAGATACAAGGGATCGACCAAGGAATTGACACGTACCCGAAGTTGACTTTCTATCAACCCTGTCACCGGCATAGTCCGAGTCGGAATAGCCAACAAGATCGAAAGAAGCCCTCTTAGGATACCAAATGCCAAAGTTAGGTGTGTGTATCAAATATCTCACAATTCTTTTAACAGCTTTAAGATGACATTCTTTAGGGGCTGCTTGATATCGAGCACACATGCATACACTCAACATTATGTTAGGACGAGAAGCACAGAGATATAGTAGAGAACCAATCATAGATCGGTAAACCTTTTGATCAACGGGTTCTCCATCTTTTGTCAAGTCATTATGTCCACTAGTAGGCATGGGGGTTCTCATACCTTTGCTTTCTTGCATGTTGAACTTCTTGAAGAGATCCTTGGTGTACTTTGTTTGTGAGACAAAGGTACCCTCCTTAGATTGCTTGATTTGCAACCCAAGGAAAAATTTGAGTTCACTCATCATGGACATCTCATACTTCTCCGACATGAGCTTTCCAAACTTCTCGCTAAAATGAGGGTTAGTTGAACCAAAGATAATATCATCAACATATATTTGGCACACAAATAGTTCACCATCAACCCTTTTCGTGAATAGCGTTGAGTCTATTTTTCCAATCTCAAATCCTTTTTCAAGAAGAAAGCTAGTCAAGATTTGTACCAAGCTCTAGGAGCTTGTTTAAGACCATAAAGAGCTTTGTGCAATTTGTAAACATGATTAGGCTTTTAGGATTCACAAACCGGAGGTTGTTTCACAAATACTTCCTCCTCAATTTCACCATTTAGGAAAGCACTTTTGATATCCATTTGATAGAGAGTAATATCATGGTGATTGGCATAAGCAAGAAGAATGCGAATAGACTCAAGTCTAGCAACGGGGGCATAGGTCTCACCATAGTCCATACCTTCGACTTGTGTGTAACCTTGAGCTACGAGACGAGCCTTGTTGCGGATGACTTGTCCATCTTCATCTTGCTTGTTCAAACACCCATTTGGTTCCAATGACGTTTTGATCATCCTTGGGCTTTCTACCAAAGTCCATACATTGTTCCTCTCGGTTGTGTAGCTCTTCGTGCATAGCGCTCACCCAATCCGGGTCTTCAAGTGCTTCTTCTACCTTCATAGGTTCGAGACTAGAGATAAATGAGTAATGCTCACAAAAGTTAGCTAAGCGAGTTTTAGAGCGAGTAATTCTCCCGGAGTCGTTGTCATTCATCATTTGTTCCACGGGATGATTTTTCTTGACTCTTGCTCGAACTCGAGATAGCTTTTGTTGTGGTTGAGGCTGAGCTTCCTCATCATCCTCATCTTCCTCTTCTTCTTCTTCATTGTTGTTGGTGTTGTCTTGAGGCGGTGGAGAAGGAGGTTGTGGTGGATCTTCTTGTCGCACTTCCTCATCTTGGTGAGTTCCACTTGTGGAAGCCTCCATGTTGCCTTGAGGTTTATCTTGCCGTGAGGTAGGGGGCTCCACATATGTAGATGAGGTACTCTCCTTCACTTCCATGGGACGGATCTTTCCAATAGATAAATCTTGAATGGCTTCCGATGGGTCCTTGTCTCCTACATCAATAGGCATTTGCTCTACTTATGAGCCATTAGATTCATCAAACTTCACGTCTCACCGTCTCTTCAACCTTTCGGGTGAAATTATTGTAGACACGGTAGGTGTGGGAGTTTGATCCATAACCGAGGAAAAAGCCTTCATGAGTTTTAGGAGCAAATTTAGACCGACGATGCTTATCAAGGATATAGCATTTGAACCAAAGACACGAAAGTATCCCACTTGGGGTTTGTTACCGTGAGGAGCTCAGATGAAGTCTTGCCGAGGAGCTTATGAAGATAAAGCCTATTGATAGCATGACAAGCTGTCTCGACCGCTTCACCCCAAAAGTGCTTTGGTGTCTTATATTCATCAAGCATCGTTCTCGCCATCTCTATGAGCGTTCGGTTCTTCCTCTCAACAACTCCATTTTGTTGAGGAGTGTACGAGTCGAGAACTCATGTAGAATCCTTCCTCATCGAGAAAAGAGTCCATGGGCGTTCTTGAAATCCGCTCCATTGTCACTCCGAACTTTCTTGATCTTCACCTCAAATTGATTTTGGGCCTTTCCGCAAAGGTTTTGAAGATTCTCTCGAACCTGCGATTTGTCATCAAGGAAAAATACCCACGAATCTGGAATAATCATCAACTATAACTAGACCAAAGGAGTTACCACCAAGGCTTTTGTAAGCATTGGGACCGAAGAGATCCATATGAAGAAGCTCAAGCGGTCTCCTTGTGGTCATGATGTTCTTCACGGGATGACTTCCACCTACTTGTTTTCCTGCCTGACAAGCACTACAGAGTCTATCTTTGTCAAAGAAAACATCTTTAACACCAAGAATATGATCACCTTTGATTAGCTTGTCTAGATTACGCATACCAACATGTCCAAGCCTTCTATGCCATAACCAACCTTTAGCAGATTTAGCAATAAAGCAAGTTCTAGGTTGGGCTTTCTTAGTGAAATCTACAATATATAGATCACCTCTACGGATACCGGTAAATACCATGTTATGATTGTCACGACGAAAGACTTGGCAATCTACTTCGGTGAATAGCACATTGAATCCAAAGTCAGCTAATCTAGACACGGAAAGTAAATTGTATCCAAGTGATTCAACAAGCATGACATTTTGAATAGAGCTATCATGGGATATGGCCACCTTACCAAGGCCAAGTACCTTACCCTTGGAGTTGTCTCCAAAAGTCACATACTTGCGTGGACCATCGTTCTTTGCGAGCTCTCGAAACATGTCTTCGTCTCCGGTCATGTGATCGGTGCATCCACTATCAAGAATCCACTCTTTTCCACCGGATATGTAGTCTCTCAGATTTGCCATAAGATTGAGACTCTTCATGATCTTGTCTAGCTCGGTGTCCGAATCGGAGTAATCATCATCATGTTCATGCTCATCATCATATTGACCCATAGATAGTTCATCATCAACACCTAGGTCAATTTGACAATGACTTGCATTAGTTTTGTCAATGTGACAATAATCATCGGAATGCAATACAAGAGCATTTCTAATTAGATCATTGATACGACAAGGATCACCCTTCTTTTTCATAAGACCACGAAGCTCAAAGAAGCATTTATCAAAGTTGGGATCATTGGGGCGCATCATATCAAAACCAATAGTCTTGTATAGAATTTCATCAAGACCTCTCAAAGAGTAGTCCGGATAAAGTTCTTCCAAGAACTTCCACATAGCATAGGCGCACTCAAAGTTTGTGACAAGCTTAAGCAAGTTATCGGGCAAACCTCTAATGATAAGATTTATAGTTCTAAGATTACGAAGCAAATCAAGCTCTTCATCCATGGTAGGGTGCAAGGGGTCAAATGGAGGCACATATGGGGTTTCAACATATTTGCGCAAGTTATACATCTTAAAGATAATAAGCATTTCAATCTTCCACGAGTTATAGGACACTCCATCAAGAATAGGCACTTGTAGGATCGGAAGTATGTCTAGAGGGGGGGTGATTAGACTACTTGACAACTTAAAAGTTTAGCCTTTTGATTAGGACAAGTTTTTAGCAAGTTCACAATGATGACCAAGTCAAGTATCACCCTACACATGCAATTCTAGAGTAGTGGCAGCGGAAAGTAAATTGCACATGTAGTAAATAAGAGGTGGAGAAGAGCAAACACAATTTGGAGACACGAAGATTTTTCTCGTGGTTCCGATAGGTGGTGCTATCGTCAATCCACGTTGATGGAGACTTCAACCCACGGAGGGTAACAGCTGTGAGAGTCCACGGAGGGCTCCACCCACGAAGGGTCCACGAAGAAGCAACCTTGTCTATGCCATCATGGCCTACGTCCACGGAGGACTAGCCTTACTCGGGGTAGATCTTCACGAAGTAGGCGATCTCCTTGCCCTTACAAACTTCTTGGTTCAACTCCACATCTTGACGGAGCCTCCCAAGCGACACCTAACCAATCTAGGAGGCACCACCCTCCAAAAGGTAATAGATGGTGTTGGTGATGATGAACTCCTTGCTCTTGTGCTTCAAATGATAATCTCCCCAACACAACTCTCCTCACTGATTTGGCTGTGGTGGAAGAAAGGATTGAGTGGAACGCAACTTGGGAAGGCTAGAAATCAAGTTTCATATGGTGGGAGTGGAGCAACTTGATCTCAACACAAGGGTAGGTAGTTTTCTTCTCGTAAATGTAAGGTAGGAGTGGTAGTTCTTTCGATGGCTCTCTCCACTAATGAAGAGGAGGTGGAGGGTATTTATAGCCTCCACACAAAATCCAACCGTTACACACATTTGACCAATCTCGGTCGGACCGAAGTTGACAACTCGGTGAGACCGAAAGTTCAAATCTTGTGAACGTTGGGATTTTCGTGGGACCGAAAATACAATCTCGGTTAGTCCGATTCTTCCAAAGTCTAGGGTTTGCCAATCTCGGTGGGACCGACTTTCTCATCTCGGTGACACCGATTTGAGTCTGAAGGTTCTGAAGCTTGGCAACACCAATTTCGTATGACCGAGTTTGGAATCGGAAAATCCAAATTTTAGGGTTTGGGTATATGGCTGAGGTGGTTCATCTCGGTGTGGTGAGTTTATGGAATCGGTGGGACCGAGATTACTTATGGGTTTATGTTGGAATGAAAGATTGCCGATAGTTTGAGAGATAAATCACTAAGCACTTTGAGCAACCAGATCATCATCATAACCTCATCCCCTTTAATAGTATTGGCTTTCCTATGGACTCAATGTGATCTTGGATCACTAAACCAAAAATAGAGTCTTGAGCTTTTGCCAATGTTTTCCTTAGCATTTTGAGGGGTCCACATCATCGGTCATTGCCATACCCATATCATTGAACTTTCTGAAATATTCTCAAGAAATAATTAGTTCAATGATATATATGTTGTTATTAATTACCAAAACCACCCGGGATTAGTTGCACTTTCAATCTCCCCTTTTGGTAATTGATGACAACATATAGATCAAAGCTTCGACAAATGATATAATCAATGAATAACATCGTCGCTTTGAGAAGTATGTGATAAGCAAGAGCTCCCCCTAAATTTGTGCATTATTTAAGATTTGCGTTTGAATGCAAATGCACAATCGATTAGGATCATGGGTTACTCTTCCATGTCACATACATCTTGGTGGAGCGCACAAAATGATAAGAATGAATAACATGCACCCAATCACCAAGACATGAGTAAGTGATCATACAAGATATGAATAGAATATGATAAGCATTAAGCACACATTAAGCATAGTATGATCAAGCACTCATCAAGATAGAGCAAACGTAGTATCAAACACACGAAATGTCTCAAGAACTCAAAAGTATCTCAAGGAAAACCGCAAACGAAAGAGCAAAAACGAGCACTCTCTCTCGAAGTCCTATGATCTATACAATTTCTCCCCTTTGGCAACAAGTTACCAAAAGTTCGAAGGTATAGAGCTAATCGTCACCGGGACTCTGCCTGGCGGCTCTGCTGCGTCGATGGAGTGGAGATAGCTGCATCTGCAAAAGCTTCGCTGAGGTCTGTGGAGCTGGAGGAGTGGATCTTTGGAGCTGGTTTGGAACCGATGGAGCTGTGGGAGGTCTTGATGTAGTAGCCCTGGGTCATCCTTTGGAATAGCAGCTGATCTGGGCTTTGTGGGCACTGCAGCAGGCTGCTCATAGTCATCCGGACTAGATCACCTTCCATCTCCTTCATGAGCTCGCTTTCTCCCTCTTCGCTTCCTCAATGTCGCCTCAAGCTTGTTGACGGTGACTGCACTTGATCCACTTGACATCCGAGCATGGAACTTATCTTCAACTATCCTCTCAAGGCTCTCCGAGACGCACTATGCTGGCCAAAGCGTAGTTCAATTCTCTCGAGTGGCTTCAAGAAGTTGTTCTCCAACGCTCTTGGGCTTTTTGCTGCTTCCTTCTCAGCTTTAGCTTGTTTGGCAACTTCGGACTTAGCGTGTCCTTCAACAGATGTGGGAGCATCCTCGGTCATCACAACTTCATTATCTTCATGTTCAGCTGCAGTGGCAAATGGGGTCTATCCAACGGTAGGTGTCCGTGCCAAACTTGGCATTGATGAGCATCTGAATGTGCGGAGCAAACCCACACGACCTCTTCAGTCTCTGCTTTGTCCTCTTGATAGTCTCTACTATCGTGTCCATCACCTTAAAAGGTGTCTTCGATCTAGAATGTGCAGCATGTTGATAGAATAGCCTCTTATCATGCGGTGGTCTCGACTTGGGCATCAAAGTATGCCTCGAATGGTGTTAGTGGTTGGGAGACCTGCTCAAGATGATAAACTGATCCAAGCTTCCATATCTCAACATCCTTGTCCGGTACCTCATTGTACATGTTCTTCATAGACTCGTGATTCTTCTTTGGAATGCCATAGACATCTACATCATCATCTCTTGATTTGGTGCATTCAAGAACGCTCTCCATTCCTCAACAGTTGAGGAGAATCTACGCCTTCATCATCCATACAATTCGCCATCTGGATAGAAATGTGCGGTGGCATAGAAGCGCATGATCATTTCATCATTCCAAGCGGTCAATTTCGACCAACAAACTCAGCAACTCCACATGCGGTGAAGCTCTCATGCACATGTGGGAAGTAGTCTCTGTGCTTTTCTTCGTCGATGTAATCCCGATCAACGATCTCGTGTCAAGAACAATTGGTTTCTTATCCATGAGCAGCATCTCATAGAAATCTTGTTGCTCTCGGTGTGGAACCTAGAGTCAACAGCTGTCCTTCTCCTGGTGGCATATGGATCAACTTGCCTCCATAGCACGAGACCTTTGTCCTTCCTTTCCTTCATATTTTCAGCTCGAGGATGAGCATCATTATGAATCGGCAATTTCATGCTCGAGCTTCCAAAACATGTGCCTCTTCATCGATTCAGCAGTGGCACATTGTCCTTCTTCTTCTGAAGCGAAATATTTCTCACAGTTTTCTTTGGCTTGGCAGCAGGTTTGGCTTGGGCTGCCTTGGCTGGAGCTGATGGCTTAGATTTTGTGGGTGCTCCTGCCCTGATGGCATCTCCCATCAACTTTTGCTTCTAAGGAGGCTGGGGTGCTTCCTCATCAGAGTCATCATCAGCTTCTTCATGAACTAGCCTCTTCCTCTTGGAAGTTTTCTTGATCTTGCTAGAGGTTTCTTCTTCCATGCTCAGCTTCTTTGCAACTGTGGATTTCTTCTCTTTGCTGGTGCCTTTCTTTGCTTGTTGCCCTTGATAGCCTTTGGCAACCACTTTCCTCTTAGGCTTGGAAGTAATCTCCTCATCTGCAACAAAGTCAGAGTCTTCCTCATCAGAATTGCTCTTCTTCCTGGCCGTGGCAGCTGGAGGCAATCCACTTGGAGTGCTCCTCTCTCCATCATCTGAAAAACTGCTTGCTTGGGACTTGTAGCTTGCCTCTCGAATATCAATCTGGCGATTCAGACTGTTCGCTGTCACTTGCATCGGATATGACCGACAACCTCGTGAAAAGAATAGGTATAGGCAGAATAGAAGAGTTATCACAAACTGCAGAGAATTTTGCAAAATAAATGAGTTCAAACTTTAGTTTTAGGTTTTCTGAGAATGCATTTCGGTCGACCGAGTCTAAAATTCGTGAATCCAAGTGTCTAAACCTAACCATACACACCACTTTCGGTTGGACCGAAATGGGTTTCGTCTAGCCGAGAGCACTAGGGTTTCACTGAGTCCTCACTTGGTCTTACCGATTTGCACAACTCGGTTTAACCGAAAAGTGCGGTGCAATGGCGAGGCCAAATCGGTCGATCCGAGAATGTAGAATCGGTCACACCGAGATGTGTTCGTGAAACCTAACCCTAAGATTTTCACTCGAATTTTGTTCTATGATCTAATCACTGGATAGGAAGATTTCAATCTTGGCAAGAAGCTAGGCATAACCTATCGTGCATAGAATCGAGGTTGAAGACGAGAGGATGAAACTCACCCAACTGGTGGAGTTTCACCACGGCAACGGTGCGATGAGATTGACCGTTGACGGCGATGGAGACCCGCGGCGAGGGCGCACAGGCGACGGCGGAGACGATCCGAAGACCACGGCGACGGCAGCGAAGGGTTTGGGGGCGAGACGTTTGAAGGAATAATCAACGCGCGCTGCCCTCGGGTATATATACCCTTCGGCTGTCGGTGGGACCGAGTTGGAAAACTCGGTGGGACCGAGATGGTTAACTGCGTGCAGTTACTCACTTGTCACGCCGAATTTGTAACTCGGTTTCACCGAGGTGAAAACCTAGATCAATCCAAGTGATTTGGTCCGTCCGATTTGAGTATATTGGTTTGACCGAAAATACTTAGAAGGTTTTGGAATTTAAGCTTTTGACGGATCGGTGGCTCCGAAAGTGCTCCTCACTCGATGCGTCGAAAAAGTCTTGTTCAAAGTTTGTGATATAAGCATGAATAGAGTATGAGACAAGAAAGCATAGATAGCTAGGGGAGGAACTTAGGCATTCTTGTCCATCCATTTGGTCAAAAAAGAAAAAAATCCAAAAGACCAAAGCAACAAATGGATGTCCTCGAATGGATAAAATCATGCATCCAACATGCTCACACAATAAGATAGCAAATGAAATATGTGTCAAACATGCACAAACAAAACACTAGCAACTAGCACACAATTTGGCGATGACTAGGTCATCTATATATGAGTATATTGACTTAGGAGTCAAATGAGAACATTTGATCATAGGTCATACTCATCGTTTAAGCACAAGTGGGGTTACCACTTTTACATAAAGCATTAATGTGTTCACATCATTTGAAGATGCTTTAGCTCATTTCTTTAGAGCAAAGCTCCCCCTTGATGTGAGAACCCCTTTTAAAGGGTCAAACTAACCTTGGGTTGTCGTTGAAGACTTCATGTAGATGTTGAAGATGTGGATGCTCAATGTTGATGAAGATCATCAAGAGTTGGGAGCAATCCTTTGGATTCGAGCACTTTCAATACCTACATGGGTTAGTCCCACAAGGAACAAACAAGGATATCCATGGACATAGATTGAAGTACACAATAGATGATGTCCATGAAAGCAATGATTACCTTGTCCCTTGACTTACCAACATGAGGGTTTGTGACTCCATGAACTAGTGCAAGATGTGGAAGTTGATTGCACAAGTTCTTTGCCAAAATGAATGTGAGTGAAGTATGTTGGCGGAGTCACCCTCAAGAACTCTCTAGTTCTTCTTCTTCGGGATCCACATCATCTTGATGGGAATCCTTGGGGTAGTAGTTGAGCTTGTCGAAGTAGAACTTGAAGTTGCCTTGGGAACCCACTTGACCATGGCCTTGGGTGCTTCAATGAATGCATCAATCTCCTCTTGAAGCTTGTCCTTGCCTTTTAGCTTGTGGTCTTGTGGTGGAAGGTCATCTTGAGCTTGTTCCACATTGGAAGAAGTAGGATACTTCTCCTTTTGAGAAACAAACTTTGGAGTGGGATATTGACCTTCTTCCCATTCAACACCCTCGGCGTTGAACTTTCGCTCAAAACCAATTCCTTGATTCTTCCGGTGTCTTCCTTGCTTGCGAACAATTTCCTCAAAGCTCTTGCTTCCGGCAAGGCTCTTGTAGACACCTTTCTCTATAATCCCTTTCAATAGACTATTTTCTTGCTCAAGTGAAACTTGGCTTGAAACATTGTTAGTGGAATCAAGAGAATTACTAGAAGTAACAACATTTGATTTAGCATGATTATTGTTACTACTAGATGAAGAATTTTTCTTATGCTTATCATGCTTAGTTTTAATAGGTGGCAAGAAATTAGACAAGAGAAGTCGTTTGGCAAGATATGAAGAACTCTTCTTTCAAGATCGTCATTGATAGCTTTTAGAAACTCATGTTCTTGCTCTAGATTGAGCTTCTCAAGCGTAGCTTCTCATGAGATCTTAGGAGCTCTCTATGATCTTCTTGAGTTGTTTCATGAGCTAACTTAAGAGTGTTTAGTTCTTTAGTTAGACGCTCAATCTCCTTCATAGCATTGTCATTCGACTCTTCTCGACTATAAAGACTACTAGCATGTTCATCATTACTAAGCTCACTAGATTTATCATGTAAAAGCTCATCTTCACCAAGCAAGTCATCCTCATCACTATCAAAGTCAATAAATTCAGGGTGTGATACCTTGGGGCCTTTTGCCATGAAGCATCTTCCAATTCCCTCATTTGGTGAATCAAACAAGTCATAGGAGTTGGAGTTGGAGGACACGAGAGCAAGACCGCAACACCTTCATCTTGATCAGATTCGAGTTGGAGTGATAGCTTCTTTCGAGTGATTGTCGGAGTCGGAGCCGGAAACCCATTCACCAACATGAGCTTGATGTTTTCTTCTTGTGTAGCTCCTTGATGACTTGTCTTTCCTTTCCGAATCCTTGCTTCTCCGAGAGGATCTTCGCTCATAACGATCATCTCTACTCCTTCTCTCTTCGAGGCGACTCTTCTCTTGAGCTTCTTCTTCTTGGAGATTCTTCTCTTCTCTTGTGGGGAGTCGAACACTCATTTGAGTAGTGTCCGGGTCTTCCACAATTGTAGCAGTTTCGATCACGACTAGAAGATCTCTTTTCATCATATGATCTAGACTTTGAGCTTGTTTCCTTGCTTCTACTCTTGTAGAATTTGTTGAAGTTCTTCACCATTAGGCTTATCTCTTCATTGGAAACTAGCTTGTCACTTGAGGTTGTGGGAGCTTCAACTGCAGCTTTGTATGCACCACTTGACTTGTTGTGAAGCTCTTCCTTATCTTTAAGTGTCATCTCATGAGCAACAATCCTTCCAATGACTTCGGTAGGCTTGAGATCCTTGTAGTTTGGCATCATTTGGATCAAAGTGCACACGGTGTCATACTTTCCATCCAAAGCTCTGAGAATCTTCTTGATGATGAATCGGTCGGTCATTTCTTCGCTTCCTAAGCCTGCCATCTCATTGGTGATGAGAGCAAGCCTAGAGTACATTTCAGCGACTCCTTCACCTTCCTTCATCTTGAACTTGTCAAGCTGACCTTGAAGAACATCTAGCTTTGATTCCTTCACGGACTCGGTACCTTCGTGCATTTCGACAAAAGTATCCCAAATCTCTTTTGCATTCTCAAGACGGCTGATCTTGTTGAACTCCTCGGGACACAAAGCATTGAAGAGAATGTCACAAGCTTGAGCATTGTTCTGTAACATCCGCAACTCATCCGCAGTAGCTTCGCGATCCGGAACTTTTCCTTCCTCAAAAACTCACCTTGCAAGCCAACACAAATAATGCCCCATGCGCGTGGTTATGTCCAAGAATATGCATTTTCATTTCGTGCTTCCAACTAGCAAAATTTGAACCATCAAAGTAAGGACCTCACGGAAATTACCTCACTAGACGCCATACTCTCCTAGGTTGTGAAACCAAGCTTATGGAATCCAATGCAATGAAACCAATCCAATGGAGACCAAAGCTCGATACCACTTGTAGGATCGTAAGTATGTCTAGAGGGGGTGATTAGACTACTTGACAACTTAAAAGTTTAGCCTTTTGATTAGGACAAGTTTTAGCAAGTTCACAATGATGACCAAGTCAAGTATCACCCTACACATGCAATTCTAGAGTAGTGGCAGCGGAAAGTAAATTGCACATGTAGTAAATAAGAGGTGGAGAAGAGCAAACGCAATTTGGAGACACAGAGATTTTTCTCGTGGTTCCGATAGGTGGTGCTATCGTCAATCCACGTTGATGGAGACTTCAACCCACGGAGGGTAACGGCTGCGAGAGTCCACGGAGGGCTCCACCCACGAAGGGTCCACGAAGAAGCAACCTTGTCTATGCCATCATGGCCTACGCCCACGGAGGACTAGCCTTACTCGGGTAGATCTTCACGAAGTAGGCGATCTCCTTGCCCTTACAAACTTCTTGGTTCAACTCCACATCTTGACGGAGGCTCCCAAGTGACACCTAACCAATCTAGGAGGCACCACCTCCAAAAGGTAATAGATGGTGTTGGTGATGATGAACTCCTTGCTCTTGTGCTTCAAATGATAATCTCCCCAACACTCAACTCTCCTCACTGATTTGGCTGTGGTGGAAGAAAGGATTGAGTGGAAAGCAACTTGGGAAGGCTAGAAATCAAGTTTCATATGGTGGGAGTGGAGCAACTTGATCTCAACACAAGGGTAGGTAGTTTTCTTCTCGTAAATGTAAGGTAGGAGTGGTAGTTCTTTCGATGGCTCTCTCCACGAATGAAGAGGAGGTGGAGGGTATTTATAGCCTCCACACAAAATCCAACCGTTATACACATTTGACCAATCTCGGTCGGACCGAAGTTGACAACTCGGTGAGACCGAAAGTTCAAATCTTGTGAACGTTGGGATTTTCGATGGGACCGAAAATACAATCTCGGTTAGTCCGATTCTTCCAAAGTCTAGGGTTTGCCAATCTCGGTGGGACCGACTTTCTCATCTCGGTGACACCGATTTGAGTACGTATGTTCTGAAGCTTGGCAACACCAATTTCGTATGACCGAGTTTGGAATCGGAAAATCCGTAATTTTAGGGTTTGGGTATATGGTCGAGGTGGTTCATCTCGGTGTGGTGAAGTTTATGGAATCGGTGGGACCGAGATTACTTATGGGTTTATGTTGGAATGAAAGATTGCCGATAGTTTGAGAGATAAATCACTAAGCACTTTGAGCAACCAGATCATCATCATAACCTCATCCCCTTTTAATAGTATTGGCTTTCCTATGGACTCAATGTGATCTTGGATCACTAAACCAAAAATAGAGTCTTGAGCTTTTGCCAATGTTTTCCTTAGCATTTTGAGGGGTCCACATCATCAGTCATTGCCATACCCATATCACTGAACTTTCTGAAATATTCTCAAGAAATAATTAGTTCAATGATATATATGTTGTTATTAATTACCAAAACCACCCGGGGATTAGTTGCACTTTCAGCACTCTATGACTAACACTCCCAAACGTAGACACGTCCATCTTCCTCCAATGGTGTGTAAACCAAAGCAATGGAGACCAATGCTCTGATACCAATTGTAGGATCGAAGAAGGTGAGAGTGTCTAGAGGGGGGGTGATTAAACTACTCGACAAGATAAAAATTATGCCTTTTGACAAAGACAAGTTCTTGGCAGATTTTGCATATCACACAAGTCAAGTAGCATACTACACATGCAATTCTAGAGTATGGGCAGCGGAAAGTAAATTGCACAAATAGTAAAGAGAAGTGGAGAAGATCAAACGCAATTTGGAGACACGGAGATTTTTCTCGTGGTTCCGATAGGTGGTGCCATCGTCAATCCACGTTGATGGAGACTTCAACCCACGGAGGGTAACGGCTGCGAGAGTCCACGGAGGGCTCCACCCACGAAGGGTCCACGAAGAAGCAACCTTGTCTATGCCATCATGGCCTACGCCCACGGAGAGCTAGCCTTACTCGGGGTAGATCTTCACGAAGTAGGCGATCTCCTTGCCCTTACAAACTTCTTGGTTCAACTCCACATCTAGATGGAGGCTCCCAAGCGACACCTAACCAATCTAGGAGGCACCACCCTCCAAAAGGTAATAGATGGTGTTGATGATGATGAACTCCTTGCTCTTGTGCTTCAAATGATAATCTCCCCAACACTCAACTCTCCTCACTGATTTGGCTGTGGTGGAAGAAAGGATTGAGTGGAAAGCAACTTGGGAAGGCTAGAGATCAAGCTTCATATGGTGGGAGTGGAGCTACTTGATCTCAACACAAGGGTAGGTAGTTTTCTTCTCAGAAATGTAAGGTAGGAGTGGTAGTTATTTCGATGGCTCTCTCCACGAGTGAAGAGGGGTTGAGGGTATTTATAGCCTCCACACAAAATCCAACCGTTACACACATTTGACCAATCTCGGTCGGACCGAAGTTGACAACTCGGTGAGACCGAAAGTTCAAATCATGTGAACGTTGGGATTTTCGTGGGACCGAAAATACAATCTCGGTGAGTCCGATTCGTAAAGACTAGGGTTTGCCAATCTCGGTGGGACCGACTTCATCATCTCGGTGACACCGATTTGATGATGAATGTTCTGAAGCTTGGCAACACAAGTTTCGTGAGACCGAGTTCTAATCGGAAAATCCGAGATTTCTAGGGTTTGGCTATATGGTGAGGTGGTTCATCTAGGTGTGACTGAGTTTAGGAAATCGGTGGGACCGAGATTACTTATGAGTGTATTATGGAAGTGAGAGTTGCTGATAGTTTAGGAGATGTATCACTAAGCACTTTGAGCAACCAGATCATTATCATAACCTCATCCCCTTTTAATAGTATTGGCTTTCCTATAGACTCAATGTGATCTTGGATCTCTAAACCAAAAATGGAGTCTTGAGCTTTTGCCAATGCTTGCCTTAGCATTTTGAGGGGTCCACCTCTTCAGTCCTTTTGCCATGCCAAAGTGATTGACCTTCCTGAAACATACTTGATAAAAGTATTAGTCCAACCACAAAGTATGTTGCCATTAATTACCAAAACCACCCAGGGAGCAAATGTGCTTTCAGTTGGGTACCCTAGGATGGCATTGTAGGGCAGGCAGATGTCAGTGACGTCGAAGTCGATGAGCTCGGTGCGGTAGTTGTTGCGCTCGCCGAAGGTGACAGGGAGGTGGACCTGCCCTATCGGGTGTGTAGAACCATCGGTCACTCCTGAAAATGGCTTGGTTGGGTGAAGCTGGTAGTATGGCACTTGGAGCCTGTTGAACGTCTGAATACACAGAACATTGAGCCCTACTCCTCCATCGATGAGAGTCTTGGTGATGACCATGTTGCTGATGATGGGGGAGCAGAGCATAGGGAGCACGCCAGCGGTGGCCGCGCACTTGGGCTGGTCTGAGGAGCTGAAGGTGATGGCTCACTTGGACCACATGAGAGGGCGAGTTGCTTCAGGCTTGGGGAGCGCTGCATTCACCTCACGCACGAACTTCTTGAAGACACGGTGGGAAGCCAGGGCCTATGAGCCGCCCAAGATGCAGGCGATGGCTCGAGGCTCCTGGAAGCCCCCAGCCCCCTCGTCCTGGTAGTGGTCTTCATTCCTTCTTGGTGGTGGGGGCAGAGGAGGCAGAGCTGCATTGCCCTGAGGGCGCTCCTCACGAGGCTGCTCCCTCCAGGCGTCCTCACGAGGTTGGCCCTGCTAGCGGTCCTCCCGAGGCTGGCCGCGCCACTCCTGATGGTGGTCGCGTCCGTCCCAGCGTCCTCCACCTCGGCCGCCGCCATGACCATAGCCTCGATCGTTGCGCTTGAGGCGTCGACCGAGGCACTCGTCGCCGAGGGCCCTGTGATGGAGTCATGTTCCTAGGGTAGGGTCATAGACCTGATCTAAATACCCTACCCAAGGACACCCTTAGAAGAGATCACCTTCCAGTCGACCTACGAGGAACCCACTCGACTGACTTGAAGGACTCGACCATGAAGACTCACTCGACCGTCAGAAGGTCAAGAAGCACTCTGTACTGCAACGGTCTGTAATTAAGTAGACTTTATGGTAGTTAAGACACTTTATGTGGGACGTTACCAGTAATGCCCCAGACTTAATGTACTTTAAACCCTTCATTACGTGGGCTGGTAGGGGTCCTGGTGCACTCTATATAAGCCACCCCCTCCACAGGCAGAAGGGTTCGCACCCCTGTAATCCATACTCATATAATCCACTCAACCGCCTCCGGGCTCAGAGACGTAGGGCTTTTACTTCCTCCGAGAAGGGCCTGAACTCGTACATCTCTTGTGTTTACAACCTCTCCATAGCTAGGACCTTGCCTCTTCATACCTACCCCACTCTACTATCAGACTTAGAACCACGACAGTTGGCGCCCACCGTGGGGCAGGTGTTTTAGCGATTTTTTGGAGAAGTTGCAATTCTTCCAAGTACTTTCGTCATGCTTGCTACTGGAGTCTTGGTCGAGGGCCGCGAGATCCGTCTTGGCGCTCTCACCTTCATCGCCGACGACTCCGCATGGCTCCAGGAGGCTCCACTTGACGTTGATGCGCTCCCCGTCCGTGGTGCGACGCATTTTCGCGCATGTGTCCACGGCGTTCTGCTGCGACAACCGTCGACCCCATATCGGTCGACTCCCCTATCGGCTACCCTCCCGGTCTCCCACCAGCGCAAGCGCTCTGGTCGGTCGAGACTTCAGCGGTGGGTGAAGCACGCAGTGGCTCGCCAGACGGCCACCGCTCAAGTTGCGGCAATCGAGCCCAACGAATCCCTCTACGGCCTGTTCGATCGTCGACCGGCTCGAGAGATCTGCATCCGAAAAGGCGATAGCGATGATCCGGCGGCGGAAATTTTGATGGTCAACGGGCCCCGCAGTCCTCCTGGCTTCGCCCATGAAGGCGGGGTAGGCGGTGGAGGCGACCCAGTACGGGACCACGAAGAGTACCAGCCCGAGCCACTCGACTCTCTGCAGAGGGAAGAACTTCGCCGCAGGAACATGGATGCCCTGGATACTCCCATCGCGGGAGAAACCCCTGAGGCTCGCGCCTTGGAGGAGGCACGTTTTAATCAATCGCTAAACGCACTCGTCTCGAGAATCTTGATGAGCACTCGGACGAAGGCGGCAACGAGCACCGACGCAATCGACGTCGGCTCTTCCCGCCGACTCGTATATCGAACCCCAATTTAGAATTTAGCAGCTGCAACCCGTATAGCGAGTCCATCCAGCCCTCTCGGTCGGAAGTCGGCAGAGGCTTGATGCGATCGTGGATTTGCTCCACCAACAGAGACCAGAATTCAGCCGTGTCGCGATAGCGTAGCAAATTCACAATCGATCCGTCATCGCGAATACAGATTCGATCGGCTCATAGTCCCGATCGCCCGTGGCGTGAAGGACGCGAGAATCGGCGAGATCAAGACAGCGATCGACACGATCGTGATGATAGGCGCCGAGTGCCCACCCCTCCGAGGGGTGGGTCTTACGCCTCGGCAGCAAGATGACGTCAGCGCCAACTCGAGTGGGGCGAAGAGCTCCAGTCGACCCTCGAGAGCCAGGCTTCGACGCAGCGATCCATTATCGGCGAGGCTTGGTCGATCAAACAGAGCCCATCGGGCGGGCTCGACAGAGATGCGCCACAAGCAATCGAGTGCATGTTTCGGTCCGTAATGTTTCAAGAGGGCTGTCAGAATCGCAAATGATTCCCCAATTTCAGGTTGGCAACAGAGTCGCAAGTTCTTTGGTGAGTCTAAGCTCAAACTTGGCTCGAGGACTACCGAGTGGCGGTTCAGATTGGTGGTGGGAATGACGAGGTAGCCATGAAGCATTTGCCCCTCATGTTGGAAGGTTCTGCCAGAGCGTGGTTGAATCAGTTACCTCCTAGTAGCATTTACACTTGGGAAGATCTGTCCCGAGTGTTCGTCAGAACATTTGAAGGAACTTGCAAGCGACCAGCTGGATTGACAGAGCTGGAAGTCTGTGTACAGAATACGAATGAGACTCTCAGAGAGTATATTCAGAGATGGATCACTTTGCACCATATCGTGGAGAACGTGTCTGACCATCAAGCAGTTTGCGCCTTCAAGGATGGCGTCAAGAACAGAGAATTGAGTCTGAAATTTGGTCGAACTGGAGATATGACCCTGAGTCGGATGATGGAGATTGCTACCAAGTATGCCAACGGTGAAGAGGAAGACCCACTCCGAAGCGGCAAGTACAAGCCGAGTCAGTCGGAGAAGGGAAACACCAGTCGGAAACAGAAGCGGAAGGCTGAACCGGCAGCTCCTGGAGAGGCTCTGGCCGTGACTCAGGGAAAGTTTAAAGGGAAACCAAAAGGATCCTGGAACCCTAAGAAGGTGAAGGATAAAGAAGGGAACGACGTGATGGATATGCCGTGTCACATCCACACGAAGAAAGATGAAGAGGGCAATATCATTTACCCGAAGCATACCACTTGCCAATGTCGACTCCTGATCCAGCAGTTTCAAGGAAAACAGTCCAAGGATAAGGAGAAGGAGTCGGACAAGGCCGAAGACAAGGAGGACAGTGAGGGAGGATATCCGCATGTCAACTCTACTCTGATGATCTTCGCAGATGTGGAAAGCAAGAGTCGACTGAAGGTCATTAATCGGGAGGTGCACATGGTTGCCCCAGCGAAACCAAGTTATCTGAGATGGTCCCAAACACCCATCACATTCGACTAGTCTGATCACCCGACTCATATTGCCACCCCCGGGAGGCAAGATTTGGTGGTCGACCCAGTTGTCGAAGGCACTCGACTGACAAAAGTGTTGATGGACGGTGGTAGCGGACTGAACCTGTTATATGCAGACACACTGAAAGGAATGGGCATTCCGATGTCCCGACTGAGCACCAGTAACATGAGCTTTCATGGAGTTATACCAGGAAAGAAGGCCGAGTCACTCGGCCAAATAGCTCTGGACGTGGTGTTTGGTGATTCAAAACATTTTCGTAAGGAAAAGTTGACGTTTGAGGTCGTGGATTTTCGAGCGCGTATTCACGCCATTTTGGGGAGACCAGCTTACGCACGGTTCATGGCTCGACCATGTTACGTGTACCTCAAACGAAGATGCTCGGTCCCAAAGGAGTGATCACCGTCACCAAGGATCGGAAAAAGCGTAAGAGTGCTTTCGTAAGGGCTCAAAGATTGCCGATTCGGTGTGTGATGGTCGAGTTTGAAGAATACAAGCAAAACGCAGATCCGAAAGTGATTTGCTACGATCCAAGAAACCCGCCACAGAATCAGATTTGACCGTCCGGTGAGACGAAGCCTGTTCACATTCACCCGACCGACCCCAATGCAGCCCCGACCCAAATCTCCACAACACTCGACCAAATAGGAAGAAGCGCCATCCAGTTCCTCCGTGAGCTGGGACATTTTTGCATGGAAGCCGGTGACATGCCGTGTTCAGGGACTGGTGAGCATCGCCTTAGAGTCGACTCATCAGCAAAACCAGTCAAAGAGCATCTTGGCGGTCCGCCGCCCGTAAGAGAAAGGCTATTGGTGAGGAAGTGGCTCGACTATTGGCGGCAGGATTTATCCGAGAGATATACCACCCGAGTGGCTCGCTAATGTCGCCATGGTTCCTAAGAAGGACAAATCGCTCGAATGTGCATTGATTTCAAGCACATCAATCGGCCTGCCCGAAAGATCATTTTCCTCTCCTCGCATTGATCAAATTGTTGACTCGACCGCTGGATGCGAGAGATTGTCTTTTCTAGACGCTTATTCGGGTACCATCGATCCGCTCAGACGGACCCGATGAGATAGAAACAGCTTTCATTACTCCATTCGGGTGCTTCGCTATATCACCATGCCATTCGGTCTCAAAATGCGGAGCCACATTTATGCGAATGATTGAAGTGTTTACTCACCAAATCAGTCGGAATGTGGAAGCGATATGGATGATATCGTGGTCAAGTCACGAAAAGGTTCCGACCTGCTCGTGACCTCGCCAAACATTTGCCAACCTCGAAGGTATGATATCAAGCTCAATCCATCAAAGTGCACATTCGGAGTTCCCGGTGGCAAGTTACTCGGTTTTCGCTTCCGAGCGAGGATCGACGCTAATCCGAGAAGATCGGCACCATTCTCCGAATGAAACGCATACTGCGCGAGTGCACGGCGTCCGAAGCTTCTTGGATGCTTGGCCGATTAAGTCGATTCATCTCACGGCTCGGTGAAAAGGCGTTGCCCTTTACCGATCGATGAAGAAGGCGCACAAGTTCGAGTGGACTCGAAGTCGATGCAGCGCTTGTTGAGCTAAAAGCTCGCTCTCCACCCAGCCGGTGCTTGCTGCTCCAATCAAGAAGAGCCTCTGTTGCTTTATATCGCAGCCACAGGACAAGTCGTCAAGATAAAGATTTACGGTCGGCGGGAAGAGGAAGGAAAGCCTTCAAAGTTCAACGCCAAAGATACTATCATCTCAAGTTTTAACTCCATCCAAGCAGAGATACCTCATTATCGAAGCTTGTGTATGGGATATACATGACCACGAAGAAGGTTGCTCACTATTTCTCCGATCATTCCATCACGATTAAATCGACGCCCACTTTCGAGAGATTCTCGCACAACAGAGATGCAATCGGTCGAGTGGCGAAATGGGCGATTGAACTTCTTCCCTTGATATCAAGTTTGAGGCAAAGAAAGCCATTAAGTCCTGTGCAATTGCGGATTTCTCGCCGAGTGGATCGAACAACAATGATCAAGTTCACTCGTAGCATTGGACCATGTTTTTGATGGCTCGAGATCTTTGAATGGTTCCGTGTCGGGTGGTCTTGGTTTCCCCAGAGGAGATAAGCTCAGATATGTGCTCCGATTCACTTTGATTCCTCCAACAACGAGGCGAATACGAGGCCCTTCAGTATGGGTTGTGCATGGCCATTTCACTTTCGCTACTGTCGCTTTATGGTTTATGGCGACTCAGATCTAGTGGTCAACCAAGTGATGAAGGAGTGGGATTTAAGAAGCCCAAATATGATTGGATACTGCAATGCAGTGAGGAAGCTGGAAAAGAAGTTTGAGGGGTTAGAGCTCCATCACATACCCCGATGAAAAATCAAGCGGTGATGATCCGCAAAGATAGGTTCCAAGAGAGAAGCCATTCCGAGTGGTGTGTTCTTGGAGCATATACATACTCCGTCAGTCAAAGAAGATCCTTTCACCGAAGAAGCTCCACAGCCCAAGAGTGCCTCAGATCCGACTGAAGTTGAGGTCCCAGCAGTGGTCGACTTGGTCATGGAGGTCTTAGTGGTCATTCCCGACTGGACAGTTCCATATATCGCATATATCCTGAGAAAAGAGCTCCCAGAGGATGAGGAAGAGGCCCGACAGATCGTCCGTCGATCCAAAGCCTTTACCATAATCAAAGGACAGTTATACAGGGAGAGCGCGACTGGAGTTGGTCAGAAATGCATAACGCCAGAAGAAGGTCGAATCATCCTTGATGATATCCACTCGGGGACCTGTGGTCATCATGCGTCCTCTCGGACCATCGTGGCCAAAGCATACCGAGCCGGATTTTACTGGCCAAAGGCGAATGAGATGGCAAAGGAAATAGTGGACAAGTCACGAAGGATGTCGGTTCTACTCAAATATGTCACACAAGCTGCGTCGACTCTCAAGACCATTCCACTCGTCGGCCTTTCGCAGTATGGGGGTTGGACATGATCGGTCCCTTGAGAACAGGTCGAAGTGGTTTCACGCATGTACTGGTGGCAGTCGACAAGTTCACCAAGTGGATTGAAGCTAAGCCCATCAAGAACCTTGACACCGGTACTGCTGTTAGCTTCATCAGGGAACTGATATTCAGATATGGAATCCCGCACAGCATCATTACAGATAATGGGTCGAACTTTGACTCGGAGGAATTCAGGGATTTCTGCAACTCTCAAGGCACACGAGTCGACTACGCTTCAGTCGCCCATCCGCAGTCGAATGGACAAGCAGAGCGAGCCAATGGCCTGATCCTCAAAGGGTTGAAACCCCGACTGATGCGTGATCTCAAGCATGCGGCTGGAGCATGGGTCGACGAACTTCCCTCGGTGCTTTGGGGACTGTGGACCACGCCTAATCGGTCGACCGGAAGAACTCCATTCTTCTTGGTCTACGGAGCTAAAGCAGTCTTGCCGAGTGATCTTCTTCACAATGCTCCTCGAGTTGAACTCTACAACGAAGCAGAATCTGAACAAGCGCGGCAGGACGCAGTCGACCTTCTAGAGGAAGAAAGGGAGATGGCTCTGATCCGATCGACTATCTACCAACAAGATTTGCGTCGCTTCCACGCCAGAAATGTGAGAGGTCGAGCCTTCCAGGAAGGAGATCTGGTTCTCCAAGTGGATCAACAGAAACAACACAAGCTTGCTCCTTCTTGGGAAGGACCCTTCATCATCACCAAGGTTCTCCACAACGGGGCATACCGTCTCTACAATGTCAAGCACAATATCGACGAACCCCGAGCTTGGAACGCGGAACTACTCCGCCCATTTTACACTTAAAGTTTTCACTCGGATTAGTTGTAATAAAATACTTCTGTAGTTCATGGATTACAAAAAATAGTGTCATAATTTCTCCATAATTTTTGTCACTTTTTATTTGTCCAATAAAATTTTCCCCTCAATGGGTGACTTAGCCGCGAATCCGTTTCGCCTAAGTTTGTAAAAAAATCCTTACCGAGTGGTGAGCCAGCTTCTCACTTGGGGGCTTAGCTGCGAATCCGTTTCGCCTAAGTTTCAACAAAATCCTACCGAGTGGTGAGCCAGACTCCCACTCGGAGGCTTAGCCGCGAATCCGTTTCGCCTAAGTTTGTAAAAAAATCCTTACCGAGTGGTGAGCCTGCTTCTCACTCGGGGGCTTAGCTGCGAATCCGTTTCGCCTAAGTTTCAACAAAATCCTACCGAGTGGTGAGCCAGACTCCCACTCGGAGGCTTAGCTGCAGTCCAAGCACTCGCCTAAGTTCAAATAAAATCCTACCGAGTGGTGAGCCAGACTCCCACTCGGAGGCTTAGCTGCAGTCCAAGTACTCGCCTAAGTTCAAATAAAAACCTACCGAGTGGTGAGCCAGACTCCCACTCGGGGGCTTAGGTGCAGTCCAAGCACTCGCCTAAGTTCAAATAAAATCCTACCGAGTGGTGAGCCAGACTCCCACTCGGAGGCTTAGCTGCAGTCTAAACACTCGCCTAAGAATAAATACAACGTGCGCTCGTAAGGAGGAAGAGGTGCAGGTCGACTGCGACCCTCTCCTCTGAGCTACGCCACAAATACAACGTGCGGTCGTAAGGAGGATGAGGTGCAGGTCGACTGCGACCCTCTCCTCCGAGCTACGCCACAAATACAACGTGCAGCCGTAAGCAGGACGAGGCGCAGGTCGACTGCGACCCTCTCCCCTGAGCTACGCCATAAGTACAATGTGCGGTCGTAAGGAGGACGAGGCGCAGGTCGACTGCAACCCTCTCCTCTGAGCTACGCCACAAGTACAACGTGAAAATCCTACCGAGTGAAAAGCAAACCTCTCACTCGGGGGCTTAGCTGCAGCCCAGTGCTCGCCTAAGATATAAAAATCCTACCGAGTGAAGAGCAAACCTCTCACTCGGGGGCTTAGCTGCAGCCCAGTGCTCGCCTAAGATATAAAAATCCTACCGAGTGAAGAGCAAACCTCTCACTCGGGGGCTTAGCTGCAGCCCAGTGCTCGCCTAAGATATAAAAATCCTACCAAGTGAAGAGCAAACCTCTCACTCGGGGCTTAGCGCAGCCCAGTGCTCGCCTAAGATATAAAAATCCTACCGAGTGAAGAGCAAACCTCTCACTAGGGGCTTAGCTGCAGCCAGTGCTCGCCTAAGATATAAAAATCCCACCGAGTGAAGAGCAAACCTCTCACTGGGGCTTAGCTGCAGCAGTGATGCTCGCCTAAGATATAAAAATCCTACCGAGTGAAGAGCAAACCTCTCACTCGGGGGCTTAGCGGCAGCCCAGTGCTCGCCTAAGATATAAAATCCTACCGAGTGAAGAGCAAACCTCTCACTGGGGCTTAGCTGCAGCCAGTGCTCGCCTAAGATATAAAAATCCTACTGAGTGAAGAGCAAACCTCTCACTCGGGGGCTTAGCTGCAGCCCAGTGCTCGCCTAAGATATAAAAATCCTACCGAGTGAAGAGCAAACCTCTCACTCGGGGGCTTAGTTGCAGCCCAGTGCTCGCCTAAGGTATAAAAATCCTACCGAGTGAAGAGCAAACCTCTCAGTCGGGGGCTTAGCCGCAGCCTAGTGCTCGCCTAAGTAAATTAAGGAATAAGTCGACTGCAATAAGCGTCTTGCTTTAAACCTGCAAAAGACAATTCAGGACAAAAAGCAAGCATATTCAAACATCAAATTCAAGTTCAAATCGATACCTAGAGGAACCGAAAGTGCCTAGGCGCTCAGCCTGTTGAGGTTTATCGGTTACAAAATCACTCGGCATACCGAGGCAAATTTAAAGGGTCGAGCTCAAAGAAGTTTTTTACCCCTCCTGTGGAGGGCTGGAAGGCGCAACAAACTCATCAAGGTCAATTCCACAAGAATCCGAGTGGCGGCAGCGATGAAGGTCTCCATGAAGGACCTGAAGTCGTGCTTCTTGGTGTTGGCCACCCGAAGAGCCGCCAACTTATCTTCTCGCGCATCTTTGCAGTGGACTCGGGCCAGACACAGAGCAACATCTGCACCACACCTCGCAGAGGACCTTTTCCACTCCTGTACTCGACCAGGAACTGTGTTTAGTCGAGCCATCAGCGACTCGAGGTCATTCTGGAGTGTCTCCCTAGGCTAGAGCGTGGTGTCGATGCGAGAAGTGGCGACCTTCAGCCTTGCAAGATAGTCGACAACAGCGGCAACGCGGGACTCAAGGCGGAACACATTCATGGCTGCTTCATCGGTCACTGGAGAGTTGACGGGGTCCAAGTTCGGCTCCAGTCGACTAGTTTCCTCTTCAAAGTTTTGGCAGAATTCTGCAAGGACAATCACCAAGTCAAGGCAATGGTCGAATGGAAAGATCACTGTTGAAAATGATTGTCGAGCATAAAGGATTACCTTCGAGCATAAGGAACAGCTTCTTGGCAAGTCCACTCAGGAAGGCCTCCAGATCATTTTTCTTCCCAGTCAACTGACTGACCTTGTCGGTCAAGGCAGCTTTATCAGTTTTCAGTCGACTGACTTCCTTGTTGGCAATCCCAAGAGCAGCTTTCAGATTAGTATTTTCTTCTTCGAGCTTGGTGGTGAAGTTAACTTCGTCGGCAAGCTTGATCTTCTCAACTAGCTCAAGGTCTTTTTCTTACGGGCCTCCTTCACCTTGCCCGCAAGTTACAAAGAAGGTCAGATTTTGAAACAAGTGAAGGGAAAAAGGAGTCGCCGAGGTCTCACCGAACATACCTTTGGTCTCCTCCTTCGCCTCGATGATTCTCTGAACCAGCTTCAGATCCAGCTCGAGCTGAATGTGCTTGTGCTCCATTTCAAGATAACGAGCCGCAAGGTCACAGGATTTCTGCGAAAAACCAATCGACAAAATATCAAGGATAATTCACTTCCGAGTGGATAAGAGAAAATCATGCGTTTTAAGACTACAACGAATACAAACATTCGATCGTAGTCTCGGGATTACACCGGTGGGTGCACTTAGCGTGCCCCACTAGTTCTATTAAAGACGAGTCGACCAATCGACCCAAAAAAAAACAAAAAAAACGTGTTCTTTAGATCGTAATCGATCGCAAGCGATGACCATAGTCTCGGGGACTACACCCAGTGGGTGCACTCAGCGTGCCCCCACCGGTTTGGGAAATCCATTCGCCTCAGTCGAAGGACGGAAAGACTGAACTAATAAAGCCTAAGGCCGACTGCCAGCAGTCGACCTTAGCCTTGGGGACTACACCCAGCGGGTGCACTCGGCGTGCCCCCGCTAACACGGAGTTTCAATCGACACACCCGGTGGGTGATTGCTATGGATTCGGAAAGAAAAGCTTTTTGATAGCATATCCTAATAGAACAGCGATCCGACCGACCAACATTGCTTTGAAGAGCGAATCGGCGCCGAAGCTGCCCGGCTCGATCCGGATGGCCTTCACCTGCTCCATCATGATCCCCGCCTGGCGTATCACCTCCTTTGCGGCACTAGCTTGGTCCTCTGGGACGTGGTGCATCGTGAAGAGGGAAGGCTGTGCGGCACTCGACGAAGCAGGGAGAGCACTCGTTAGTGGAACTGCGAAGGACACGGTGTGTCGAGTGGTGTTCTCCTCCTCCGCGACCAGAGTCTCGAGCGCCGTCACGTCCTGGGCCACCCTGCCGGCAGACGCTTTCCTGCTCCTCCTGTGCTTCAGCGGTTCTTCATCGTCATCATCATCAGGAAGAGTGATAACGGCATTGGATGGAGCTACAGAAAAGAATCAGAATTAGAGATCATGAGTCAATCGACTAAAAACGGAGTTAAGAGTATAGTACCAGGGTTTGAGGTTGATGCGTCCTCCATCTCATGGTCTTCAGCCCTACCTGAGGTCTCAGAAGTAGCAGCACTGCAGTTCCAAAGAATCAGTCGGCTAACTCAAGTGTCAACCAGAGATAAAGCTCGCACAAAACAAGAAGACTTAAGTAGCATGTTTACCCTGATATGGTGGGGATGGACACCTTCATCTTTGGTAGGAGCTTGGTCAGCTTTGACGGGGCCACCTTGGATTGCTTCGGCGCCTTTTCAGTCGGCACCAGAGAAGTGGTCCGAGGGCATTTGGTCGATCAGGCGACGATCAGAACCCCTTGCCACGCTCAACAAGCAGGTCATGGGCAAGCTTCGACCGCCTTTCCGAGCGCGGTGGTGCGACCTCCTCCTCCTCCTCTTCTTCATCCTCCTCATCGTCGTCATCATCATCGTCATCCTCAGCGGCATCCGAGTCCCACTCCTCCCGGCTCTCGCCCCGCCGCTTCTCCTTCTTCACGGAGCTGTGCTCCATTGGGCATCGAGTACAGCTCGGTGAGGGCCTCGATAGACATCAAGACAAAGATCAATCGACCAATTTATGGAGAAAACAGAAATAAATATGACAAGAATACAATGGAAAGTAGAGCGGACATACCTTGTCCGAACGCCGTGATGGTCGAGTGGAGGAATCCTTCCGCTCCACGGGGTTATCCTTGTTCCCAAATGACATGCCATCCACCTTTCCACCGTGGCATCATCGACCGCTTCGGTGGATCCGAAGTCTCATCTTCGGTTCCGCAGTACAACCACATGCAATGGCTCCGGAACTGAAGAGGCTGGATACGCCGCCTAAGAAAAACTTCCAAGAGATCCATACCAGTTACTCCATCTCGAACCAACTGAACTATGCGCTCCATCAGGATCTTCACGTCGGCTTTTTCCTCCGGAATCACCTTCAGAGAGGAGGGTTTGTTCACTCGGTCCATGGTAAACTGAGGGAGTCCACTCGACGCCCGGCGTCCACTCATTCAGCAAGAGAACCAGGTTGATCGCCGACCTCCGATCGACTCGGGAAACGTCATGGCTGGGAAGGTGCTCTTGTTCCTCACCTGGATCCCCAGACCTCCACACATCTGGACAACTTTGGTTTTTTCGTCGCCTGGGCTCGCCTTCTTCACGGTCTGAGAGCGACACGTGAATATGTGCTTGAACAAGCCCCAGTGCGGTCGGCAACCCAGAAAATTCTCACACATGGACACAAATGCGGCAAGATAGGCGATAGAATTCGGGGTGAAGTGGTGGAGTTGCGCTCCAAAGAAGTTCAAGAAACCACGGAAGAAAACACTCGGTGGCAAAGAAAACCCGCGGTCGACGTGGGTAGCCAGAAGCACACACTCACCCTCTTCCTATTTGGGGTTGCCACTTTTTCCCCGGAGCCTTGCGGCTCCGTGGGGATCGACCGTCGTCATTATGTCGAGGAGATCCGTCTCCGTGATGGTCGACCGGATCCAATCTCCTTCGACCCAGCCTTTCGGCAGAAGGGATCTAGACGAAGACCTGCCGCGACTGGTGGTTCTCCCCTTCGCCTTCTCCGTCGTCGACGCCTTCTTCGCGCGTTCCAGCGCCGCCGTCTTCTCCTTCACCATGACTGCCGGCGGGACGCGCGAGGAGAGGTTGTGCGGAGGCGAGAGCGGGCGCGTGGGGCGGAGACGAGGAGAGTAGAGAAGGAATGCAGAGGCACTGTTCAAAAACCCTTGCCGGGCACATTTATAAGATCCCTTCCGAGTGGATGACAGGTGGGCCCGGTCGATCTAATCACATCCCAAAACAGTCGCGCGGATGCAATACGTGGCGAAAAAGGCGGCGCGAGAATCGAGGCGTTTATGCCCTATCCCATCCGAACGCCGCGGTCCGCCCCGCTTCACGCGCTTCCCCAAATTTCTTATCCCGCGGAATCCGCGAACGGCAGATCGGTCTGTCAGACGCGGGATTTCCTACGATCCGTCGCTCGGAAACCATCAAAGTCCAAAAGATCACTCGACGAAAGAAAAGAATGGATCGAGTCGACTAAAGAAAAGTTGCTAAGCTATCAACAAAGAGGTTATTGGTCCAAGACAGCGCAGGACCAGCACACAAAAGCCAGTCGGAAACAACGTCAACTCCTTCTTCACTCAAGCCTCAATCCATTCGGGGGCTAATGATGGAGTCATGTACCTAGGGTAGGGTCATAGACCTGATCTAAATACCCTACCCAAGGACACCCTTAGAAGAGATCACCTTCCAGTCGACCTACGAGGAACCCACTCGACTGACTTGAAGGACTCGACCATGAAGACTCACTCGACCGTCAAAAGGTCAAGAAGCACTCTGTACTGCAACGGTCTGTAATTAAGTAGACTTTATGGTAGTTAAGACATTTTATGTGGGACGCTACGAGAACGCCTGCACTTAATGTACTTTAAACCCTTCATTACGTGGGTGGCGGGGTCTGGCAAGACTCTATATAAGCCACCCTCCACAGCAGTAAGGGTTCGCACCTGTAATCCATACTCATATAATCCACTCGACCGCCTCCGGGCCCGAGACGAGGGCTTTTACTTCCTCGAGAAGGGCCTGAACTCAGACATCTCTTGTGTTTACAACCTCTCCATAGCTAGGACCTTGCCTCTCCATACCTACCCCCCACTCTACTGTCAGACTTAGAACCACGACACCCTGAGCTCCTAACAGTCATTGGTGTTGTGGCTGTGAATGTTGTGGAAGACGCAGAATGGCCGATTGCTCTTGGCTGACTCGGAGTGGTCGCAGCCGCGCTTCGTCTCTGGTTCGGCCGCAAGCACGGCTGGCCCTTTACGCTTCACGTCCTTGGCCTTGGCCTTCTTGTCTTCTGGATCACCATCGGGGAGCTCGAGGAGGGAGAGGCGCCCTTCCTCAGCCCTTGCGCACTTGTTCGCCATGTTGAACATCTCCAGAGCTGTGTAGAGATCCTCACGGATAGCAATCTCCTCCTTCATCTTGACATCGTGGATGCCATCAGTGAATGCTGAAATGATGGCCTCGTCCGACACCTTGGGAATCTTGAGGCGTACGTTGTTGAAATGCTTGATATACTTCTACAGGGTCTCTCCAGGTCGCTGCTTGATGCGACGCAGGTCACCCGCAGGCGGCGGACGGTCGCGAGTGCCCTGGAAGTTGGCGATGAAGCAGCCGCACATCTCCTCCCAGGAAGAAACTGACCCCTCGGGTAAGTTCAGGAGCCAAGAACGCGCGCCATCTTTGAGGGCCATCGGGAACCAGTTTGCCATGATCTTCTCGTTGCCGCTGGCCGCCTCAATGCTTAGCTCGTAGAGCTGCAGGAACTTGACGGGGTTGGCGGTGCCATCATAGCGCGGAGGCAGGTCAGGCTTGAACTTGCTCGGCCAGATGACGTTGCGGAGCTCCGAGGTGAACGCGCGGCATCCTGCAGTGGCCACCGGAGGTTGTCGAGGGGGTGGAAACTGGTCCTGGTGCACGCGTACCGCCACCTCTTGTGGCGGTACGCGGGCCTGGTGCTGGTGTGCTGGAAGTATGCGTGCTTCTCCTTGAGGTCGCTGCACCACCTGGCAGCTCAGGTCCTCCCGAGCTGGCGTAGGGCGTGGCAGGTCACGTCGTGGTGTCGCGCGCATTGGCCCAACGATGGTGCCCTGGGCTAGAGGTGGTGGAGGAGCCCCGTGCGCCACGTCGCACGCTCCAGGAGGCTGCTGAGGCAGTGAGCGAGTCGGATCGGCGGAGCCCCCGTGCGCGACGCTGACGAGCTCAGCAATCCGCTCGAGCCACTCCTCGTAGAGGTCACCGACCGGGCGGTAGCGAAGGAGATCTCGAGCCATAAGCAGAGCGGCCTGCGGGTCCGCCTAGCCGCGACACGCGTGGGAGGACGAAGCTGCTGGGGTCAGTGACAGAGTAGCGGTGCGCCTGTCGCGATGCACCGACGGGTCCAGTGATGAAGCTTGCTGCTCGTGGCTGGCAGGGCCCGTGGCGGAGTTGGCCACCAGAGACGGAGCGCGACGGGCACAACCATCGCCCGCTGGAGCCATCTGAGCAACACGGGCGACGACTGCGTCCCGACGCTCGGCGCGATCTCGGCGTGCGTCGGCCATGGATGTGTCGGAGTGGCAGGAGACCGGTCGACGGAAGAGCAGATCCGACGCACCCCTACCTGGCGCGCCAAATGTCGGATTACAGGTTCCGCAAACCCTTGAGAGGTTCGAACTCTGGGGTGCATGCGGAGATCTCAATCTACCCAGCCTGCTTACTCGCGATCCTCCTAGGCCTAGCGCGACAAGCTCAAAGATACAAACAGACACATCCGTTTATCCTGGTTCGGGCCACCTTGCGGTGTAATACCCTACTCCAGCGTTTTGGTGGATTGCCTCGGAGGGCTGAGGATGAACTAGTATAATGGATGAGCTGGCCTCAGGAGGTGAGGTGTTCTTGATCTCAAGAGAGCTGGTGAAGTGGTCGGGTGAGAATGGACCCATCCCCCCCTATGGTGGTGTCTAAGTCCTATTTATAGTGGCCTTGGTCCTCTTCCCAAATGTTGGCGGGAAGGGAGCCCACAACGGCTGGATTTGAAAGGGGAAAAGTAGTACAACTTATCCTAACAAAAGTAGTCTTCGCCTGCGAAAAGCCTCTGGTCGTGACGCTGCGGTGGGCTCGTCGATGACCTCTGTCCCGCCGTCCTGGTGGTCTTGGTCTTGTTGCACCAGAATGGAAACCTTTGGTTGATTCCTCGAAACTCCGCGCCTGCGACCTGCCCCCTGCACCAAAGAGGAAACCTGCGCTCTGCGCCCGCCTGGCCTTGGTCGTCATGGCTCACGTCAGCTGAGCCTCATGAGGTAAACCTTGCATAGAACTCTCCGTCCCTCGGGAGCTAGCCTGAGGAGGTCGATCCCCTCGAGGGTCTTGGCGTTGTCCACCTCGTGAGGCTTGGCCCCTCGCGAGGGTCTTGAGTTGTTGATGTTGAAGCTGGGTCGTACCAGGCCGTCGATGGAGCCACGGCTATATGGTCGAGGTGGTTCATCTAGGTGGACTGAAGTTTAGAAATCGGTGGGACCGAGATTACTATGAGTGTATTATAGTGAGAGTCACGATAGTTTAGAGATGTATCACTAAGCACTTTGAGCAACCGATCATTATCATAACCTCATCCCCTTTAATAGTATTGGCTTTCCTATAGACTCAATGTGATTGGATCTCTAAACCAAAAATGGAGTCTTGAGCTTTTGCCAATGCTTTCCTTAGCATTTTGAGGGGTCCACCTCACCCTTTTGCCATGCCAAAGTGATCGACCTTCCAAACATACTTGATAAAAGTATTAGTCCAACCACAAAGGTTGCTATTAATTACCAAAACCACCCAGGAGCAACAAGCTTTCGCTATACCCTAGGATGGCATTGTAGGCAAGGTGATGTCGTGACGCCAAGTCGATGAGCTCTGGCGTGGGTTGTCAAGGCCATTAAGGTGACAGGAGGTGGACCTGCTCTATCGGGTGTGTAGAACCATCATTACCCCGAAATGGCTTGGTTGGGTGAAGCTGTAGTATGGCACTTGGAGCCCGTGAACGCCCTCAATACAGTAACATTGAGCCCTACCTCCATCGATGAGAGTCTTGGTGACACCATGTTGCTGGCGATGGGGGAAAGAGGGGAGCACGCCACGCGGCCGCCAGCAAGACTGGGCTGGTCCGAGGAGTCAAGGTGATGGCTCACTTGGACCACATGAGGGCGAATGCTTCAGCTTGGGAGCACAGATTCACCTCACGCACGAAACTTGAAGACACGGTGGGAAGCCAGGCTATGAGCCGCCCAAGATGCAAAGGATGGCTCGAGGCTCCTGAAGCCCCCAGCCTCGCCCCGGTAGTGGTCTCTTCCTTCTTGGTGGTGGGGGCAGAGAGGCAGAGTCAAGACGCCTCGAGGGCGCCTCACGAGGCTGCCCTCCAGCGCCCTCACGAGGCTGGCCTCGCTAGCGGTCCTCCCGAGGCTGGCCGCGCCACTCCCGATGGTGGTCGTCTGCCCCTGCCCTCCACCTCGGCCGCCATGACCATAGCCTCGATCGCGCTTGAGGCGCCGACCGAGGCACCTGCCGAGGGCCCCGTGGATGGAGTCATGTTCCTAGGTAGGGTCATAGACCTGATCTAAACCCTCACCCAAGGACACCCTAGAAGAGATCACCTTCCACGACTCCACGAGGAACCCACTGACCGACTTGAAGGACTGACCATGAAGACTCACTCGACCGCCGAAGGTCAAGAAGCACTCAGATCGCAACGGTCTCAGAATTAAGCAGACTTTATAGTTAAGACACTTTATGTGGGACGCTACCAAGAATGCCCTGCACTTAATGTACTTTAAACCCTTCATTACGTAATGGTAGGGGTCCCGTGCACTCTATAAGCCACCCCTCCACAGTATGGGTTCGCACCAGTAATCCATACTCATATAATCCACTCAACCGCCCTGCTCGTAGACGAGGGCTTTTTTATCTCAGAAGGGCCCGAACTCGTATTCTTTTACTAACCTCCATAGCTAGGACTCTTCATACCCTACCCCACTCTACTATCGCACTTAGAACCACGATAGCTTGGCGCCACCGTAAGGTGTTTTAATGATTTTTTGAGAAGGTATTCTTCCAAGTACTTTCGCCATGCTGTTACATCGAGTCTTGGTCGAGGGTCAGATCCGTTTTGGCGCTTCTCACCTTCATCGCCGACGACCCGCATGGCTCCGTGGAGGCTCCACTTGACGTTGATGCGCCCCCGTCTGCGTGGTGCCACGATTACAAGATGTGTCCACTCGCTGCTCGCCACAACCGTCGATTTCATATCGGTCGACCATCTCCCCATTTGCCTTCACCACCGCAAGCGCTTCTCGGTCGAGACTTCGGTGAAGCACGCAGGGCTCGCAGACGGCCACCGCCGTTATGCAATCGAGCCTAACGAATCCTCTACGGCTCGCTCGACCGCCGACCGTTCTGAGAGACCGTGATCCGAAAAGGAGAAAGTGATCCGCGGCAAATTTTGATGGTCAACGGCCCCGCAGTCCTCCTCGGCTTCGCCCATGAAGGCGGGGTAGGCGTGGAGGCGACCCAAGACGGACCACGAAGAGTACCAGCCCGAGCCACTCGACTTTCCTCGCAGAGGGAAGAACTTCGCCGCAGAACATGGATGCCCGGATACTCCCATCGCGGAGAAACCCCGAGGCTCGCGCTTTGAGGAGGCACGCTATTAACTGCTAAACGCACTCGTTCGAGAATCTTCGAGCACTGACGAAGGCTGCAACGAGCACCGACGCCAATCGACGCCAGCTCTTCCCCACGACTCGTATATCGAACCCAATTTAGAATTTAGCAGCCGCAACCCAGAGCAGAGTCCATCCAGCCCTCTCGCCGAGAAGTCGGCGAGGCTTGATGCGATCGTGATTTGCTCCACCAAGTGAGACCGAATTCAGCCGTCGCAGCGGCGTAACAGACCACAACGATCCGTCATCGCGAATACAGCTTCCGCCTCATAGTCCCAGACGCTCACAAGTGAAGGACGCGAATCGGCGAGGGAAGATAGCGATCGACACGATCGTGATGATAGGCGCCAGTGCCCACCTCCGAGGGTGGGTCTTACGCCTCGGCAGAGAAGATGACAAAGGCCAACTCGCAGCGAAGAGCCCAATGACCGAGAGCCAGGCTTCGACGCCATGATCCATTATCGGCGAGGCTTGGTCGATCAAACAGAGCCCATCGGGCTCGACAGAGATGCGCCCACAAGCAATGAGTGCATGTTTCGGTCCATGTTTCAAAGGTAGTCAGAATCGCAAAGGATTCCCCAATTTCAGGTTGGCAAGGAGTCGCAAGTTCACGGTGAGTCTAAGCCCAAACTTGGCTCGAGGACTACCGAGTGGTGTTCAGATTGGGTGGGAATGACGAGGTAGCCATGAAGCATTTGCCCTCATGTTGGAAGGTTCTCAGAGCGGTTGAATCGCCACCTCCTAGTAGCATTTACACTTGGGAAGCCCCAGTGTTCGCTTAACATTTGAAGGAACTTGCAAGTTTACCAGCTGGATTGACAGAGCTGAAGTCTGTACGTATTACTAATGAGACTCTCGAGAGTATATTCAGAGATGGATCACTTTGCACCATATCGGGAGAACGTGTCCGACCATCAGCAGTTTGCGCCTTCAAGGATGGCGCCAAGAATGTAGAATTGAGTCTGAAATTTTCGAATCGAGATATGACCCCGAGTCGATGATGGAGATTGCTACCAAGTATGCCAACGGTGAAGAGGAAGACCCAAGCGGCAAGTACAAGCCAGTCAACGGAGAAGGGAAACACCACCGGAAATGTGGTTGAAGGCTGAACCAGCAGCTCCTGGAGAGGCTCTGGCCGTGACTCAGGGAAAGTTTAAAGGGAAACCAAAAGGATCCTGGAACCCTAAGAAGGTGAAGGATAAAGAAGGGAACGACGTGATGGATATGCCGTGTCACATCCACACGAAGAAAGATGAAGAGGGCAATATCATTTACCCAAGCATACCACTTGTTAATGTCCACTCGATCCAGAGCTTCAAGGAAAACAGTCCAAGGATAAGGAGAAGGAGTCTGACAAGGTCAAGACAAGGAGGACAAGGAGGAGGATATCCGCATGTCAACTCTACTCGATGATTCGCAGATGTGGAAAGCAAGAGTCGATCAAGGTCATTAATCGAGGTGCACATGGTTGCCCCAACAAAACCAAGTTATCTGAGATGGTCCCAAACACCCATCACATTCGACTAGTCTGATCACCGACCATATTGCCACCCCGGAGGCAAGATTTGGTGGTCGCACCCGCTTGTCGGGCACTCGATCGACAAAAGTGTTGATGGACGTGGTAGCGGATCGAACTCGTTATATGCGCATACACCGAAAGGAATGGGCATTCCGATGTCCCGATCGAGCACCAGAATATGAGCTTTCATGGAGTTATACCAGAAAGAAGGCCGAGTCACCGCCAAATAGCTCGACGTGGTGTTTGGTGATTCAAAACATTTTCGAAGGAAAAGCGACGCTGAGGTCGTGGATTTTCGAGCTGCACACGCCATTTTGGGGAGACCAGCTACGCACGTTCATGGCTCGACCATGTTACGTGTACCTCAAACCAAGATGCTCGGTCCTAAGGAGTGATCACCGCCACCGGATCGGAAAAAGGCGTAAGAGTGCTTCGTAAGGGCTCAAAGATTGCCGATTCTGTGCGGACAAGGGTCGAGTTTGAAGAATAAACGCATCCGAAAGTGATTTGCTACATCCAAGAAACCCGCCACGTAATCAGATTTAGTCCGTCCAAGGAGACGGTCGCTCACATTCACCCGACCGACCCCAATGCAGCCCCGACCCAAATCTCCACAACACTGACCAAATAGGAAGAAGCGCCATCCAGCCTCCGTGAGAATCGGGACATTGCATGGAAGCCACCGACATGCCGTTCCTGGGACTGGCCGAGCATCGCCTTAGAGTCGACTCATCAGCAAAACCAAAAGAGCATCTTCGCGTCCGTAAGAGAAAGGCTATTGGTGAGGAAGTGGCTCGACTATTGGCGGCAGGATTTATCCGAGAGATATACCACCGAGTGGCTCGCTAATGTCGCCATGGTTCCTAAGAAGGACAATCGCCCCGATGTGCATTGATTTTGCACATCAATCGGCCTGCCCGAAGATCATTTTCCTCTCCTCGCATTGATCAAATTGTTGACTCGACCGCTGGATGCGAGATTGTCTTTTCTAGACGCTTATTCGTACCATCGATCCGCTCAGACGACCCGATGAGATAGAAACAGCTTTCATTACTCCATTCGGGTGCTTCGCTATATCACCATGCCATTCGTCTCAAATGCCGAGCTACATTTATGCGAATGATTCAAGTGTTTACTCACCAAATCACCGAATGTGGAAGCGATATGGATGATATCGGGTCAAGTCACGAAAAAGTTCCACTGCTCGCCGACTCGCCAAACATTTGCCAACCTCGAAGGTATGATATCAAGCTCAATCCATCAAAGTGCACATTCGAGTTCCCGTGGCAAGTTACTGGTTTCGCTTCCAGCGAGGATCGACGCTAATCCGAGAAGATCGCACCATTCTCCGAATGAAACGCCTGCGCGAAAGTGCACGGCGTCCGAAGCTTATCGATGCTTGGCCGATTAAGTCGATTCATCTCACGGCTCGAAAAGGCGCGCCTTTACCGATCGATGAAGAAGGCATAAGTTCGAGTGGACTTGGTCGATGCAGCGCTTGTTGAGCTAAAAGCTCGCTTCCACCCACCGTGCTTGCTGCTCCAATCAAGAAGAGCCTCGCTGCTTTATATCGCAGCCACAGGACAAGTCGTCAAGATAAGATTTACGGTCGAGTGAAGAGGAAGGAAAGCCTTCAAAGTTCAACGCCAAAGATACTATCTGTCTCAAGTTTTAACTCCATCCAAGCGTAGATACCTCATTATCGGCTTGTGTATGGGATATACATGACCACGAAGAAGCTCACTATTTCTCCGATCATTCCATCAGCTGCCACGACGCCCACTTTCGTGAGATTCTCGCACAATGAGATGCAATCGTCGAGTGGCTTAAATGGGCATTGAACTTCTTCCCTTGATATCAAGTTTGAGGCAAAGAAAGCCATTAAGTCCTGTGCAATCGGATTTCTGCCGAGTGGATCAACAACAATGATCGTTCACTCAGCATTGGACCATGTTTTTGATGGCTCGAGATGTGAATGGTTCCGTGCCGGGTGGTCTTGGTTTCCGCAGGAGATAAGCTCAGATATGTGCTCCGATTCACTTTGATTCCTCCAACAACGAGGGGCAGGCCCTTCAGATGGGTTGTGTATGGCCATTTCATCGGCCTCCGCTTTATGGTTTATGGCACTCAGATCTAGTGGTCAACCAAGTGATGAAGGAGGATTTAAGAAGCCCAAATATGATCGGATACTGCAATGCAGTGAGGAAGCCGAAAAGAAGTTTGAGGGGTTAGAGCTCCATCACATACCCCGATCGAAAATCAAGCACCGATGATCCGCAAAGATAGGTTCCAAGAGAGAAGCCATCTGAGTGGTGTGTTCTGGAGCATATACTCCGTCACCAAAGAAGATCCTTTCACCAAGAAGCTCCACAGCCCAAGAGTGCCTCAGATCCGAAGTTGAGGTCCCAAAGAAGGGTCGACTTGGTCATGGAGGTCTTAGTGGTCATTCCCGATCGACAGCTCCATATATCGCATATATCCCGAGAAAAGAGCTCCCAGAGGATGAGGAAGAGGCCCGAAGATCGTCTGTCGATCCAAAGCCTTTACCATAATCAAAGGACGCTTATACAGGAGAGCGCGATCGAGTTGGTCGAAATGCATAACGCCGAAGAAGGTCGAATCATCCTTGATGATATCCACTGGGACTCAGGTCATCATGCGCCCTTCTCGACCATCGTGGCCAAAGCATACCGAGCCGGATTTTATCGCCAAAGGCGTAATGAGATGGCAAAGGAAATAGTGGACAAGTGGCGATGTCGGCTTCTACTCAAATATGTCACAAGCTCGCCACCAAGACCATTCCACTCGTTCTGCCTCGCAGATGGGGTTGGACATGATCGTCCCTTGAGAATGTGTCAAGTGGTTTCACGATGTACCGGTGGCATGACAAGTTCACCAAGTGGATTGAAGCTAAGCTCATCAAGAACCTTGACACCGGTATCGCTGTTAGCTTCATCGTGGAACCGATATTCAGATATGGTCCTCAAGAAAGATCATTACGTATAATGGGTCTAACTTTGACTCGAGGAATTCAGGATTTCTCAACTCTCAAGGCACACGAGTCGACCACGCTTCACCGCCCATCCGCAATGAATGGACAAGCAGAGCGAGCCAATGGCCTCGATCCTCAAAGGGTTGAAACCCGACCGATGCGTGATCTCAAGCATGCGGTTGAGCATGGGCCGAACTTTCCTCTGCTTTGGGGACTGTGGACCACGCTTAATCGGTCAATCGAACTCCATTCTTCTTGTCTACGGAGCTAAAGGGCCTTGCTAAAGTGATCTTCTTCACAATGCCTCGAGTTGAACTCTACAACGGGTATCTCAACAAGCGCGCAGACGCAATGACCTTCTAGAGGAAGAAAGGGAGATGGCTCGATCCGATCGACTATCTACCAACAAGATTTATGCGCCCACGCCAAATGTGAGAGGTCGAGCCAGAAGGAGATCCGTTCTCCAAGTGGATCAACAAAATAACACAAGCTTGCTCCTTCTGGGAAGGACCTTCATCATCACCAAGGTTCTCCACACGGGCATACCGCCTCTACAATGTCAAGCACAATATCGATTTAACCCCAGCTTGGAACGCTGAACTACTCCGCCTTTTACACTTAAAGTTTTCACCGGATTAGTTGTAATAAAATACTTCAGAGTTCATGGATTACAAAAAATAGTGTCATAATTTCTCCATAATTTTTGTCACTTTTATTTGTCCAATAAAATTTTCCTCAATGGGTGACTTAGCCGCTAATCCGCCTAAGTTTGTAAAAAATCCTACCAGTGGTGAGCCGCTCACTTGGGCTTAGCCGCAATCCGCTTAAGTTTCAACAAACCTACCGAGTGGTGAGCCAGATCCCACTGGAGGCTTGAATCCGCTTCGCCTAAGTTTGTAAAAAATCCACCGAGTGGTGAGCCGCTTCACTGGGGCTTAGCTAATCCGCCACTTAAGTTTCAACAAACTCACCGAGTGGTGAGCCTGACCACCGGAGGCTTAGCCACCCGCACTCGCCTAAGTTCAATAAAATCCTACCGGAGGTGAGCACTCCCACTCGAGGCTTAGCCAGTCCAAGCACTCGCCTAAGTTCAACAAAACCCACCGAGTGGTGAGCCGACCACCTGGGGCTTAGGTGCAGTCCAAGCACTCTAAGTTCAACAAATCCTACCGAGTGGTGAGCCGCATCCCACCGAGGCTTAGCTGCAGCCTAAACACTTAAGAATAAATACAACGGCGCCAGAAGGAGGAAGAGGTGGTCGATCATGATCTCTCCTCGAAGCCACGCCACAAATACAACGTAAGGTCAGAAGGAGGATGAGGTGCAGTCGATCATGACCTTCCTCCTCGAAAGCACCACAAATACAACGCAGTCAGTAGCAGATTGAGGCGCAGTCGACCGCGACCTCTCCCCGAGCTACCATAAGTACAAGCGGTCGTAAGGAGGACGAGGCGCAGTCGACTGCAACCTCTCCTCCGAGCACGCCACACAACGTGAAAATCCTACCGAGTGAAAAGCAAACCTCTCACTGGGCTTAGCTGCAGCCTGCTCGCTAAGATATAAAATCCTACCGAGTGAAGAGCAACCTCTCACTGGGGCTTAGCAGAGCCCGCCAAGATATAAAAATCCCACCGAGTGAAGAGCAAACCTCTCACTGGGGCTTAGCCGCAGCCCTGCTCGCCTAAGATATAAAATCCTACCAAGAGAAACCTCTCACTGGGCTTAGCAGCAGCCTGCTGCTCCTAAGATATAAAAATCTCACCGAGTGAAGAGCAACCTCTCACTAGGGGCTTAGCCATGTTCTCGCCTAGATAAAATCCCACCGAGTGAAGAGCAAACCTCTCACTGGGCTGCAAATAAGGTTTCCTAAGATATAAAAATCCTACCGAGTGAAGAGCAAACCTCTCACTGGGCTTAGCTGCAGCCCGCGCCTAAGATATAAATCTACCGAGTGAAGAGCAAACCTCTCACTGGGGCTTAGCTGCAGCCTGCTCGCCAAGATATAAAATCTCAATGAGAAGAGCAAACCTCTCACTGGGCTTAGCCGCAGCCCGCTCGCCTAAGATATAAAAATCCTACCAGTGAAGAGCAACTCTCACTGGGGCTTAGTTGCAGCCTGCTCGCCTAAGGTATAAAAATCCTACCGAGTGAAGAGCAAACTCACCGGGCTTAGCCGAGCCTAGTGCTCGCCTAAGTAAATTAAGGAATAAGTCGATCAATAAGCGCCTTGCTTTAAACCTGCAAAGACAATTCAGACAAAAGCAAGCATATTCAAACATCAAATTCAAGTTCAAATCGATACCTAGAGGAACCGAAGTGCCTAGGCGCCACTGCTGAGGTTTATCGGTTATAAAATCACTCGCATACCGAGGCAAATTTAAAGGGTCGAGCTCAAAGAAGTTTTTACCCTCCGGAGGGCCGGAAGGCGCAACAAACTCATCGTCAATTCACAAGAATCCGAAAGTGGCGGCAGCGATGAAGGTCTCCATGAAGGACCAAGTCGTGTTTTGGTGTTACCAAGAGCCGCTTAACTTCTCGCCGATCTTTGCAAAGGGACTCGGCCGACACGAGCAACATCTCGCACTACACCTCGCAGAGGACTTTTTCCACTCCCGCATTCACCAGAATCGGTTTAGTCGAGCCATCAACACTCGAGGTCATTCTCGAGTGTCTCCCTAGGCTAGAGCGTGGTGTCGATGCGAAGTGGCGACCTTCAGCCTTGCAAGATAGTCGACAACAGCGCAACGCTGACCAAGGCGAACACATTCATGGCTGCTTCATCGGTCACCGGAGAGTTGACGGGTCCAAGTTCGCCCACTAGTTAGTCTTCAAAGTTTTGCAGAATCGCAAGGACAATCACCAAGTCAAGGCAATGGTCGAATGGAAAGATCACCGTTGAAAATGATTGTCGAGCATAAAGGATTACCTTCGAGCATAAGGAACAGCTTCTTGGCAAGTCCACTCAGAAGGCCTCCAGATCATTTTTCTTCCCAATAACCGATCTTGTTTCCAAGGCAGCTTTATCGGGCCACCGATCGACTTCCTTGTTGGCAATCCCAAGAGCAGCCAGATTAGTATTTTCTTCTTCGAGCTTAGTGACTGGGTTAACTCGCCGCCAGCTTGATCTTCTCTAGCTCAAGGTCTTTTTCTTCTGGTTTCCTTCACCTTGCCCGCAAGTTACAAGGTCGATTTTGAAACAAGTGAAGGGAAAAAGGAGTCGCCGAGGTCTCACCGAACATACCTTTGGTCTCTCCTTCTCGATGCATTCTCCGAACCAGCTTCAGATCCAAATGAGCTGAATGTGCTTGTGTCCACCAAGATAACGAGCCGAAGGTCACGTGATTTCTGAAAACCAATCGACAAAATATCAAGGATAATTCACTCCGAGTGGATAAGAGAAAATCATATGCTTAAGACTACACCTAATACAAACATTCTGACCGTAGTCTCGGGATTCACACCAGTGGTGCACTTAGCCCCCACTAGTTCTATTAAAGACGAGCACCAATAACCAAAAAAAAAAAAAAAACGTGTTCTTAGATCAGAATCGATCGCAAGCAATGACCATAGTCGGGATTGTACTGCTGGTGCACTCAGCGTTCCCACCGGTTTGGGAAATCCATTCGCCAACAAGGACTGAAAGATCGAATCATAGTTTAAGGTCGATCGCCGCCAATGACCTTAGCCTTGGGGATTACACCCACGGGTGCACTCGGCGTCTTCGCTAACACGGAGTTTCAATCGACACCCAAAGGGGTGATTGCAGGATTCCGAAAGAAAAGCTTTTGATAGCATATCCTAGAACAAAGCGATCCGACCGACCAACATTGCTTTGAAGAGCAGAATCAAGGCCGAAGCTGCCCGCTCGATCCCGGATGGCCTTCACCTGCTCCATCATGATCCTCACCGGGCGATCACCTTTATGCACTAGCTTGGTCCTCGGGATGGTGCATCGAAGAGGGAAGGCTAGCGGCACTCGACAGCAGAGAGCACCTGCTAGAATCGCTGGACACGGTGTGTCGAGTGGTGTTCTCCTCCTCCGCGACTGAGTCTCGAAGCCGCCACGCCCCGGGCCACCGGCAGACGCTTCCGCTCCTCCTCCTGTGCTTCAGCGGTTCTTCATCACATCATCATCGTGAAGAGTGATAACGGCATTGGATGGAGCTACGTAAAAGAATCAATTAGAGATCATGAGTCAATCGACTAAAAACGGAGTTAAGAGTATAGTACCGTGGTTTGAGGTTGATGCGCCTCCATCTCATGGTCTTCCTACCACCGAGGTCTCGTAGTAGCAGACCCAGCCCAAAGAATCGGCCTAACTCAAGTGTCAACCAGAGATAAAGCTCGCAAAACAAGAAGACTTAAGTAGCATGTTTACCTCGATATGGTGGGGATGGACACCATCTTTGGTAGGAGCTTGGTCAGCTTGACGGGCCACTCTTGATTGCTTCGCGCTTTTCACCGCACACTGAAGTGGTCCGAGGGCATTTGGTCGATCAGGCGACAACAGAACCCCTTGCCACGCTCAACAAGCAGGTCATGGGCAAGCTTCGATCGCTTTCCCGAAGCGCTGGTGCGACCTCCTCCTCCTCTTCTTCATCCTCCTCATCGCCATCATCATCGCCATCCTCGCATCCGAGTCCCACTCTCCCCGGCTCGCCCCCGCCGCTTTCACGGAGCCTGGCTCCATTGGGCATCGAGTACACCGGTGAGGGCCTCGATAGACATCAAGACAAAGATCAATCGACCAATTTATGAGAAAATGAAATAAATATGACAAGAATACAATGGAAAGTAGAGCGACATACCTTGTCCGAACGCCAGATGGTCGAGTGGAGGAATCCTTCTCGCTCCACGGGGTTATCCTGTTCCCGGATCGCCATCCACCTTTCCACCGTGGCATCATCGATCGCTTGGTGGATCCGAAGTCTCATCTTCGGTTCCAGCATACAACCACATGCAATGGCTCCGAATCAAGAGGCTGGATACGCCTAAGAAAAACTTCCAAGAGATCCATACCGCTATCCATCTCAACCAATCAACTATGCGCCCATCAGATCTTCACGCCGGCTTTTCCTCCGGAATCACCTTCGAGAGGAGGGTTTGTTCACTCGTCCATGGTAAACCGAGGGAGTCCACTCGATCGCCCCTGGCGCCACCATTCGGCAAGAGAACCAGTCGATCGCCACCGATCGACTCGGAAACGGCCATGGCTGGAAGGTGCTTGTTCTCACCCGATCCCCTGCACTCCACACATCCGACAACTTTGGTTTTTTGCCGGGTTTCGCCTTCTTCACGGTCTGAGAGCGACACGTGAATATGTGCTTGAACAAGCCCCAAGGCGGTCGGCAACCCAGAAAATTCTCACATGGACACAATGCGCAAGATAGGCGATAGAATTCGGGTGAAGTGGAGTTGGCCCAAAGAAGTTCAAGAAACCACGGAAGAAAACACTGTGGCAAAGAAAACCCATGGTCGACGTGGTAGCCGTGGCACACACTCACCCTCTTCCGCCGGGTTGCCACTTTTCCTGGAGCCTTGCGTCTGCGGGGATCGACTGCTGCTATTATGTCGAGGAGATCCGCCTCGTGATGGTCGATCGATCCAATCTTCGACCCAGCCTTTCGCTAGGGATCTAGACGACCGCCGCGATCGGTGGTTCTCCCCCTTCGCCTTCTCCGGCTGCCGACGCTTTGTTTCCAAATACCGCCTTCTCCTTCACTATGACCGCCACGGACGCGCGAGGAGAGGTTAGCGGAGGCAGAGCGGCGGTATGGAGAGGAGAGTAGAGAAGGAATGCGAGGCACTGCTCAAAAACCCTTGCCGCACATTTATAAGATCCTTCCGAGTGGATGACAGGGCCCGGCCGATCTAATCACATCCCAAAACAAACAAGGATGCAATACGGGCGAAAAGGCGGCGCGAGAATCGAGGCGCTTATGCCCTATCCCATCCGAACGCCATGTCCGCCCCGCTTCACGCGCTTCCCAATTTCTTATCCCGCTGAATCTGCGAACGCGATCGGGTCTGCAGACGCTGGATTTCACCATCCGCCGCCGAAACCATCAAAGTCCAAAAGATCACTCGACTAAAGAAAAGAATGGATCGAGTCGACTAAAGAAAAGTTGCTTATCAACAAAGAGGTTATTGGTCCAAGACAGCGCAGACCAGACACAAAAGCCACCGAAACAACGCCAACCTTCTTCACTCAAGCCTCAATCCATTCGGGGCTAATGATGGAGTCATGTACCTAGGTAGGGTCATAGACCTGATCTAAATACCCTACCCAAGGACACCCTTAGAAGAGATCACCAAATGACCCACGAGGAACCCACTGACCGACTTGAAGGACTCGACCATGAAGACTCACTCGACCGCCAAAAGGTCAAGAAGCACTCAGATCGCAACGGTCTGTAATTAAGTAGACTTTATGGTAGTTAAGATGTTTTATGTGGACGCTACAAGAACGCCTGCACTTAATGTACTTTAAACCCTTCATTACGGCTGGCAGGGGTCCCAAGACTTATATAAGCCACCCTCCACACAGTGTAAGGGTTCGCACTGTAATCCATACTCATATAATCCACTCGACCGCCCCGGCCCGAGACGAGGGCTTTTACCTCCCGAGAAGGGCCCGAACTCAGACATCTCTTGTGTTTACAACCTCTCCATAGCTAGGACCTTGCCTCTCCATACCTACCCCCACTTATCGTCAGATAGAACCACACACCTCGAGCTCCTAACACCATTGGTGTAACACCACCATGGCCATCGCCTCTCCCTCGCCTCTGTGCTGTCCAAAGGCTCCGCCTCGATGCCACGGAGCCCCAAGACGAAGCACGCGCTCGCGGGACGCCCAAAGCAACGCCATCATCCTCATCCATGCCGTCGGCCGCCGGAGATCCCCCTCGCCGCCCCGCTTGCTCCGACTCCTCCCCGAGCCCGCTGAGTTCTCCGTTGAGATCGCTGTGAGCTCCTCCACCATTCCCCCTCCTCCCCGCGCTCGTTCCCGCACTCTAGCCGCCCTTTTCACTGGGGCCGTGAGCTCCTCGCCGCCGGCGATGACACATACGAGGCCAGACCACCGTAGCTAACTCTCGAGCACGGCAACGTGCTCCACACCTCACCAGGAGCCTAACACACACACCAGCTCCCCCTCCCGCGCACCACAACGCCAAACCCGCAGGTGCCCGAGCTCCGGCCGCTGCGGACGTGCTTGCCTCCGTCGTCTCCGGCCACCCCAGCACCTGCCACCACCACCGTTGGACGCGCCACCTCGCGGGCGTTCCAACGAGCCCAACCCTGCCTCTTCTAGTCGCCGGAATTGCCGGGACGAGCGACTCCGCCGCGTCTGTGTGCCACCGGCGGTTAGCCGCCGACGTGGGCATCATTAGTGGCTAATGACCCACTAACTAACCCTCCCGTGACACCGACAGCTGGGCCCCGCACCTAATTAACTCCGGGTAGACTCTTGCTTCCGGCAAGACTCTTGTAGACACCTTTCTCTATAATCCCTTTCAATAGACTATTTTCTTGCTCAAGTGAAACTTGGCTTGAAACATTGTTAGTGGAATCAAGAGAATTACTAGAAGTAACAACATTTGATTTAGCATGATTATTGTTACTACTAGATGAAGAATTTTTCTTATGCTTGTCATGCTTAGTTTTGATAGGTGGCAAGAAATTAGACAAGAGAAGTCGTTTGGCAAGATATGAAGAACTCTTCTTTCAAGATCGTCATTGATAGCTTTTAGAAACTCATGTTCTTGCTCTAGATTGAGCTTCTCGAGCGTAGCTTCTCATGAGATCTTAGGAGCTCTCTATGATCTTCTTGAGTTGTTTCATGAGCTAACTTAAGAGTGTTTAGTTCTTTAGTTAGACGCTCAATCTCCTTCATAGCATTGTCATTCGACTCATCTCGACTATAAAGACTACTAGCATGTTCATCATTACTAAGCTCACTAGATTTATCATGTAAAAGCTCATCTTCACCAAGCAAGTCATCCTCATCACTATCAAAGTCAATAAACTCAGGATGTGATACCTTGGGGCCTTTTGCCATGAAGCATCTTCCAATTCCCTCATTTGGTGAATCAAATATGTCATAGGAGTTGGAGTTGGAGGACACGAGAGCAAGACCGCAACACCTTCATCTTGATCAGATATTACGAGTTGGAGTGATAGCTTCTTTCGAGTGATTGTCGGAGTCGGAGCCGGAAACCCATTCACCAACATGAGCTTGATGTTTTCTTCTTGTGTAGCTCCTTGATGACTTGTCTTTCCTTTCCGAATCCTTGCTTCTCCGAGAGGATCTTCGTTCATAACGATCATCTCTACTCCTTCTTTCTTTTCGAGGCGACTCTTCTCTTGAGCTTCTTCTTCTTGGAGATTCTTCTCTTCTCTTATGGGGAGTCGAACACTCATTTGAGTAGTGTCCGGGTCTTCCACAATTGTAGCAGTTTCGATCACGACTAGAAGATCTCTTTTCATCATATGATCTAGATTTTGAGCTTCTTTCCTTGCTTCTACTCTTGTAGAATTTGTTGAAGTTCTTCACCATTAGGCTTATCTCTTCATTGGAAACTAGCTTGTCACTTGAGGATGTGGGAGCTTCAATTGCAGCTTTGTAAGCACCACTTGACTTGTTGTGAAGCTCTTCCTTATCTTTAAGTGTCATCTCATGAGCAACAATCCTTCCAATGACTTCGGTAGGCTTGAGATCTTTGTAGTTTGGCATCATTTGAATCAAAGTGCACACGGTGTCATACTTTCCATCCAAAGCTCTGAGGATCTTCTTGATGATGAATCGGTCGGTCATTTCTTCGCTTCCTAAGCCTGCCATCTCATTGGTGATGAGAGCAAGCCTAGAGTACATTTCAGCGACTCCTTCACCTTCCTTCATCTTGAACTTGTCAAGTCGACCTTGAAGAACATCTAGCTTTGATTCCTTCACGGACTCGGTACCTTCGTGCATTTCGACCAAAGTATCCCAAATCTCTTTTGCATTCTCAAGACGGCTGATCTTGTTGAACTCCTCGGGACACAAAGCATTGAAGAGAATGTCACAAGCTTGAGCATTGTTCTGTAACATCCGCAACTCATCGGCAGTAGCTTCGCGATCCGAACTTTTCCTTCTTCAAGAACTCACCTTGCAAGCCAACACAAATAATGCCCCCATGCGGGGTTATGTCCAAGAATGTGCATTTTCATTTTATGCTTCCAACTAGCAAAGTTTGAACCATCAAAGTAAGGACCTCTACTTAAAATTACCCTCACTAGACGCCATACTCTCCTAGGTTGTGAAACCAAGCTTATGGAGTCCAATGCAATGGAAACCAATCCAATGGAGACCAAAGCTCGATACCACTTGTAGGATCGGAAGTATGTCTAGAGGGGGTGATTAGACTACTTGACAACTTAAAATTTTGCCTTTTGATTGGAGTAGTTTCTTAGCAAGTTCACAATGATAACCAAGTCAAGTATCACCCTACACATGCAATTCTAGAGTTATGGCAGCGGAAAGTAAATTGCACGATAGTAAATGAGAGGAGGAGAAGAGCAAACATAATGGAGACACGGAGATTTTTCTCGTGGTTCCGGTAGGTGGTGCTATCGTCAATCCACGTTGATGGAGACTTCAACCCACGGAGGGTAACGGCTGCATGAGTCCACGGAGGGCTCCACCCACGAAGGGTCCACGAAGAAGCAACCTTGTCTATTCCATCATGGCTTACGCCCACGGAGGACTAGCCTTACTCGGGGTAGATCTTCACAAGTAGGCGATCTCCTTGCCCTTACAAACTCCTTGGTTCAACTCCACATCATGACGGAGGCTCCCAAGTGACACCTAACCAATCTAGGAGGCACCACCTCCAAAAGGTAATAGATGGGGTTGGTGATGATGAACTCCTTGCTCTTGTGCTTCAAATGATAATCTCCCCAACACTCAACTCTCCTCACTGATTTGGCTGTGGTGGAGGAAGGGATTGAGTGGAAAGCAACTTGGAAAGACTAGAAATCAAGTTTCATATGGTGGGAGTGGAGCAACTTGATCTCAACACAAGGGTAGGTAGTTTTCTTCTCAGAAATGTAAGGTAGGAGTGGTAGTTCTTTCTGATGGCTCTCTCCACGAATGAAGAGGAGGTGGAGGGGTATTTATAGCCTCCACACAAAATCCAACCGTTACACACATTTGACCAATCTCGGTCAGACCGAAGTTGACAACTCGGTCAGACCGAAAGTTCAAATCTTGTGAACGTTGGGATTTTCGGTGGGACCGAAAATACAATCTCGGTTAGTCCGATTCTTCCAAAGTCTAGGGTTTGCCAATTTCGGTGGGACCGACTTTCTCATCTCGGTGACACCGATTTGAGTACAGAAGGTTACAGAAGCTTGGCAACACCAATATCGGAATGACCGAGTTTGGAATCGGAAAATCCGAGATTCTTAGGGTTTGGGTATATGGTGAGGTGGTTCATCTCGGTGTGGTGAGTTTGGAATCGGTGGGACCGAGATTACTTATGAGTTTATGTTGGAATGAAAGATTGCTGATTGTTTGAGAGATAAATCACTAAGCACTTTAGAGCAACCAGATCATCATCATAACCTCACCCCTTTTAATAGTATTGGCTTTCCTATGGACTCAATGTGATCTTGGATCACTAAACCAAAAATGGAGTCTTGAGCTTTTGCCAATGTTTTCCTTAGCATTTTGAGGGTCCACATCATCGGTCATTGCCATACCCATATCAATGAACTTTCGAAATATTCTCAAGAAATGATTAGTTCAATGATATATATGTTGTTATTAATTACCAAAACCACCGGGATTAGTTGCACTTTCAATCTCCCCTTTTGGTAATTGATGACAACATATAGATCAAAGCTTCGACAAATGATATAATCAATGAATAACATCGTCGCTTTGAGAAGTATGTGATAAGCAAGAGCTCCCCCTAAATTTGTGCATTATTTAAGATTTGCGTTTGAATGCAAATGCACAATCGATTAGGATCATGGGTTACTCTTCCATGTCACATACATCTTGGTGGAGCGCACAAAATGATAAGAATGAATAACATGCACCCAATCACCAAGACATGAGTAAATGATCATACAAGATATGAATGGAATATGATAGACATTAAGCACACATTAAGCACGGTATGATCAAGCACTCATCAAGATAGAGCAAACGTAGTATCAAACACACGAAGTATCTCAAAGAACTCAAAAGTATCTCAAGGAAAACCGCAAACGAAAGAGCAAAACGAGCACTCTCTCGAAGTCCTATGATCTATACAATTTCTCCCCTTTGGCAACAAGTTACCAAAAGTTCGAAGGTATAGAGCTAATCGTCACTCGGGACTCTGCTGGCGGCTCTCGCTGCGTGTCGATGGAGTGGAGATAGCTGCATCTGCAAAGCTTCGCTGAAGTCTGTGGAGCTGGAGGAGTGGATCTTGAGTCGGTGCTTTGAACCGATGGAGCTGTAGGAGGTGCTGATGTAGTAGCCCAGGATCGACCATCGAATAGCAGCTGATCTGGGCTTTGTGGGCACTGCAGCAGCTGCTCATAGTCATCTGGACCATGTCACCTTCCATCTCCTTCATGAGTTCTCGCTTCTCCTCTTAGCTTCCTCGATGTCGCATCAAGCTTGTTGACGGTGACTGCACTTCACCATCGACAGCGTCGAGCATGGAACTTATCCTCAACGATCCTCTCAAGGCTCTCCGAGAGGCGCACTATCTTTGGCCAGCGTAGCTCAATTCTCCGAGTGGCTTCAAGAAGTTGTTACGCAATGCTCTTGGGCTTTGCTGCTTCCTTCTCGGCTTTAGCTTGTTTAGCGACTTCAGACTTAGCATGTCCTTCTACGATGTGGGAGCATTCTCGGTCATCACAACCTCGTTGTCCTCATGTTCAGCTGCAGTGGCAAGTGGGGTCTATCCAACAGGTAGGTGTCCGTGCCAAACTTGGCATTGATGAGCATCTGAATATGCGGAGCAAACCCACACGACCTCTTTCTCGTCACCGCTGTCCTCTTGATAGTCTCAACTATCGTGTCCATCACCTTAAAAGGTGTCTTCGATCTAGAATGTGCAGCATGTTGATAGAGTACCCTCTTATCATGCGGTGGTCCCCGACTTAGGCATCAATGTATGCCTCGAATGGTGTTGGTGGTTGGGAGACCTGCTCAAGATAGTAGACTGAACCAAGCTTCCATATCTCGACATCCTTCTCATCTACCTCATTATACATGTTCTTCATTGACTCGTGATTTTTCTTCGAATGCCATAGACATCAATATCATCTTCCCTTGAAACAGTGCATTCAGCAACGCTCTCCATTCTTCAACAAGAGAATGGAATCTCGCCTTCTCATCATCCATACAATCCTGCCATCTGGATAGAAGTGTGCGGTGGCATAGAATCGCATGATCATTTCATCGCTCCAGCGGTCAATTTCGACCAACGAACTCGCAATCCCACAAGCGGTGAAGCTTTCATGCACATGTGGGAAGAAGTCTCTGTGCTCTTCACTGTCGATGTATTCCCAGTCAACGTATCTCGTGTCAGCAACAATTGGCTTCTTGTCCATGAGCACTGTCTCATAAAAGTCTTGTTGCTCTCTAGTGTGGAATCTTGAGTCAATGCTGTTCTTCTCCGGTGGCATATGGATCTGCTTGCCTCCATAGCCTGAGACCTTTGTCCTTTCTCTCCTTCATATTTTCAGCTCGAGGATGAGCTTCATTATGAACTGGCAGTTTCTGTCTGAGCTTGAGCAAAACATGAGCCTCATCATCTGATTCTGCAGGTGGCACGTTATCCTTCTTCTTTTTTGATGCAGGTATATTCCTCACAGTCTTCTTCGGCTTGGCAGCTGGTTTGGCTTGGGCTGCCTTTGCTGGAGCTGATTGCTTAGCCTTTGTGGGTGCTCCTGCCTCGATGGCATCACCCATCAACTTCGCTTCGAGGAGGCCGAGGTGCTTCCTCATCGTAATCATCATCATCATCGCGATCTCTTCATGAACTTTCCTCTTCCTCTTGGAAGTCTTCTTGATCTTCTTTGGAGGTTTCTTCCATCTTGAGCTTCGCAACAGAGGATTTAGCCACTTTGCTTGTGCCTTACTTTGAATGTTTCCCTTCATAGCTCTTGGCAACCACTTGCCTTTTAGGCTTAGAAGTTATCTCCTCATCAGCAATGAAATCTGAATCTTCCTCATCTGAATTCCTTTTCCTTCGCCTCGGTGGCAGTGCAGCGATCCACTTGGAGTGCTTCTCTCTCCATCATCTGAAAAACTGCTTGCTTCGGACTTGTAGCTGCCTCTGGAATCTCAAGCGGCATCTCGGACCTGTTACATTGTCACTTCCTTCGACATGTTGACAACCTGTGAATAGAATAGGTATAGGCGAGAATAGAAGAGTTATCACAAACCGCAGAGGATTTTGCAAAAGAATGAGTTCAAACTTTAGTTTTAGGTTTTCACAGAATACATGTCGGTTCGACCGAAGTCTATCAATTCGTGAAACCGAAATGTCTAAACAGACCACATACACCACTTTCGGTTGGACGAAATGGGTTTCAGTCTAGCCGAGACTACTAGGGTTTCATGAATCTTCACTTGGTCTTACCGATTTGCACAACTTCGGTTTCACCGAAAAGTGCAGTGCAATGGCCAGAGGCCAAATCGGTCAGTCCGAAAATGTCGAATCGGTCACACCGAGATGTGTTCGGCGGAAACCTAACCCTAAAATTTTCACTCGAAATTTGTTCTATGACCTAAACAGCTGGATAGGAATATCTCAATCTTGGCAAGAAACATGGCAACGCCTATCGTGCATAGAATCAGCGGTTGGAACACGAGAGGGATGAAACTCACCCAATGCGGTGGAGCTTCACTACGGCGGCAACGGCGCGATGAGAAAGTCCGTTGACGGCGATGGAGACCCGCGGCGAGGGCGCACAGGCGACGGCGGAGACGATCCGGAGACCAAGGCGACGGCAGCTAAGGGTTTGAGGGCGAAGCGTTTGAAGAAGTAATCAACGCGCTCTGTCCTCGAGTATATATACCCTTCGGCTGTCGGTGGGACCGAGTTTGAAAACTTCGGTGGGACCGAGATGGTTAGCTGCGTGCGATTACACTTCGTCACGCCGAAATTTGAAACTCGGTTTCACCGAGGTGAAAACCTAGATCAATCAAGTGATTTGATGCGTCCGATTTGAGTATATCGGTTTGACCGAAAGTACTTAGAAGGTTTTGGAAGTTAGGCTTTTGACGGATCGGTGGCTCCGAAAGTGCTCCTCACTCGATGCGTCCAAAAAGTCTTGTTCAAAGTTTGTGATATAAGCATGAATAGAGTTTGAGACAAGAAAGCATAGATAGCTAGGGGAGGAACTTAGGCATTCTTGTCCATCCATTTGGTCAAAAAGAAAGAAAACCAAAAGACCAAAGCAACAAATGGATGTCCTCGAATGGATAAAATCATGCATCCAACATGCTCACACAATAAGATAGCAAATGAAATATGTGTCAAACATGCACAAACAAAACACTAACAGCTAGCACACAATTTGGCGATGACTAGGTCATCTATATATGAGTATATTGACTTAGGAGTCAAATGAGAACATTTGATCATAGGTCATACTCATCGTTTAAGCACAAGTGGGGTTACCACTTTTCCATAAAGCATTGATGTGTTCACATCATTAGAAGATGCTTTAGCTCATTTCTTTAGAGCAAAGCTCCCCCTTGATGTGAGAACCCCTTTTAAAGGGTCAAACTAACCTTGGGTTGTCGTTGAAGACTTCATGTAGATGTTGAAGATGTGGATGCTCAATGTTGATGAAGATCATCAAGAGTTGGGAGCAATCCTTTGGATTCGGGCACTTTCAATACCTACATGGGTTAGTCCCACAAGGAACAAACAAGAATATCCATGGACATAGATTGAAGTTCACAATAGATGATGTCCTTGAAAGCAATGATTACCTTGTCCCTTGACTTACCAACATGAGGGTTTGTGACTCCATGAACTAGTGCAAGATGTGGAAGTTGATTGCACAAGTCCTTGCCAAAATGAATATGAGTGAAGTATATTGGCGGAGTCACCCTCAAGAACTCTCTAGTTCTTCTTCTTCGGGATCCACATCATCTTGATGGGAATCCTTGGGGTAGTAGTTGAGCTTGTTGAAGTAGAACTTGAAGTTGCCTTGGGAACCCACTTGACCATGGCCTTGGGTGCTTCAATGAATGCATCAATCTCCTCTTGAAGCTTGTCCTTGCCTTTTAGCTTGTGGTCTTGTGGTGGAAGGTCATCTTGAGCTTGTTCCTCGTTTGAAGAAGTAGGATCATACTTCTCCTCTTGAGAGACAAACTTTGGAGTGGGATATTGACCTTCTTCCCATTCAACACCCTCGGCGTTGAACTTTCGCTCAAAACCAATTCCTTGATTCTTCCGGTGTCTTCCTTGTTTGCGAACAATTTCCTCAAAGCTCTTGCTTCCGCAAGACTCTTGTAGACACCTTTCTCTATAATCCCTTTCAATAGACTATTTTCTTGCTCAAGTGAAACTTGGCTTGAAACATTGTTAGTGGAATTAAGAGAATTACTAGAAGTAACAACATTTGATTTAGCATGATTATTGTTACTACTAGATGAAGAATTTTCTTATGCTTGTCATGCTTAGTTTTGATAGGTGGCAAGAAATTAGACAAGAGAAGTCGTTTGGCAAGATATGAAGAACTCTTCTTTCGAAGATCGTCATTGATAGCTTTTAGAAACTCATGTTCTTGCTCTAGATTGAGCTTCTCGAAGCGTAGCTTCTCATGAGATCTTAGGAGCTCTCTATGATCTTCTTGAGTTGTTTCATGAGCTAACTTAAGAGTGTTTAGTTCTTTAGTTAGGCGCTCAATCTCCTTCATAGCATTGTCATTCGACTCATCTCGACTATAAAGACTACTAGCATGTTCATCATTACTAAGCTCACTAGATTTATCATGTAAAAGCTCATCTTCACCAAGCAAGTCATCCTCATCACTATCAAAGTCAATAAACTCAGGATGTGATACCTTGGGGCCTTTTGCCATGAAGCATCTTCCAATTCCCTCATTTGGTGAATCAAATATGTCATAGGAGTTGGAGTTGGAGGACACGAGAGCAAGACCGCAACACCTTCATCTTGATCAGATTCGAGTTGGAGTGATAGCTTCTTTCGAGTGATTGTCGAGTCGGGCCGGAAACCCATTCACCAACATGAGCTTGATGTTTTCTTCTTGTGTAGCTCCTTGATGACTTGTCTTTCCTTTCCGAATCCTTGCTTCTCCGAGAGGATCTTCGTTCATAACGATCATCTCTACTCCTTCTTTCTTTTCGAGGCGACTCTTCTCTTGAGCTTCTTCTTCTTGGAGATTCTTCTCTTCTCTTATGGGGAGTCGAACACTCATTTGAGTAGTGTCCGGGTCTTCCACAATTGTAGCAGTTTCGATCACGACTAGAAGATCTCTTTTCATCATATGATCTAGATTTTGAGCTTCTTTCCTTGCTTCTACTCTTGTAGAATTTGTTGAAGTTCTTCACCATTAGGCTTATCTCTTCATTGGAAACTAGCTTGTCACTTGAGGATGTGGGAGCTTCAATTGCAGCTTTGTAAGCACCACTTGACTTGTTGTGAAGCTCTTCCTTATCTTTAAGTGTCATCTCATGAGCAACAATCCTTCCAATGACTTCGGTAGGCTTGAGATCTTTGTAGTTTGGCATCATTTGAATCAAAGTGCACACGGTGTCATACTTTCCATCCAAAGCTCTGAGGATCTTCTTGATGATGAATCGGTCGGTCATTTCTTCGCTTCCTAAGCCTGCCATCTCATTGGTGATGAGAGCAAGCCTAGAGTACATTTCAGCGACTCCTTCACCTTCCTTCATCTTGAACTTGTCAAGCTGACCTTGAAGAACATCTAGCTTTGATTCCTTCACGGACTCGGTACCTTCGTGCATTTCGACCAAAGTATCCCAAATCTCTTTTGCATTCTCAAGACGGCTGATCTTGTTGAACTCCTCGGGACACAAAGCATTGAAGAGAATGTCACAAGCTTGAGCATTGTTCTGTAACATCCGCAACTCATCGCGGTAGCTTCGCGATCCGAACTTTTCCTTCTTCAAGAACTCACCTTGCAAGCCAACACAAATAATGCCCCATGCGGCGGGGTTATGTCCAAGAATGTGCATTTTCATTTTATGCTTCCAACTAGCAAAGTTTGAACCATCAAAGTAAGGACCTCTCTGAAAATTACCCTCACTAGACGCCATACTCTCCTAGGTTGTGAAACCAAGCTTATGGAGTCCAATGCAATGGAAACCAATCCAATGGAGACCAAAGCTCTGATACCACTTGTAGGATCGGAAGTATGTCTAGAGGGGGGGTGATTAGACTACTTGACAACTTAAAATTTTTGCCTTTTGATTGGAGTAGTTTCTTAGCAAGTTCACAATGATAACCAAGTCAAGTATCACCCTACACATGCAATTCTAGAGTTATGGCAGCGGAAAGTAAATTGCACGTATAGTAAATGAGAGGAGGAGAAGAGCAAACGCAATGGAGACACGGAGATTTTTTCTCGTGGTTCCGGTAGGTGGTGCTATCGTCAATCCACGTTGATGGAGACTTCAACCCACGGAGGGTAACGGCTGCGCGAGTCCACGGAGGGCTCCACCCACGAAGGGTCCACGAAGAAGCAACCTTGTCTATTCCATCATGGCTTACGCCCACGGAGGACTAGCCTTACTCGGGGTAGATCTTCACGAAGTAGGCGATCTCCTTGCCCTTACAAACTCCTTGGTTCAACTCCACATCATGACGGAGGCTCCCAAGTGACACCTAACCAATCTAGGAGGCACCACCCTCCAAAAGGTAATAGATGGGGTTGGTGATGATGAACTCCTTGCTCTTGTGCTTCAAATGATAATCTCCCCAACACTCAACTCTCCTCACCGATTTGGCTGTGGTGGAGGAAGGGATTGAGTGGAAAGCAACTTGGAAAGACTAGAAATCAAGTTTCATATGGTGGGAGTGGAGCAACTTGATCTCAACACAAGGGTAGGTAGTTTTCTTCTCGTAAATGTAAGGTAGGAGTGGTAGTTCTTTCGATGGCTCTCTCCACGAATGAAGAGGAGGTGGAGGGTATTTATAGCCTCCACACAAAATCCAACCGTTACACATTTGACCAATCTCGGTCGGACCGAAGTTGACAACTCGGTCGGACCGAAAGTTCAAATCTTGTGAGCGTTGGGATTTTCAGTGGGACGAAAATACAATCTCGGTTAGTCCGATTCTTCCAAAGTCTAGGGTTTGCCAATTTCGGTGGGACCGACTTTCTCATCTCGGTGACACCGATTTGAGTCTGAAGGTTCTGAAGCTTGGCAACACCAATATCGGAATGACCGAGTTTGGAATCGGAAAATCCGAGATTCTTAGGGTTTGGGTATATGGTGAGGTGGTTCATCTCGGTGTGGTGAGTTTGGAATCGGTGGGACCGAGATTACTTATGAGTTTATGTTGGAATGAAAGATTGCTGATTGTTTGAGAGATAAATCACTAAGCACTTTAGAGCAACCAGATCATCATCATAACCTCACCCCCTTTTAATAGTATTGGCTTTCCTATGGACTCAATGTGATCTTGGATCACTAAACCAAAAATGGAGTCTTGAGCTTTTGCCAATGTTTTCCTTAGCATTTTGAGGGGTCCACATCATCAGTCATTGCCATACCCATATCACTGAACTTTCTGAAATATTCTCAAGAAATGATTAGTTCAATGATATATATGTTGTTATTAATTACCAAAACCACCTGGGGATTAGTTGCACTTTCAACTGGTTTCATGCATGTTAGAACACATTAACCTTGCTGTTTTGGTGAAACAAGTTAATGCACTAATATGACCTCTTATTTTGGGTTTGCATTTGAATCCTTGATTCAAATGAACTCAAACCAATCTGTTCCAAGTTGCATTAGCCAAAACACACTCATTTTGCCATGTCATGATCATGCATCATATTGTGCATTACATTGATTGTGTTCCTCTCATTTGCCGGTGATTGTCCCCTCTCAGTAGACGACGTTCGACGATGAGTTCGATGACACCGATGAAGAGCTATACTATCTTCAGAAGTGCCAGGCAAGCAAAACCCCCTTGTTCATTCCGATACAATCCCACTCTCGCTCCTGCTCTCTCTTACTGCATTAGGACAACAACGATTCATCTGTTACTTGCTACGGTAGCTGAACCCCTTTATCCTTTGCATGACCTGTCATTCCACAGTAAATAGATGAAACCCACTAGCATGTGTAGGAGTTGTTTGAGCCCTGTTGTGCCTACTCATTTATGCTTGTTTGTCATGCCTGCTATTTCTCAGAGTTGAGTCAGGTCTGATTCATCGGGGATGAATCAGAGGTGTGTGAACATGTCCTACTGTGCGTGAGCTAAGTGTGTGAACACGATTTGGTAAAGGTAGTAGTGAGAGGCCATGTAGGAGTACATGGTGGGTTGTCTCATTGAAGCCGTCCTCAGGAATTGAGTTCTGTGTTTATGATCCATGATTCAGCTACTACCATGCATTGGGCCCTGAAATATGACCCCGCTCGACTTCTTAATCACCCTTGTCCTCTGTCCAGGAGTTGCAAGTAGTTTCTGGTGTTTGTAATATGCTGGAGGCCATGTGTAGCACTGACCGGAGGGGTGTGTGATGCGGTAGGCACATGGCACGGTGAACCGGGCGCCCGTTTGGTGTCTCGGGAACCCTGCACACATCGTTTGGGACTGTGAGCGAAACTCCGGCCGGATCTCCTCGCGGATGGAACCCGAATAGGCGATAAACCTGGACTAGAGACTTGAGTGTTTAGGTAGGTTGTGGTGTACACCCACGTCGGCTTTCGCTTGAAGTCTGCCGAGCACATGTCGTGTGCAGACGCTAAGTGGTGGAAACATGTATGAAGAAGTACATCCCTGCAGGGTTAACATCATCTATTCGAATAGCCGTGTTCGCGGTAAAGGACTTCTGGGTTGGCTATAACAGTTCATAGACAAGTGAAAGTGGATACTCTAAAATACGCAAGATAAGTGTGAGTGCTATGGATGGCGTTCTCGTAGGGAGACGGGAGCGGATCCATAGTGGTGTATTGATATGGTGAATATGTGGACTCGTGTGCGCCACCTCAACAGAGTTACTTGTAGTAGTAGTTCAGGATAGCCACCGAGTCAAAGTTGGCTTGCTGCAATTAAACCCCACCATCCCCTTTGTTGATAATGATGCATATGTAGTTAGTTCTGATGTAAGTCTTGCTGGGTACATTTGTACTCACGTTTGCCTATTTTATGTTTTTGCAGAGAGACTTCGATCTCGTTAGTAGTTCCGCGTGGACTTCGACGTTTAGCTTGTTACCTCAGCTACAATCTTGTGCCCTCGGCAGGATCTGGTAGATAGTCAGGCTTCTCAGCCTTTTTCTTTTGTAGATGTCTGTACTCAGACATGTTTGAGCTTCCGCTTGTGCTTTGACTTGTATGCTCTGAATGCTGGGTCGAGAGACCCATGTTTGTAATATCTCGCTCCTCGGAGCCTATTGAATAAAATACTTGAGTCGCCGAGTCATGTTGTGATGCCATGTTGTATTTGCACATATCGAGCATATTGTGTGTATGTTATTGAAATGCTTGGTATGTGTGGGATCTAACTATCTAGTTGTTTATCCTTAGTGGCCTCTCTTACTGGGAAATGTCTCCTAGTGCTTCCACTGAGCCATGGTAGCTTGCTACTGCTCCGGAACACTTAGGCTGGCCGGCATGTGTCCTTCTTCGTTCCTATGTCTGTCCCTTCGAGGAAATGTGACGCGATGAATACCGGAGTCTGTTAGCCGCTACAGCCGGTTCACCGAGTCTGCTAGCCCAGTGCTACAGCACTGGATTCACTCGTGATGACCGACATGATCGATGATCGATTGGGTCATGGATGCTGTCCTCGTAAGTTTGTGCCACTTTGGGTTTCTGACTAGCCATGTCAGCCGGGCTCCTTATCATATGGATGCTAGCAACACTATCATATACGTGTGCCAAAAGGCGCAAACGGTCCCGGGCAAAGGTAAGGCGACACCCGTGGGAATACTGTGCGTGAGGCCGCAAAGTGATATGAGGTGTTACATGCTAGATCGATGTGGCATTGAGTCGGGGTCCTGACACATGATGGCTATATTCTCTGATTTTTGTGAAAAGATTTGTGAGGTATTCATGGATGATTTCTCCATTTATGGATCCTCTTTTGATGATTGTTTGAGCAACCTTGATCGAGTTTTGCAGAGATGCGAAGACACTAGTCTCGTCCTGAATTGGGAAAAGTGTCACTTTATGGTTAATGAAGGCATTTTCTTGGGGCATAAGATTTTCGAGAGAGGTATTGAAGTTGACAAAGCCAAAGTTGATGCTATTGAAAAGATGCCATGTCCTAAGGACATAAAAGGTATAAGAAGTTTCCTTGGTCATGCCGATTTTTATAGGAGGTTCATTAAGGACTTTTCTAAGATCTCTAGGCCTCTGACTAATTTATTGCAAAAAGATATTCCTTTTGTCTTTGATGATGATTGTGTAGAAGCATTTGAAATACTTAAGAAATCTTTGATCACTGCACCTATTGTTCAGCCACCTGATTCGAATTTACCTTTTGTAATTATGTGTGATGCTAGTGATTATGCTGTAGGTGCTGTTCTAGGGCAAAGAGTTGGTAAGAAATTGAATGTTATCCAGTATGCTAGTAAGACCCTTGATACTGCCCTGAGAAATTATGCTACTACTGAAAAAGAGTTCTTAGCAGTTGTGTTTGCATGTGATAAGTTTAGACCTTATATTGTTGATTCCAAAGTCACTATTCACACTGATCATGTTGCTATTAAATATCTTATGGAAAAGAAAGACGCTAAGCCTAGACTCATTAGATGGGTTCTCCTGCTCCAAGAATTTGATTTGCATATTATTGATAGAAAGGGAGCTGAGAACCCTGTTGCAGACAACTTGTCTAGGTTAGAGAATGTTCTTGATGACCCACTGCCTATTGATGATAGCTTTCCTGATGAACAATTAGCGGTCGTTAATGCTTCTCGTACTGCTCCTTGGTATGCTGATTATGCTAATTACATTGTTGCTAACTTTATACCTCCTAGTTTCACATACCAGCAAAAGAAAAAGTTCTTTTATGATTTAAGACATTACTTCTGGGATGACACACACCTTTATAAAGGAGTAGATGGTGTTATTAGATGTTGTGTGCCTGATCATGAACAGGAACAGATCCTACGCAAGTGTCACTCTGAATCCTATGGAGGACACCATGCTGGAGACAGAATTGCACACAAGGTACCGCAATCTGGTTTTTATTGGCCTACTCTCTTCAAAGATGCTCGTAAGTTTGTCTTATCTTGTGATGAATGTCAAAGAATAGATAATATTAGTAGATGTCAAGAAATGCCTATGAATTACTCTCTTGTTATTGAACCGTTTGATGTTTGGGGCTTTGATTATATGGGACCTTTCCCCGCCTCTAATGGTTACACTCATATTTTAGTTGCTGTTGATTACGTTACTAAGTGGGTAGAAGCTATTCCAACTAGTAGTGCTGATCATAACACTTCTATCAAAATGCTTAAGGAAGTTATTTTTCCGAGGTTTGGAGTCCCGAGATATCTTATGACTGATGGTGGTTCACATTTTATTCATGGTGCTTTCTGTAAGATGCTTGCTAAGTATGATGTTAATCATAGAATCGCATCTCCTTATCATCCGCAGTCTAGTGGTCAAGTAGAGTTGAGCAATAGAGAGCTCAAATTAATTTTGCAAAAGACTGTCAGTAGATCTAGAAAGAATTGGTCCAAAAAACTTGATGATGCATTATGGGCCTATAGAACTGCATACAAAAATCCTATGGGTATGTCTCCATATAAGATGGTTTATGGGAAAGCTTGTCATTTACCTCTTGAACTTGAACATAAAGCGTATTGGGCTATTAAAGAGCTCAGCTATGACTTCAAACTTGCCGGTGAGAAGATGTTGTTTGACATTAGCTCACTTAATGAATGGAGAACCCAAGCCTATGAGAATGCCAAGCTATTCAAAGAAAAAGTCAAACGTTGGCATGATAAAAGGATACAAAAGCGTGAGTTTAACGTAGGAGATTATGTGTTATTATTCAACTCTCGTTTAAGATTTTTTGCAGGAAAACTTCTCTCTAAATGGGAAGGTCCTTACGTTATCGAGGAGGTCTATCGTTCTGGTGCCATAAAAATCAACAACTTCGAAGGCACAAGTCCGAGGGTGGTGAACGGTCAAAGAATTAAACATTATATTTCAGGTAATCCTATCAGTGTTGAAACTAATATTATTGAAACCGTAACCCCGGAGGAATACATGAGGGACACTTTCCAGAATGTTCCAGACTCTGAAAAGGAATAGGTATGTGGTGCGGTAAGTAAACCGACTCCAAAACAACTCCAATGGAAATTTTATCAGTTTTGGAACATTTAAAAATTTTAGGAAGAAAGAAGTAGTCCGAGGGGGACATGAGGCCCCCACGAGAGTGGAGGGCGCGCCCACCCTTACTGGGCGCGCCCCCTGTCTCGTGGACACCTCGTGTGCCTCCCGGACTCCGTTTTCTTGCACCTTACGTATTTTGGTCGGTAAAAATTCATTATATATACTCCCGAAGGTTTTGACCACCGTATCACGCAAATATCCTCTGTTTTTGTTTCGAGCTATTTCTGTTACAGATCTAGAGCATCATGTCGTCTCCAAGCACTCCCAAGGACAAGTTTTTCGAGAGGGTTATCAACCCCTATCTCGCAAAGGTGCTGCAACACCCTCAAACCATTGAGATGCGTGAGGGGGTGCTGCACATCCGCGATGTGGAGGGACCAAGGCGTACCGAAAGCATGGAGACAAAGCTCGAAGCCGTAGAGCAGCAAGTTTTCAAGTGCCAAGGGATGGTGGAGCATGGACTCAATGCCAACCAGATGATGATCACGGAGTTCACCAACAACCACAAGCTAGATGCCAAGGTCATTGGGGAGACCATCTTCAAGCTTCAAGAGAAAATCGAGCACCTCCAAGCCCTGATCTATGACCTGCAAAACCAAAACTGTAAGTATGAATATAGATTCAAGAGGATGAGTTTGGCTGCAGATTTAAGGATCCCGAAGACTCGATCATCCTTCTATGATGGTGAGCCTATGCCTTGGAAGATGGATGACAAGCCTGCATCATCAACAACTCCTGCTTCACCACCTCCGCAGACATAATTACATGGGTATAAGCACTCCCCTTGGCAACTGCCAAGCTTGGGGGAGGTGCCCCGGTATCGTATCACCATCACACTCCTATCTTTACCATTTTATTTAGTTCGATCCCTTTAGTAGTATCTTGATCTAGTAGATTGAAGTTTTGATATCAAGAAGTTTGAGTTTTGCCTTGTGATCTCCTTATGTATTCGAGTCCGTGAGCTATCTATAATAAAGATTAGTGTTGAGTCAAGGGCTTTGCTATGTTGCTATGATCCTAAGAAAGTAGAAAGAATAAAAGAGTTCATATTGATCTTGTGGTTAGTGATGACTTCACACATAGAAAGTATGAGGCATAAAAGTTGTTGAGAGTTGATAAACGTAGTTTTGGTCATCGGTGCAATTAATAGGAAGTGATAAGGAAAGAGAGGTTCACATACAAATATATTATCGTGGACATCTTTTATGATTGGGAGCACTCATTAAGTATGACATGCTGAAAGAGTTGACGTTGGGCAAGGAAGACAACATAATGGTTTATGTTTTCTCACATTTCAGTTAAGGTATATTGTCATTGACCTTCCAAACATGTTGAGCTTGCCTTTCCCCCTCATGCTAGCAAAATTCCTTGCACCAAGTAGAGATACTACTTGTGCTTCCAAATATCCTTAAACCCAGTTTTGCCATGAGAGTCCACCATACCTACCTATGGATTGAGTAAGATCCTTCAAGTAAGTTGTCATGTTGCACGCAATAAAAATTGCTATCTAATTATGTATGACTTATTAGTGCAGAGAAAATAAGCTTTATACGATCTTGTTGTGGAAGTAATAAAAGCGACGGACTGCATAATAAAGGTCCACATACAAGGGGCAATATAAAGTGACGTTCTTTTGCATTAAGATTTTGTGCATCCAACCCTAAACACACATGACAACTAATGCTTCCCTCTGCGAAGGGCCTATCTTTTAATTTATGTTTTTACTTTATGCTTGAGTCAAGGTGATCTCCACCTTTCCCTTTTTCATTTTATCCTTTGGCAAGCTCTTCGTGTTTGAAAGATCATGATATATATGTCCAACTGGATGTAAGTTAGCATGGGCTATTATTGTTGACATCACCTAAAGGTGAATACGTTGGGAGGCAACACAATAAGCCCCTATCTTTCTCAGTGTCCGGCTGAAACTCCACAACCACAAGTATTGCGTGAGTGTTAGCAATTGTAGAAGACTACAAGATAGTTGAGTATGTGGACTTGCTGAAAAGCTCTATTGTTGACTCTTTCTGTTGTTATGATAAATTACAATTGCTTCAATGACTGAGATTATAGTTTGTTAGTTCTCAATGAAGTTTTTGAACCATACTTGACATTGTGAATTGATTGTTACTTGAGTAAAAGAAATCATATGATAAAATCTATATACGTTGCTGTTATAAGAATGATCATGATGCCCTCATGTCCGTATTTTATTTTTATCGACACCTCTATCTCTAAACATGTGGACATATTTTTCGATATCGGCTTCCGCTTGAGGACAAGCGAGGTCTAAGCTTGGGGGAGTTGATACGTCCATTTTGCATCATGCTTTTATATCTATATTTATTGCATTATGGGCTGTTATTACACATTATATTTCAATACTTATGGCTATTCTCTCTTATTTTACAAGGTTTACCATGAAGAGGGGGGATGCCGACAGCTGGAATTCTGGCTAGAAAAGGAGCAAACATTGGAAACCTATTCTGCACTGCTCCAAAAATCCTGAAACTCCACGAAACATGTTTTTGGAATTAATAAGAATTATTGAGCGAAAGAAATACATCAGGGGGCCCACACCTTGGCCAGGAGGGTGGGGGCGTGCCCACCTCTCGGGCGCGCCCCTATCTCCTGGCCCCTGGTGGCCCCCGTGTCCATCTTCTGCTATATGAGGGCTTTTACCCTGGAAAAAATCGTGGGCAAGCTTACGGGACGAAACTCCGCTGCCACGAGGCGGAACCTTGGCGGAACCAATCTAGGGCTTCGGCGGAGCTGTTCTGCCGGGGACACTTCCCTCCGGGAGGGGGAAATCATCACCATCATCATCACCAATGATCCTCTCATTGGGAGGGGGTCAATCTCCATCAACATCTTCACCAGCACCATCTCCTCTCAAAACCCTAGTTCATCTCTTGTATCCAATCTTGTATCAAAACCACAAATTGGTACCTGTGGGTTGCTAGTAGTGTTGATTACTCCTTGTAGTTGATGCTAATTTGTTTACTTGGTGGAAGATCATATGTTCAGATCCTTATGAACATGAATATGCTTTGTGAGTAGTTACGTTTGTTCCTGAGGACATGGGTGAAGTCTTGCTACTAGTAGTCATGTGAATTTGGTATTCGTTCGATATTTTGATGAGATGTATGTTGTCTTTTCCTCTAGTGGTGTTATGTGAATGTCGACTACATGACACTTCACCATTATTTGGGCCTAGAGGAAGGCACATAGAAGTAATAAGTAGATGATGGGTTGCTAGAGTGACAGAAGCTTAAACCCTAGTTTATGTGTTGCTCCTTTAGGGGCTGATTTGGATCCATATGTTTAATGCTGTGGTTAGGTTTACCTTAATACTTCTTTTGTAGTTGCGGACGCTTGCAATAGGGTATTACCTATTGTAGTTACCTCAACGATCTCATGTTAGATCAACTCTTGTAACACTCATATCTTCAATATCAATCAAGCAGGAAGTAGGGTATTACCTCCATTAATAGGGCCCGAACCTGGGTAAACATCGTGTCCCCTGCTTCTTGTTACCTTCGATCCTTAGACGCATAGTTCGGGACCCCCTACCCGAGATCTGCCGGTCTTGACGCCAACATTGGTGCTTTCATTGAGAGTTCCTCTGTGCCGTCGATAGAAGGGTTGATGGCTCGCCTTGTCATTAAGGACAGTATCACTTCCAGAGGAGCCCTAGCTCTAGGGCAAACCCTCCGGCTTGGCAGCTTCACTATGGGCGCTCGTTCGGCCATTAAGCCAAAGGCAGCCCAGCCTGTCACCGAAAATTGTCTCCACATCATCCCTGAATACTCCAACAAGATGGATCCGGCAGATGTATCGGCCTTAAATGAACTGCTAGATCGCGTCGCTGCCCTGGGGGTCACAACCGACTATGATCGGATTGGGCTTAAACCCGATCAGAGAGAAATCAGATCTCCACCGATCACCCATCAGGTGGCAATTGTGGAGGAACAAGCTGACAATAACTCTTCTCCTATGTTGAGAACAAATTATGTTCGGGTTTTCGAGTTCGGAGAGCCGCACACCCATCTTCGGTAGGATGCTTTTTGTCCTTTGAACATAGAATCGGGCATTGAGCCTAAAAACTCACCGAACGCTCCGGAGCCGGGGCCTATAACCCCGGAAATCCTTCAGAATCCGGACTTCACACTGGGTCAGGGTTCAGATTTAAGCTCGCCCACCCACCACAAGAAATATTCCCCAAGCAATTCCAGTCCTCCGAACATATGTGACTTAATGTATGTGTGGCAGCAGCCTCAGGAAACAGTCCATCACTTTTGGGCCAAATTCCTACTTGTTAAAAACAAGATTAAAGATTGCTGCGACGACGATGCCATCTCGGTATTTTGCAACAATTGTACGGATGAGGGAATCCTTAATGCCCTCAACCGCCGTCGTGTACTGTACTTTGCCGATTTGGCACACATAGTACAGATGTACTGCGCAATGGAAAGCGCCTGGAAAACCCAAACAGCCCGCTAGGACCCACAGTCCTCCAGGCCATTTCCCGGACGGGCAAAAAGGATGCACCCTCGCGAAGCACCTAATCATCATCCCGTGGACAAGAAAATCAAGCCCTTTATGGGGCATAGAACTATCCTCGAGGAATGGGTCGACAAGCCCTGTCAAATTCACATGACGCCGAACACCGAGCCAACGCATAGCCTCTGAGCATGTTGGGTACTCCGGCAATTGGCCAAGAGCGGCGAGGGTATCCTCACCAACAACACCCCAGAGAACTACTCTTCGAAGGACAACGATCTCAAAGTATTCACGGTCTTCGAGACCTTCTCATCAAATAATCGGCGCAAAAGGGCGCTCCATGACCTCGCCGAAGTGTGCCAAGTGGCAGCAGTAAATCCTTGGAATGATACGGCGACCACTTTCAACGCCGATGACAAACCAAGATCCCGCTCAGTCTGGGCACCAGCCGCTTTGGTCCTAAACCCAATCGTGGACGGCTTTCGGCTCACTAAAGTGCTAATGGATGGCGGCAGCGAACTGAACCTCATCTACGAAGACACGCTCAATAAAATGCAAATGGACAGGAGTTGCATTAAGTAAAGTAACATAACCTTTCGAGGTATTATCCCTAGTCGGGAAGCAAGATGCTCGGGGAAAATCAAACTCGACGTGGTATTCGGCACGCTAGAGAACTATAGGTCCAAAGAGTTACTCTTCCATGTGGCACCTTTCAATAGCGGGTATCACGCCCTGCTGGGGTGAGATGCATTCACGCACTTCCAAGCCATACCCCATTACGGGTATATGAAGCTCAAAATGCCCGGCCCAATGGAGTTATCACTATCACCAGTGATCCGGACATAGCACTCCACCCCGAAAACAAAACCGCTTCTCTGGCCCTCGAGGCTTTATCCGAGGCCAACACGGCCGAAGAATTAACCACCCTACGTTCCATAGTGGATAGGGACGACGCAATCCTCGATAAGAGACCCAAATCCACTTCCTTCAAGCCAGCAGACGAAATAGTCAAATTTCAGGTCCACCCGACGAACCCCAAGAAGACAGCTTCCATTGGGGCACAACTGGATCCGACGGTCTATGCCGCATCACGCGCATTCCTGCGTGAGAACCGGGACATCTTTGCCTGGCACCCTTCAAATATGCCAGGCATCCCACAAAGACTGGGCGAGCATAGTCTCAACATACTGAAAGGATACACACCAGTGAAGCAAACGTTTCACCGATTTTTCGAACCCAAACCACTGGCTATGGGGGAGGAGCTAGCCTAGCTACTCGAAGCCGGGTTTATCAGAGAGATCAAACATCCGGACTGGCTTGCAAACCTGGTCATGGTACCGAAGAAGGATAATCCTGGCGCCTATGTGTCAATTTCAAAGACCTTAATCAGGCTTGCCCTAAGGATCCCTTCCCACTACCTCGCATTGACCAGATTATTGACGCGGTCGCGGGACACGATTCTCTGTGTTTCCTCGACGCATACTCCGGATACCATCAAATTAAGATGAAAGAATCCGAGCAAGCCGCAACAGCATTCATCACTCCGTATGGGCCCTTCTACTTCAACACTATGCCTTTCGGGCATAAGAACGCCGGTGCAACCTACCAACGCATGATTCAAACATGCCTGGAAAAGCAAATCGGAAAAACTGTGGTGGCATATGTAGACGACGTAGTCATCAAGACCAAGCATGTTGAATCATTGGTGGATGACTTACGCCTTACACTCGACAACCTCCGAGCATATGACATACGACTCAATCCGGAAAAATGCGTTTTCGGTGTTCCAGCCAAAAAACTGCTTGGGTCCATTGTCTCCAATAGAGGAATCGAAGCAAACCCAGCCAAAATCCGAGCCCTGTCACAGTTGGCAACACCAACAGGCCTCAAGGGGGTCCAAAAACTAGCTGGGTGCATGGCAGCTTTGAGCCGTTCTATCTCCAGACTAGGGGAAAAGGCATTGCCATTATATCGCCTGCTCCGCCGCACTGGACACTTTGTGTGGACGGACGCTGCCATAGCTGGACTGGAAGAAATAAAAACTTTGTTAGCAAGTAACCCAATACTGGCCGCACCAAACATCGGCGAACCGATGTTGCTCTACATATCTGCAACTCACCAGGTGGTGAGTGCGGTGCTCGTCATCGAACGAGATGAAGAGGGACATAAATTCCCACTCCAAAAACGAGTATATTATGCATCGACGGTTCTTACACAATGCAAGTCCCGACACCCGCATTATCAAAAGATAGCATATGCGGTCTTTATGGCATCCTGCAAGTAGTGGCACTACTTCAAAGAATGCTTGATCACGGTGGCCTCTGAAGTACCACTCAATGATATAATAAACAACAGGGACGCCACCGGCCGGATTGCCAAACGGGCCATTGAGATCCTACCATTTGAAATAACTTACAAGCCATGCTGACCTATTAAATCTCAGGTGTTGGCCGACTTCGTCGCCGAATGGACAGAGGCCGAACTCCCTAAAGAGTATGACACATATTCAAAATGGGTGATGCACTTCGATCGCTCAAAAATGCTAGCCAGACTTGGGGCTGGCGTCGTCTTGGCAACCCCCACAGAAGACACAGTCCGCTATGTGCTCCAAATACTGTATACGTACTCCGACAATGCAACCGAATACGAGGCCCTATTGCACGGTCTCCAGACGGTCGTCTCCATGGGCATACAACGCCTCGAGGTGCGCGGGGATTCAAACCTCGCAATATCCCAAATAAATGGAGAATTCGACGCAGAAGCTTCGAAGATGGCAGCTTACCGCAACGCCGTACTCAAAATATCAGCTTGGTTTGAGGGGCTCGAGTTTCATCACGTGGCTCGAGAGAGTAATCAAGCCGCAAACATCCTTGCCCGCATGGGCTTTAAACGCGACCCCGGCCCACCTAACACCTTTCTGGAGAGGCTCTTCAAGCCATCCCTGGTGTGGCAGGACGAGAGTGGAAACATTGTTCCGGAGCCGACCATATCCCCAAACTCCGAACACAGTTCCGATATAATTGGGGGTTCGGGCACCAAAATAACACCATCAGCCCACAAAATCATGGTTGTAATTGCCCCGTGGACTGAACCTTTCCTTGGCTACCTTACTAGGTGATAGAGGCGAGAGTGTCCCGATCTTTCGATGAGATGATAACTATCGATTTGTTGGAGACAACTTTGACGATCCGACTACAAACGTGCACGACGTTGCGCCTTAGCAATCGCTAAACCAACTCCGAGAGGTTATTGACCACGCCGGAGCACAATCAACCTGGCCACGAAGGTCTATTCCTGCAAGCAATCGAAGAACAAGCAAGAATATGATAAAAAGCAATCTGAATATTGCGAGTATGTATGAAGTATTGATAAAGGTGGGGATCCGTAAGCGGTCTTGGTCTGGTCGTTGGACACAAACGAAGTACACGAAGTTGCAATGGCTAACTTTTAACTAAACAAATCCCAAGGGAAAAGCTACTAGATGGATCTACTTATATAGGAGCAAGGGGTGGCGGCCAAGGAGGTGGGAGGACGTCCCAAGGCAGCCTAAAACTAACCCTAGGTCGTACAACGCCAATGGGCCCAAGTGGAGGTGACGTAACACCTTTGGACTTGTAGTTTGACTCGGATTCTGGTGCAACGTCAGATTGTTTCGTCCATAACTCAACGATCCGGACGGCTTTTAAGGTGATTCCAATTGTGCTGGAAAGAGCATGAAATCTACTTTCCAACAAAAAAAGAATCACCCAATTCTGAGTCCGTATGAAAAAGTTGTTGATGTTTTGAGTCAGGTATGTCTGTGCAGTCCGAATCTGAATCCAGAACGTGAGAGACTTGGACTCTATTTTCTCTTGGCCCAAAAGTGACGTGAGTAGACTTTTTGAACAGCACCTAAACTTCTCCTTTTCCCTTATCTTCATATGTGGATTGTACAAATGTCCCATACACCTGCAATTAGACAAAACACAAAAGTGTGTGAAGTATTTTTGTTCTGCATAACATAAATAGATTATTGAATAGTTTGCTCTAGAAATCACGACAAATATGCATGTATGCAATATTTTGGTCATATCAAAGGTAGTCATGTCCTCATCATCCTCCCTTCTTGAAAATAAAGCCGTCCTCGGCGTTGCTTAATCTGAAATGTGGCTAACAAAAGAGACAAGGTGTACATGTTGTATATGTATATGTCATTCATTTTTACTTCCCTCGATTTTTGCATATATGACACATGAATAGATGAGTAACTTGCATAGTTCATAAAATATAATGCCAAAAAATTAGCACAAGAAGTAGAAGGCATGAAAATATTGCAACTCAGTTTGCACATATAAGTGAAGCTCTTATTTATTTCAAAAGATTGACAATGTTCATCATTAAACCATCCCAACATTGGTGAATAAACCTTATTTGAATCAAATTTACATGCTACAACATGCTTAGATAAGCAAACATGCAATGAGTCATTTGACACAGAATCATCACCAAGATTAGAGGTCATATCAAAATGATTAAACATTGATTCTTTTGCATCAACAGTTAATTCAGTAGGTGCTCTCAAAATTATTGGTATTTCAGTTGTTTGATCACATGACGCATTCATGACAGTATCAAGATTCTCTAAAATAGGTGTTGTGCTCAAATCACCAGGTAACTCAACACATGATGCATTCAAGTTAACTAGGGATGCATCATTCTCATGTGAAGTTATATCATCAATACCTTTACTGTTACCTTGTCGCAAAGGCGTAGCTGATGTAGGTACACACGTAGACAATGCACCATACTCTTGAGATGATGTCGCGCTCACAATCCGAGGTGGGGCTGCTCTAGTAGGTGCAACGGTGGAGGAACCAACCGGCGATGGTGAGCATGAACTGGAATAGTAGTTGTTGTAGTCACCCAATGCATCCTCCTGTATCTGTCTCTCAAAGGTACAAGCACGAACATACATACCAGTAATGCAACGAGGAATATACTGAAATCTTGCACGAATATCATGGTTCAAACCACCAAAAATCTATTCATTGTATCATCCTCAGATTCTTCTATGTCACAATGATGCATATAAGATTTGAACTCTTGGTAGTAAGTATGAACAGTGTTATTGCCTTGTTTAAATTGTTCAAATTTATGAAGCAATTCACGGCGATAGTAAGGAGGGAAAAACTGTTTTCTCATTACATCATTCAAATCTTTCCAAGTTGTGGGTTGGTTATCAATGTTTTTCTTACAATGCACACTCCACCAAACAGAAGCAAAACCAGTAAATGCTCTAGTGGCAGCTCGTACTTGCTCAAGTTCAGAAAAAACATGCTGACTAAAAATTTGTTCTACTTCAAGCTCCCAAGCTAGATAAATAGCAGGATTAAATCTACCCTCAAATGACGGTAAAGAGCTAACCTGGCCATGTGCTTGTGTGTGTTGTCCCAACTCTCGTGATGGTGAAGATGTGTTAAATGGTTCAAGAACTTCTATCTCCGAAACCTGTCATGATTAGTAGAAACAAGAAACAAAATTCGAGAATAATGTTCCTATGAACTACTAGGATGTGGTTGTTAAGTGCTCACAGTAAAGCAAATATCAATATCTTACAAGTTCTTACCATGCGGTAGGTGGTGACAGGCAACCAGCGGTGTCAAGTAACTCTGAAGATTGTGTAAAGTGATTGCCATGGGAACGTACGTATACACGGTGTAGAAATATGTGGAGCTGGGTTGGCTATATATGGTAGCAAAAAATTTAGCAATAATCAATTCAAAGATGCAATGTTGAATAAACGCTCAACGACGGTACTGTGCTGGTCCTAGGCTAGACCGGACTAGAGACGCGAGCCTAGAACACTAATGAGGTCACGGCGTAGCACAACTAGCATCAATGAAGTATACTAAGTAGCTCTTGACAGCAAGATATAAGGGAAGATAATGATGAAAAACAACTGCCAAGCAGGATATACAACAACTCTCTCTCCAACTTTCCTCTTGAAAAGTTTGAGCCAAATTTCTAATAAATTCTTGCAAATAATGCTACTAACTCAAGCTTTCCAATGCAAAAAAGAATCACTCAATTCCGAGTTGATATGAGGAGTCAAAGAATTCTAAAACTGGCCTGAAAAATTGGAACAAGCTGTGTTCACGAACTTCAGAGGGCAAAAAGACCTATTTAGAAGCCGATTTTGAGGTGTCAAATATTGAACTAGTTTCTGCAACTATTTAGATGCGGCTCGTCTCTAGCTTCAATTTGAGTACTCACGGAGCCAAAACGGACTTCGTATGAGGAAGATACACCTGTTTTACTGAACAGTGCGCAAAACAGATTCCAATCCGAATTCAGGTACGAGATTGATTCTAGATAGATCCGATTTTTTTCTTCTCTCTTTTTTTCTCACGTTTTTTCTTCTCTCTCTTTTTCTTTTTTTTTCTTTTTTCTCTCTTTTTTTCTCTATCTTCTTTTTCTCCCTCTTTCCAAGACAAACAAGATAAGATGCAGATTGGATCAGGCGAAGATGTGAGTGACCTCAACTATGATTATGACAATGAACAGTGCGTAGCACGTGGTGGAAATTAATGGATGGGATGGTGGACAGCGGAAGGGATAATGATGCAGCGGCGGTGTGACTAATGTGAACAGAACTCGAAACTCTAAAGGAACTAGACACTAAGACCAGCAACTGACACGACGATGCAACCGATAATTCAACTATGCAGGCAATGAATAAAAAATTGCAAAGGCTCAGACTGGCTTGGATAAAGGATGAACAGATCTAACTTTTTTTATGGCTTTTTCATGGACTGTAGGTATGAATGGCAGATGCGATCTAAACTATGAAAAACTGTAAAATCTCACCGAGCAACCTGAAAACTGATACCACTTGATAGAGGCGAGGGTGTCCCGATCTTTCGATGAAATGATAACTATCGATTTGTTGGAGACAACTTTGACGATCCGACTACAAACGTGCACGACGTTGCGCCTTAGCAATCGCTAAACCAACTCCGAGAGGTTATTGACCACGCCGGAGCACAATCAACCTGACCACGAAGGCCTATTCCTGCAAGCAATCGAAGAACAAGCAAGAATATGATAAAAAGCAATCTGAATATTGCGAGTATGTATGAAGTATTGATAAAGGTGGGGATCCGTGGCGGTCTTGGTCTGGTCGTTGGACACAAGCGAAGTACGAAGTTGCAATGGCTAACTTTTAACTAAACAAATCCCAAGGGAAAAGCTACTAGATGGATCTACTTATATAGGAGCAAGGGGTGGCGGCCAAGGAGGTGGGAGGACGTCCCAAGGCAGCCTAAAACTAACCCTAGGTCGTACAATGCCAATGGGCCCAAGTGGAGGTGACGTAACACCTTTGGACTTGTAGTTTGACTCGGATTCTGGTGCAACGTCAGATTGTTTCGTCCATAACTCAACGCTCCGGACGGCTTTTAAGGTGATTCCAATTGTTCTGGAAAGAGCATGAAATCTACTTTCCAACAAAAAAAGAATCACCCAATTCGGAGTCCGTATGAAAAAGTTGTTGACGTTTTGAGTCAGGTATGTCTGTGCAGTCCGAATCTGAATCCAGAACGTGAGAGACTTGGACTCTATTTTCTCTTGGCCCAAAAGTGACGTGAGTAGACTTTTTGAACAGCACCTAAACTTCTCCTTTTCCCTTATCTTCATATGTGGATTGTACAAATGTCCCATACACCTGCAATTAGACAAAACACAAAAGTGTGTGAAGTATTTTTGTTCGCATAACATAAATAGATTATTGAATAGTTTGCTCTAGAAATCACCTGACAAATATGCATGTATGCAATATTTTTGGTCATATCAAAGGTAGTCATGTCCTCATCATCCTCCCCTTCTTGAAAATAAAGCCGTCCTCGGCGTTGCTTAATCTGAAATGTGGCTAACAAAAGAGACAAGGTGTACATGTTGTATATGTATATGTCATTCATTTTTACTTCCCTCGATTTTTGCATATATGACACATGAATAGATGAGTAACTTGCATAGTTCATAAAATATAATGCCAAAAAATTAGCACAAGAAGTAGAAGGCATGAAAATATTGCAACTCAGTTTGCACATATAAGTGAAGCTCTTATTTATTTCAAAAGATTGACAATGTTCATCATTAAACCATCCCAACATTGGTGAATAAACCTTATTTGAATCAAATTTACATGCTACAACATGCTTAGATAAGCAAACATGCAATGAGTCATTCGACACAGAATCATCACCAAGATTAGAGGTCATATCAAAATGATTAAACATTGATTCTTTTGCATCAACAGCTAATTCAGTAGGTGCTCTCAAAATTATTGGTATTTCAGTTGTTTGATCACATGATGCATTCATGACAGTATCAAGATTCTCTAAAATAGGTGTTGTGCTCAAATCACCAGGTAACTCAACACATGATGCATTCAAGTTAACTAGGGATGCATCATTCTCATGTGAAGTTATATCATCAATACCTTTACTGTTACCTTGTCGCAAAGACGTAGCTGATGTAGGTACACACGTAGACAATGCACCATACTCTTGAGATGATGTCGCGCTCACAATCCGAGGTGGGGCTGCTCTAGTATGTGCAACGGTGGAGGAACCAACCGACGATGGTGAGCATGAACTGGAATAGTAGTTGTTGTAGTCACCCAATGCATCCTCCTGTAACTGTCTCTCAAAGGTACAAGCACGAACATACATACCGGTAATGCAACGAGGAATATACTGAAATCTTGCCTGAATATCATGGTTCAAACCACCAAAAAATCTATTCATTGTATCATCCTCAGATTCTTCTATGTCACAATGATGCATATAAGATTTGAACTCTTGGTAGTAAGTATGAACAGTGTTATTGCCTTGTTTAAATTGTCAAATTTGCGAAGCAATTCACGACGATAGTAAGTAGGGAAAAACTGTTTTCTCATTACATCATTCAAATCTTTCCAAGTTGTGGGTTGGTTATCAATGTTTTTCTTACAATGCACACTCCACCAAACAGAAGCAAAACCAGTAAATGCTCTAGTGGCAGCTCGTACTTGCTCAAGTTCAGAAAAAACATGCTGACTAAAAATTTGTTCTACTTCAAGCTCCCAAGCTAGATAAATAGCAGGATTAAATCTACCCTCAAATGACGGTAAAGAGCTAACCTGGCCATGTGCTTGTGTGTGTTGTCCCAACTCTCGTGATGGTGAAGATGTGTTCGTCGTCCAAGAACTTCTATCTCCGAAACCTGTCATGATTAGTAGAAACAAGAAACAAAATTCGAGAATAATGTTCCTATGAACTACTAGGATGTGGTTGTTAAGTGCTCACAGTAAAGCAAATATCAATATCTTACAAGTTCTTACCATGCGGCAGGTGGTGACAGGCAACCAGCGGTGTCAAGTAACTCTGAAGATTGTGTAAAGCGATTGCCATGGGAACGTACGTATACACAGTGTAGAAATATGTGGAGCTGGGTTGGCTATATATGGTAGCAAAAAATTTAGCAATAATCAATTCAAAGATGCAATGTTGAATGAACGCTCATCGACGGTACTGTGCTGGTCCTAGGCTAGACCGGACTAGAGACGCGAGCCTAGAACACTAATGAGGTCACGGCGTAGCACAACTAGCATCAATGAAGTATACTAAGTAGCTCTTGACAGCAAGATATAAGGGAAGATAATGATGAAAAACAACTGCCAAGCAGGATATACAACAACTCTCTCTCCAACTTTCCTCTTGAAAAGTTTGAGCCAATTTTCTGATAAATTCTTGCAAATAATGCTACTAACTCAAGCTTTCCAATGCAAAAAGAATCACTCAATTCCGAGTTGATATGAGGAGTCAAAGAATTCTAAAACTGGCCTGAAAAATTAGAACAAGCTGTGTTCACGAACTTCAGAGGGCAAAAAGACCTATTTAGAAGCCGATTTTGAGGTGTCAAATATTGAACTAGTTTCTGCAACTATTTAGATGCGGCTCGTCTCTAGCTTCAATTTGAGTACTCACGGAGCCAAAACGGACTTCGTATGAGGAAGATACACCTGTTTTACTGAACAGTGCGCAAAACAGATTCCAATCCAAATTCAGGTACGAGATTGATTCTAGATAGATCCGATTTTTTTTCTTCTCTCTTTTTTTCTCACGTTTTTTTTCTTCTCTCTCTTTTTTTTTTTTTTTTTTTTTTCTCTCTTTTTTTTTCTCTATCTTCTTTTTCTCCCTCTTTCCAAGACAAACAAGATAAGATGCAGATTGGATCAGGCGAAGATGTGAGTGACCTCAACTATGATTATGACAATGAACAGTGCGTAGCACGTGGTGGAAATTAATGGATGGGATGGTGGACAGCGGAAGGGATAATGATGCAGCGGCGGTGTGACTAATGTGAACAGAACTCGAAACTCTAAAGGAACTAGACACTAAGACCAGCAACTGACACGACGATGCAACCGATAATTCAACTATGCAGGCAATGAATAAAAAATTGCAAAGGCTCAGACTGGCTTGGATAAAGGATGAACAGATCTAACTTTTTTTATGGCTTTTTCATGGACTGTAGGTATGAATGGCAGATGCGATCTAAACTATGAAAAACTGTAAAATCTCACCGAGCAACCTGAAAACTGATACCACTTGATAGAGGCGAGGGTGTCCCGATCTTTCGATGAAATGATAACTATCGATTTGTTGGAGACAACTTTGACGATCCGACTACAAACGTGCACAACGTTGCGCCTTAGCAATCGCTAAACCAACTCCGAGAGGTTATTGACCACGCCGCAGCACAATCAACCTGACCACGAAGGCCTATTCCTGCAAGCAATCGAAGAACAAGCAAGAATATGATAAAAAGCAATCTGAATATTGCGAGTATGTATGAAGTATTGATAAAGGTGGGGATCCGTAAGCGGTCTTGGTCTGGTCGTTGGACACAAACGAAGTACACGAAGTTGCAATGGCTAACTTTTAACTAAACAAATCCCAAGGGAAAAGCTACTAGATGGATCTACTTATATAGGAGCAAGGGGTGGCGGCCAAGGAGGTGGGAGGACGTCCCAAGGCAGCCTAAAACTAACCCTAGGTCGTACAACGGCAATGGGCCCAAGTGGAGGTGACGTAACACCTTTGGACTTGTAGTTTGACTCGGATTCTGGTGCAACGTCAGATTGTTTCGTCCATAACTCAACGCTCCGGACGGCTTTTAAGGTGATTCCAATTGTGCTGGAAAGAGCATGAAATCTACTTTCCAACAAAAAAAGAATCACCCAATTCGGAGTCCGTATGAAAAAGTTGTTGATGTTTTGAGTCAGGTATGTCTGTGCAGTCCGAATCTGAATCCAGAACGTGAGAGACTTGGACTCTATTTTCTCTTGGCCCAAAAGTGACGTGAGTAGACTTTTTGAACAGCACCTAAACTTCTCCTTTTCCCTTATCTTCATATGTGGATTGTACAAATGTCCCATACACCTGCAATTAGACAAAACACAAAAGTGTGTGAAGTATTTTTGTTCTGCATAACATAAATAGATTATTGAATAGTTTGCTCTAGAAATCACCTGACAAATATGCATGTATGCAATATTTTTGGTCATATCAAAGGTAGTCATGTCCTCATCATCCTCCCCTTCTTGAAAATAAAGCCGTCCTCGGCGTTGCTTAATCTGAAATGTGGCTAACAAAAGAGACAAGGTGTACATGTTGTATATGTATATGTCATTCATTTTTACTTCCCTCGATTTTTGCATATATGACACATGAATAGATGAGTAACTTGCATAGTTCATAAAATATAATGCCAAAAAATTAGCACAAGAAGTAGAAGGCATGAAAATATTGCAACTCAGTTTGCACATATAAGTGAAGCTCTTATTTATTTCAAAAGATTGACAATGTTCATCATTAAACCATCCCAACATTGGTGAATAAACCTTATTTGAATCAAATTTACATGCTACAACATGCTTAGATAAGCAAACATGCAATGAGTCATTCGACACAGAATCATCACCAAGATTAGAGGTCATATCAAAATGATTAAACATTGATTCTTTTGCATCAACAGTTAATTCAGTAGGTGCTCTCAAAATTATTGGTATTTCAGTTGTTTGATCACATGACGCATTCATGACAGTATCAAGATTCTCTAAAATAGGTGTTGTGCTCAAATCACCAGGTAACTCAACACATGATGCATTCAAGTTAACTAGGGATGCATCATTCTCATGTGAAGTTATATCATCAATACCTTTACTGTTACCTTGTCGCAAAGGCGTAGCTGATGTAGGTACACACGTAGACAATGCACCATACTCTTGAGATGATGTCGCGCTCACAATCCGAGGTGGGGCTGCTCTAGTAGGTGCAACGGTGGAGGAACCAACCGACGATGGTGAGCATGAACTGGAATAGTAGTTGTTGTAGTCACCCAATGCATCCTCCTGTAACTGTCTCTCAAAGGTACAAGCACGAACATACATACCGGTAATGCAACGAGGAATATACTGAAATCTTGCCTGAATATCATGGTTCAAACCACCAAAAAATCTATTCATTGTATCATCCTCAGATTCTTCTATGTCACAATGATGCATATAAGATTTGAACTCTTGGTAGTAAGTATGAACAGTGTTATTGCCTTGTTTAAATTGTTCAAATTTGCGAAGCAATTCACGACGATAGTAAGGAGGAAAAAACTGTTTTCTCATTACATCATTCAAATCTTTCCAAGTTGTGGGTTGGTTATCAATGTTTTTCTTACAATGCACACTCCACCAAACAGAAGCAAAACCAGTAAATGCTCTAGTGGCAGCTCGTACTTGCTCAAGTTCAGAAAAAACATGCTGACTAAAAATTTGTTCTACTTCAAGCTCCCAAGCTAGATAAATAGCAGGATTAAATCTACCCTCAAATGACGGTAAAGAGCTAACCTGGCCATGTGCTTGTGTGTGTTGTCCCAACTCTCGTGATGGTGAAGATGTGTTAAATCAGTCCAAGAACTTCTATCTCCGAAACCTGTCATGATTAGTAGAAACAAGAAACAAAATTCGAGAATAATGTTCCTATGAACTACTAGGATGTGGTTGTTAAGTGCTCACAGTAAAGCAAATATCAATATCTTACAAGTTCTTACCATGCGGCAGGTGGTGACAGGCAACCAGCGGTGTCAAGTAACTCTGAAGATTGTGTAAAGCGATTGCCATGGGAACGTACGTATACACGGTGTAGAAATATGTGGAGCTGGGTTGGCTATATATGGTAGCAAAAAATTTAGCAATAATCAATTCAAAGATGCAATGTTGAATGAACGCTCATCGACGGTACTGTGCTGGTCCTAGGCTAGACCGGACTAGAGACGCGAGCCTAGAACACTAATGAGGTCACGGCGTAGCACAACTAGCATCAATGAAGTATACTAAGTAGCTCTTGACAGCAAGATATAAGGGAAGATAATGATGAAAAACAACTGCCAAGCAGGATATACAACAACTCTCTCTCCAACTTTCCTCTTGAAAAGTTTGAGCCAATTTTCTGATAAATTCTTGCAAATAATGCTACTAACTCAAGCTTTCCAATGCAAAAAGAATCACTCAATTCCGAGTTGATATGAGGAGTCAAAGAATTCTAAAACTGGCCTGAAAAATTAGAACAAGCTGTGTTCACGAACTTCAGAGGGCAAAAAGACCTATTTAGAAGCCGATTTTGAGGTGTCAAATATTGAACTAGTTTCTGCAACTATTTAGATGCGGCTCGTCTCTAGCTTCAATTTGAGTACTCACGGAGCCAAAACGGACTTCGTATGAGGAAGATACACCTGTTTTACTGAACAGTGCGCAAAATAGATTCCAATCCGAATTCAGGTACGAGATTGATTCTAGATAGATCCGATTTTTTTTCTTCTCTCTTTTTTTCTCACGTTTTTTTTTCTTCTCTCTCTTTTTATTTTTTTTTTTTTTTTCTCTCTTTTTTTTTCTCTATCTTCTTTTTCTCCCTCTTTCCAAGACAAACAAGATAAGATGCAGATTGGATCAGGCGAAGATGTGAGTGACCTCAACTATGATTATGATAATGAACAGTGCGTAGCACGTGGTGGAAATTAATGGATGGGATGGTGGACAGCGGAAGGGATAATGATGCAGCGGCGGTGTGACTAATGTGAACAGAACTCGAAACTCTAAAGGAACTAGACACTAAGACCAGCAACTGACACGACGATGCAACCGATAATTCAACTATGCAGGCAATGAATAAAAAATTGCAAAGGCTCAGACTGGCTTGGATAAAGGATGAACAGATCTAACTTTTTTTATGGCTTTTTCATGGACTGTAGGTATGAATGGCAGATGCGATCTAAACTATGAAAAACTGTAAAATCTCACCGAGCAACCTGAAAACTGATACCACTTGATAGGCGAGGTGTCGATCTTTCGATGAGATGATAACTATCGATTTGTTGGAGACAACTTTGACGATCCGACTACAAGCGTGCACGACGTTGCGCCTTAGCAATCGCTAAACCAACTCCGAGAGGTTATTGACCACGCGGAGCACAATCAACCTGACCACGAAGGTCTATTCCTGCAAGCAATCGAAGAACAAGCAAGAATATGATAAAAGCAATCTGAATATTGCGAGTATGTATGAAGTATTGATAAAGGTGGGTATCCGTAGCGGTCTTGGTCTGGTCGTTGGACACAAGCGAAGTACGAAGTTGCAATGGCTAACTTTTAACTAAACAAATCCCAAGGGAAAAGCTACTAGATGGATCTACTTATATAGGAGCAAGGGGTGGCGGCCAAGGAGGTGGGAGGACGTCCCAAGGCAGCCTAAAACTAACCCTAGGTCGTACAACGCCAATGGGCCCAAGTGGAGGTGACGTAACACCTTTGGACTTGTAGTTTGACTCGGATTCTGGTGCAATGTCAGATTGTTTCGTCCATAACTCAACACTCCGGACGGCTTTTAAGGTGATTCCAATTGTGCTGGAAAGAGCATGAAATCTACTTTCCAACAAAAGAAGAATCACCCAATTCGGAGTCCGTATGAAAAAGTTGTTGACGTTTTGAGTCAGGTATATCTGTGCAGTCCGAATCTGAATCCAGAACGTGAGAGACTTGGACTCTATTTTCTCTTGGCCCAAAAGTGACGTGAGTAGACTTTTTGAACAGCACCTAAACTTCTCCTTTTCCCTTATCTTCATATGTGGATTGTACAAATGTCCCATACACCTGCAATTAGACAAAACACAAAAGTGTGTGAAGTATTTTTGTTCTGCATAACATAAATAGATTATTGAATAGTTTGCTCTAGAAATCACCTGACAAATATGCATGTATGCAATATTTTTGGTCATATCAAAGGTAGTCATGTCCTCATCACTAGGAACAAGCTCCCTGATGATCAGACCGAGGCCCGTCGTATTGTTGGACGCTCGAAGGCCTACAAAGTTAGGGGAACTATACAAGAAAAGTACCATCGGAGTACTTCAAAGATGTATCTCCGAAGAAGAGGGACAACAGTTCTTGGCTGAAATACACACCGGTCTTGGTGGCCATCACGCCGCAGCTCGGGCCTTGTAAGTAAGGCCTTCCGTATAGGTTTCTTTTGGCCCATGGCCCGAGCAGACGCATAGGACCTCGTACAGCGCTGCATTGAATGCCAGCTTTTCGCCAATCAAAGCCATATGCCGCCCACCGCCCTATGAAAAATTCCCATTACTTGGCCTTTTGCGGTCTGGGAGCTAGACATGGTCGGACCCCTTAAAGGGGGAAGCCATAATAAGAAATATTTACTAGTTATGGTCGACAAGTTCCCTAAGTGGATAGAAGCCAAACCAGTCAAAACGGCCGAAGTTGGACTGGTTATAGACTTCATAACCGGTGTCGTACACCATTATGGTGTCCCACACAGTATCATTACTGATAACGGTTCTAACTTTATGGTCGATGAGGCGAAAACCTGGTGCGCTAATTTGGGCATCAAGCTCGATTACGCCACCGTATATCACCCTCGGACGAACGGCCAGGTCGAATGGCTAACAGCCTGATAGTGAGCGGCATCAAACCCAGACTAGTGCTCTCTGCAAGAATCGGACAAGCACTGGGTGGAAGAACTCGATTCTGTACTCTGGGGGCTGCGGTCCATGCCCAATCACACGACCGGATATACACCTTTTTTCATGGTGTACGGCGCGGAGGCAGTTTTGCTTTCCGACATTATTCATGACTCACCTCGAATGCGCATGTACGAAGAGAGAGAGAGGCCGAGCTCTTCGGCAGGACGATCTGGACGGCTTGGAGGAGGAGCGCGATGTTGCGAAGGCCCGTTCCGCATTCTACGAACAACAAGCTCGGCGATATCAAAGCAGGGAGGTACGGGCAAAGACTTATAATGTCGGTGAACTCGTTCTATGCCTACCAGAGAAGAAAAAGGACAAGCTCAAGCCCAAATGGGAGGGTCCTATTGGTGTACAAAAGTAGGGGCCCTCTTTCGTACCCCTTTACTTATGCATGGGTAGTCAGAGCCGCGCCCGGAGCCACACTTAGCAGGGAAGAGGAGGAAAGCCAAAGCCACAAGACAATCAAGGCAACGCCAAGACAGAGACGCAAAGAGAAATAGGGCGATGTGGACTCCCCTGGCAAGACCCTTGCCGACCGCAGCCTCCGCAGCCCCAGCAAGAGCCTTGTCGGGGCAACTTTCCCAATGCCAGCAGTGCGTGCCACCCTTGAGCTCGAGGGTTCCAACACCATCAACCACGTTGGAACCAAGTGTCGGTGTCAAAACCGGCGGATCTTGGGTAGGGGGTCCCGAATTGTGCGTCTAAGGCTAATGGTAACAGGAGGCGGGGGACACAATGTTTACCCAGGTTCGGGCCCTCACTATGGAGGTAATACCCTACTTCCTACTTGATTGATCTTGATGATATGAGTATTACAATAGTTAGTCTACCACGAGATCGTAGAGGTTAAACCCTAGAAGCTAGCCTATAATTATGATTGTTCTCTTCCTACGGACTAAACCCTCTGGTTTATATAGACATAGGAGGGGGCTAGGGTTACACAGAGTCGGTTACAGAGAAGGAAATCTACATATCCGAATTTCCAAGCTTGCCTTCCATGCAAAGGAGAGTCCCACCCGGACACGGGACGAAGTCTTCAATCTTGTATCTTCATAGTCCAACAGTCCGGCACAAGTACATAGTCCGGCTGTCCAAGGACCCCCTAATCCAAGACTCCCTCAGTAGCCCCCGAACCAGGCTTCAATGACGATGAGTCCGGTGCTCAAATTGTCTTTGGCATTGCAAGGCGGGTGAGGGAGTCCTGTATTAGGGGGTATCCAGACAGCCGGACTATATACTTTGGCCGTACTGTTGGACCGTGAAGATACAAGACTCAAGACTTCGTCCCGTGTCCGGATGAGACTCTCCTTTGCGTGGAAGACAAGCTTGGCGATCCGGATATTATATTTCATTCTTTGTAACCGACTCCATGTAAACCCTAGCCCTCTCTGGCGTCTATATAAACCGGAGGGTTTAGTCCTTAGAGACACAATCATAATCATCATAGGCTAGCTTCTAGGGTTTAGCCTCAACGATCTCATGTTAGATCAACTCTTGTAACACTCATATCTTCAATATCAATCAAGCAGGAAGTAGGGTTTTACCTCCATCGAGAGGGCCCGAACCTGGGTAAAACTTCGTGTCCCTTGCCTCCTGTTACCATTAGCCTTAGACGCATAGATCGGGACCCCCTACCCGAGATCCGCCGATTGTGACACTGACATTGGTGCTTTCATTGAGAGTTCCTCTGTGTCATCGCTGCAAGCATTGATGGCTCCGTCAATTGTCAACAACAACATGGTCCAGGGTGAGACTCTCCTCCCCGGACAGATCTTCGTGTTTGGCGCCTTCGTACTGCGGGCCAATTTGCTTGGCCATCTGGAGCAAATCGACAGCTACGCCCCTGGCCATCAGGTCAGGTTTGGAAACTTGAACTACACGGCCGATATCCGCGGAGACTTGATCTTCACCGGATTCGGGCCTACGCCAGGAGCGCCGGACAGTCACGATGAGAATGGCTTAGACCTGCTGTTGGACAATGCTCGGGATATCGCCCCTGTAGAAGCCTCGGACCTAAATCCGGATCAGATTGCGTCACCCAAGGACGGGTGGATGGACCCCGCCCCGGAGGCCGCACACTCATCAGCGATAGAGCCAAACACAGATGTCACCCCCAAGGAAACCTGTGACACCCGGCCCCCGGACTCGTATTCGGCTGTAGGTTCCAGTCTGCGCACCTCCGAGCCCGCCGAATCTGGTTGGGCTCCGGTAACGGAGTTAACCGCTGCGGATACATTCCAACACTCTCCCTTTGGCGACATGCTAAACTCGTTAAAGTCTCTCTCTTTGTCAGGAGACTCTCGGCCGAACTATGTCCGGCTCGAGTGGGAAGCAGGCGACGAAGGAATTCGTTGCCCACCCACCACCCACTTCATTGCCACGGTCGATGATTTAACCGACGTGCTTGACTTCGACTCTGAAGACATCGACGATATAGATGACGATGCAGGAGAGGAACAAGAACCACCACCCACGGGGCGGTGGACAGCTACCTCCTCATATGATATATATATGGTGGACACTCCGAAAGAAACCAACGGCGATGAGGCAATTGAAGATGATACCTCAAGGAAGAAAGCAAAGCATGAACGTCATCAGCGCCGCCCCAAGCCCCGCCACAACACTACCGGCACGGTAGTCAAGAACAATCCAGATGGTGCCAAAGATGAATACAATCCTGATCAGCCTGCCTTCGAGCAGGCCAGATGGCACAACTTGTAACACCCCAGATGTAACATGTCCCAATTTGGCAATACATCAACTTGACCTCATCCAATTCTTGTGGGTTTTGTCATGATTGGCCTCATCTTGTTTTGGTTATGTGTGTTTTTCTTTTCTTTGTCATGCTCTCCTTACCATATTGCATTTGTGCTTCTTGTCATCATCATATAGTGCATTTTCATCTCATGCCATCTCATGTTGCATTTTGTCATTCATGTTGTTGCCATGAGCATCATGGGCATGACCTTGTCCGCCCCGTTTTCAACCATTGCACCATCACTTCTCCTCCTTCCCTCTACTTCCTTCTTTTATCAAGTGCTATTTTTTCCTCTCTCTATTAATGTTCATCTTCTCCCTGTAAATCTTGCTCCATGCCCTAAGCCTCTCTGCCAAATATCTCCTTATTTGAAGTTGTTTTGGTCAGGTTCAAAAATGACACAAGTTTGAATTATATTCAAACTTATCTTATTTTTCTACCCCTAAAAATGCCCAATGCAATTTATTAAAATAATGGAGAATTCCAGGAGTTGGAGAATATTTTCTTTATCCTCTAACTCCTCTTCTTTTTCCCTGAGCTTTTCTGTTTCTAATTCTGTTTTAAAAAATAGAGATGAAGCGAGCTGCAGCCAGCAAGCAAGCAACCCCTGGGCCTCCATGATCCAGCCAACGTAGCCCGCCAGCCCAGCCAGCGCGCCAGCCAGCCCGCTCGCGCCCTCGTTGTTTCTCACCTGATTGCCTCGCTACCCCGCAGCCCGTACGCCCACGTGGCACTCGCGACCCCACTAGCCAGCCACTGGCTACAGCGCACCCGCCTCTCACCTTTTCGTGTAGCTCTCGCCGCGCGCGCACATGGCCACGGCCACGTCGACGCCGTGCTCCACCCGTTGCCCTAGCCTCCCTTTTATCCCCTCTCCGTTGTCCACACGCCCCCTAGGGTTTCCCTCTTCCTCTCATCGCCGCCGCCAGGTGAGTAGACCACCAGATTCACCGCATCCGCTCCATCCCGAGCGCACCTGAGAGCGCGCCTCGTCGCCGGCGTGCTCTCTGGCCACTCCCAACCCTACCGATCGTGTCCTTCTTCTTCCTCGGCGTCGTCTCCTTCCACGACGTCGACTATGGTGCCCCGGACGACGAGTTCCTCGACGTCCCCTGCTTCCTCCTTCCTCTCGGTCAGAAACGCGCCAAGGTTCAGAGCTCCGATTCGTCGCCGCCGGCTCATCTCCGCCGACCACTTCGCGTCCTTGGGTGAGCTGGGTAACGCACCTCCCTCTTCCATCCTTCCCATGGCATGTAGGCGCCCGTAGATCGCTTTCCGATCCATGTCTTTCTCTCGCTCGTAGTGCTCCGGCGTTTTCTGTATTCGTTTGTGCAGTGTTGTGCCGCCGTAGCATGTTTGCGTGCCCCGCGCTGGTTTCCCCTTGTCGTGCTCCCGCAGCTCGCTCGCGCCGCTCGTTCGCGCTCCCGCGCGCACCCGGCTTTTCCCTGTGACGCCGTAGCTGCTGCTGCCGCTCGCCGTGGATGCCATGGCCCCGACTCGAGCAACTTCTCGAGCTCGAGCGCCCCTGCATCCCCTCGCAGGTGCACGCATCCATTCCCCTTCCTGCACGGCCGCCGGAGTCCCTGTGCTCACTGGGTTGCCGCCGTTTCCCTCGCCGGCGCCGCCGTCTTCTCTGTTTGAAACAGAGTTGCTCGACCTGGTGCCTATCTAAAAGGAGCCAAAGCCCTTTTCCTATCAGAACCTCCTGCCTAGCCCAGTGGTTGCTGTAGCAAAGCCACACCGGGGAGACCCGGGTTCGATCCCCCGTGTCTGCATATTTCATCCCCCCCTCTTTCCTTTCATTTCTGTGAGTATGACAGGTTAGCCCCACCTGTCATCTTATTTTAGCCCCGGTGTGTTTTTTTATTTATTTTATTATTTGTTTATTTTGGATCTCAGCGAAAATTCCATTTTTGGCATATTGAATATGTCCTTTTCGGGCAAGTCCAATTCTGGACGTTTCCAATTTTGGAATATGCCATTTCTGTCATTTACCATATAGAGCAGGTTTTAACTTAATGCACTTGTGAATATTTTTCTACAGCAACCCTAACATATTATATATGTTTTTGGGGTAGAAAAATCCCACCAATCCAGTGGTGGAATTTGTTTCTGCATTTGAGCAAGTTCATGAACATGTCATTTTGCATCATGTTGTTGTTTTGTCATTTTTGTGTGGTTTATTTCAAGCATGCTATGAGGTAGTTTTGCACAAGGATAGCTTCATTTTCATGCCTACTTCATGCTAGTACTTGTTCCATGCCATGATATGCCTGGTAGTGAGTTAATCAAGCTTGTAAAGATGCCATGTTGAATCTGTTTTTGCCATGTCCTGAAACTTCACCAAGTCTGGAACTGTTAATAAAACTTGCTATGTTTACATGGGTGCCATCATTTCTTATGGTCCTTTTTGGCTTATGGTCAGTAAGGGACTTTTGATCTATGCATTGAGTAGAATCATGTCATTCCTTGTTTTGCTATTATAAGTTCCTGTAGCAGGTTGTTTGCTTGCTCTAAACATGCCTTCCTGATGTTAATTTTTGGCATACTAGTATTTTCACTAAGTCTGTGAACCTGATGTTTTTTTTTGCACTTTCACCATGCTTGTTTGAACCTATTGTGATGTGATTTAGCCGTAGCTCAGTGTTCCTCTGTTGTTAAGCATCTCCTGTAGATCACTACCATATGCTTTGTTTTTATGTTGGGATGCTGTAGCATAGTTTATTGGTGTGTTCTAAGTGCTATCGTGCTGTTAATCGCAACTTTGTGTCATTCTTGTTTTGATTGCCATTTGCAAACCGTGCATCCGATTCTGGTGATCTTTATATCGATTTCAACCGAAATCATCTCATCTTTCTAGCGGCATACTTGGTTTGCCAAGTTGATGCCTGGTTCATCATTTTCCTTTCCAGAGCCCGCTTATGCATTGCATATCACATCTCGCATCATGTCATGTATTGCATCATATTGCTTGTGCATTGCTCCATGTTTGATTGTGGTTCTATTGCTTGTGTTCTTGCTTTGGGTAGAGCCGGGAGACGAGTACGTGAACGAGGAACCAGTTGAGAACGCTTACGAGGATCAAGCCTTCGACAACTCTGAGAACCTTGCAGGCAAGATGACCATACCCTCGAAATCACTTCTATCTTTGCTTGCTAGATGCTCACTCTTTTGCTATGCCTATGCTACGTTACCTACCACTTGCTATATCATGCCACCCATATTGCCATGTCAAACCTCTAACCATCCTTTCCTAGCAAACCGTTGTTTGGCTATGTCACCGCTTTTGCTCAGCCCCTCTTACAGCGTTGCTAGTTGCAGGTGAAGATGAAGTTTGTTCCTTGTTGGAACATGGATATTTTGGGATATCACAATATCTATTGTTTTAATTAATGCACCTTATATACGTGGCAAAGGGTGGAAGGCTCGGCCTTATGCCTGGTGTTTTGTTCCACTCTTGCCACCCTAGTTTCCGTTATACCGGTGTTATGTTCCTTGATTTTGCGTTCCTTACGCGGTTGGGTGATTTATGGGACCCCCTTGACAGTTCGCGTTGAATTAAACTCCTCCAGCAAGGCCCAACTTTGGTTTTACCATTTGCCACCTATACCCCTTTTTCCCTTGGGTTTTCGCGAGCCCGAGGGTCATCTTTATTTTAGCCCCCCCCGGGCCAGTGCTCCTTCGAGTGCTGGTCCAACCTGAGCGATGTCCGGCGCCCCTTGGGCAACCAGGGTCTATGCCAACTCGACGTTTGGCTCATCCGGTGTGCCCTGAGAACAAGATATGTGCAGCTCCTATCGGGATTTGTCGGCACTTCGGGCGGCTTTGCTGGTCTAGTTTTACCATTGTTGAAATGTCATGCGAACCGGGATTCCAAGACTGATCGGGTCTTCCCGGGAAAAGGTTTATCCTTCGTTGACCATGAGAGCTTATGATGGGCTAAGTTGGGACACCCCTGCAGGGTATTATTTTTCGAAAGTTGTGCCCGCGGTTATGAGGCAGATGGGAATATTTTAATGTCCGGTTGTAGAAAACCCGAAGTTGACCTTAATTAAAATACATCAACCGCGTGTGTAGCCGTGATGGTCTCTTCTCGCCGGAGTCCGGGAAGTGAACACGGTGTTGGAGTTATGTTTAACGTAAGTAGTTTCAGGATCACTTCTTGATCGCTACTAGCTTCACGACCGTGCCTTGCTTCTCTTCTCGCTCTCTCTTGCGGATGTTAGCCACCATATATGCTAGTCGCTTGCTACAGCTTCACCTCATTACACCACCCTTCCCTTAAGCTTAAATAGTCTTGATCTCGCGGGTGTGAGATTGCTGAGTCCCCGTGACTCACAGATTCTACCAAAACAGATGCAGGTGCCGAGGATACCAGCGCAGATGGCGCAACTGAGCTGAAGTGGGAGTTTGATGAGGCCCTTGGTCGTTACTATGTTTCTTTTCCAGACGATCAGTAGTGGAGCCCAGTTGGGGCGATCTGGGATCTGTGTGGCATTTGGGGTAGTCTTCTTTTATTTCATTTTGGTTCCGTAGTCGGACCTTGAGTGTAATCTGGATGACGGATGTTTATTTATGTATTGTGTGAGTGGCGACTGTAAGCCAACTATGTATCTCTTTCCCTTATGTATTACATGGGTTGTGTGAAGATTACCTCACTTGCGACATTGCTTTCAATGCGGTTATGCCTCTAAGCCGTGCTTCGACACGTGGGAGATATAGCCGCATCGAGGGCGTTACAAGTTGGTAATCAGAGCCATTCCCTACTTAGGAGCCCCCTGCTTGATTGTTTGCTGGTGTTGTTGAGTCTAGAACAAAAAAAATGTTTTGAGTCTTAGGATTATATATATCGGAGAGTAGGATTCTTTTTACTCCTCCGTCCCTTCGTCGCTCTGGTGAGGTCTCCTGACGTAGATGTTTTGACTTTCCTCTTCTCAAATTTCACTAAAATCTTTTTAGGATCACGCGGGTATCTTGGAATCGTTCCGATGGTTTTGTGACGAGAACATTGTTCTTGGTGCCTCCTGACATTTAGGGGTTGTGGCAGTGTCCCGGGCATCTAAGCAGCAAAAATTCTACCTTCCTCCTCCTCCGTTTCGTCAGCCTTACCAACAGAAGAACTCAGGTGGTCGTGGATCTTCCCACCCACCCAACCCAGGTTATCAGAACAAGTCTCAGCCTCAAGCTCCAAGGTCAAATGCTCCTTATCACCGTCCGCTCTTAGAGGTGACTTGCAACAAGTGCCAGCAGAAAGGTCACTATGCGAACAAATGCTTCAACCAAAGGCGCCTTCCTCCTCCTCCTCCTGTGAGGTCTTCAAGCAATGCAGTGGTCAAGCATAATCCCAAGTCTGCAAAGGTGAACACGATGAATGCAGTGCAAGCAGAGGATTCTTCTGACATGATAATGGGTAATCTCTCAGTTAATGATATTCCTGCAAAAGTCTTATTTGATACTGGTGCATCGCATAGTTTCATCTCAAGACCTTTTACATCTAAGCATGAGATGGTTTTTCAAGATTTGCCTAGACCGTTATCAGTTGTCTCTCCGGGTAAATTCATGAACGCTAGCTCCATGGTTCGGGATGTCTCTATCAAGATGGGCGACTATAGATTTCTGTCTTCTCCAATTGTCCTTGGTGACTCGGATATCGATCTTATTCTTGGGATGGACTGGCTTTCTCAGCACAAGGCTCAGCTTGATTGTGCTGCCAGGGAAATTCAATTGACACACCCTTCTGAGGATGTTATCATCTATGCCGCTCGTGATGAAACCATTCGGTTGTTTTCTCTAAATGAGAAGGGCGAGCTACATGCAATCTCTCAAATTCCAGTCGTTTGTGAGTACCAAGATGTCTTTCCAGAAGAGCTTCCGGGTATGCCTCCGCATCGGCCAGTCGAATTCGTTATCGATCTTGAGCCTGGCACTGAACCCGTTTGCAAGCGTCCTTACAAGCTTGGACCTGAAGAACTGAAGGAATTGAAGAAACAGCTCAATGAACAAGAGCGTCTGGGTTTGATCAGACCGAGTTCATCTCCATGGGGTTATGCAGTTCTTTTTGTCCAGAAGAAGGATGGCACGGACCGACTTTGCGTCGATTACCGTCCATTGAATAAGAAGACAATCAAGAACAAGTATCCACTTCCCAACATCAATGAGCTATTCGAGCAACTCAAAGGTGCTAAAGTTTTCTCCAAGCTTGACCTTCGTATGGGTTATCATCAGATTCGCATTCGTGAACAAGATATTCCCAAGACAGCATTTAGAACAAGCTATGGTTCTTATGAATATACTGTCATGTCTTTCGGCCTTGTCAATGCTCCTCCAACATTCTCTCGAATGATGAACTTTATCTTCAACCCCTACACCAATGATTTCGTCTTGGTGTATCTCGATGATATTTTGGTCTTCTCCAATAAAGCAGGATCATGCCAAACATTTGCGATTGGTGCTCGACAAGCTCAGAGAGCATCAATTCTATGTGAAGTTTTCCAAATGTGAGTTCTGGCTTGATGAAGTTCTTTATCTTGGTCACATCATCTCCGCCAAGGGCATCGCTGTTAATCCTGAGAAGGTTTCTTCAATTGTGAATTGGGAACCTCCTCAGAATGTCAAGCAGCTTCGCAGTTTTCTTGGACTTGCAAGCTATTGCCGAAGATTCATTGAGAACTTCTCTAAGATTGCAAAGCCTCTTTCCAACCTCCTCCAGAAGCATGTCAAGTATGTGCGGGCCTTTGAGTGTGATGTCGCTTTCAACACCCTCTAAGAGAAACTCGTCACAGCTCCTGTCTTGACTCCTCCTGATGAATCCAAGCCATTCGAAGTATTCTGTGATGCTTCTCTTCAAGGTCTCGGTGCTGTGTTAATGCAAGAGAAGAAAGTTGTGGCCTATACCTCTCGTCAGTTGAAGCCCAACGAAAAGAACTACCCCACTCACGATCTTGAGTTGGCGGCAGTTGTCCATGCATTAATAACAAGGAGACATCTCTTGTTGGGAAGGAAAGTGGACATTTTCACCGATCACAAGAGCCTCAAGTATATCGTCACTCAACCAAACCTCAACCTTAGGCAAACTCGATGGGTCGAAATGATTCAAGAGTACAATCCGAGTATTGAATACACTCCTGGCAAGGCGAATGTGATTGCAGATGCTCTGAGCAGAAAGGCTTATTGCAACAGTCTAATTCTCAAGCCATTTCAACCGGATCTTTGTGAAGCTTTCCGCAAGCTCAATCTTCAAGTTGTTCCTCAAGGCTTTCTTGCCAACCTCATAGTCTCTCCTACTTTGGAAGATCAAATTCGTGAGGCACAACTCCTGGATACCATGGTGAAGAAGGTGAAACGTGGTATCGACAAGGGCATTTCCAAATACAAGTGCTATCGCTTGGATGACAAAGATACTCTTTTCTTCGAGGATCGAATTGTGGTTCCCAAAGGCGATCTGAGAAAAGTCATCATGAATGAGGCACACAATTCCCTCCTATCCATTCATCCTGGAAGTACGAAGATGTACCATGACCTCAAGCAGTCATATTGGTGGACTCGAATGAAGCGAGAAATTGCTCAATTCGTGAATGAATGTGATGTCTGCAGAAGGGTGAAAGCAGAACACCAAAGACCAGCGGGTCTCCTCCAACCTCTTGCTATTCCAGAATGGAAGTTTGATCATATCGAGATGGACTTTGTGACTGGATTTCCTAAGTCCAAGCGTGGAAATGATGCTATCTTCGTTGTCATTGACAAGCTTACTAAAGTGGCTCGTTTTCTCCCTATCAAAGAATCTATCACAGCAGCTCAGCTGGCAGAGCTATACACCTCCAGAATTGTCTCCTTGCATGGTATTCCTCAATTGATTTCTTCAGACCGTGGAAGCATCTTCACTTCTAAGTTCTGGGACTCCTTTCAGAAGGCCATGGGCACCAACATTCGTTTCAGCACAGCTTTCCATCCTCAAACAAGTGGCCAAGTCGAGCGAGTCAATCAAATCCTTGAAGACATGCTCAGGGCTTGTGTCATTTCCTTTGGCATGAAGTGGGAAGATTGTCTTCCATATGCCGAGTTCTCCTACAATAACAACTTCCAAGCGAGTTCGAGCAAGGCCCCATTCGAAATTCTCTATGGCAGAAAGTGTCGTACTCCTCTCAATTGGTCCGAGACAGGTGAACGCCAACTTCTTGGCAACGACTTGATCACAGAAGCTGAAGAAATGTGCAAAGTCATTCGTGAGAATCTCAAAGCCGCGCAATCGCGCCAGAAGAGCTATTATGATGACAAGCACCGTGATGTGGCTTTTGAAATCGGAGACCATGTCTACCTTCGCGTCTCTCCAATGAAAGGCACTCGTCGCTTCGGTATCAAAGGGAAGCTTGCCCTAGATACGTGGGACCTTTCAAGATCATTGGCAAAAGAGGCGATCTCGCCTATCAACTTGAGCTTCCGTCCAATTTTGCAAACGTGCACAATGTGTTTCACGTGTCACAGCTTCGCAAGTGCTTCAAGACTCCTGAGCGCACTATCAACTTCGAAGAAATTGACCTCCAAGAAGATCTCTCTTATCATGAGCACCCCGTTGCTATTCTTGAAGAAACCAAGCGCAAGACTCGCAACAAGTCAATCAAATTCCTGAAAGTGAAGTGGTCACACCATTCCGACCGAGAAGCCACCTGGGAGCGCGAGGATCACCTCCGTTCCGAATATCCGGAGTTCTTTCAGTCCTAGATCTCGGGACGAGATCCTCTTGTAGTGGTGGAGTGTTGTAACACCCCAGATGTAACATGTCCCAATTTGGCAATACATCAACTTGACCTCATCCAATTCTTGTGGGTTTTGTCATGATTGGCCTCATCTTGTTTTGGTTATGTGTGTTTTTCTTTTCTTTGTCATGCTCTCCTTACCATATTGCATTTGTGCTTCTTGTCATCATCATATAGTGCATTTTCATCTCATGCCATCTCATGTTGCATTTTGTCATTCATGTTGTTGCCATGAGCATCATGGGCATGACCTTGCCCCCCCCCCCCGTTTTCAACCATTGCACCATCACTTCTCCTCCTTCCCTCTACTTCCTTCTTTTATCAAGTGCTATTTTTTCCCCTCTCTCTATTAATGTTCATCTTCTCCCTGTAAATCTTGCTCCATGCCCTAAGCCTCTCTGCCAAATATCTCCTTATTTGAAGTTGTTTTGGTCAGGTTCAAAAATGACACAAGTTTGAATTATATTCAAACTTGTCTTATTTTTCTACCTCTAAAAATGCCCAATGCAATTTATTAAAATAATGGAGAATTCCAGGAGTTGGAGAATATTTTCTTTATCCTCTAACTCCTCTTCTTTTTCCCTGAGCTTTTCTGTTTCTAATTCTATTTTCAAAAATAGAGATGAAGCAGCAGCCTGCAACCAGCGCAGCAGCCCCCCTGGGCCTCCCGCAGTCCAGCCAACGCAGCCCGCCAGCCCAGCCAGCGCGCCAGCCAGCCCGCTCGCACCCTCATCGTTTCTCACCCGGTCGCCTCGCTACCCCGCAGCCCGTACGCCCACGTGGCACTCGCGACCCCACTAGCCAGCCACTGGCTACAGCGCACCCGCATCTCACCTTTTCGTGTAGCTCTCGCCGCGCGCGCACATGGCCACGGCCGCGTCGACGCCGTGCTCCACCCGTCGCCCTAGCCTCCCTTTTATCCCCTCTCCGTTGTCCACACGCCCCCTAGGGTTTCCCTCGTCCTCTCATCGCCGCCGCCAGGTGAGTAGACCACCAGATTCACCGCATCCGCCCCGTCCCGAGCGCACCTGAGAGCACGCCTCGTCGCCGGCGTGCTCTCCGGCCACTCCCAACCCTGCCGATCGTGTCCTTCTTCTTCCTCGGCGTCGTCTCCTTCCACGACATCGACTACGATGCCCCGGACGACGAGTTCCTCGACGTCCCCTGCTTCCTCCTTCCTCTCGGTCAGAAACGCGCCAAGGTTCAGAGCTCCGATTCGTCGCCGCCAGCTCGTCTCTGCCGACCACTTCGCGTCCTTGGGTGAGCTGGGTAACGCACCTCCCTCTTCCATCCTTCCATGGCATGTAGGCGCCCGTAGATCGCTTTCCGATCCATGTCATTCTCGCGCTCGTAGTGCTCCGGCGTTTTCTGTATTCGTTTGTGCAGTGTTGTGCCGCCGTAGCATGTTTGCGTGCCCCGCGCTGGTTTCCCCTTGTCGTGCTCCCGCAGCTCGCTCGCGCCGCTCGTTCGCGCTCCCGCGCGCACCCGGCTTTTCCCTGTGACGCCGTAGCTGCTGCTGCCGCTCGCCGTGGACGCCATGGCCCCGAGTCGAGCAACTGCTCGAGCTCGAGCGCCCCTGCATCCCCTCGTAGGTGCACGCATCCATTCCCCTTCCCGCACGGCCGCCGGAGTCCCTGTGCCCGCTGGGTTGCCGCCGTTTCCCTCGCCGGCGCCGTCGTCTTCTCTGTTTGAAACCGAGTTGCTCGACCTGGTGCCTATCTAAAAGGAGCCGAAGCCCTTTTCCTATCAGAACCGCCTGCCTAGCCCAGTGGTTGTCAGAAGCAAAAGCCACACCGGGAGACCGGGTTCGATCCCCATGTTGCATATTTAATCCCCTTTTTCCTTTCATTTTCAGATGATGAGTTAGCCCCACCTGTCATCTTATTTTAGCCCCGGTGTGTTTTTATTTATTTATTTTATTATTTGTTTATTTTGGATCCCAGCGAAAATTCCATTTCTGGCATATTGAATCTGTCCTTTTCGGGCAAGTCCAATTCTGGACGTTTCCAATTTTGGAATATGCCATTTCTGTCATTTACCATATAGAGCAGGTTTTAACTTAATGCACTTGTGAATATTTTTCTACAGCAACCCTAACGTATTATATATGTTTTTGGGGTAGAAAAATCGCACCAATCCAGTGGTGGCATTTGTTTATGCATTTGAGCAAGTTCATGAACATGTCATTTTACATCATGTTGTTGTTTTGTCATTTTTGTGTGGTTTATTTCAAGCATGCTATGAGGTTGTTTTGCACAAGGATAGCTTCATTTTCATGCCTACTTCATGCTAGTACTTGTTCCATGCCATGATATGCCTGGTAGTGAGTTAATCAAGCTTGTAAAGATGCCATGTTGAATCTGTTTTTGCCATGTCCTGAAACTTCACCAAGTCTGGAACTGTTAATAAAACTTGCTATGTTTACATGGGTGCCATCATTTCTTATGGTCCTTTTTGGCTTATGGTCAGTAAGGGACTTTTGATCTATGCTTTGAGTAGAATCGTGTCATTCCTTGTTTTGCTATTATAAGTTCCTGTAGAAGGTTGTTTGCTTGCTCTAAACATGCCTTCCTGATGTTAATTTCTGGCATACTAGTATTTTCACTAAGTCTGTGAACCTGATGTTTTTTTGCATTTTCACCATGCTTGTTTGAACCTGTTGTGATGTGATTTAGCCGTAGCTCAGTGTTCCTCTGTTGTTAAGCATCTCCTGTAGATCACTGCCATATGCTTTGTTTTTATGTTGGGATGCTGTAGCATAGTTTATTGGTGTGTTCTAAGTGCTATCGTGCTGTTAATCGCAGCTTTGTGTCATTCTTGTTTTGATTGCCATTTGCAAACCGTGCATCCGATTCCGGTGATCTTTATATTGATTTCAAACGAAATCATCTCATCTTTCCAGCGGCATACTTGGTTTGCCAAGTTGATGCCTTGTTCATCATTTTCCTTTCTGGAGCCCGCTTATGCATTGCATATCACATCTCGCATCATGTCATGTATTGCATCATATTGCTTGTGCATTGCTCCATGTTTGATTGTGGTTCTATTGCTTGTGTTCTTGCTTTGGGTAGAGCCGGGAGACGAGTACGTGAACGAGGAACCTGTTGAGAAAGCTTACGAGGATCAAGCCTTTGACAACTCTGAGAACCTTGCAGGCAAGATGACCATACCCTCGAAATCACTTCTATCTTTGCTTGCTAGATGCTCGCTCTTTTGCTATGCCTATGCTACGTTACCTACCACTTGCTATATCATGCCACCCATATTGCCATGTCAAACCTCTAACCATCCTTTCCTAGCAAACCGTTGTTTGGCTATGTCACCGCTTTTGCTCAGCCCCTCTTATAGCGTTGCTAGTTGCAGGTGAAGATGAAGTTTGTTCCTTGTTGGAACATGGATATTTTGGGATATCACAATATCTATTGTTTTAATTAATGCACCTTATATACTTGGTAAAGGGTGGAAGGCTCGACCTTATGCCTGGTGTTTTGTTCCACTCTTGCCACCCTAGTTTCCGTCATACCGGTGTTATGTTCCTTGATTTTGCGTTCCTTACGCGGTTGGGTGATTTATGGGACCCCCTTGACAGTTCGCTTTGAATAAAACTCCTCCAGCAAGGCCCGACTTTGGTTTTACCATTTGCCACATATACCCCTTTTTCCCTTGGGTTTTCGCGAGCCCGAGGGTCATCTTTATTTTAGCCCCCCTGGGCCAGTGCTCCTACGAGTGCTGGTCCAACCTGAGCGATGTCCGGCGCCCCTTGGGCAACCAGGGTCTATGCCAACCTGACGTCTGGCTCATCCGGTGTGCCCTGAGAACGAGATATGTGCAGCTCCTATCAGGATTTGTCGGCACTTCGGGCGGCTTTGCTGGTCTAGTTTTACCATTGTCGAAATGTCATGCGAACCGGGATTCCGAGACTGATCGGGTCTTCCCGGGAGAAGGTTTATCCTTCGTTGACCGTGAGAGCTTATGATGGGCTAAGTTGGGACACCCCTACAGGGTATTATCTTTCGAAAGTTATGCCCGCGGTTATGAGGCAGATGGGAATTTGTTAATGTCCGGTTGTAGAAAACCCGAAGTTGACCTTAATTAAAATACATCCGTGTGTAGCCGTGATGGTCTCTTCTCGGCGGAGTCCGGGAAGTGAACACGGTGTTGGAGTTATGTTTGACGTAAGTAGTTTCAGGATCACTTCTTGATCGCTACTAGCTTCACGACCGTGCCTTGCTTCTCTTCTCGCTCTCTCTTGCGGATGTTAGCCACCATATATGCTAGTCGCTTGCTGCAGCTTCACCTCATTACACCACCCTTCCCTTAAGCTTAAATAGTCTTGATCTCGCGGGTGTGAGATTGCTGAGTCCCCGTGACTCACAGATTCTACCAAAACAGATGCAGTCTTTGAGGATACCAGTAGCAGATGGCGAATCGAGCTGAAGTGGGAGTTTGATGAGGCCCTTGGTCATTACTATGTTTCTTTTCCAGACGATCAGTAGTGGAGCCCAGTGGGGGCGATCGGGGATCTGTGTGGCATTTGGGGTAGTCTTCTTTTATTTCATTTTGGTTCCGTAGTCGGACCTTGAGTGTAATCTGGATGATGGATGCTTATTTATGTATTGTGTGAAGTGGCGACTGTAAGCCAACTATGTATCTCTTTCCCTTATGTATTACATGGGTTGTGTGAAGATTACCTCACTTGCGACATTGCTTTCAATGCGGTTATGCCTCTAAGCCGTGCTTCGACACGTGGGAGATATAGCCGCATCGAGGGCGTTACACAACTACATGTCCCCCTCCGAAGACGAGGTGAGCCTCGGCGATGACGAATTCAGCGTGCCTGAGGATCCCGCGGAACAAGTTCGCTTTAAGCGACGGCTTATGTCCACTACGAGGAGCCTGCAAAAGAAGCAACAACAGCTCAAAGCTGACCAAGATTTGCTCACTGACAGATGGACCAAGGTCCTGGCCACCAAGGAATATGGACTTGACTGCCCCGACAAAGGGCACACAAGGCACAATTCGCTACCTCAATCTAAGAAGGAGAACCTAAGGCACATACCCCGACACCAATATACCACCACGGTCCAAGACAATATGCAGGAAACACGAGGCATCATCCTCAAGCCTCGGCGCAATCGTCATAAACGCCAAGTCAGGGAAGTTGGTGTCGAATTCAGCGGCCCCCAGTCCGGTCAGTGGAAAAAGAACAACTCAAGCCCATCCGGCCCAAGCAGCATACTCGATCAACCATGTGAAATTCATGCTACCCCCAGAAGGGCGGCCAAGCATACCAATAGAGAATGTCGGATCCTCAAAACAAAACGGCCGGTCGCGCACCGGAAACAATGAAGGGAGGTTTCAAATAACGAAAGGCCGATCAAACATGGTGAGGTCAAAGGAAGATCCCCCCACAGTACAAAAATACGGCCAATCGTCTCTGATCACATCGACCGTCCGGACAACATCAGCCATAGCAATTTTATTGCACTCACTATCTACCAAATAGTTTGGGGGCTCCATCTTACACGAGCCCCCACGGGCATAAAACTATCAATAACATCTCCTCAAAGATGCCAGGTGCAAAGGCCAAGTTTTAACTGGCCCACCATACTAATGGTTGTCTTCGGATCACCAAACAAATACCACGCCGAAGAATAAGTCTTCGACATTGTCCCCTTATATAGTAATTACCACATACTATCGGGACGAACCACGTTGGCTAGATTCAACGGGGTACAACATTAGGCCAGTCCCGCGTGACATAGTCACAATTATGGGCAAGGCCGAACGCCACCCTCAGAGTGGAAATCATACCGCTGCTGGAATAGCGAGTCATGCCTGTTTATCAAATTTTGATTCGGCAGCCAACTACCCGAACACCAACTGAGGAGTCCGAGCTACTTTATGGCATGATAGCCTGGTTCAGCTAGGCTCTGATCAGGCACCCGCGGTTCAACCACAGGACATGCAGCTGCCTTTAAGCATTTGTCTTTACAGACTAACTTTGGCGCAGAATAGGACTGGCGATGTGGAATCACCTCGGACGCACAAGGCAGGAGCACATAAGTAAACCCTCCCACCAAAGGAGGCAGTCCGGATACATTTCAGATCCACACACAGCCTCCTCCAGTTCGGCCATGACAGGTTCCGCCAAAAACACCTCTTTTTATAATCATAAACCGCACTCATATGCATACACATGTCACTCTACTATAATGCGTAGACTTAAATAACACTTACTAGCCGTCGTTCCTCATTGACGCCTTTTTGTCATAAACGGCACCCACGCCTCGTGTTATGCCCCACTATGCAGGGGCTTCATAGTATTCATGAGATGGCAACAAAGTCCGACCACCTTTTCAGTCGCACGACACCCCGAACTTATAGCACTATATGCATCAGCTCCGAATCATGTCTTGGGTCATTAGTTGGGTTTGCCCGGCTCCCATGTTTTGGTACCTTATGTTCCGCTCCATCGGCTAAGGTAGCGCTGGGAGAACTACTGCGATTGTGTCCCGGTTCTTCCGGACGAGCACCTCAGTAGAGAAAGCCAAAAACTGACTGTCATGATACAGCGAGAGCTGGTCAGCTGTTCGAGAGGTTGTAAAATCTTTAAAGATTTATTCCGCATAATGCCATTATAAATGCAAAGTCTGACGGATCGGTCTTCCGATCAGGCGCCGATAGAGCCCCCAGCACGGTCTTCTGAACACCAGGGGCTGCACCCACCATACTCGAATTCCTATGGCTAAGTGAGAGTGATAAAGCCCTATAGTCTGATTGCCTGGTTCGTGGTGAGGAACACCTCCTTAAAAGGACCCAACAATGGGATAAAGCATGTTCAGGTATGTCCTGAACACCCCGCATTTTTTACGTAAAGCGAAGTTTTTAATCGCCAACTCTCAGGATTTATATACACTAAACAGCCGCACAGGAAGAACAAACATTCACATAAACAAGCAATAAATAATAAAAGTGCCATTCTCCCGCATTACAAAGAATGGCACGACTTCCTTCAGGGAAATATAGTGTCTTTGGTACACTGATCCGCAACAAGGCGAGCTCCTTTCAGGACACCCTCATAGTATAACTCGGGCTTTCAATGCTCCTTACCCTCCGGTGGTCCCTCAGTCATCAACTTCTCAGCATCAAGCTTCCCCAAGTGCACCTTCGCACGGGCAAACGCCATGCGTGCACCCTCTATCCAGACCGATCGCTTAATGACATCGAGCCGAGGGCAGGAACCAACAATCCGCTTCATGAGTCTGAAGTAACTGCTTGGAATTGGCTCCGCGGGCCACAGCCGGACAACCAAGTCCTTCATGGCTAGTTCAGCTGCCTGGTGCAGTTCCACTAGCTGCTTCAGCTGATCGATAAAGGGCACCAGACAATTTGGCGCCAAATACTGCAACCAGAAATGCTTCTCTGCAGACTTCTTCTCCTCAGTCCGGTAGAATTGGGCAGCATCTGATATGCTGCGTGGCAGATCCGCAAACGCCCCTGGAGAAACAAGAACTCAGCTTGTCGCTTAGAGTTCCTCCATTACTATGCAAAAATGGCCTTGAGTACAAAAGGCCTTACCAGCCACAACCTTCCGGGCCTCCTGAATTTCCTTCAGAGCACCTCGGGCTTCTTCCCGAGCATCCTCTACGGCTTGGAGAGCTTGGGCAAGTTCGGATTCTTTCCCTGCTAGACTCTGCTCCAAGGCCTTGCTTTTCTTCACGGCCTCCTGGAGCTCTCGCTCAGCTTCAATGACCCTGGCCTCGTGCTTCTCACGAAGAGCCTGTTCGGCGGCGGCCTTATTGTCGGCTTCGGCCACAGCCTTCTTCAGTGCCTCAATTTCAACACTCGCCCCTAGAGCATACAATTCAAATATTTTCGTCAGGCACAACTTCTAATTCGTGCTCAACTTAGCACAAGGTTTCGACATACCTTGCTTGTCCTCCAACTGCTTCTTCACACGGCCAAGTTCCTCTTCGGCCTGTTCAAGACGCTGCTTTAGTCCGGACACCTCCACACTATGAGCGGCGGTCGTCTCTGCAGACGCCTATTTTCAAACAAAGGGACACACGTCATTAACTGAGTCTCCTGCAAAACGGAAAAATTTGATCCCCTGTCTGGCTTTATTTCACCGGACAGTGCATCAGGGGCTACTACTCATATTATGACAATCTCCCAAAGGTTTCTTAAAAACATACCTCAAAGCCCTTTATAAGACTAAGGCAAGATTCGTTCAATCCGCTCTCAGCGGACTGAATCTTTTCAATCACCGCACCCATGAGGGCACGATGTTCATTGAAGATAGACGCGCTTCTTAGCGTTGTTGATAGGCCGCCCGGCAGCTCTGCTTGGACAGAGGTCGCTGGCGGAGTAGGCAAGCCTCCCCCCGTCAAAGGTGGCTGCTCACCCGATCCTGGAGCGTTAAAGGTCTCCATGACCGTTTTCGGCTGCGGTCCGAACTTAAGATTGCCCCCGCCATTGAAACGCAGGGGAGCCGTTGCTCCCGTGTGTCTGGCCCCAGGGATATGCCCCCTGGTCCAGGTCCCGCTGAGACGACACCTCGGTGTCGCGCCTAGGCTCCGGGGAAGGGGCCTCTGGAGGCGTCTTGCTCGCCAGGGCATCTGAGCTCAGAGAATCCTCCGATGAGGACTGTACGGCATGAGACCTCGCCGGGCTGTACAAAATATGGCGACAGTTAAAACTACTACATCCTAAGGACCTCAGGCACGTAGGTGTGTGCGGGTTTCATATACTTACGACTTTACCAAGGGCTGGGCCCTGGGATCCCACTCCGGGCTGCTATCAGCAGCCGTGGTGGACGCCTCGGGGAGGGAACCTTTCCCCCTCTTTGGCGATTCGGCCTCTAGGGATGAGGTGGCCGTCCTTTTCTTCCCTCCCCATGCGGGGGACTCGTCTTCTTCCTCCTCCTCTTCATCTTCGGAGGAAGGATGGTCGCTAGAATCCTCGGATTTTGCGTCCGAAGCATCACGATGACGAAGGCCACTTCGGGTCTTCTTGACCTTCTTGGAGGCCTCTTTCTTCGGCGCCTCGTAAGGCGCTAGGACCAGCATCTTCGTCAGAAGAGGTCCGGCAGGTTCCTCTGGCAGTGGGGCCGGACAGTGTATCCGCTCCCCCTTTTTCGTCCATTCCTGGGATTATTGTAGAAAGCATGATAAGTGCACCTCCCTCGGGATATGCCGGCTAAAACACGGATGGACAGAGCACAACAATGACTTACCGGACTTGCAGAGCGGGATAGTTGATACCCGCGGTCCTCGGGGGAGCCCGGCCACGGTTTGCCGGACTTGAAGAGCACCTTCCAGATGTCCTTATGGGAGGAGCCAAAGAGCTCCCGTAGGGTCTGGTGTTCGGCCAGATTGTATTCCCACAAATTGCAGGCTCGATGCTGGCAAGGGAGAACCAGGCGAACTAACATCACCTGGACTACGTTGACGAGTTTGACGTCCTTGTCGACCATGCTCTGGACGCGTGTTTGGAGCATTGACAGCTCGTCGGAGGAGGACCAGTTCAGGCCCTTCTCGGGCCAGGACGTGAGCCGCAGTGAGACTCCGTATCTGAATTCGGGAGCAGCGGCCCACTTTTTACCACACGGTTCGGTGATATAGAACCAGTGCTGCTGCTGCCACTCCTTGACGGAATCATTGAAGGTGCCCGTCGGCCGTACGACCTTGGGCATCTTGCTCACCATGGCGCTGCCACATTCGGCGTGCTCGCCATTCACCACCTTGGGCTTCACGTTGAAGATTTTCAGCCATAAGCCGAAGTGGGACGAAATACGGAGAAAAGCCTCACATATGACGATGAACGTCGAAATGTTAAGGAGAAAATTGGGGGACAGATCTGAAAATCAATCCCGTAATAATACATGACACCGCAAACAAATGGGTGAAGGGGAAACCCGAGCCCGCGGACAAAATGAGGAAGAAACACGACCCTCTCATGGGGCTCCGGAGCGGGGACGATCTGTCCCGCCGGTGGAAGACGGTGGCCGATTTTCTTGGCCAAGTACCCGGCCTCTCGGAGCTTTTTGATATCCCTCTCCCGGACGGTAGAGGCCATCCATTTGCCTCCTGCTCCAGATCCGGACATCTTCGGAGGACCTCTCTTTGCTGGAGAAGGAGAGTATGGCGCTAGGGCTCGAGTAGAGGGGAATGGACTAGCGGAAGGAAAAGGCGTGGGTAAAAAGGAAGATACCTTATCTCTTTATAGAGGCGGTAAAATCTTTTGCGCCTCCCCACTTGCCTGGTGGAACCCGCTCGTTCCCCACTTGCCGCAATTAGCGATGCGTTTGGGCTACCCGTACCCGTATTGATGAGAATCCCGTAATAAGGGGACACGATCTCTGCTTCGGCAAGACATGCAGAGGAAACTGCCTCGCAATATGTACTGTGGCTGGTTGTGGGAAAACGGTTCGAATAATGACTCAACCGTAGTGTCATGTCACATCGCCTAAAATTGCCAGTAGATCATATTTATGAAGTGCTATGCTCTTTACGGTGGTATGTGAAGATCATCTTGCAGATCTGGACACTGTTCGTTACAACAAGTACTTTGGAGTATTCGGAGATAGAACCTGCCTTGCAATGCCGAAGACAAACTGCGCGCCAGACTCATCGTCATTGAAGCCTGGTTCAGGGGCTACTGAGGGAGTCCTGGATTAGGGGGTATCCGGATAGCCGGACTATATACTTTGGCCGGACTGTTGGACCGTGAAGATACAAGACTCAAGACTTCGTCCCGTGTCCGGATGGGACTCTCCTTTGCGTGGAAGACAAGCTTGGCGATCTAGATATTATATTTCCTTCTCTGTAACCGACTCCATGTAAACCCTAGCCCTCTCCGGTGTCTATATAAACCGGAGGGTTTAGTCCTTAGAGAAACAATCATAATCATCATAGGCTAGCTTCTAGGGTTTAGCCTCTACGATCTCGTGGTAGATCAACTCTTGTAACACTCATATCTTCAATATCAATCAAGCAGAAAGTAGGGTTTTACCTCCATCGAGAGGGCCCGAACCTAGGTAAAACTTCGTGTCCCTTGCCTCCTGTTACCATTAGCCTTAAACGCACAGATCGGGACCCCCTACCCGAGATCCGCCGGTTTTGACACCGACAGCGGGTTCTTTTCCAAGTCCTCGAGTACCTGTTGTAACGGGCAGTGTACGGCTTCCCATTAATGTTGCACTCCTCGACTTCTATACCCTAATAATGGCAGTCTCCACGTGTCGAGCGAATGTGAGAAGTTGGGGCATTTTTACATTTGCCACCCTGGCCATGTAAGTAAGTCGTCTATTAAAGAGACGGGGATCCTCAGATCCAAATCACACCACCTTCCCCAAGCGAGGATTCATCAGAGCGCGCCTGAAAAAACCATCCCATCATGGGCGGCCACCGCAGCTCCTCCTCTCGCTCCCGTAACGCTAAGCCAGGTGATTGGGTGAAGTGCACCGTATCCCACGACCAGTTGGTGGAGTTGCTGACCCATGGGTTTCTCTCGCCTGCATATCTTGTCCCCGTCCGAGCCGGATTAGCCACTTATGATGGCGGGGAGCAAGTAGATTGTTTCCCCAACCCATCCAGGGGGGAGCAAGTATGCCTTGTCCCTTACTTGCTGAGGGGCCTCGGATTTCCAATCCATCCATTCCTCCGTGGGCTCCTGGAGTATTACGGCCTCCAGCTGCATAACTTCACTCCTGCCTCCATACTGCACATCGCAGGTTATGTCGCTCTTTGTGAGCTATTTCTGGGCTACGGAGCTCATTTCGAGCTATGGAAGAGGCTATTCTGCCTCGTCCCATGCAATCAGGAGGGATCAGTATACCAAGTGGGCGGAGCCGAAATCTGGCGCATCACCGAGACCGGATACCTGTCTAGCACTCCGAAGAAGACATCCGAAGACTGGCCTTCGGAGTGGTTTTACATGGAGGACGTCCCCCTTCCGGACCATATCCGGATGGGCCTTCCTGAGTTTACCAATGCCCCACTGAAGAAACGCCGTAGCTGGCATCCCCGGAGCCCCCAGGAGGAAGATAGCAGAGAGGTCCTTTATCTGATGGGAAGGATAAAAACGCTGGCCAAATCAGGTCTGACAATAATCGAGGTTATGTCAATATGCATAATGCGGGGGGTGCAGCCACTCCAGTATTGGGGGAAACCCATGTGGCACTTCAATGGAGAAGACGACGCCACCCGCTGCAGTCGTAAAGGTCCGGACTCCGCCATCGCTCTGGCGAAAATACTGTCCGATTTTTTAAAAGGAGAAGAAGAGGAGTTTATCCGCATTTAGCCACGGGATGGATTTTCCATGTACAACCCCCCAAGCTGGGTGAGCTGCTACCTTTTACCCAACTCCATTCATTCCCGCATTCTTACATCAAAAATATTTACCTTGCTAATCCTTAGCAGGAACTGCGAAAAGCTGTGAGGGAGGTCCACAGCCCGTCTCCACAACCAGAGGACCCTGACCGGGCCCTCGACCCCGGACTTGAAGAAGATCCGGACGTATTTGTGGAGCTCGTCGACAGGACATTTTACCAGGCAAGCTGTGACGGCGCCTTGGTTGCCATCATTGCCGATTATTCTGGCCTCCTCCCTGCATCACATGTAAGTAAAACCGGAATCCAGACTTCCGAGAAGGATCCCTCCTTTACACCTTACCCACCACACACGTATTGCACTTTATAGGGAAGGCCATCGGGGCGCCGTGCCGAACCCGCGTCGACTCACCAATGGGGGGCACCCAAGCCGAGTAGGCTTAAAAGGAAGGCGGTCAGGACTGAGACACCATTGCAGAGGTATGATTTAAAACCTGCTCCATGATTATCATCTTTAAAATATAACAATGTCCATTGTCCCTTGGCAGAAAGAGTGCTCGCCGAACTATGACCGGAAGTCCTGCCGGCCATGCCTCCACCAGCCGGACTCCAGAACTGGCCTCAAGGATGGAGGCTAACGTGGGGACAACACCGTACGGTCCTCCTACAGAGGATGCGAATAGAATATCCGCTACAAATTCCGAAGGGGAGAGCGCCATGAATCACAGGCGTCGACGGGCCGTACTTCGCGACCCGAATTTCTCCAAAGAGGCGTTCAATGCCTTCGACTCAGGAGACGCGTACATCCGGGCTGCTCAAGCTGGGCTTGCTAGAGCCACAGACCAGTATTTAAAGGATATATGGGTAAGAAAAATCTGATAATTATGTATATCAGTAGCCCCTGAGACTTGAAACAGTTGGCACAACTGATTTAAGGATTATTGTATGAATAGGTTCTTACAGAGAAGAACACCCATTTGTCTCAAGAGCTCGAGGAGTGCAAAGCCCAGCTAAGGGCCGCAGTTGCCGGAATGGAGGAATCCAAGAAGACCTCCTCTGGTAGTACTTGTCTTCGATCAAAAAGAATGTAATGATGTGTACCAGTTAGTATTCGACATGCTCGCAAATCTAACAATAGATTCTGCAAACAATCTCGGAGGGAATCCGGAGATGGTACAAGAGGATGAGCAACATGCTCAACGACAGCTAGTGGCTGGCGAGCGCGTTCTTACACGGGTTAGGAGATAGAAAACGATCTCTAGGATGCCAATACCCGGCTGGTCGTTGAACTGGAAGATGTTCGGGCCTAGCTTGCTGACTCCGTGAAGGAGAACAAGAGGCTTCGACGCGGAATTTTTAGTATGTGCTCAAATGAACCTTTAGATAGTTCGGCGAAGAAATGGGCTAACAGAGTTTTGTCTCTAGGTATGCTGACAAGCCGTCCTGAAGAGGAAATGCCCGGATCCGTAGGCGATCTTCTGCCTGAGCTTTTAAACTGCATGAACAAGTTCGGCAGGTGATGCAAGGTATTGCCCAGGCCTTGTGGCCATCCACTTCCCTGCTAGGAGGCATGGGGGAGCTTGTAGAGATGCTCAAGGGAGCGCGGTGGCGCTTCCGATTGTGGAAGCTATCGGCCTGTCGATAAGGTGTGAGGGAAGCCTGGGCCATGGTCAAAACGCGGTACACCAAGGTTGACCCGAATCACATGGCCAAGGTCGGACCTGTAGTGTCAGATGGGAGAGAGAACCCTATTAGTCTGGTATATGACTAGGTAGGATTAGCCGCAAAGTATTCCCAACAGGATTGTAGGCTAGACAGCCTGTTGGATGGTATAGAAGAAGAATTTAGTCAGTCTAAGTGACTGTGTACTTCAAATCACATATTCTGTCTCTAGCCGGATTGTACATCATTTGTCATGGCAGACCTTTTCGCTTCAACCTCCAGACCCGACAGTCCGGAGTGTATCCGAATACCCGCTCAGTTATGTAAACCGAGGTACGCGTGGAAACCAGGCGTAGGGGTCATAAGTGCTTGAACAGACAAGTACCCAACTAGCTACGTTATATTACATGGATAGTAAGAAACATCTTCCAGGGAGAATAGTTCCGTTAAGGGTTCCTTTCCCTGGGTACACATGCGTGAATGTGCATGTCTGAACTGCGAACAGAGACGCATGACATAAAACATCTGGGGGCTTATATTGTAATAGGTAAGAAAACATCTTTTGTTCACTGACCGAATATTCCCTTAAGAATGCTAGATTTCGGCTTCACCCAGTCTGAGGTACACATCCGGCTGACCCGGCAGTAACAACCGTAGAGGTGCTCCCCTTATGCCCTAGCCGAACTAACGGGAACGTAGGGCATATACACAGGAGCCAGGCAACCCAGCTTGGCCAAAACTTAAGTCATATCGATGCATATAACGGCGAAGAAAAGGTACATATGGAAAAGTGACACATATGTAGTGGGCATGAAGCCCAGAAGATAATTATAGTAAGCTTCTATATAAGAAGCCCCCGGGTATATTGAGCGTGCATAGCGTGGCAAGAGTGTGTAGTCGAAGCACACTTGAAGCCGTTAAGGCCATAAAAAAGAAAGAAAGAAAGAGTATATAACTTAAAAAAGAAAGACGGAGGTGAGGAGACGAACACAGAGTTCAGCACTAGGCGTAGAATCTTCGGAGTCTGTCCGCGTTCCATGGGTTCAGCTCGAGTCGATTATCTGATACATCACGCAGATGGTACGCTCCTCCGGTGAGAACTTTATCAATGATGAAGGGACCCTCCCACTTGGGCTTGAGCTTGTCCTTTTTCTTCACCGGTAGGCGTAGAACGAGTTCGCCAACGTTATAAGTTTTGGCTCGTACTTCTCTGCTTTGATACCTTCGAGCCTGTTGTTGATGGAATGCGGAACGGGCTTTTGCGACGTCGCGCTCCTCCTCCAGGGCATCTAAACTGTCCTGCCGATCAAGCTCGGCTTCTCACTCTTCGTACATGCGAACTCGAGGTGAGTCATGAATGATGTCGCAGGGCAATACCGCCTCTGCACCGTACACCATAAAAAATGGTGTGTATCCGGTAGTGCGATTCGGCATGGATTGCATCCCCCATAGTATGGAGTCGAGCTCCTCGACCCAGTGCGTATCTGATTCCTTCAAGGATCGCACTAGTTTGGGTTTGATGCCGCTCATAATAAGACCATTTGCTCGTTCGACTTGACCGTTTGTTTGGGGGTGATAGACGGAGGCGTAATCGAGCTTAATGCCCATGTTGCCGCACCAAGTTTTCACTTTGTCGGCTGTGAAGTTGGAGCCATTGTCGGTGATGATGCTGTGGGGGACACCGTAATGGTGTAAGACCCTTGATATGAAGTCTATCACAGGTCCGGATTCGGCTGTTTTAACTGGTTTGGCCTCTATCCATTTGGTGAATTTGTCCACCATGACCAACAAGTATTTTTTTCTTATGGCTTCCCCCTTTAAGGGGTCCGACCATATCAAGCCCCCAGACCGCAAAGGGCCAAGTTATGGGGATTATTTGGAGAGTGGTAGGTGGCATATGGCTTTGGTTGGCAAAAAGCTGGCATCCGACGCAATGTTGGACGAGGTCCTGTGCGTTTGCTTGGGCTGTCAGCCAGTAAAAACCAGTACGGAAGGCCCTGCTTACAAGGGCCCGAGCTCCGGCGTGGTGGCCGCCGAGTCCAACATGAATTTCGGCCAAGAGCTGCCGCCCTTCCTCTTCGGAGATGCACCTTTGGAGCACTCCGGTCGCGCTTTTCTTGTAAAGCTCTCCCTCGTGGACATTGTAGGCTTTAGAGTGACGCACAATGCAACGTGCCTCGTTTTGGTCCTCGGGGAGTTCTTGCCTATTTAGGTAGGCTAAGAAGGGTTCTGTCCACGGTGCGATGACAGCCATGATCGCGTCGGCCGAAGGTGTTATTTCAGTGGCGGAGCCTCCCATTATGTCAATGTGTTCGGGATCTGGGGTTGTGGTCGGATCCGGACTAGTATTGCCGGTCTCCTATTGCCACACCACGGATGGCTTGAACAGCCTTTCCAAAAAGATATTAGGTGGGACGGGGTCGCGCTTAGTGCCGATGTGGGCGAGGATATCCGTCGCTTGATTGTTTTCTCGTACCACATGGTGGAATTCGAGCCCCTCGAACCGAGCTGACATCTTGAGGATGGCATTGTGGTGAGCCGCCATTTTCGGGTCCGTGGCGTCAAAGTCTCCATTTCTTTGAGATATTGCGAGGTTCGAATCCCCATGCACTTCTAGGCATTGGATGCCCATTGAGACTGCCATCCGAAGACCATGCAACAGAGCCTCGTATTCGGCTGCATTGTTGGAGTCTGTGTATAGTATCTGGAGTACATATTGGACTGTATCTCCGGTGGGGGATGTCAGGACGACGCCCGCTCCCAGACCAGCCAGCATCTTAGAGCCGTCAAAGTGCATGATCCAATTGGACTATCGCCTGCATTTTAGGGAGTTCGCTTCATTCATTCGCCACGAAGTCAGCCAATACTTGCGACTTAAGGGCTCGCCGTGGTTTATATATGATGTCGAACGGGAGGAGCTCGATGGCCCACTTAGCAATTTGGCCCGTGGCATCGCGGTTATTTATTATATGATTGAGTGGTACGTCGGAGGCCACCGTGATTGAACACTCTTGAAAGTAGTGTCGTAGTTTCCGGGATGCCATGAAGACCGCGTATGCTATCTTTTGATAGTGTGGGTACCATGACTTGCATGGTGTAAGGACAGTGGATACGTAGTATACCGGCTTTTGAAGCGGGAACTTATGTCCGTCCTCCTCTCGTTCGACGACGAGCACTGCGCTTACAACTTGGTGTGTTGCAGCTATATATAACAGCATGATTTCGCCGATGTTTGGTGCGGACAGGATTGGGTTGCTGGCCAAGAGGGCCTTTATTTCTTCCAGTCCGGCCATAGCCGCATCCGTCCACTCGAAGTGTTCGGTGTGTCGAAGAAGGCGATAGAGAGGTAGTGCCTTTTCTCCCAATCGGGAGATAAAGTGTCTTAAGGCAGCCATGCATCCAGTTCACTTCTGGATTTGCTTGAGGTCTTTTGGGGTAGCCAACTATGACAGAGCTCGGATTTTAGCCGGATTTGGTTCAATTCCTCTATTGGAAACGATGAAGCCGAGGAGCTTTCCGGCAGGAACACCGAAAATGCATTTTTCCGGGTTGAGCTTGATGTCATATGTTCGAAGATTATCGAACGTAAGCCTTAGGTCGTCTATTAAAGACTCAATGTGTCTGGTTTTGATGACCACGTCGTCTACATATGCCTCAACTGTTTTGCTGATTTGTGTTTCCAGGCATGTTTGAATCATGCGTTGATAGGTTGCACCGGCATTTTTGAGCCTGAAAGGCATGGTGTTAAAACAAAAGGGGCCGTATGGAGTGATGAATGCCGTTGCGGCTTGATCGGACTCCGCCATCTTGATTTGATGGTATCCGGAGTATGCGTCGAGGAAACACAATGAGTCCTGTCCTGCGGTTGCATTGATGATTTGATCGATGCGGGGGAGAGGGAAGGGATCCTTGGGGCAAGCCTTATTGAGGTCCTTGAAATCGACACATAGGCGCAAGGATTTGTCCTTCTTTGGTACCATCACAAGGTTTGCTAGCCAGTCCGGGTGTTTTATTTCTCTGATGAATCCGGCTTCGAGTAACTTGGCTAGCTCCTCTCCCATGGCTTGTCTTTTAGGTTTCAAAACGCCAAGAGTCTGCTTGACCGGCTTGTATCCCTTCAGTATGTTTAGGCTATGCTCGGCCAGCCTGCGTGGGATACCTGGCATGTCTGAAGGGTGCCAGGCAAAGATGTCCCAATTCTCGCACAAGAACGCCCGCAGTGCAGCGTCTATTGTGGGGTTCAGCTGTGCCCCGACGGATGTTGTTTTTGTAGAGTCCCTTGGGTGGACTTGGAATTTGACTATTTCGTCCGCTAGTTTGAAAGAGGTGGACTTGGATCGTTTGTCGAGTATCACATCATTCCTGTCCACTGTGGAGTGCAGCGCGGTTAGTTCTTCGGCCGCGAGCGCTTCGGGTAATGCCTCAAGGGCCATGGCGGCGGTTTTGTTTTCAGCACACAGTGCCACGTCCGGATCACTGGCTAGAGTGATGATTCCATCGGGCCCGGGCATCTTGAGCTTCATGTACCCTTAATGGGGTATGGCTTGGAAGCTCGTGAATGCATCCCGTCCTAAAAGGGCGTGGTATCCGCTACTGAACGGGGCCACTTGGAATGTAATTTCTTCAGACCTGCAATTCTCCAGCCTGCCGAATACCACATCTAGTGTGAGTTTTCCCGCACATCGTGCCTCTCAACTAGGGATAATTCCTCTGAAGGTCGTGCTGCTTTGCGCAATGCGGCTCTTGTCTATTTACATTTTGCTGAGAGTTTCCTCGTATATGAGGTTTAATCCGCTGCCACCGTCCATGAGCACTTTAGTAAGCCAGAAGCCGTCCACAATTGGACTGAGGACCAAAGCGGCTGGTGCTCGGACTGGTCGGAATTGAGGTTCGTCACTGGCATTGAAAGTTATTGCTGTGTCATTCCATGGATTTATTGCTGCAACGTGGTAGACTTCAGCGAGGCTGTGGAGTGCTCCCTTGCCCTGTTGTTTGAGGCGAAAGTCTCAAAGACTGTTAATATCGTATCATTATTTCCTACAGGATAATGCTCTGCCGTATCGTTAATGAGGAGATCCTCACCGCTCTTGGCCACCTGCCGAAGTATCCAACATGCTCTAAGGTTGTGTGCTGGTATGGTATCCGGTGTGGTGTTAATTTTGCATGGCCCATTGAGTCATCCCTCCAATACGGTTCCACGCCCTGTAGTGGGCTTTGGTTTCTTTGTAATTTTATTGGGTGACTTGCGAGAGTGCACCCTTTTAGTTCGGACGAGGGGTTTAGTGAGGGTCGGAGGATCCCAGAATTTTGCTTGGGTTTTCCAGGCGCTTTCCATCGCACAGTACTTCTATACTATGGCCGCCAAATCAGCGAAGTGTGTTATGTCACGGCGACTTATGGCATTGAGTATTCACTTGTCCGTGCAATTTTTGCAAAAGAATGAGATTGCGTCTTCCTCGCGACAGTCCTTGACCTTGCTCATTACAAGGAGGAATCTAACCCAAAAGTGATGTACTGTCTCTTGGGGATCTTGTCTAATGTGGGAAAGATCGGTTGTATCTGGGTGGGTGGGTAGATTTAAGTCCGAACCCTGACCCGATCTGAGACCCACGGGCAGAGGAGCTTCCAAACTTGACAGTTCAGGCTCCAGGATGTTGCCCAATTTTTCTGGCCTACTGTCCAATTCTAAGTTCGGAGCCTGGGTCATGTCCTCCCGCACACGGGTATCCTGCTTGGAGAGCTCGGGAATCCGGGCATAGTTCGTCCTCAAAATAGAGGAAGAATCACTGCATTGCTCCTCCACCACCGCTATCTGATGGGTGACCGGCGGAGAGTTAATCTCTCTTTGGTCGGGTTTAAGCCCGATCCGATCATAGTCCGTAGCGACTCCCAAAGTGGCGATGCGATCCAAGAGCTCATTCAAGGATGAGAGCTCCATTGGATCCATCTGCTCGGTGTATTCCGAGCTGACGTGGAGGCTGTTTTTGATGACCCGAGAAGTCATCGTTGGTGCGACGGCCGAGCGGGCGGTCATGACGAAGCCGCCTAGTCGGAGAGTTTGGCCTAAAGCCAGAGCTCCCCCAGAGGTGATGTTGTCCTTGATAACAAGGCGAGCCATCAAGCCTTACCGTGACAACACAGTGGAACTCTCAATGAAAGCACCAATGTCGGTGTCAAAACCGGCGGATCTCGGGTAGGGGGTCCCGAACTGTGCGTCTAAGGCTAATGGTAACAAGAGGCGGGGGACATAATGTTTACCCAGGTTCGGGCCCTCTCTATGGAGGTAATACCCTACTTCCTGCTTGATTGATCTTGATGATATGAGTATTACAAGAGTTGGTCTACCACGAGATCGTAGAGGCTAAACCCTAGAAGCTAGCCTATGATTATGATTATCCTCTTCCTACGGACTAAACCCTCTGGTTTATATAGACATCGGAGGGGGCTAGGGTTACACAGAGTCGGTTACAGAGAAGGAAATCTACATATCCGAATTGCCAAGCTTGCCTTCCACGCAAAGGAGAGTCCCACCCGGACACGGGACGAAGTCTTCAGTCTTGTATCTTCATAGTCCAACAGTCCGACACAAGTACATAGTCTGGTTGTCCTAGGACCCCCTAATCACGGACTCCGTCACCAAGGCTCGGGAGGCACCTCCATGGTGGCATGCGGATCTTCATGAAGATCATAAGCATGCAAGATCAAATAATGACCAGAAGACGACGATCCTTGGCAAGAGCCTTGCCGAGGAAATCCACGAGACCTCCGGCAAGATCCTTGACGGGGACGACCGCGATGCCACGGCAAGACCCTTGCCGAGGACATCAGCAGGGCTGCGGCCAGGCCCACATCTGCCAAGACTCCACCGCCATCCCTGTGCAGCTGCCAGTTGAGCCAGCTAGGTGAGCACCTGCGTGGCGACGTGTGGCCTCTATACCAACTCAGCAAGCACCTGCGTGGTGGCATGTAGATCTTTGTGAATGGCACTTCCAGCCTACATGGCACTGCACGCCTCACTGGCCTGGACGTGTGTCGAAGCAAGGCGAAGTGGCGACAGCAAGAAGGGCACGTCGGCAGCGCATTAAATGCGTTTGTCCGATGGTGCCAGAGGATAGACTCAGCCACCGTATGCACTTTCCACCTCATGTGTGCCACTGTGGCATCCCCTTTTTCTATAAAAGGAGGCCCGAGGCATACTGGAGGGGGATTCGGCTCTTTTGGACTATGCACACGCTGTAGCTAGTTCAAGAACACTCAAATAAACACCGAAGAAGGACTAGGGTATTACACATCCTCACGGCCCGAACCTCGGTAAACGATCTTTGTGCTGGCTCCTAGACCCGCTCTTTCCACAACCCCGCACCTGCTGACTGTAGTAGTGATTCCAGTGTGATCCCATAGGTGTCGTTTTCCACCGACCTCTCTGGCGCGCTAGGTAGGGGCGTAGTTGTGAAAATCTGGTCTAGCAGCTAGTCTAGCTATTCTCCATCGCCATGGCTTCCAAGGAAGAAAGTGACCGAACGAGCGGCATCATGTGCGGATGCAGTGAATGCTCACGCAGCAACAGAAAAGCTAAGTCACGCAAAACTTTGAGCAATGCTTTTTATATAAGATTATTCTCCTTGGAGATCTTTTCCTCTGTATGAGAAACATGCACGCGATGGGGCCCTTCCACTATTGGCAACACCCTGGTTCTGTTTCGAGTCCGCTCAACAGTTCAAGCGACTGTGTCGAGAATGGCAGGGTTGCCTCCTGCTATTGGCAACGCTCTCATTCTGTCTCGATTCCGTTTGACGGTTCGAGCCGCCGCGCTGAGAACAGTAAGGAGGTTCGCCTGGCAGCAAGCACACCCGATAGGCTGTTGGGGATCCGCCCTCGAGGTGCCGTGGCTTGGGTTTACGCACTGGCAAGCCTACCCAATTAACGTAGGGTGGACATAAAAAGAGAGATCAAATTGGAAAATAACATGCATCATTTCAAAAGTACTATAGAGTTATATTACATCAATTGTTGCTGCGGTTATAACTAAAGATAAAAAATGTCATGGTCGTGAACCTGCAGTGGTGACGAGAAACGGGGTGCCTAGTCCCGGTGCTAGCACTCTAGCCTCTGAATTCCGTCGACACGGCTGATGATGGGCTCGATACGCTCCTCAAGCATCGCGAGGTCCACATCCTCCGGCAAGCTCTCCAGCGCGGCGTTGAAGTCGAGGTTGGGGTTCCAGTACACCACCTTGGTGAGGACCTTGGTCATGGCACACCAGCAAAGCTGTCGGGCCTCATTGGCTAGAGAGCTCGCTCTGTTGGAGTGAAACTGCTCCAAGGCTCCAAGAACGCCCTGGAAGAACAGGGACAAAAAGCAAATAGCTTACCCGTACCGGGCTGGGAAGAAGTGGCCCCCTCCCTGCCAACATCCATCGCCGGGACGGAGCCATCAGCGCCCAAGTTCACCTCCTCCTCCATGCGCATGGGCTCAGTGCTTGGCGCCCTTGCCGAGGACGCCCCTCGGGGCGCCGTGGTTGATGGGGGCGGCATGTTGGGGTTGGCCCTTGGCGGCTCCTCCTGCTACCGTCCTCCCCCTGCAGCCATGGCAAGGTCAGCACCAAGGGATCGTACCTCGACACACGTTGATGAGAAGTGAGTAGTGAACGCAAGCTGGGGACTGAGACGGGGGCTGCGCCGGGGGCTGATGTCCGGGATGATCTCCACCACCGGCATGCGTGAAGCACCCACCGGGGGCTAGTCGCCCGCCAAGGCCCTGGCCCTCTTCACTACCCTCTCGGCCAGCGTCTCCCTGTCCCTGCAAAGATGAAAACAAGTCAAGAAAAGCGGCGCGGTCTGAAAGGATGGAGATGACGAAGGGCACATACTTACTCGTCCTCCGCCTCCTCTCCCGCTGCCTTCCTTTTCCTCCTTGGGCTGAGAGACCCAAAATCAAAGACGACCTCCGTGTCGACATCTGCAGGAGGAGGGGAAGAAGATGGAGTCCGGCAACGCTTGGACGAAGAAGAGGCGGTAGCTTTCTTCTTCGCCACCACGATCTTCACCATGTTCTTCACTACTGCGGCCCTCGTCAGGCGCACGGACCCCCCTGGGCCTCTTGCCGTAGTTCGGTCCTGCCGGGCCGGACCGGCTCGCCGGAGCTGGCCCGCCGCAGGACACACCTTTTTACAGTGCCCCGAGGGTTGTCGGCCTCAGCCTCTTCCCCGTTCGACTCCTTGTTCACATCCTCAACAAGGGGGGCCTCGGTGTTGACACCGCTAGCCTCCCCAGTAGACCCCGCCCACTAGAAAAGCTCCCTCTCCTCCGTGGCCATGCCGGCCTCGTCCTCCATGCCGCCAGCGCTGCCGGCCTCCCTGGCAAGCTCCGTCTCCGCCACCCTGGCAGCAATGTAGTCCAGCTCCGCCTTGGTGGTGTCCTGGATGAGCAGAGTCTCGTCACAGTCATAGCCCTCCGACAAGTTGTCGAAGAACTCCTACACTTCGCGTGACGGGGGCTCGGCCCAGGACGGGTTGAGGCCATGCGCATTGAAGACTGGCATCATGTCAAGGATGGCAGACTGGCAAGAGTTGTTGCTCAGCGGGAACACTCCCGTCGGCAACCCAAACAGGGGCCCCTTGACGGCCTTGCCAGCCTCCGCGGCCCTTCCGGTCCTCTCCACCCTGTCGTCGCTGAACACGTCAAGCTGAAAGAGCCTTTGACAGAAATTGGCGTGCCCCATCACCGTGAAGTTATGCTTCAGGCCGAGGCGGAGCCTCATGACGTCGGCCGCATTCCTGAAGTCCCAGGCCGGCCTCCCCTTTTTGTGCAGAAGAGCGATTCAGCGATGGATGAAGTCCGCACCAATCATCTCAAGGGTGACCTTGGCCATGGTGAGGCGATGGATCCTAGTGGTGGTGATTGAAAGCTTCTCGTCGTTGGTGTCGAGGTTGCTCCAATCCCCGTGGCGGGTCGGCGGGCTCTGACGAACCCTGCAGAACTCTGGTGGGTTCTTCTCCTCGATCCTGCACCATCGGCCCCGCCACTCCTTCCACCTCTCCTTCTGGGCACCCTCCGGATATGTGCCTTTCTCCTGGGCCCTCGGGATCCAAGAGATGCTCCCAGAGATGGCGCCCCCTGGTTGGATGCGAGGGGAGAAGTAGTGGCGGAAGAGCGCCGTGCTAGGGAGCACCCCGGCAAAGCCCTCATAGAGGTGAGCAAAGAGAGCCATGCACGCCACGACGTTCAGCGTGTGATCCAAAAGATGGAAGCCGAAGGTGCGCATGACATCTTTGAAGAAGTCAGAGAAAGGGGGGCAGAGCCTGCAGGAGAAGAAATCAACAAAAAAGGGGTACCCATTTGGGCCGGCCTTGGAGCTATCGGCGGGGATGATGCGCGTGGCAGGGTGCCCCGTCGTCTTCCTCCCCCACAGGGGCAAGAAGAAGCTCTTGAGGTGGATCACATCGACCGTCGACGGGAAGTAAGCGAGTTGCGCCCACTGCACCCCGCCTCGCTCTTCAGCGCCTCCCTCTCCCTGGCATCCTTGGCCACTCCCTTGCCCCTGCTAGTTTTGGGCGCCATGGCGGCTGGAAGGAGGCAAAGGATCAAGAGCAATGGGGGCACAGCGGCGACGAGCAAAAGCAAGAGCATGAAAAGGAAGAAGATAGGGATGGCAGTTCCAAGATTGGAGAAGGCGCAGAGGGTAAATGAGCAGCGCGACTGCGGTTATTCCTTTTATGGGGAAGGCGCGGGCCCCCTCTTTACCATTTACTGCGACAAGACGCTTGCGTGCAAGTACCATCTCAAGCACGACCCCCACGTCACGAACGACCCTCCACGTCACGCATTCAATGCGGGTCGTGGGGAAGCGCAGCGGACGAAAAAGTTACCGCGGTAAAACTCCGCCCCGCCTGCCCGCGCACCTTTCTGGGCCTAGCCCAACAATGCATCGTGCTTATGTGTGGCCCACGCTCGGGGGCTCCTGTCGGTGTACAAAAGTAGGGGCCCTCTTTCATACCCCTTTACTTGTGCATAGGAAGTCAGAGCCGCGCATGCGGCCACACTTAGCAGGGCAGAGGAGGAAAGCCAAAGCCACAAGACAATCAAGACAACGCCAAGACAGAGACGCAAAGAGCAAGAGGGCAAGGTGGATTCCCCCGGAAAGACCCTTGCCGGGCGCAGCGTCTGCAACCCCGACAAGAGCCTTGCTGGGGCAACTTGCCCAACGCCAGCAGAGCGTGCCACCCTTGAGCCCGAGGGTTCCAACGCCATCAACCACGTTGGAACCAAGGCTCAGGAGGCACCTCCATGGTGGCATGCAGATCTTCATGAAGATCATAAGCATGCAAGATCAGATAAGGACCAGAAGATGACGATCCGGCAAATCCATGAGACCTCCGGCAAGATCCTTGCTGGGGACGACCGTGATGCCACGGCAAGACCCTTGTCGGGGGCCCGGCAAGTCCCTTGCCGAGGACATCAGCAGGGCCTCGGCCAGGCCCACATCTGCCAAGACTCCACCACCATTCACGTGCAGATGCCAGCCCAGCCAGCTAGGCGAGCACCTCCGTGGCAACGTGCGGCCTCTAGACCAACTCAGCAAGCACCTGCGAGGTGGCATGCAGATCTTCGTGAAGACCCTTCCACTGCACTAGCTCAGCAGCCTGCCAGCCTACATGGCACTGCACACCTCGCTGGCCTAGACGCGTGTCGAAGCAAGGCGAAGTGGCGACAGCAAGAAGGGCACGTCGGCATCGTATTAAATGTGTTTGTCCGACGGTGCCAGAGGATAGACTCAGACACCGTATGCACTTTCCACCTCCTGTGTGCCACTGTGGCGTCCCCTTTTTCTATAAAAGGAGGCCCGAGGCACATTGGAGGGGGATACGGCTCTTTTGGACTACGCACATGCCATAGCTAGTTCAAGAACACTCAAATACACACCGAAGCAGGACTAGGGTATTATGCATCCTCACGGCCCGAACCTGGGTAAACGATCTTTGTGCTGGCTCCTAGACCCGCTCTTTCCACAACCCCGCGCCCGTCGACCGTAGTAGGGATTCCGGTGTGATCCCATAGATGTCGTTTTCCACCGATAGGTCAATTCATTATAGATGAAGTTCTCACTGCAGGAGCTATCGCCTTCGCAATGCTTCGGATAATCGTTTGGAATCAAACCCATGGAACGCTGCTCGGCTCCGAAGATTCTACGCCTAAGTTCGCACTCATACCTTTTTCCTTGTCCCTTCTTTTCTCCCTCTCACTTTTTTTTCTCTTTTCGTTTTTCTACGACTTCTAGCCAGTGTTCGGATCAACCGCATACTTGAGGGGCATACATCATTAAATGTATATACCCCATAATACCTGGGGGCTTTGAGGGAGTCCTGGACTAGGGGGTGTCCGGATAGCCAAACTATCATCATCGGCCGGACTCCAAGACTATGAAGATACAAGATTGAAGACTTCGTCCCGTGTCCGGATGGGACTTTCCTTGGCATGGAAGGCAAGCTTGGCAATACAGATATGTAGATCTCCTACCATTGTAACCGACTCTGTGTAACCCTAGCCCTCTCCCGGTGTCTATATAAACCGGAGGGTTTTAGTCCTTAGGACAACAATCATACCATAGGCTAGCTTCTAGGGTTTAGCCTCCTTGATCTCGTGGTAGATCCACTCTTGTACTACCCATATCATCAATATTAATCAAACAGGAGTAGGGTTTTACCTCCATCGAGAGGGCCCGAACCTGGGTAAAAACATCGTGCCCCTTGTCTCCTATTACCATCCGCCTAGACGCACAGCTCGGGACCCCTACCGAGATCCGCCGGTTTTGACACCGACATTGGTGCTTTCATTGAGAGTTCCTCGTGTCGCCACCGATAGGCTTGATGGCTCCTTCGATCATCAACAACAACGCAGTCCAGGTGAGACTTTTCTCCCGGACAGATCTTCGTGTTCGGGCGGTTTTGCATCGCGGGCCAATTAATGGCCATCTGGAGCAGATCGAAAGTTACGCCCCTGGCCATCAGGTCAGATTTGGAAGCTTAACGGCTGACATCCGCGGAGACTTGATCTTTGATGGATTCGAGCCACAGCCGAGCGTGCCGCACTGTCTCGATGGGCATTATTTAGCTCTGCTACCGGACAGTGCCCTGGAAGCCGCACATGAGTCCGCTCTGATCCTTAATTCGGAGGATGGGTGGCTAGACACCGCCTCGGGGGCTGCAACCTCTACGGCGATGGAGCCGAATACTGACCTTGTCCCTTACGACGCTCGTGACTCCGAGGTGCCGGACTCCTCGCCGGACTGCGAACCTCCTGCGCCCCCTCCAATCGAATCCGATTGGGCGCCGATCATGGAGTTCACCGCCGCGGGCATCTTTCAACACTCACCTTTTGGCGACATCCAGAATTCGCTAAAGCATCTCTCACTATCAGGAGAGCCCTGGCCGAATTGCGGTCAGGATGGTTGGGATGCGGATGACGAAGAAATTCAAAGCCCACCCACCACCCACTTTGTAGCCACCGTCGATGATTTAACCGACATGCTAGACTTCGACTGCGAAGACACCGGTATGGACGACGATGCTGGAGACGACCAAGAACCAGCGCCTACAGGGCACTGGAAATCCACCTCAACTCATGACATATACATGGTGGATACAGCAAAAGGAAGCGATAACGAGGAACAACAGGACAAGGCGAAGCAACCAAAACGGCGACGCATAAGCGCGCCTCAAGTCCCGCCGACAACAACAGCACCTATAACGACTCCAGCCACGAAAGCGAGGCGAACCAGTGGAGGACGAACATGCAACCAAGCAACCATCCGAACAGGATGAATTGGACAAGCAACCCATCCCCGGCGAAAACAACAGTCCAGACGATCCCACGCTAGACACATCACCGGAGCATAAGAGCCTTCACAAAAGGCTCGTCGCCACTGCAAGAAGTTTGAAGATGCAGAAGCGGAAGCTCAAAACAGCGGAAGACGTACTCAGAATGAGATGGAACAAAGTACTCAAGACCGCAGACAAATACGGCAATAGTCATCAAGCAAAGAGCTACCCGAAGCGCAAGATGTTGCCCGAATTCGACGAGGAGGCCGTAGAGCCACCACAATCAAAAAGCAAAGAGGCCGCCTGGCCGGATAGACGACAAGATGACAGGCTAAGAACGGCAAACGGCGCCGCACACAAGCCGGCACATGATACACATAAAGACCTCGCAAAAAGGATTGCCCGGTCAGGTCCATTTATGGGCCAAAAAAGAGGGCTCCAGAGAGCAACACAACACGCCGAGTGTTCGAAGATAACGACACACCTAAATACAGGGGCGCCGCACACCCACTATGTTTCACCGATGAGGTACTGGATCATGAATTTCCAGCGGGATTCAAACCCGTAAACATAGAGGCATATGACGGGACAATAGACCCCGGAGTCTGGATTGAGGATTACATCCTACACATACACATGGCAAGAGGAGATGATCTCCATGCCATAAAAAACCTACCCCTCAAGCTCAAAGGGCCAGCTCGGCATTGGCTCAAAAGCCTCCCAGAAAATACCATTGGAAGTTGGGAAGAGCTCGAGGGTGCGTTTAGAGCAAACTTTTAGGGGACTTATGTCCGTCCTCCGGATGCGGACGATTTAAGTCACATAACTCAACAGCCAGGAGAGTCAGCATGCAAATTCTGGAATAGGTTCCTCACCAAAAAGAACCAAATAGTCGACTGTCCGGACGCTGAAGCCTTAGCAGCTTTTAAACATAACGTTCGAGACGAATGGCTCGCCACACACCTCGGCCAGGAAAAACCAAGAACAATGGCCGCGCTAACAAGCCTCATGACCAGCTTTTGCGCGGGAGAAGACAGCTAGCTGGCAAGATGCAGCACCAGCGACCCAAGTACATCCGAGGTCAGAGATGGAAATGGGAAATCACGACGCAGAAAGGATCAGCGCCGGAGTAAAGAAAACGGCCCAAAGAACACGGCGGTCAACGCAGGATTCAAAAGCTCTCGGCCGAACAACAAAACACTGCCTCTTAAAGACAATAGTGACGAGCCATCCAACCTAGAAATTTTTTTGGACAGGATATGTCAAATCCACAATACCCCCGGGAAGGCTGCAAACCATACCCACCGAGATTGTTGGGTCTTCAAACAGTCCGGCCGACTTAATGCCGAACACAAGGGGCTCGACACACCAAGCGAAGACGATGACGAACCCCACAAGCAGAGCGCCAGAAAACAAGACTTTCCCACAAGAAGTCAAAACAGTAAACTCACTTCACGTGATAATACGGAACAATAGTGCGGCACCTACTAAAGTACGCGCCACACGGTCCACCCCAGCGGAATCCCGAGATTGGATGTCAAAACCAGTTACTTTCGACCATCTGGATTACTCCAGAAACATTTGAAACGCAGGATGGACTGCTTTGATATTGGATCCTATAATTGACAGACTACAATTTACACAAGTCCTAATGGATGGCGGTAGCGACTTAAACCTGCTATATCCGGACATAATCCGCAGGATGGGGATAGACCCGACTAAAATTCGCCATAGCAGCACTTCCTTCAGAGGAGTGACGCCAGGCCCTTACGCCAATTGCATGTTCTCCTTACTACTAGAAGTTGTGTTCGGTTCATCCGATAACTTCCGTCGTGAAAAGCTAATCTTCCATATCGCCCCATTTAAAAGTAGCCATCAAGCACTATTGGGACGTGAAGCTTTCGCCCGCTTTAACGCAATACCGCATTACGCGTCTCTTACACTTAAAATGCCCGGTCCACACGGCATTATCTCTTTGAAAGGTCGCTTACGACCCCGAACACGGCTAGGCAAGTCCGGCTTGAATAAACTAGGGGCTTCCTAGCCGCACACCCCTTTACAAGGGGCTGTGAGCATGAATAATGAGAACCAATAAAAGCTCACCTTCATTCATTTCTTTTTTCACATTGCTCGCACGATATCTTTCCAAACTAAGTTCTTCTCTTTTACAGATGAACAACGTGCTACACCCGTCCAGGATACAGCACAACGGAGACACAGGCGCAGACGTGCAGCAGGGACCCGTTGCAAGGATTCTTTTCAGATTAAGACCCTGCTTAAACCTTTCTTACTGTTTCTTGTTGATCCACATCCCCCGGTTTCTTACCATAACCGATGAGGAGGCTGGCGTTTTGGCATCGGCCGCATCAGAAATTTTCGCCCTTACCTGGACACGAGGGGCTTAGGGCATCATTCTGCCCGTTATCATAAAGACCGAATACCTTAAGGAGTGTTCGGCGTCTCGAGTTAGGCCTTATATGCATCAGCTCCGAATCATGTCTTTGGTCAAATGTTGGGTTTGCCCGGCTCCTGTGTTTTGCTGCCTTACGTTCCGTATCATCAACTAACGCGGCACCGTGGAGAACTCTCGCGATTGTGCCCGGTTCGTATGGCGAGCACCTTAGTAGAGAAAGCCGAAAACTGAGTGTCATGATATAGCGAGAGACTGGTCAACCACTCGATCGACTACCGGAATGTCTAGAATTGCTCCACTTTGACGAAGGACCGTTTCCCGGCCAGGCACATACGCGCCCCGAATTCGGAGAGCGCGGTGCCCCCAAGGGCTATATCGTAGCCCCACCTTCGAACTCCTATGGCTAAGTGAAAGTGATAAAGCATTATAGTCTGGTTGCCTAGTTTGCTACGCTACCACCTCCTTCACAGGACCAAGACGTTGGATTAAGTGTGAAAATGCGGTATTTTTGCAAACATCCCCGCACCATGTGCGTGGGGGCTGAAGCCGAAGACTGCCATCTTTCAAGTTATATACACATATACATTAATGGCCGCACATGAGATATTTCAACACTTGAAAGCACAAGTATAAAAAGCACTCATATTATAAATATGGTTTCACAAATCATACATGTCATTTGAACATAACATTTTTCGAGCACTGCGACTCTATCAAACGAGCGCCCTGCAGGACCTCCCCAAAATAGTGCTCGGCGAGTATCCGGCTTTTGTCCGAGCCCCGGGAGGCAACATCAGTGGCATCCATCTTCGCCCAGTATGTCTTGACACGGGCAAGAGCCATCCGTGCACCCTCTATGCATGCCGACCGCTTCATCGCCTTGATATGCGGCACCGCCACAAGGAACTGCTGGAATAAGCCAAAATAACTCTTCGGCTTAGGCCTATCCGGCCACACATGAGCCACCACATCCGTCATGGCAAATCCGGATAATCTATTCAGCTCAGCCCACTCAGCCAACCGATCAGTCAATGGAAGTGGACGCTCTGGACTGTGGAATTGAGACCAAAACAGCTCTTCCATCTCGTGATCCTTCTGGCTTCAGAAGTGCACAACCGCATCCGCCGCACTCGCCGCCAAATCCAGATAAGGATCCTCCGCACCCCACAGCTGGCCCAGCTCAGCATACTTCGGATCTATGAACTTCCTGCGCAGCAGAAAGGGCTTTCCAGCCGCAATGTCTCTGGCCTGACGCAACTCCTCCTTTATAACCCTCAGTGCAGAACGGGCATCCTTGGCTTCGGTGGCCTTCTTCAGTCCTCTTGTTCGCTTCGGCGTTCTTTTCAAGAACCTCATAGCGGTCGGTAACATCCTTCACTTCACGGCCATTCCGCCATCTCCTCCTCGCTTCGGCAAAGGAGCAGCCTTTTCGGCTTTTAGCTCTTCGGCTGCCCTCGAGGCAGCCGCATCACTCCTTCTGGCCTGCTCCTTGGCTCGAGCAAGCTCGGCCCGAAGGTCTTCCACAGCAGCGGCACCATCTGCATCAAGCATACATATTGTAAGGAGTGGGCGTCAGCTCCCTTACTAGGTGATCACGGAGAAACAACCTACCTTGTGACTCGTCGAGTCGTTTATTGACCAGCGCGATGTCTGCATCCGCAACGTCAAGTTGCCTCTTTAGCTCGGCAACTCTATCAGTCCGGCTGGCCACCGGATGATCCGCCACCTGCATAGGAAAGGCGAGAATTAATACTTGAGATTATGATCCTCGGCAAGCTGTCGCTTTCGACAACATTCCGAGTCTTAGGGGCTACTATCTATACAGGGCACACTCTATGTGCAAAACTGTCAAAAGGTACGTCATTTTTTACGTACCTCAAAACCCGCCAGTAAACTTCTGACGGCATCATGCAACCCGCCCTCAGCGGACGAAATTCTTTCAATCACCGTATTTATCAATGTACAGTGATCTTCTGAGATAGACGCCCTCTCGAGCAGATCCTTCAGCTCCCCCGGCTGTACACCAGTAGGTGCCGAACTCTCCGGCCCCGCCGGACTTGGGGAGACCCTCCGCGACGACACTTGAGTCGTCGCCCGCCTACCGATGGCGCGGGCAGATGGAGGCGCCTCGCCTCCATCATCCTCCGGACGAAGGTCCCCGAGGACGAGCTCAGCCGAGAAGGACGGAGATCCGAACTACAACATAATAACCGGTTATCCTCGAAGCAAAAAATAGGGATGTCTCTTATTACAAAACTCCCCTTTTCTACTTACGGCTCATTTGGAGGGCTGATTCCTTAGGGGAGATAATGCGGCCGGGTTTCCCGCATAGGACCCTCTGGTGAAGATTTCTTCCCCGCTTTGAGGCCTTAGCCCGGATCTTGAAGCGGTCCTCTTCTCCCCCCGAAGGAGGGATTCTCGATCCCCCTGCCGGTGTCAAACCGGCGGATCTCGTAGGGGGTCCCAACTGTGCGCCTAGGCGGATGGTAACAGGAGACGAGGGACATGATGTTTTTACCCAGGTTCAGGCCCTCTCGATGGAGGTAAAACCCTACGTCCTACTAGATTAATATTGATGATATGGGTAGTACAAGAGTAGATCTACCATGAGATCAAGGAGGCTAAACCCTAGAAGCTAGCCTATGGTATGATTGTTGTAATGTATATTGTCCTACGGACTAAAGCCCTCCGGTTTATATAGACACCAGAGGAGGCTAGGGTTACACAGAGTCGGTTACAATGGTAGGAGATCTACATATCCGTATTGCCAAGCTTGCCTTCCACACCAAGGAAAGTCCCATCCGGACATGAGCCGGAGTCTTCAATCTTGTATATTCGTAGTCTTGGAGTCCAGCGGATAATGATAGTCCGGCCGTCCGGACACCCCCTAGTCCAGGACTCCCTCAGTAGCCCCTGAACCAGTCTTCAATGACGATAAGTCCAGCGCGCATAATGTTTGGCATTGCAAGGCGGGTTCCTCCTTGAATAATCCAGAGAAGATCATGAACACGAGATAGTGTCCGCTCGCAAAATAAATTCCACATTCCACCGTAGAGAGAATAAAATATACACTAGCTCAATCTGCTGACGTATTATGCGGCGTGACATCACACTGCTACCAAGCCTTTGTTTGAATCTTTTTTTACTATACCACCTCAGCACGTTTAGCACGTCTTGTCGAAGCGGTTTCCTTGGCACGTCTTGTCGAAGCAGAGATTGTGTTCCCCTTATTCCGGGATTCTCATCAATACGGACGTGGGTAACCCAACCGCGCCATTGATGGTGGCGCTTGGGAGATAAGCGAGTTTTACCGGGCGGTGGGGGGACGATAGCTTTTCGTCCGCCTATATATAAGGGATCAGGATTCACCTTCTCACCTACGCCTTCTTCCTCCTTTGCTTATCCATCTCCGCGCACTCAAGCTCCAACGCCCAAGCTCACGCATCTCGCCTCGACCTTCTCCGAACATGTCCGGAGCAGGAGGCAAATGGTTGGCCTCCACCGCTAAGGAGGAGGACATCACCAAGCTGCGCAGGGCCGGATACCTTTCTAGTGATATCGCGCATCGGCTGCCCGACGAGGGGCAGCTCATCCCTACCCCTGGGCCTCATGAGAGGGTCGTCTTTCTCCCCCACTTCCTCCGCGGACTGGGCTTTCCACTCCATCCATTTGTCCGGGGGCTCATGTTTTACTACGGCCTGGATTTCCACGATCTGGCGCCAAACTTCATCCTCAACATCTCGGCGTTTATCGCCGCGTAGGAAACCTTCCTCTCGCATCCGCCCCACTTCGCATGTGGCTCAAGACCTTCAACGTTAAGCCGAAGGTTGTGAAGGGCACGCAAGCGGAATGCGGAGGCGCCATGTTGGGAAAATTGCCCAACGTCCTTTGGCTCGAAGGGGCCTTTGTGGACTCCATCAAGGGGTGGCAATCGGGGTGGTTCTACATCACCGAGCCGCGCAAGCCCACATGGGCAGCGGCCCCCGAGTTTAGATCTGGTATCCCCACGCAGCTCACCTCCTGGAAAGAGAAGGGCTTGCAGTGGGGCAATCCGGTGGAGGTGACGGGACTCCGAGCCTGCATCAAGAAGATGGTGAGCAATAGGCTCAGGCTCGTCGACGTGGTCCAAGTCATGCTCATCCGCGGATCCTCCCATGCCAAGAACGGGCATTCAATTTGTGGAGTTCAATCCGAACAGCACCAGCGCTAAGCGGGCTCTTCCATACAACATCTGGCGCGCTGAGGGTGCTGTTCAAGGGCGCCAAGCCCTCGTGATCCGCGACGGAAGATCATGATTCAGCTCGCGAGATCCAACCGACGAGGTAAGTGATTCAACCCCATTACGGGACACTTGTGATAATTAAATTGATTCTAGTGAGGTTTCATTCTACCTCTTCCTTTGACAGAATGGATGGAGAAGGCCAAGCTGCTTATCGCCTGGCTCCCATGCCGAAGACCAGTGGGACGCCCGCCATCAGGGGTTGCTGGTTCCGCACCGCACGTGGTGCCGAGAAGAAGGCCAAGAAGGTGGCCGCGGGGACTCAAAGAGTTCCCGCAATCAGCGCCCGATGAAGATGCGGACTCCTCCCCCGAAGACGAGGAGGAGGAGCATTCTCTCCCGGAGGAGGGAGAGAAGAAGAGGAAGGCTTCCCCAATCGGGAGGCCAAGGGCCCAAGAGGGGGAGAACTATCCCCGGACGGTTCGCCAACATCAGCGTTGGCGAGGATGAGTGGCCTCCAAGGGCCAGGCGTCCGGCAAGATTGTAAGTATCCGGATCCTTGATATGCAATATCTTTTATGTCACGTAGTATCCTTCTAACGCCGCATTCTGTCCGTAGTCCGGCCGATGACGATCTCCCCGACTCATCGAGCGGGTCGTTGGCCTCTTTGGATGTGAATTCACTTCCGCCTGGCTCTACCCCACGCGCCGATGAGGACGCCGAGGTGGGATCGAGAGAGGGACCCATCAGAGGAGACTCTGAGGCGCCGTCAGCAACCTCCGGACTTTGCGCCGACTCTACATCGAACCCGCAGGTGGTTCAGAGTCCAGCAAGCGCCCTTCGAAAGAAGGGCAAGATCCGTGACACCGCGTCCTCCGCCCAACCGGAGGCGCCGGATAACTTGCTGGAGGCGCTTAAAGGCGCTTCCATCGAGGAAGAACACCGCACTATCATGAGTGCGGTGATTCAAAAGTTCAGCTTCGCCAAAAGCGGGCCGACGAAGCTTCGCAGCAGCCTTTTAACAAAGCTTTGAGGTAAGAAGTTAAAATCATGTAAAGTAATACCGCATAGACAAGAGTTTCGATGCTCGGCGGTGTTCGGAAAGAAAAGCGGACCGAGGATCTAACAAGATATCTTGCAGGTTGCTAAAAATATGTCAATATGGGTTTGCAGGCTGCGCTGCTGACCTCTGCCGCACTAACGGCGTAGGTCGATGTGCTGAAGAAGGATCTCGAGCGGTCCGAGCAAGAGCTCGGCCATGCCAAGAGGTAGCTCGAGGAAAAAGAAGGTGAGTAACACCACTTTGAATAGGTACCTTACAGAAAAGGATTTTGGTTGCACTAAAATTAACCGGGATAATATGTGTATTGCAGGGGCCACTACGAGGTGGCAGCCCTGAAGGATGCTGTGTCTGCGGCCGAACATAGTGCGGCCACGGAACAGGCTGAGCGAGAAAAGCAGGAGGCACGGGTGGCGGAAGTTCGGCAAGAGCTCCAGGCTCTCATGGAAAAGCATGAGAGTTTGGAGCGTGACTCCAAGACTCGAGAGTCCGAGCTTGCCTCGGCTCTCGAAAGTGCCAAGTCCGCCAAGGCCGAGGCCCATAAGGCCCTTCAGGAGGTTGAGGATATAAAGAAAATAGCGGCGGGTAAGGCATTTTTCATGCAAAGCAAGCATGTTGATGTAAATTACCTGATACTTACCCGCATTCGGAGCTCTCTAGGGGTGTTTGCAGATCTACCGCGTAGTGCGTCTGATGCCGCTGCATTCTATCGTGGCAAGGAGGGGAGCTCGACGGAGAAGGTCTTCGGTCTCGGTAGATTCGAGGCCGCCATCCCGTGCCCCAAGCGACCAGTGAAGCGGTTGGTCGAACTCCACAAGGTAGCCGAGGAGGCCATGAAGGGCCTCATAGCCCGGTGGCTGGACAAAGCCATGCACAGGAGCTACTTTGGCCTCGTCTTGGCGGCTGGTGGATGCATGCCCCTGGGTGGATGTCATCAGCGCTCCGCTTTGTATTGAAGGCGCTCGCCGGGCTCTTGCCCGCACGAAGGTGCAATGGGGCAAGTTGGATGCGAGAAGCTTCACGGACCCACCGCCCGGGCAAGGAGTATCGTCGCCGAGAAGTATTATAAAATTGTCTGAAGGGAGCTGCGATATTGCGATGAGTGCTCTCGAAATGTAATCTTTGAGTGAACTCGCTATGTATTTATCCTCGGCGCTGAAAACTTCGCTCATATGCTCGATGAGCAACGCTTGTTTAATTTAAAATATTACCTTCATGCGGCCGCTTATAAAATCGAGAGATGGCAAGTCGTTGGCTTCACCCCCAAGCCACGAAAGTGGGGTGTTCGGGATAAACTTGAGCACTCTTGTTCCCATTGTTGGGTCCATCGAGGAGGCGCCAACACAACAAACAAGGCAACCGGACTTATAATGCTTGAACACTCTCACTTAGCCATAGAATTCTATAATTTTAAATTTGGTGAAGCCCCTAGTATTCGAAGACCGAATCCGGGCGCTATCCACGCCTTCTTCGGACATTGTCCGAACTTCGTCAAGCGGCGTGAGTCTTTATGACCCAAAAACCTCTCGAACAGCGACGGTCTCTCGCCTTATCATGCGGTCAGTTTTAGTTTTCTCCATTGAGGCGCCGCCGGCTCAAGCTGAGGCGCAATCGCGATGGTTCTCCCAGTGCTACCTTAGCCGAGGAACGGCGTAAGGTACCAAAACATGGGAGCCGGGCAAACCCAACTATTGACCCAAGACATGATTGAGCCAATTCATATAATGCTATAAGTTGAGGTGCCGCACTTGTGAAAGTGTTGGACTTATCACACCATAGAGTGGGGGACATAAGCCCCCGGTGTATTATGCCGTACCAAAATATACGGGTGCCAAATGTCATATAATGAGCATATATATAAAAGGTAATGCAATTGCGATCATAAAGGTGCTGCATTATTTATGAAAGAAAAGTGCGCTAGTAAAGCGATCGATACAAATAGTCTTGTAAGCAAGGGATTTGGACTAAATAAACATGTCCCCCTCGAGGGATGAGCTGCGGACTTGGTGTATATAATCGAATTTAATGCTCGTAATTGAGACCACCTGAGTGTTCGGCGCGGCCTTCTTTAGTCCCCGATGTTGCATCATCGAGTTCGGCAGGTTCGCCCACCGTCTGAGGCTTCAGTTATGAGTCCTGCGTACATAAAAGAAGAAAAATAAAATAAAAAGGGGGCACACTTGCGAGCACCGGTGTGGTCGAACCGCACTCTGGGTCCGTTGCGATCGTGCCCCCTTCCCTGTGCCCATGGTATCTCCAAAGCATAATGATGTACGCTGAGTGTTATTCTTGCGATCATGCAGGCGAGGTGGGGCCGCATTACTCTGGCGTGCTCTCGATCGCGCCAGATGGTCTTGGTTGGCATTGCTCGGGCATTTTGTCAGATCCGCCTTTTAACGGCGGACTCGAGAATTGCCTTAGAAGGCTGCTCAGTACTTCGCCGCGAGAGCCGTTGTATGTTCCTCCGTTCGGAGGAGCATTCCGTATTCCCATTGACCGTGATGACTCCACGAGGGCTGGCATTTTGAGCTTTAGGTATGCGTGAGTGCGGCACGCGTTGAATTTTGCAAGCGCGTTCGTCCGAGCAGAGCGTGATAGCGCTGCGAAATGGGACTATGTCGAAGATTAACTCTTCGCCCGGAAATTATCCGGGATCCGAAGACCACTTCGGTGTGGATCGAGCTGCAGTTGACTTCCACTCCTGGTATGACACCTTTAAAGGTTGTCTTCGTAGGTTTAATCCTTGATGGGTCTATGCCCATTTTACGCACTGCATCCTGATAAAGCAGGTTCAGGCTATTGCCGCCGTCCATCAGGACTCTCGTGAGGTGAAATCCTTCGACGATTGGGTCTAAAACCAATGCGGCGAATCCGCCATGGCGTATGCTGGTCGGATGGTCTCTTCGATCGAAAGTGATCGGACAAGAGGACCATGGATTGGACTTTGGGGCGACTGGCTCCATCGCATAGACGTCCCTTAGTGCGCGTTTCCTCTCCCTCTTGGGTATGTGGGTCGCGTATATCATATTCAACGTCCGTACTTGTAGGGGAAAACCCTTCTGTCCTCTGTTGTTTGGCGGTCGGGTCTCTTCCTCGTCGTCGCTATTTAGCCCCTTATCATTGTTTTCGGCAATTAACTTGCCGGCCTGCTTGAACAACCAGCAATCTCTATTGGTGTGGTTAGCTGGCTTTTCAGAGGTGCCATGTATCTGGCATAAGCGGTCGAGTATTCGGTCCAGATTGGACAGACCCGGAGTGGTTCTTTTGAATGGCTTCTTCCGCTGACCGGGTTTAGAGCCTCGGAATCCGGCGTTGACTGTCGTGTCTTCCTTATTGTCGCCGTTAATGCGGCGCTTGTTTTTGTTTCGACGTGACCTGCCGTTGTTGTCCTTAGTATCCGGACTGCCAGATTTTTTACGGAGATTGTTGCTACGGGCTAGCCAGCTGTCCTCTCCCGCGCAAAAGCGGGTCATTAACGATGTGAGGGCTGCCATTGATTTCGGCTTTTCCTGCCCCAGGTGCCGGGCTAGCCATTCGTCCCGGATGTTATGTTTGAAGGATGCAAGGGCCTCTGCATCCGGACAGTCGACGATTTGATTTTTCTTCGTTAAGAACTGTGTCCAGAATTGTCTGGCCGATTCGTCTGGCTGCTGAATGATGTGGCTTAGGTCATCGGCGTCTGGTGGTCGCACATATGTGCCTTGGAAGTTATCAAGGAATGCGGCCTCGTGTCTTCCCAACACCCAATTGATTCTGCGGGCAAGCTATTAAGCCAATGCCGAGCTGGTCCTTTAAGCTTGTGGGAGATACTTGATGGCGTGGAGATCATCGCGCGGGCCATATGGATGTGGAGAAGATAGTCTTGATCCAAACCATGGGTCTGTTGTGCCATCGTAAGATTCAATGTTTCGGGTTTAAACCCTTGAGGATCGATGATCCATTACTTCGTCGATGAAGCATAAGCGGGTGTCTGGCGCCCGTATTGAGCAATATCGCGACGCAGCTCGAGAGAGCGTTGTCTGCTGTGTTCGGCCCGGCCGGGGTTATTGTATCTGGCACGACGGTATTCGTCGTGGGTCGTAGGGCGCCCACGTGATCCGTAGATGGATCTGGATTGCCTTGCTTTGTCCTCCAATATGTCTCGCAAGTCCGGCGCGTTCCCTCTTGGCTTCGTACTTTTGGAGCGATGCCGGGGTATGGTCTTGGCTGGGGGCCTGGATGCCTCTCTGTCACGACGACGGGGTGGTCGGTCAGCCATATCGTGCGCTGGTGATGGAGGTGTGTATGCTTCCTCCTCTAATCGGGGGAGCAGCTTGCGTCTTGGGTAACTTTTGGAGGGACGTTCGAGTTTATACTCTTGACGCGAGGACTCGGTCCATCGATCGCCAAGCAGGTCCTGGTCAGCTTGAAGCTGTTGCTGCTTTTTCTTTAGGCTGTTTGCTGTGGCGATAAGCCTGCGCTTGAAACGCTCTTGTTCGACGGGATCCTCAGGTACGACGAATTCGTCATCGTTGAGGCTTGCTTCGTCTTCGGAGGGAGGCATATAGTTATGATCCTCAACCTCTTCGTCTGCCGCCCTCTCCTGAGGGCTTGCTTCTGCATCCTCCTGCGCTGAATCTTGCTGGAGGGGATTGTTTTTGGCACTCTCTGGAGTATTATTATCTCCTACGCCGGGATCTCCATTGTTGCTATGGCGGGATTTAGAGCGGCGCCGCTGACGCCGGCGTTTGGGCTGCTTCTTTGAAGAGTCTGCCTCCGTTGTTTCCTCACCGTCCCCGTCTTTGGGGGTGTCCACCATGTATATGTCGTATGACGAGGTGGTCTTCGGTGCCTCAGTAGGCGCTGGTTCTGATAAATCTCCGACATCGCCGTCCATAGCGTCAATGTCGCCGAGTCGTAGTCTAGCATGTCGGTTAGATCATCGGCAGTGGCTACAAAGTGGGAGGTGGGTGGGCTCTGAATTTCTTCGTTGTCGTACCCCAACCATCCCGCCATAGTCCGCCAGACTCTCCGATAACGAGAGATGCTTGATGAATTCAGGATATCGCCAAAAGGCGAGTATTGGAAGATGTCCGCGGCGGTGAATTCCATAACGGCGCCCAATCCGGATCGATTGGTAGGCGCGGGAGGTTGAGTCCGCGAGGAGTCCGCGCCCGGAATCACGAGTTCGCAGGGACAAGATTAATGTTCGGCTCCATCGCCGTGGATGTTGAAGCCCTGTGGCGGTGTCTATCCACCGCCTCGATCCTGGCGATCGGCTCCGCTAATAGCGAAGCGGATCCGTGTGCGCCACCAAGGCCTTTCGGAGGCGAGCTAGATCATGCCCATCGTCACAGTGCGGCCCGCTTGGCTGTGGCTCGAGTCCGTCAAAGATCAAGTCTCCGCGGACATCGGCTGTGAAGTTTAGGCTTCCGAATCTGACCTGACGGCCAGGGGCGTGGCTTTCTATCTGCTCCAGATGGCCAAGCGAATTGGCCCGCAATGCGAAGTCGACGAATACGAAGATCTGTCCGGGGAGAAAAGTCTCACCCTGGACAGCGTTGTTGGTTGAAGATGCCATCAAACCTATCGGTGACGACACAGAGGAACTCTCAATGAAAGCACCAATGTCGGTGTCAAAACCGGCGGATCTCGGGTAGGGGGTCCCGAACTATGCGTCTAGGCGGATGGTAACAGGAGACGAGGGACACGATGTTTTTACCCAGGTTCAGGCCCTCTCAATGGAGGTAAAACCCTACGTCCTGCTTGATTAATATTGATGATATGGGTAGTACAAGAGTAGATCTACCACGAGATCAAGGAGGCTAAACCCTAGAAGCTAGCCTATGGTATGATTGTTGTAATGTATATTGTCCTACGGACTAAAGCCCTCCGGTTTATATAGACACCGGAGGAGGCTAGGGTTACACAGAGTCGGTTACAATGGTAGGAGATCTACATATCTGTATTGCCAAGCTTGCCTTCCACGCCAAGGAAAGTTCCATCCGGACACGAGCCGGAGTCTTCAATCTTGTATCTTCATAGTCTTGGAGTCCGGCGGATAATGATAGTCCGGCCGTCCGGACACCCCCTAGTCCAGGACTCCCTCACCCCCTTCCTCGAAAGCCTCCTTAGTAGAGGCGGTAGTTTCTCTGTTTTCCCCTTCGCCCTCCTCTGGAGGCGCAACCTCCAGCATCTTGACCAACACCGAGTCTGGTGCGGTCTCTGGGAGGGGGGCCGGACACCGTATCAGTTTTTCTTGCGCTATCCACTCCTATTCAAAGGACGATTGGTTAAAAGGCAAATCCAAGAATATGCAAGCAAAAGGTATGTCCGGACACAGGGCTACTTACTTGAGCATCCAAGCGATTGCAGCTTAAGCCGACGTCCTCGACCAATTCCGGACACACTTCTTGTGATCCGAAGAACAATTTGTACATCTCCATGGGTGTCGTACCCATGAAGTGTTGGAGAGCTCGTGGCTCCTCTGGATTGAATTCCACAAAGGCGGGGGCGCGCGTTTGCGAGGCGAAGACGCCCGAATCAGCATAACCTGCATCACTACGACCAGATTGATCTCCCTCTCTTGGAGGTCTCGAATCCGGCCCTGCAATAGGGGTACGTCTTTGGACGGCCCCCAGTTAAGCCCTTTGTTGACCCATGACATAAGCCGTTGTGGAGGGCCCGAGCGAAAGATGGGCGGCGGCTTCTGCCTGCTGCCCCTGGGAGCGGTAATATAGAACCACTCCTGTTGCCACAAATCGAGCTCCTCCTGGAAAGAGCCCTCGGGCCATGGAGCATCGGCCCTCTTGCTTACAACCGCCCCGCCGCATTCTGCTTAACGCCCCTCAATCATCTTCGCTCCACGTTAAAGGTTTTGAGCCACAAACCGAAGTGAGGGGTAGTGCGGAGGAAGGCTTCGCAGACGACAATGAATGATGAGATATGGAGGATGGACTCCGGAGCCAAGTCGTGGAATTCCAACCCATAGTAAAACAAGAGCCCCCTCACGAAGGGATCCATCGGGAAGCCTAAACCCCGACGGAGGTGAGACACGAACACGATGCTCTCGCCTGGCTCGGGAGTGGGAATGACTTGCCCTTGGGCAGGAAGCCTATGCAAAATCTCGTAGGTTAAGTACCTGGCTTCTCTCAGCTTTAGCACGTCCTCCTCCGTGACGGAGGAGGGCACCCACCGGCCCTACAAATCGGAGCCGGACATTGTCGAAGTTCCGAAGCGCTCAAATCTGGAGCCCTGAGTGTTGGAGCTCGGGGCAAGGGGCGGATTCAATTGAGGATTGAAGAAAAAGAACGAGCATGGGTCTCATTATAAAGAAGGAGAATACCAAGAGCCGTCTCCGTGACCGTTTGGAACCCGCCTTCGATGGAGGGGGCGTGGCGACAGGCGCGGTTGGGTTACCCACGTCTGTATTGATGGGAATCCCGGAATAAGGGGAACACGATCTCTGCTTCGACAAGACGTGACAAGGAAACCGCTTCGCTAAACGCGCTGAGATGGTATAATAAAAACGATTCAAGTAAAGGCTTGGTAGTGGTGTGACGTCACGCCACAAAATACGTCACAGATTGAACTTGTGTAAATATTATTCTCTACGGTGGTACGTGGAATTTATTTTCTGAGCGGACACTATCTTGGTGTTCACAATCTTCTATGAATTATTCGGAGGAGGAACCCGCCTTGCAATGCCGAAAACAATATCGCTACCGGACTCGTCATCATTGAAGCCTGGTTCGAGGACTCTTGAGGAGTCTGGACTAGGGGTGTCCGGATAGCGGACTATCATCATCACCGGACTCCAAGACTATGAAGATACAAGATTGAAGACTTCGTCCCGTGTCCGGATGGGACTTTCCTTGGCGTGGAAGGCAAGCTTGGCAATACGGATATGTAGATCTCCTACCATTGTAACCGACTCTGTGTAACCCTAGCCCTCTCTGGTGTCTATATAAACCGGAGGGTTTTAGTCTGTAGGACAACAATCACAACAACAATCATACCATAGGCCAGGTTCTAGGGTTTAGCCTCCTTGATCTCGTGGTAGATCCACTCTTGTACTACCCATATCGTCAATATTAATCAAGCAGGAGTAGGGTTTTACCTCCATCGAGAGGGCCCGAACCTGGGTAAAAACATCATGCCCCTTGTCTCCTGTTACCATCCGCCTAGACGCACAGTTCGGGACCCCCTACCCGAGATCCGCCGGTTTTGACACCGACAGGCTTCCTTTCACAGAAGCTTATTATCATTATTATTTTTCGAGCATCAAGGTCACCGTATATATGGCTGTCTACTCATATATGTCTTGTCTTCGACATTATATGCACCTTTATGACTTAAGTTTTTGCCAAGCTGGGTTGCCTGGCTCATGTTCTTATGCCCTACGTTCCCGCTTGTTTCGCTAGGGCATAAAGGCAGCACCTCTGTGATTGTTACAGTCGGGTTATCCAGACATGTACCTCAGACGGGTGAAGCCGAAAGCTAGCATTCTTAAGGGAATAATTGGTCGGCGGACAAAAAATGAACTACCCACGCAGCAATATGAGCCGCCAAATTATAGCGTGTACTATGATTCTTAGCATTACAGCTCCGGCATGTACAAAATCGCATGCAGGCCCAGGGAAAGGAACCCTTAATGGAACTATTCTCTCTGGAAGATGTTTCTTATGATCAAATGTAATATAACATAACTCCCCGAAGACAACTTGTCTGTTCAAGCAACTATGACCGGACTGCCTGGTTTCCAAACATACTTTGGTGTTCACCGACGGTATAATATCCGGAAACACTCCAAACCTCGGGTTTCGGAGGTCGAAGCAGAAAGTCTGCCATGACAATCATTTTATAATTCGACTGGATATAAGTTTGTTGATAAAAGTACATCGCTACTTGGACTCAAAAACTTCTTCCTCCTCTAGACCCTCTAACAAGTTGTCTACTTTACAATCCTGTTGAGAAAACTTAGTGGCTATCTTTACTTGGTCGTACACTAAGCTAACAGGAATTTCTTGTCTATCTGGTCTGACCCTGGCCATATAATTCGGATCAAGTCTGGTGTACTGTGTTTTCACCATGGCCCAGGCCTCTCGTGCGCCTTCCCGACATGCTGATATCTTCCATAGCTCAAAACGGCGACGAGCTCCCTTGAATAAATTCACAAGCTCCTCCATTCTTCCTGGAGGTGGATTAGATGGCCATAAAGCCTTAGCTATGTTCCTCAATGCTTTCCGAGCTTTCTCGTGCACTTTGGTTAGCTCTTGTAGCATGTCGCCTTGGAATCCAGACACTTCTCCCTCGGGACGTCCGGTTAGCACACCTACAGAAACAAACTTGTAAAATTTTCAAACAGGAGACCGTGTGAAAGTCAGGTTAAAGAGCATACTGAATATGCCGCCTTTCAGCTTCTTGTTCTCCTTCAAAGCATCCGATAGTTGGGCTCTTAAATCCTTCAGTTCTTCGGCTTGCTTGATATTTGCATCCTGTAGTTTGTTCTTCTCATTAATGGTCTGTGTCAATACATGTTGACCAGCGACTTCTTGCCCTTCGAAATGTTGTTTGTCCGCTTGAGCAGCCCATAGCCTATCCTCCAGTTGATCTATTGACCCTACCAATGAAACAATGCATACTTAAGCAACATCGTTGTAGGCACGAAATCTTATTTCTAGGCTACTATTGTACTTACAATCAGGTGCCTTCTTGGATTCCTATAAATTTTCCAGTTCGGCGGTGGCAATAGTTAGCTTAGTTCGGCATTCTTCTAGCTCCTTGGATAATGTGTTATTTCTCTCCGTGTCTACCTGAGAATGTAACGACCCTTAAATCAGTTGGGCCAACTGCTTCAAGACTAGGGGGCTACTGGCATATGATTACTGAATCTGCACAAAAAGTACTTACCCGCATATCCTTTCAAAGCTGGTGAGTGGCTCCAGCAAGTCCATCCCAAGCAGCTTGGATGTAAGCATCCGTTGAGCTGAAAGCGTTGAATGCCTCTTCGGTGAAATTTGGGTCACGCATAGCCGCTCTCCGCCGCTGATGATTCATCACACTCTCCACTTCGGAGTTCGTGACGGATACATTATCTGAATCCTCTGGGAGATGACAATCCGACATTGCTCCCCCATCCCCTCTAGTCCTTGTGGCAGGGTTCGGGGACAGATTAGTCTGCGCATGGTCGGCCAGGTCTCCGGATACAGTCCAGCGTATAGTCCTCCTGCGATATGGCACAGCAGGAAACGTCACCGTCCGATCTATCCACTGAGTGTGTGTTAAAGAATTATACCTCTTTGACGAAGGAGAGGGCCCGGCAGTATCGTCATTTGCCTTTATTTTCAAAGATGCGCCCTGTGCAAGTGTCGTCTTCCTAGAAGACGCCTTTGCCGCAGTACGATGGGATGAGCATCGCCCCTTGGGAGTACGACACAGTGCGGTAGGTGAGTCGCAAGGGCAAACTCTCTTTGAGAGGGTTTCTCCTGGGTACTTACATGGGAGGAGGGGAGAAGGCCAGGGTAATCGACTATAATGTCCACTTCCGTGCCATCGTAGCTCATCTGATGAAAGACTCCTTCCTTCAATTCTATAAATATATCCGGATCCTCTTCAAATCCGGGATCTAGGTCTCGATTATGGTTCTCCGGTTGTGGAGCGGGGCTGTAGATCCCTGCGGTGACCTTTCTCCATTCCTGTTAAGGGTAGCCGTATTAAAATTTGACTAAGCTTAATTAAAGAGAAAGATTGAGTGAGGCCTATGGTTGAAAACTTACCCAATCGATGGGGTTATACATGGCGAAACCTTCTCGGAATTTAAGGCGAGTGAAGTCTTCCTTCTCCCCTTTGTAAAGATCAGCCAACATGGCGCCCAAAGCAGAAAAATTGTCCGGACCCTTCTGCCCACAGCATGATGCGTCGTCCTCCCCGTTGTAATGCCACATGGGAAGCCTTCTGAATTGAAGTGGTTGGATGCATCGCGTTATTCAAATCGCCATTACCTCAACTATGGACAGTCCGCAGTGGGCGAGTATTCTGATCTTGCTCACCAGCCTCTTAATCTCTGCATTGTCTTCTTCTTCATAGCTTCGGGGACGCCAGCTGGCGTGCTTCTTTAAAGGAGCAGTGGAAAATTTGGTAAGACCTTGCCAGATTCGGTCCATGAGAACAACGTCTTCGATGTAGAACCAATCTGACGGCCACTCTTTGGATGCCTTCTTCGGAGTGCCGGACAGGTATCCTGTTCCGGCTATGCGCCATACTTCGGCGCCGCCCACCTCGAATAAGGATCCCTCTTGGGAGCAAGGGACGAGGCAGAAATATTTCCTCCATAATTCAAAATGGGCCTCGCAGCCTAGGAACAGCTCGCAAAGAGCAACGAAGCCTGCAATGTGTAGGATGGAGCCCGGCGTGAGATTGTACAGTTGAAGGCCATAACACTCCAGGAGACCTCTGAGGAAAGGATGAATCAAAAATCCCACACCTCTTAGCAGGCAAAAAACAAAACACACCCACTCCCCTTTAGTAGGATTGGGGAAGTTCTCCGTCAGGGTTTCGCCATTGATGGAAGTTAATTTCGCCCGAACAGGGACCAGACCCGAGGGTGGGAGATATCCATGCATCTGAAGCTTGGTCAACTGGGCGTGGTATATTGAGCAGCTCTCCAGTCACCTTTTTGAGGATCGAGGGGGTGCGCAGAAGAATTAGGAGCGCCAGCCATGTTTGGATGAATTCCTACGACAAGCTCTAAGGATTTTCGCCTGCTGAGGAATCGTATCTGAGATTCAATCTCTTTAAATTTACGCCTTCCTCATATGTACAAGGGGTTACTTGCAAAAATGCTTAGGCCCTTCATATTCGTTCGACACGTGGAGGCCGAGGCGACGACGGCATAGAAGCTGAAGTGTATGGTATTTAATGTAAAAGCCGAGCTATACGAAGTATAATGGAGAACCCGCCTTGCAAAGCCGAAGACATGAAGCCGGATATAGCATCGTCATTGAAGGCAAGTTCGGGGGCTACTGAGGGAGACCTGGATTATGGGGTCCTCGAGGAGCCGGCCTATGTGATATGGGCCGGGCTGATGGGTCATGAAGATATAAGATAGAAGGCCTTCCCCGTGTCCGGATGGGACTCTCCTTTGCGTGGATGACAAGCTTGGCGTCCGGATGTGTAGTTTCCTTCATTTTTAAACTGACTTTGTACGACCCTAGTCCTCTCTAGTGTCTATATAAACCGGAGGGTTTAGTCCGTAGAGATCATCACAATCATACAGACTAGACATCTAGGGTTTAGCCATTACGATCTCGAGGTAGATCAACTCTTGTAACCCCTATACTCATCAAAGTCAATCAAGCAGGAAGTAGGGTATTACCTCCATTAAGAGGGCCCGAACCTGGGTAAACATCGTGTCCCCTGCCTCATCTTACCTTCTATCCTTAGACGCACAGTTTGGGACCCCCTACTCGAGATCTGCCGGTGTAGCCGAAGAACTAGGGGAGGAGACCCCCATGACAACCAATGGTGGGGAGCCCCAATAATGTCTACTATGCAACCTTCTTCTTGTAGACATTGTTGGGCCTCCAAGTACAGAGGTTTGTAGGACAGTAGCAAATTTCCCTCAAGTGGATGACCTAAGGTTTATCAATCCGTGGGAGGTGTAGGATGATGATGGTCTCTCTCAAACAACCCTGCAACCAAATAACAAAGAGTCTCTTGTGTCCTCAACACACCCAATACAATGGTAAATTGTAAAGGTGCACTAGTTCGGCGAAGAGATGGTGATACAAGCGTACTATGGATGGTAGATATAGGTTTTTGTAATCTGAAAATATAAAAACAGCAAGGTAGCAAGTGGTAGAAGTCAGCGAAAACGGTATTGCAATGCTTCAAAACAAGGCCTTCGCTTCATACTTTCACTAGTGCAAGTTCTATCAACAATGATAACATAATTAGATCATACAACAATCCCTCAACGTGCAACAAATAGTCACTCCAAAGTCACTAATAGCGAAGAACAAACGAAGAGATTATTGTAGGGTACAAAACCACCTCAAAGTTACTCTTTCCAATCAATCCATTAGGTTATTCATATAAGTGTCACAAACATCCCTAGAGTTCATAGTAAAATAACACCTTAAGACACAAATCAACCAAAACCCTAATGTCACCTAGATACTCCAATGTCACCTCAAGTATCCGCGGGTTTGATTATATGATATGCATCACACAATCTCATATTCATCTATTCAAACCAACACAAAGAACTTCAAAGAGTGCCCCAAAGTTTCTTCCAGAGAGTCAAGACAAAAACGTGTGCAACCCCTATGCATAAGTTCACAAGGTCACTGAACCCGCAAGTTGATCACCAAAACATACATCAAGTGGATCACGTGAATATCCCATTGTCACCACAGATAAGCACATGCAAGACATACATCAAGTGTTCTCAAATCCTTAAAGACTCAATCCGATGAGATAACTTCATAGGGAAACTCAATCCATTACAAGAAGGTAGAGGGGGAGAAACATCATAAGATCCAACTATAATAACAAAGCTCGTGATACATCATGATCATGCCAAATCAAGAACACGAGAGAGAGAGAAATCAAACACATAGCTACTGGTACATACCCTCAGCCCCAAAGGTGAACAACTCCTTCCTCGTCATGGAGAGCGTCGGGATGATGAAGATGGCCACCCGTGATGGATCCCCCATCCGGCAGGGTGCCAGAACAGGGTCCCGATTGATTTTCCGTGTCTATAGAGGCCTGCGGCCACGGAACTCCCGATCTTGTCTTCTTTTCGAGGATTTTTGTATTTATAGGAATTTTTGGCGTCGGTTTCACGTCAGAGGGGGGGTCTCCGAGTCAGCCATGAGGTAGGGGCGCGCCCTCCACCCTCGTGGATGACTCGGGATTCTTCTGTCCCAACTCTTTTGCTTCAGGGACTTCTTCTGGTCCATAAAAAATCACTGGGAATTTTCAGGTCGTTTGGACCCCATTTGATATTCCTCTTCTGTAAAACTCAAAAACTATAAAAAAACAAAAACTGGCACTGGGCTCTAGGTTAATAGGTTAGTCCCAAAAATCATATAAAATAGCTAAATGCATATAAAACATCTAAGATGGATAATATAATAGCATGAAACAATAAAAAATTATAGATACGTTGGAGACGTATCACCCAACAATCCGGGCCCCCGCCGAACACTGTTCCGGAGACCAACGCGGCTCCAGGATCGGATAAGCGGCCCCCTTTGAAAGAGGGGGGAGGAGCAGCAGCCTCCATTAATCCGGAGGCGTATCATGCTCAAGAGGAAGCACTGCAAAGAGCTTCCATAATGGAGGAGCACCGCACCCTGATGGGTGCAGTTATGGAAAAGGTTCAGCCCACTAAAGCGGACCGAGCGAAACCTTCTGCAGCCTACTGACAGGCTTTGAGGTATGCGACGTAATGTTCTAAAAACTTTTCATATGAAAGAATAAACCTATATATAGACAGTAGCCCCTGAGACTCTGTCTGGTTTAGAAAAAACTGGACAGAGGATCCACATAGTGATCGGGATAGTAACATATTGTGCTATAACTGTAACATGCCTCCATGTTGGTGGCTACCGCCCATGTTGCAAAGGTTTCCAAACTCAATCGGAAGCTTCGATTGGACGATGAGGAGCTCGACCGCATCAACAAGCGGTTCGATGAAACACAAGGTATACGTATGATGTGAAGAAGAAATTTATGTTCATATCAGAAGCAATATGTATATGGAGAGGTGAACTCATAGAATTCTCCAATTATGATCATAGGCAGCGCAACTGAGGTGGAGACCCTCAAAGGCGCCCTTGCCCAAGCCAAGAAGGAGGCAAAGGCAAATAAGGCAACCGCTGATAATGCGGCTGCTGAACTAGAGGCCGAACAGATTGCCCGCCGCCAGCATGAGGCTCGGGTGGCCGAAGTCGAGCAAGAGCTGAAGGATGCCATCAGCAAATGCGAAACATTGGAGCAATAGACTTTGGCCCAGTCCTCCGAGCTTGCCAAAGCTCTCTGTGACGCCAAAGAGGTGTGAAGCGAGTCCCGCAGCGCTCACGAAGAGATCCACCAGGCGAGGCAGATAGCGGCTGGTAAGGCCCTTCATTTGCAAAGTATTTTTGGGAGTCAGAGGTACTCTTTGCTCACACGAGTGTGGAGTTCTCCAGGCGCATTTGCGGATCTTCCGAAGAGTGTCGCCAACGCCACACAGTTCTTCTGGGCCCAGGAGAGGACTAAATCGAGAAGTTGTTCTGGTCGCAATATCTCACGTTGGAACACCCAATGCCTCTGAGCGACCAGCTGAAGCAGCTGACTGAGCTGCATAGGGTGGCCGGCTTGGCCATGAAGGATCTAATACTCCAACTCTGGCCAG